>CM065816.1:88035128-88659214 GCA_033398695.1 Orobanche coerulescens | reverse complement strand
CATCTGAGCAAACATATCTCCAGAGCATACTGCTAGTTAGAACGAACGAGATATACAGTGCTCAACATCAAGAACAGCTATCATCAGCTCAAGATCTTGAATTCAAAGCTGCTGTTCTTACCTGGTTACCTACCTTTTACCTTTGTGTAAAAACCGAGCTCTGTGTGAACTCAACAAGTTATTCTGACCTGTGTGGGACGAATAAGGACGAAGCTTTGGAACTGTGTGTGAAGAAGCTAGTCAAGAAGGAAGCTTTAACCAATCTGTGTGAATAACGGTCTTTGTATCAATCTGTGTGAACGATACAAGGATAGGTTTGTTTATAATTACGTAGTTGTGTACGCAGTAATTATATAATAAACTTTTTACTCCTGTGTGGAGGACCAGTGGACGTAGAGGGGTTTACCTCGAACCACTTAAATTACTGTGTTATTTACCTTCTGCTTTTACTGTTTGAAATAACTGTGATATATTAAGTATACACCTAATACGTCGTTGCTGTATCCACGGCAATTAACTGTATCCAAGACTTCCGCTAAGCACTCAGATTTAGATTCCATACAGTTTGTTGTTTAAACGATTTTCCAAACTGTATCCAGTATACTTAAGTGGCCAACACATGTATACTCAATGGAAATCCGACGATCCAGCGCCCTCAGCATAGATCCCTTTGTTGATCCTATCAGATCAGCATAAGGTGGATAACCAACAATACACATATGAACAACAACAACACATGATAAAATCAATGATGCGAATTCACAAGATTCCCTCAACACAATACTGATAATCCAACGATCCAGCACCCTCAGCATAGATCCCCATGATGATCCCGTCGAACCAACGTATGGTGGAAAATCTTTCCAACGATCCAGCGCCCTCAGCATAGATCCCCATGATGATCCCGTCGAACCAACGCATGGTGGACATTCGATCCAAAGGTTCTCAAGATAGATCCTCATAATCCCATCGGATTATTTACACAACATGAACAACACAATATGCATACACATATGCAAATCAACATGTTCATCAACATGAACAACATAACATGCACGGCAACATGACAATTTACTAGGATGACTCCATGTTCAACAACATGAAAGAAAATGTAAGAGACCAAAATAAATAACACTAAACCATAATCAATATGGAATACTTGCCCTGAGTCCTTCGGGAGCAACCCCGATGTCCAATCATCATCGACGATTATCCACAACGCTCGATGATCCAAACATATCATGAACCACAAATACTCGAATCCTCATCTTGATCACAATGTATCCTCGATACCCAAATATACCAATAACCGAAATAAATCATGTACATTATGAATTTAACTCCCAGAATCGGAAGAATGATATCCAATCCAAATACCCAGAGTTCACAATAATAATCATCGCTATATGCATTATAAACGAAATGAAACTGAAATCATTCATTAAACATTATAACTGAGCAAGTAAAAACTTGCCTCGATACCGATACGATGATGATGAAGCCGCTACTAGTCACAATGCCTTCGTCTATGAGCTCTTCGGCCCTGACCATGCAATTCATGAACACGCTCGAACACGACCGCAACATTCGGTTATAATCGCCGATCAATAATCTCAACCTATCGAAGTAATCAAATAACATATATCCGATAACAATCAACAACCGACAAAACTAACCAATCGAACTCAACAGTTCAACACAACCTCGAATAAACGCAGTCAGAACAAACCAAATCAAACCATCACGAATTCATAACCAAAACAGAATATATTACCCTGCCTGTTGACTTAGCGCACGTTAATCTCTTGCCGTAGCGTGCGCTAAGTTGTTCCCGATAGCGTGCGCTAGTTAGTAGGCTTAGCGTGCGCTAATGACGTGCAGTTACATGCATTTCGGATACCGATCAACATATGGCGATTATCAAAAACTCTAAGTGGTTCTGAACCATGTTCATAGCTATTAAACAATGGAATCCAATATCCTTTAACATATAGGTAATCATCCGACTTTTAATTCAAGTCATATATTCATATTTCATCTTTCTTAATATCAACAACCTAAACACCAAGAACTCATAATCATGCCATGTTCACCATCATATGAAGAAACCAACAACAACAACATCACAGATCCGAATTGAAGGAAGACATTAGCCAACATATCTCTTTGAAGATAAACAACACATTCGAAACCATCCAATTCATATCAATATCTTCATATCAACAATAACATCATCATAATCCGGTAATCCAACTCATAATCATACTTATCAACTTGTTTATATGATAATCATCAGCTCAAGAACATCATATACAATCCAAAACGAAATCTCAAAGTGAAGAGTAATGACCTTTTTGAAGGAATGGATTGATTTACAAGGTTGAATCCATTTCCAAGAATCACCAATGATTTCAAGCTTCAAATGTTGTGATGGATGATTAACTCCACCTTAATCCAGTGTTTGGAACCTCAAATACTTCTCAAGGATCTCTCTATCGGCTCACATGAAGAAATGGATGAAAATGACGGAAAATAACCAACTGCACTTATATATATACTGTACATTATTAACGTACGCTAACATCTTAAATTAACGTGCGTTACACACTTAGCGTGCGCTAACTGACTTTGTTAGTGTGCGCTATCGCAGTCCAGAGGCTACTGTCTGGCTTCGTGCATGTGCTTACGTACGTAATGTCAATGAATTAGCATACGTAACTTACACTGTCTAGTGTACGCAAGTCCTTGAATTTAGCATACGCTAATACCAGTTGACTTGCTACAGACTACACCTACCACGAAGATGCTCGTGACCCCACATGCCGAAAGCAACCAATAAAGCCAAGATTCCCTGTTGACCGATATACAGTTAGCGTGCGCTAATCAACATGCATTAGCGTGCGCAAACACTACATTACAACATCCGTTGACTTATCAGAACGTGCGCCGAAAGTGGCCTGGTCCACGCGTAGATTCCTTCCGATCGGACTGCATTAGCGTGCGTTATCTTATATCCAGAAGGCGGCGCTAAACTCCGCACAATAGCGTGCGCTACTCATGATTATTAGCGTGCGCTAATAATGTTACACTTAGCCAATTTCAGCTATTCTTGTCCAACGTATCGACACACCAAAAACGAACATAAGACACACTGAACACAAACACTGAATCCAATAATATTCTTATACGATATACCCTATATCGAAAGTATGATAGCCTGATACACAATATCCTCAAATGCAATTGTCGACCAGATACGACAATTATACCGATACTGGCATCTCAGTCCTTTATTTATTTTATCCATACTATACAGATTCCACGTTGTACAATATAACTCGGATAAAATAATATCAAACAACAGTAGTAGAAATTCCGGATATTACAAGTTAGTGATCAATTTACGCAGAAAGATCTCCTTGTTGCTGTAGAAGGTGTTGATGATCAAACTCAAGAGCTGGTTGATCTAGGCCTCGAAAGCAAACGTCTCAATTTCGACCATATCTGCAACCTGAACTCTTTGAATTTCTCTCTCTAGGAATTTTGAAAGAGGCGACGAATAGGGTTTTTGGATTTTCCGCGGGTCGTGTGTGTGTGATATTCTGCAAAAAAATTGTCTTCGGCCGACGACCGAGAGAATTTTAGAGAGAGAGAAGAGGACAGAGAGAGGCGAGAGGTAGAAAAGTGAAAAGTGAGAAGTGACAGCGGCCGATAGGTGATAAGTTTATATACCCAGAGTTTTGTATCAAAATCAATTAAGTCTCTTATTTCTACATTTATTCAATTTCACTCCATACATCTTTTAATTATTACAATTAATGCCTAATCAGGTTTATAATTACTTCAATTTCACTATCACTATAATTGCTTTAATTGGAGTGCTATGTGATATTTTATTTACGTTTTAAATTTAGGATACATGTTGTAAATTAGGCTCACCTGTGTACGTGTAAAGAGACTATCTTAAGATATATGTTGTGTGGGGACACCTGCACAACCTCAATATTCGCATGCGTGCTCGATTCTTTTTATATGTGATATTGTGTGTATGTATTCATGTTGAGGAAAATATTATTGACAGAATAATCATTTAATGGCTTTCCATGAGATTGTACATTATTGTGATATGTGTGATTTTCACGAGCTGAAGGAAGCTCACCCACTATTTTTATTAAAAATTATTCTATTAAGTAATGAATTATATATATTTTTTATAAATAATAAAATATTTTTAATAAATTTAAATTGAAAATGTTTTAAAATAAAGTACTATTTGAAAATTAATAAATTTTGATTTAAATAATTAAAAAAATTATTAAAAAAATAAAAGCTTATAATAACTATGAATAATTACAAAATAATTAAAATAACAAATTTAATGTCTACATATAATAACAAATTTTAATAAAAATAATGTCGAGTCGCTACGCTGACTAAAATAAAGGTCCATTAATTAAGGCAACGACATGACATAAATAAGAGGTAATAATTGCGGCGGAAATAAATTTATAAATTAATATTTCTAATCAATATTTTCCTCAAATAATATTTCAAAAACATGAGCATAAAGAAAAGTATCATTTTAATAAATATCATCATATGCCCTCTCGGCTCGCTCCTTCGTCCATTCAGCTCGGTTTAACCTGCGGGATCAATAAATGTTTTATTAAAATTAAATATTTTTAAAGTTAAAAATCTATTTAATCATTAAGTTTATATAAAATCAAAATTTTGTTTATTAATACTCTAAGGTAACACATCTCAAGGTGTTACTGAGAGTTACACCTTTTATAGCTAGAGTAACATATATTTCAGGATTTGGTAACACCATAACCCGAACGTTGTGGTAGGTCCAAAATTTCATAGCTATGGTAACATCCAAGAAGGTAACACCCCCGCCTAAGTGTTGTAGAAAGCCATCTATGGCGTAATGTCTCCATTTGAAATACTTTGTGACAAATATGGTATTAACCATAATTTTTCGGCTCCTAGAACTCCTCATCAAAATGGAGTTGTTGAAAGAAAAAATCGAACACTGGAGGAAATGTCTAGAACCATGCTAAATGAATATTCTCTTTCTCAATATTTTTGGGCCGAAGCGATAAACACAGCGTGTTATATAATAAATTTTGTTCACCTCCGAAGAGCCCAACTTAAAACTCCATATGAAATTTAGAAAGGTAAAAAGCCTAATATTTCATATTTTCACCCTTTCGGTTGTAAAGTTTTTATGTTAAATAATGGAAAGGATAATTTGGGAAAATTTGATTCAAAATCTGACACCAGTATCTTCTTGGGATATTCCTTAAGTATCAAAGCATTTCGCGCGTACAACCTCAAAACAAATAATATTGAAGAATCTATTCATGTAAAATTTGATGAGTCAATCTAACCGCCGAGAAAGGTAGATCTTATTGCAAATTTAATTCCGCAAAACACGGGATTCGAACCCGAGTCCATTGCCTTGAAATCCGGCGCTTTACCATCTCGGCTGGGAACTGTTTTGGTAGTTTCAAAGTAATCCTTTTCTTATAAGCCCTTTTTAATATAAAAGTAAATTTGGAAATAATAGTTGCAAAATGTTGCAACTGCAACCGCCGGGTTTCGAACCCGGGCAAACCCGTGCCCAGATCGCGCTGTCAGCCATCTCGTCCATAGTCCATATTTGTTCATGTGATGACTCAAATTTTAATTATTGTCTGATTGTCAGATAAATTGATTATTTAGTATATTACATGCTTTATTAATTATTTGATAATTAATTATGGTATGTGTATGGTGTATGGCATGACCATAAATTGACCAATATAATTGGATAATTTATTTTCTTTTGGGTTGGTTTTACGGCCTGCGTGTCGTTTAATTATACATGGTTTTACGGCCTGCGAGTCGTCCATTTAAATTGTTTATTATTTTACGGCCTGCGTGTCGTTTGCACTTCTTGTAATTTAATTTATTAGTATAGTATTAAATTTCATTAATGTAATGAAGACAAGAAGGACGAGAAAGACGGACTCGAGGAGCAAATTGATCGCGTATGACGTTCCAAGGAGTTGGGAAGATCAATGAAGACCATATTTAACCCTTTAGATGACCTTTGTGATTTTCATTATGGCTCATGAAAATCACGTTAGGATTATGGTCATGCTATACACGGTCCTATGCTTTATTGTCATGTGATGCGATGTATGTTTAAATTTATGCATGTATGTGATGCTATGTATGTTTAGATGTATGTTAGCAAATATAGACATTAACATAGGATAAAAATCCCTCGTTAAAATTTTAATGCCGTTCATTTGAAAAACACCTATCAAGACTTCGATCATCATGAGTGGGTCATGCCAAAGCTGGGCACTCGGATTATCTTAGTAAGGTAGGATAGGTAATGGTGATACCTATACGTTTAATGAATTTGGAAATCAAAATAGTTTTGAACCTTAAGGCATAAGATGGGATTATAACATGCTTGGGCATACGATGCCAAATCCCATGATATAATCTAAGAGTTACATTTGATGTAATCGATAAAGAGTTATCCACCTAAAGTAGTTCAATTCTAGGCGTCATGCCAAAGCTGAGTTTAGGATTGTGCGAAATGGGATCTTAGCCCACTAAAATTACAAATGTTGTAAATTGAGGGTACTTTATTTTAGTGGGAGTATTTTTCGAGAAATAAAATAATGTGACTAAATATTTTGCATATTGAATTTTGTAGAATGGCATCAAACAACGAATCCACCATTTCACTACGATCTGTCCTTGAGAAGGACAAGCTTAAAGAAAACGGCAGCAACTATCTGGATTGGATCCGGAGCTTGAGAATAGTTCTCAAGCAAGAAAGAAAGTTGTATGTTCTTGAGGAAGAAATTCGATGAGCGGTGACAATGCAAACAAAGCAACAAAAGACAAATGGAAGAAACATTGTGATGATTCCATTGATGTCGGTTGTCTTATGTTGGCCACCATTTGTCCGTAACTTCGAAGAACTGGAGGAAATGGAAGCTTATGAGCTAAATGCTCACCTCAAGGAAACTTTCTCGAAGCATGCTAGGCAAGAGAGGTATGAGACCTTTCAAGCCTTGTATGCTTGCAAGATGGTTGAGGGAAATCTGTCAGCGCTCACGTGCTCAAGATGAAAGGATATATTGATCATCTTGAAACACTTGGTTTTCCACTTTCTAAGGAGCACTCCACGGATGTGATCCTAAACTCATTGCCCGAAAGTTTTGGTCAGTTCATTATGAACTATAATATGAATGAGATGGAGAAGTCCATTCTTTGTGCATGGGATGCTTAAAACAGTGCCGAGCGTAATATTAAGAAGAAACCAAGCCATGTGTTGATGGTCAGCAAAGGGAAATCCTTTAAGAACAAAGGCAATGGCAAGGGTAAGGCAAAAGTTGCCAAATCTAAAGACCCTACTAGGCCGGGTTTCAAGGCTAAAGCTCCCAAAGATGGAAATTGCCATCATTGCAAAAAACCAGGACACCGGAAAAGAAATTGCAAGATTTACTTGGAAGAGCTAAAGCGAACCAAGGGCGGTGAGACGCCATGTATATTTGTTATAGAAGTTAACTTATCTACCTCTAACTCCACGGGTATTAGATCTTTGGATGTGGATCTCACATTTGTACAAATGTGCGGGGGTTGAAGCAGAGAGAATCAAGAAAGGGAAGTAGATCTAAGAGTCGGCAATGGAGCAAGAGTTGCCGCACTAGTGTAGGAACTTATGATCTGGTTTTGCCCAATGGGCTTTTGTTAGTTTTGAACAATTGCTATTATGTTCTGCTATGAATAGGAATATTATTTCAGTTTCTACATTATATTGTGAAGGTTACAGTTTTCTTATTAAGAATAAGATCATTCGTATTTTCTTTGATGACTTGCTTTATGGTACGCAAAGTTATGTACTGTCCTTTACTATCTTTATCTAGATGAGTACGACACTTTGGAAGTCTATAAAATTGCTTCCTAGTAACCTAATCTCAATGATTCTAATCCGACTTACTTATGTCATTGTCGATGGTCACATAAACGAGAAATGCATTTCTAAACTCCATAATGATGGACTTTTAGACTCTTTTGACTATGAATCATATGGGACATGCGAATCTTGTTTATTGGGCAAGATGACGAAGAATCCTTTCACCGGTCATGGAGAAAGGGCTAGTGATCTGGTAGGCCGAATACATACCGATGTATGCGGACCTCTTAGCACTCATGCGAGGCGGATACCAATACTTCATTACATTCACCGGTGATTTTAGCCGATATGGATATGTTTATCTTATGAAGTATAAACATGAATCTTTTGAAATGTTCAAAATATTCCGTAATGAAGTACGTAATCAACTTGGCAAGACAATTAAAGCCCTTCGATCAGATCGAGGTGGGGAATACTTGAGCCAAGAATTCGATGATCATCTTAGGAGTTGTGGAATTGTTTCGCAACTTACTCCTCGGCACACCTCGGATAACGGAGTGTCCGAGAGGAGGAATCGAACTTTATTAGATATGGTTCGATCCATGATGAGTCGAAACGAGCTTCCATTATCATTTTGGGGCCACGCCTTAGAAACAGTGACATTCACCCTTAACCGTGTTCCATCTAAAGCGATTGAAAAGACACCATTTGAGAAATGGGTGGTAAAAGTCCAAACTTGTATTTTCTAAAGATCTGGGGTTGCGAAGCGTTCGTAAGGCGCCAAGTGTTTGACAAACTGGCAGCCAGATCTGAAAGATGTTTATTTGTGGGTATCCTAAGGAAACTAAAGGATATTACTTTTACAAGCCCGCAGAGAACAAAGTGTTTGTTGCTCGAAATGCTGTATTCTTAGAAAGGGAATTTATTTCCAAAAGAGACAGTGGGAGAAGAGTAATTCTCGAGGAAACTCGAGAACCACAAGAAGACATCGCTTTATCGATGGAAACCGAACAAGCTCAACAAACAGTTGAAGAGCCCATTCAAAGTACACAAGTCCCACGCAGATCTGATAGGATGCGACATGAACCTGAGAGATATGGTTATCTCGTAACAGAGGATGATGATGCATCACTCATAGATGATGATCCTAGTACTTATACAGAAGCTGCTTCAGGACCAGAGTCCGAAGAATGGCTAGAAGCCATGAAGTCTGAGATGCAATCCATGTATGACAATCAAGTTTGGAACTTGATAGATCCACCTGAGGGTGTTAAAACCATTGGGTGCAAATGGGTCTATAAAAAGAAGAAAGACATGGATGATAATCTGCAAGCCTATAAAGCTAGACTAGTGGCAAAAGGTTATAGACAGATTCATGGTGTTGACTATGATGAGACCTTTTCGCCAGTAGTCATGCTTAAATCAATTAGAATTTTATTTGCCATTGCCGCATACTATGATTATGAAATATGGCAAATGCATGTCAAAACAGCATTCCTTAATGGAAACTTACTCGAGGATGTGTACATGACACAACCTAAAGGTTTTGTTCATCCAGAAAATTCTAAAAAGGTTTGCAAGCTTCAAAGATCCATTTATGGGTTGAAGCAGGCTTCTCAGAGCTGGAATCTTCGTTTTGATGAAACTGTCAAAGAGTTTGGGTTCATTCAAAATGAAGATGAACCTTGTCTGTACAAGAAGGTTAGTGGGAGAATAGTTGTTTTCTTAGTCTTATATGTAGATGACATATTACTCATTGGAAATGACATTCCCACCTTGCAGACAGTCAAGACTTGGTTGGGAAGTTGTTTCTCAATGAAAGACTTAGGAGAAGCTGCTTACATTCTTGGGATAAAGATCTATAGAGATAGATCAAAGAGATTGATTGGTCTGAGTCAAAGTACATACATTAATAAAATATTGAAGAGGTTCAATATGCAAGACACCAAGAGAGGACTCTTGCCAATGTCACATGGCATTCATCTGAGTGAGACTCAGACTCCTAAGACTCCTGATGAGCGAGCCCGTATGAGCAAGATACCATACGCTTCGGCTATTGGATCGATCATGTATGCCATGATTTGTACTCGACCAGATGTATCGTTTGCTCTTAGTATGACAAGTCGATACCAATCGAATCCAGGTGAAAGTCATCGACAAGAGGTGAAAACCATCCTAAAGTACTTGAGAAGAACTAAGGATGATTTCCTAGTTTATGGAGGGTGGGAAGCAGCATTTGTAAGAGGTAACGCCGATGCAAGTTTCGAAACCGACAGAGACGATTTCAAATCGCAAACTGGTTATGTGTTTGTATTGAATGGAGGTGCTGTGAGTTGGAAGAGTTCCAAGCAAAGCACGGTTGCTGATTCTGTTACAAAAGCTGAGTACCTGGCAGCATCGGATGCAGCTAAGGAAGCCGTATGGATCAAGAAGTTCGTTACCGAACTAGGAGTGGTGCCAACCATCCAGGGTCCCATAAGCCTTTATTGTGACAATAATGGTGCTATTACACAAGCTAAAGAGCCTAGGTCCCATCATAATTCCAAACATATATTCATAAAATATCACTTAATCAGAGAGATCGTCAGACGAGGAGATATTACAATATGCAAAGTAGCAACGGAAGAGAATGTTGCAGATCCACTTACCAAGCCTCTCTCACAAGGAAAGCATGTTGAGCATGCTAGAGCGATAGGACTAAAAGTCATGAATGAATGGTCCTAGTGCAAGTGGGAGATTGTTGGGAATAGTGCCCTAGGACATTCGATGTGCCTAGATTTGTAATTATCACATTTAAATAAAGTTATTTGATATCATTTATTTCTCGTTGATTATTATAATGTGTGCATGTTTTAATATTATAATAATCGAATAATAGTTATTCACGAATAATAAGATTATTCAAACGTCCCTGGTAAAATCGCGTTGAGTAGAGACTCAAGTGATTAATATACTAGTATAAGTTTGATTGGTAATCATCGGATGATTATGTGTATGGTACGGATCAATCTTATGGGTATTGGTTGGAGAACTAATACTGGACCGACCCGCATTGAGATCACTGCATGGAAATGTCATAAGTGAATCTCAATATAACAGTATATCAATAAATCCTTGAACCTGAGATTATCATAGTCCAACATGATAACTGCTATGCCTTGACGTAATCCAACGTCATCTAAAACATGGTGATCATAAAGGTTAGCGATCGGGATTAGTGGGAGTCATGTAGAGGGCAATGAATAATCAAGAAGGAGATTTGTCCCTCTCTTAAGTGAGAGAGATATCTGCTGGGCCCCTCGATAAGTAGGACTGAAGGAAATGCATGGCCATGCTCAAATGAAGAGTCATTTGATTCAATCAGTCTACTTAAGATCGAGAAAGCATTTGAACATAAATAAGTATGACAGACTCCATGACTTAGTTCAAATATGATATCGCGTGACAAAGGGATTTGACACGTTAAAAGGTTTAATGGACTATTAACTTATATTATTTGGGTAATCATAATGTCTTGCTAGAGGCCGCTTATGATTTATTATTTAATAAGGTATTAAATAATTGCCAACATAATATAAGCATTTTGGGTCGCACGTACGACAATTATAGACAAGTAGGAATAAATATCAACTGGGAATAATAAATATAATATTGGATATTATATTTATAAGGAGATTAAATAATAAGTAATATATAATATTGGATATTAAATATATTGTATTATTTAATAAGTTGAGGGGCAACTAAGCAAATACTAGATTATTGAATCTAGGGATTACTTAGTATAAATAAGAGATCCATGACAAGGAGTTGTCATAAGAACTCCTACAAAAATCGCCCCCTTCCAATAAGAAGAGAAAATCGGTCACTTCCTCTTGCAGTAGAAGAACGACGCCGGTCGTCTAATCCTCTTCCCTTAGTTGATCTTGATCAATAGTACAATCCTTCTAGTAAGGAACTTATGTTGTACTATTTATCAATATTATTCGTAAGGATCTAGCAATCCGGCTTGTGGAATTGTTCGTGTGTGGATCACCAAAAGAGGAAGAAGATATTCATCTGCTTCTAGTCCGGATCTAGAATTGTTCAATCAGATTAAGGTAATTCGATTAACTCTTTAATTAAACAATTAAATTACTGCATGAGATCCTAAATTGGGTTTTCACGTTAATTGTTCCGCTGCATTTTTACTCCGATTATTTTGTATTCAATGCATAGAAAACCCAACAAAAACAACTTTGGAGAAGACGGTAGCTGATGTACCTATCGTCAAGGAGTATCTACATGTCTATCCGGAAGACTTGCCCGGAGTTCCGCCGAGTCGTCAAGTTGAGTTCTCGATTGATTTAGTGCCAGGAGCGGCACCAATATCGAAAGCTCCCTATAGAATGGCGCCCAAGGAATTACAGGAGCTGAAAGTACAACTTCAGGAACTGCTTGACTCTGGATTTATCCGATCGAGTGTTTCGCCATGAGGTGCGCCAGTGCTCTTCTTGAAGAAAATGGATGGAAGTTTGAGGATGTGCATAGACTATCGTGAACTTAATCGACTCACGATAAAGAATAAATATCCACTTCATAGAATAGAGGACCTATTCGATCAACTTGGAGGATCAGGAGTATTCACAAAAATAGATTTGAGATCCGGATATCACCAACCGAGGATTAAGAATGACGATATCCCGAAGACTGCATTTTGAACTCGATATGGACAGTATGAGTTTATAGTGATGCCATTTGGTTTGGCTAATGCGCTAGCGGTATTCATGGACTTCATGAACCGTGTATTTCAACCTTATTTGGATAAATTTGTAATTGTTTTCATAGATGACATACTTGTGTATTCAAAGAGCAAGGTTGAACATGTGCAGCATCTTAGAACAGTATTGGGAATAGTGCGCAAGGAGAAGTTGAATGTGAAGTTCAACAAGTGTGAATTATGGCTTAACCGAGTTGCATTTTTGGGACATGTGGTCACTTCTAAAGGAATAGAGGTTGACCCGATTAAGGTAGAAGCAGTCAATGATTGGAAAGTACCGAGTAATGCAAATGAAGTTCGCAGCTTCTTGGGATTAGCCGGTTATTATCGGAGATTTATCGAGGGATTTTCGAAGATAGCTGCACCTATGACTAGATTGATTAGGAAGGGAGATGTTTTCTTATGGAATGAGAAATGCAAAAAGAGTTTCTAAGAACTTAAGCGAAAGTTGACTGCAGCACCAGTTTTGACGATTCCGATCCAACGAGAGAATTCATCATCTACAGTGATGCATCCAAGCAAGTCTTGGTATGTGTATTGATGCAGGAGGGCATGGTAGTTTCCTATGCTTCGAGACAGTTAAAACCGTATGAGCTGAACTACCCTACTCATGATTTGGAATTAGCAACGGTAGTTCAAGCCTTGAAGATATGGAGACATTACCTGTATGGAGGTAAGTGTGAAATTTATACAGACCACAAAAGTCTGAAATATATTTTCACACAAAAGGAATTGAATATGAGGCAGTGAATATGGCTAGAGTTGGTCAAAGACTACGATTGTACAATTCATTACCACCCTGGTAAAGCAAACGTAGTTGCTGATGCACTGAGCCGTAAGGCGAGAGGAGACCTAACCTATTTATTGACCAAAGAGGAAAGCTTGGTCAAGGAATTTGCAACGATGAATCTTGAGATGGCTACACCATCGAATCCAGTTGAGTCGTTATTGGCTAGTTTGGTAGTACAACCAATCTTGAGGAAACAGATCAAAGAAGGTCAAGGACAAGACGACTTCTTGGTCAAAATGAAAGAACGTGCTCTTTCAAGTGAGGATAAGGGTTTCAGTGTGTCCGATGATGGCACATAGACCTGGCAAAAGTGGTCCAGGCCCATGGGCCGGCCCAGCCCACCCATGAATAAATGGGCTTTGGGTTTTACTTTTTTAGCCCAAAAAAACTTGGGCCTTTTTGGCCCGCCCAGATTTTGGCCTAGCCCAGGAAGGCCTAGCCCACGGTCGCCCAGAGGCCCATGAAAAATTTAATAACTAATAAATATTAATTAATTAGGCTGAGGTTAATGGGTATAACCTTACACCGTAACTTATTTCAATTTAAAGTTGATTTTGTTTAGATTTTTGTATTGATATTTTGCTATCGAATACAGATAATGGACCAAGTGATGAGCTACTTTCCGTACCGCTGGTTGTAGTGCAAGAATCTAACGGTTTTAATAGTATTGAAATGGATGTTTGAACTTTTTAAAATAGTTCAAAATATATTTCTATCATATTATTGATACTTTTAATATATTTTGGTTAATTAAGTTGGAAGCAAGAAAAAATCTGTAGCCCATGGGCTGGGCTAGGCCCGCCCAGCATGGGCCACGGGCCTCAATATTTAGGCCCAAAAAATCCTGGGCCTTTTTGGCCCAGCCCAAAATTTGACCCACCCGTTGGCAGCCCAGCCTGTTTGGGCTGGCCCAGCCCGTTTGCCAGGTATAATGGCACAATGTACTATGAAGTAAGGATTTGTGTGCCCAATGTTGTCAAGTTCAGAGAAGCGATATTGAAGGAGGCACATAGCACTCCATATACAGCACACCCTAGGAGTACAAGGATGTACCAAGACCTTAAGGGGACATTTTGGTGGGAAGGTTTGAAAACAGATGTGGCAGATTTTGTAAGAAGGTGTATAGTTTATCAACAAGTGAAGGCAGGACACCAACGCCTCTTTGGACTACTTAAATCACTTCATATTCTGGAATGGATATGGGAACACATTACGATGGACTTTGTGGTAGGTTTGCCTTGAACGGAAAGAGGAAACCACGCTATTTGGGTTGTTGTAAACCGACTCACAAAGTCAGCTCATTTCATCCCAGTCAAGATGAACTTTCGAATGGATCAGTATTCTCAACTTTATATCAGGGAGATTATTAAGTTGCATGGAGTGCTAGTCTCTATAGTATCCGATAGGGATACTCGTTTCGCATCGCGTTTTTGGGAGAGTTTGTAAGAATCCTTAGGAACGCAGTTGAATTTTAGTACGGCCTATCATCCTCAGACTGATGGTCAGTCCGAGAGGACAATCCAGATCCTTAAGGATATGTTGCGAGCATGTGTGTTAGACATAGGCAATAATTGGGAATGATTATTGCCTTTGGTAGAATTTGCTTATAACAACAATTATCAGTCGACAATTGGTATGACACCGTATGAAGCCTTATATGGTAGGTCATCAACTATACCTCCGTGGAGATGAACAAAGATATTACTTATGAAGAACAACCAGAACTGATTCTCGACCGATCAATCCGACAATTGAGGAACAAAGAGAAGGTGTTTGTCAAGATCCAATGGCGTAACCACAGTAAAGATGAAGCCACTTGGGAGCGCGAGGAAGAACTTGGTTAAAGATGAAGCCACTTGGGAGCGCGAGAAAGAACTTCAAGCTCGTTATCCAAATTTCTTCAATCGAGGTATGTCATTTATTTTCGAGGACAAAAATTTTTCTAAGAGGGGTATGATGTAATACCCGCCATTTTCATAATGTAATATTATTGTTCATAATAATATTATAATGCATTTCATTTCATTTAATATCATATAGAGGATCATGAACATTTATTTCGACGTATCACGAGTCCTAGCCCGAGTCATATTGTCAGATATATTCAAGTAGTCATTATTTATTTTTATAATAGTGTTATTAATTATTCAAGTATAATACTAACACTATTATTATTATTATTATTATTATTATTAATACTAATATTATTAATACTATTTTATTAGTACAATAAATGTTCCCAGAATGCCTTACGTACGTTAAGGATCCTCCTTAGCGTACGTAATGCGAACCTATTAGTGTATGCTAACTGTACCACGTAGCGTGCGCTACTCATACCTCGTAGCGTGCGCTAAGCATATTTCATAGCGTGCGCTAACGTGGCTGTACTTAACTATTTCCAACTCTTCTCGTCTGTCTCGACATAATGGATACGTACACTCACATACTGAATACATATACTCAATCCAATAACATCATCATTCGATATATCCAATATCAAAATTACGATAACCTGATACACGATATCCTCAAAATAATTGTCGAACCACTACGACAGTTATACCAGTACAAATACAGTTGTCTCAGTTCTCAACTTATTTTATCCATACCGTACAGACACCAAGCCATCCAGTATATCTTAGATAAAATAACGCGAAAAATTCATACTGAAAATCTCGGTACTACACACAGTTCCGAAGCTTCATCTCTTCAATGAAAGTCCGTCACACACAGTTCAGGGATATCAAGGTTTCTCAGTCTACACAGGACTGATGGGTTTTGTTCAAGGATAGAAAAATGTTTGAACAACAACTTTGACTTTCTGAGCTTTTAGCTGATGATGTGTTGTTCACGATTTGAGCACTTGTATATCTCTTCTTTCAGAATAGTAGTATGCTTTGGGAGATATGTTTGCTCAGATGTAACTTCATTGTTGTTGATTTCGTGTCTTGATCTTTAAAGTCTGGGGATATATATATAACCTTCTTAAATATATCCGTTGAGATAGATCCGTTGAGCAAAAGTCCGTTCCAACAGGATGATGTGTTTGAATAAAACATGATCCGGATTTTGCGCTTTATTGAAGATCTTTGACGGCTTAATATTTAAATACTTTATCCTTTAGTATTTAAATATATCTTCTTAAATGGGACTTTGACTTTAGCGAGTAACAAAGATTCTTTCTTGTCCTGTTTGGATACTATATGGAATGATAGCTATAATGTCGATTCGAGACAGCTTCCATACTTATGAGACTCCTTTGCTGTATGATTGATTCACTGTATGCTGGGACTACGAGAAGTCTTCGATACAGGTTGACATCTATGATCAGCTTTTCGATACAGTTGTTTGTTGTATGCTGGATTGGCACATTGTCAAAACATTCTGTCAAGATTTTTCGATATAGGGATTGTTATCCCAACAATTTCCCCTTTTTTAATAATTTGCCAAGTCTTCCTTAAAAACCTTTTGATGTTATCCAAACATCCTTGATGATGCCAAAACTTTGACACTTAGCATCTTGAAGGAGGGCAGACTTCTTGGTCTTCTGTTCGAATGTTCTGGCCTTCAGCAATTAGCCTAATACTAAGAACTTCTCGCAGGCAAGTTCAGCTTTTATCAAAAGAGTATTACATCTTTAAACTTATGATTGGCACGTAGGCACAATCTTACATTGTATTCTAGATACATACAACTTAAACTATGAACTGTTCGCAGACAAGTTCTTACAACTTATGTATTAAAACAAGTTTCATACTTGTATACAGCGAGAATAAATTAAGTGTTTGTAAACATACAAGAACACAGTAGATTACGAGTTGTAATATTTCAAGACAGGCAAATATTTTATTGATATTATAACAAAGAGTACAATATTTTGCTGTTTTGAAAATAAAATTACAAAAAAATAATACAACAAGGAATTCAACTCCTGTAATCTGAGTGTATTGGTGTATTGTTGTGTAATGTATATTTTTTTTGTTGTGCACAACGTTTTCCACGTATCGTTGCTGAGGAATTATGTGCACGATCCCAGCCATGTCATCAACTATACCTCCGTGGAGATGAACAAAGATCTTACTTGTGAAGAACAACCAGAACTGATTCTCGACCGATCAGTCCGACAGTTGAGGAACGAAGAGAAAGTGTTTGTCAAGATCCAATGGCGTAACTACAGTAAATATGAAGCCACTTGGGAGCGTGAGGAAGAACTTCAAGCTCGTTATCCAAATTTCTTCAATCGAGGTATGTCATTTATTTTCGAGGACGAAATTTTTTCTAAGAGGGGTATGATGTAATACCCGCCATTTTCATAATGTAATATTATTGTTCATAATAATATTATAATGCATTTCATTTCATTTAATCTCATATAGAGGATCATGAACATTTATTTCAACGTATCACGAGTCCTAGCCCGAGTCATATTGTCAGATATATTCAAGTAGTCATTATTTATTTTTATAATAGTGTTATTAATTATTCAAGTATAATACTAACACTATTATTATTAATATTATTATTATTATTATTATTAATATTATTAATACTATTTTATTAGTACTATTATTATTATTATTATTATTATCACCATCATTTTTCAGATTATTATCAATATTACCAAACAATTATTTTTACATTACCATTATTATTATTATTATTATTATTATTATTATTATTATTATTATTATTTATATTTAATAATGAGTTATAATTTAATCAACCATGATTAAACTAAACTAACCACAATTAAGAACTCTTCCTTTTCCATCATTCCCCTACCAGTCCTCTCACTTCATCAAACTCCTCAATGCTTATCAACATACAAATTCTAATCCAACCTAAACACTTAAAATTTCAACTATAAATATACAAATTTTATTGCAAAAAATTCTTTACATCATTCAACATCCAGAAAAACAAAAAAAAAATACAGAAGAAAAAAACATATACATTACACAACAATACACCAAGTTTGTCGGCCGAACCGCAACTTTCTTCTCGGTCAATTATCCAGCAATCCCAGCAACCACAACTCGTCCAAATTCAGCAGGTCGTCCGAATCTCAATTGTAAGGTATTCTGCCAAATTTTTCCAAAATCATATTCTCGTTTCTTATTTCCTGCTATGATGTCAATACTCAATATCGGATATTTCTTCTTCGCGATTATGAATCCAAAATAGAAAATCATAATCCGAAAATATGAATTTCAATCAAACACAGAAACCACAATCCCATAAATTAAACCATCAATAATCACAAAAAAATAAAATAATAAACTCGAATACCTTCAGCCCTTCAAATTCATCGAGCCCGAAATGTAACAGCCCAAAAACAGTGGCTATTACAGTGTCGTGGACCCCTACCGGGACCCACCAGGCGATATCACAATATACATTTATAATCTGACAATGTGGCACCGTACCACAATATTTATCAAAACCCCGGTGTGAAGTATGAGTTATTCATGTCTTTAAATACGAGCAACATACACAGGATCCAAATTCGGTACAGACCATATGACGATGGGCAGTACCTAACAAATTTTAGTACATTCATCCGACACAAAATAAAATGAAAGTCACAATAGAACATAACCGAACAACCAAAAGACTCGGGCCCCCCGAAATAGCATACTTCAAAATCCTCCGTCACCATTGTGCTCCTCATGTGCCTTGCCCTTTCCTCGCCCTGAAATACAAGTATTTTGCCCCAAACCACAGGGTCATCTATACATGATAATAATTCTCATGACATTATACAATTCATATATACTGATCTCAAAGAAAACCACCGACTACTGAATATACCCCGAAGGCGTATAAACAATCAGTCCCAACTGTCGAACATAACCAAATATATGAACGACCATATAATATGGCTCAAGACGGACGTCACAGTACGCCCGATCCGGAAATGTGTCCGTGCACATGTCCACCCCATATACGGAATCTAGAATATACGTGGGACGATGTACCTAATTAGCCTCACGAACTACGTCTCGTGTGCACGATCTAAATGCGGAAAACATCCACGCATGATCATCAAGTGCCCAACTAAAAATCCTAAACATAACCAATCGGCGCGCAGATATGACTCCAGAGATGTCACGATACAACATGACAACGAAACTCAACGAATTACACTTTTCCCAAGGAATCGAACAACTCACCGAAGTGTCAACAAAGCTCAAAAGGACTAACGGTAACAAGGACGGTAATTTCGGGTATATCATCCCCAACACCATGACAATACGATCAAGGGTATCACCATATCACGAATCATAGATTATCAGAACATTTCATACACACGAAACGCATAATAATCACAAGAATTCAACCATCATTATAACCAAGCAAGATAACTTGCCTCAATTCCGTAGATGAATAATCCTTCTTTGAATGGTCAAATGAACGGTATCCTCGTCTAACAATACTCACGTGAACGAGCAACCTTGAATGAAATGTAATTCATTCAACAACACATTCGTACGATAACGGTATTATTACATAAATAATATTCGTAAATTTACTTGAATAAATCAATTATCCTATTGATCATTTTAATGTTCTTATTACAAATCATCGTATGTTTATCATGTTCATTCACATATTCAACCTTAATGTCAAATACTTGATGTCTAGTTTATTATCAATGTAATATCGTGAAAATATCTTTTCAAATCATCAACACTTCCAATTATGATATAAGTTTGTGTTTAATTACGTTCTTCATTATTTTACCAACGATTACATTCAAAACTTGATTACTATATGAAACATAAGTTTAAGTTTTTAGTGAACTAAGAACATCATCTTAATTTACGTCTCTTAACACGCACGGATTAATGAAATGGAATTCGGCTACTCATCTACCGCATTTTTATCATCATATTCAACACAATCCTCTTAAGAACATTATCAACCTATTAATGTAGTGATTAACACCCTTTAACGAAATCGATTAATTTGAACATATGAAGATTACAACTTCCTTCTATCAACATCCAATGTTTTACTTTGAAGAATTTATTAAAAGCCTAGTTATATCATTGGATACTTGAAATTTTTGAAGTAACTTCATCCCATCTAGCGAAGATCATCTTCAAAGGGTTAACATAATCTTTCCAAAAAATTTTTACAAAGGTTTTAGAGGCCAAAAATCATGGTTCCATATTACCTTCAAGAATCAATTGAATGTTCAAGACAAATTTAACATTTCTCACCTTTAATCATTAAGGATATCATCCCTAACATGTTCCAAGTGTTGAGACTATAATCAACTTCCGATTATCATGTTATACATCAGGTTTTATGTATATTATTATCAACACAATCATATTATGAAATTATTTACATCAAGAAGTAACACTAATACCTTCAATGTTAATCTTCACTTAGTTTGAGCATGATTCAATTAACTTATCATGATTGCACTAGTTTAAACTAACATTATGTGAAGTATTTATCTACTAACATCATCATAAGCATGGACTTGATATGAGTTAAAGAAAGACCAACCTTAAAATGAAGAACAACACCAACACTTCAAGGGATACACTTCAATCTCTAACTCTCCAAGTCACCAATCAAGTGCTGAAGCTCCAACACAAGTTAGAAAGGCTTAGAAACGAAGTTGGAAGGGAAAGGAATCGTTTCTCAGTTGGGAGGTTGAAAGGGTCGAGTAGGAAATGAATGGCAAGTCATACTTTTATAATCTGAACTCGGCATTACGTACGTTAACGAAAGTGGTTAACGACGTTATAGCCTACGCACGTAATCTTATGATCATTACGTCGTAACCAATTTCATCGAGATCTTTACGCCTCAAAACACATAATTCGTTACGTACGTAACTATATAGCTATTAAATGCGTAATAGCCGCTGACTGTCGCGATCGACTCCCGACCACCTACCCCCGCTCGGCCCCACCCGCCGAAAGGCGGACTGCTGGAGGATCTCCCGCATTACGTATGTTAACGTATTGATGTTACGTACGTAAGGCGACATACATAGCGTATGTTATGAAGATAGGTTAACGTACGTTAAGTACTATAACAAGCATAAATGAAATTCTCCCAATATCACCCAACAACTATTATAGTATGAATGACCATGATTCCAACTTAACATAATTCGTCGATACTTGCTACAACATCACAGATATGGTGCGAAAATACTTAGCTTAAATCATAAAATACAATATTAAAGGCGAGGGTATTACATACTCCCCCCCTTAAAAGGAGTTTCGTCCCCGAAACTAAGGGGTAAACAGTTCGGGGTATTTCTCTCGCATGCTATCTTCAGTCTCCCACGTAGCTTCCTCGACTCCATGTCTCGACCACTGAATTTTTAATAAGGGAATCGTCTTGTTCCTCAGCTGTTTAATTCTTCTCTCGAGTATCTGCACACGCCGTTCTTCATACGAATGGTCATCGGCTATTTCGACCTCGTCGAATTGAATAACGTGACTTGGATCAGCAACATACTTCCTTAACTGAGATACATGGAATACGTTGTGAATCCGGCTCAAAGCTGGTGGTAATGTTAAACGATTGGCTAGGTCGCCTACTCGTTCCAGGATCTCAAACGGACCAATATACCTTGGGCTCAATTTTCCTCTCTTGCCGAATCGGAAAACACCTCTAGTAGGAGAAACTTTGACTAGTACATGGTCACCAACCTCAAACTCGAGTGGTCGTCGACGATTATCTGCATATGATTTCTGGTGGCTTTGGGCAGTTAATAGACGACTCTTGATCAGGGAAATCTTCTCGCGGGCTGCCAATAACATATCAGGTTCCGTACTAATAGATTCAGACAATTCGTCCCAGCACAAAGGGGACCTAAAACGACGACCATACAATGCCTCATAAGGTGCCATCATGATCGAGGCGTGCCAGCTGTTATTATATGTGAATTCTACCAACGGCAGTTGGGCTTCCCAGTCAGGCTTCCAATCGAGAGCACATGCCCTCAACATATCCTCTAGAGTTTGAATTGTCCTCTCATACTGACCGTCGGTCTGAGGATGAAAAGCCGTACTGAAGTTCAATTGTGTACCCATAGCACGATGAACCGCCTTCCAGAAGTGCGACACGAACCGTCCGTCCCGATCTGATACAATACTCTTAGGGGTGCCATGCAGTCTCACAATCTCTTTGATGAATAATTGGGCCAATCTCTCAGGTCCCCAAGTATCCTTGATCTCCAAGAAGTGGGCTGATTTAGTCAATCGATCCACAATCACCCAAATCGTATTCATGCCTCGACGGCTCGTCGGCAAGCTAGTAATAAAATCCATCGATATGTCTTCCCACTTCCACTCGGGAATCGGAAGTGGTTTCATCATGCCAGCTGGTCGTTGATGCTCAATCTTGACCTGCTGACAGGTCAAACATTTCGAAACGAATTCGGCAACCTCCCGTTTCATGTTACCCCACCAATAATACGGCTTCAAATCTATATACATTTTGTTCGATCCCGGGTGTATGGAATACGGGGTAGCATGAGCCTCCTTCAGAATAGTATTCCTCAACTCTTCGTCTACTGGTACACATACTCAATTTTTAAAGCGTATCAGTCCATCATCGTGAACCACAAATCCAGGGGCCTTCCCTTGATCTATTTCTCCTCGAACTCTGGATAAGAATGGGTCCGTCATCTGTTTCGTCCTGATCGTCTTATCAAGGGATGGTGAAATCTCAAGCGTGCACAGTTGTCCCTGAATGCGTTGTAACCAGACCTCAATCTCTGGTCTCATGAACTCTAATTGCAACTCCCTCTGGGTGGTCAAACGAGCTAGTATCTGTTCCTGCACCGTCTTGCGGCTCAAGGCATCGGCAACCACGTTTGCCTTGCCTGGATGATAAAGGATCTCGATATCATAGTCTTTGATTAGCTCTAACCACCTCCTTTGTCTCATATTCAACTCCTTCTGGGTAAAAATATACTTCAGGCTCTTGTGGTCCGTAAAAATCCGGCAGGTAACTCCATACAGGTAGTGGCGCCAGATTTTTAAAGCAAACACTACGGCTGCTAACTCCAAGTCATGAGTCGGGTAGTTGAACTCGTAAGGACGCAACTGTCTGGACGCATAGGCGATCACTTTCTCGTCCTGCATTAATACGCAGCCAAGGCCCTGTCTCGATGCATCGCTATATACCACGAATCCTTCCATTCCTCTAGGTAGTACCAAAACAGGTGCTGAAATTAATCGACCTTTGAGTTCATTAAAACTTTGTTGACATGCTTCCGACCACAAGTACTTCTTATCTTTTCTCAACAGATTAGTCATCGGTTGAGCAATTTTGGAAAATCCTTCCACGAATCGTCTGTAATAGCCTGCTAGACCCAGAAAACTACGAACTTCCTTCACGTTCTTCGGGGGTAGCCAGTCTCGGATAGCTTCCGTCTTCTGTGGGTCTACTCTTACTCCCTCTGCTGATATCACATGACCCAGAAAAATAACTTGAGACATCCAGAATTCACACTTAGAAAATTTTCCATAGAGTTGTTCTCGCCTTAATGCATCGAGAACATGGCGGAGGTGACACTCATGATCCTCATGATCACGAGATTAGACCAAGATGTCGTCAATAAAAACGACTACAAAACGATCCAGATAATTAATAAAAACCCGATTCATCAATTCCATGAACACTGCAGGTGCATTAGTCAGTCCGAATGGCATGACAACGAACTCATAATGCCCATAGCGAGTGCAAAAAGCTGTCTTCGGGACGTCAGACTCTCGAATCCGCAATTGGTGGTACCTGAACCTCAAGTCGATCTTGGAAAATACAGCGGCTCCCTGGAGCTGATCCAATAGATCATCGATGCGAGGTAAAGGATATTTGTTCTTAATTGTTACTTTGTTCAGCTCCCGGTAATCAATACACAAACGCAGCGATCCGTCCTTCTTCCGTACTAATAACACCGGCGCTCCCCAAGGGGATGCACTGGGTCGAACATATCCTTTCTCAGTTAATTCTTCGAGTTGTCTTTTCAACTCCTGCATCTCAGTCGGGGCCATACGATATGGTGCTTTCGAAAGCGGGGACGTCCCTGGCTCCAACTCAATGGTGAATTCTACCTCTCGCTGTGGGGGTATTCCTGGAAGCTCTTCTGGAAATACATCTAGATAATCTCGAACTACTGGAATATCAATCAATTTGACTGGCCGGTCAGTTGTCTTGGTCATGTAACACCAATAACCAATGCATCCCTGGTTCAATAATCTCATAGCCTTCATAGCGCTGATGACTCTCCCAGAATGATTGGGATTATCACCCCGAAAAATACACTCGACGCCATCATCCGATGTGACGGTCACCATTCGCTTACGGACGCTAAGCACGGCATCGTGACGATCCATCCAGTCGATACCCAAGATTACATCATCTTTAGGTAAATCAACCACAATTAAGTCGGACAACCACTCACGGTTGTTCATGCTAATCGATACCAGACTTCACGACTCCCAATAATTCTTCTACCATCGGGTAGACCAATTACATAAGGTTCACAATCGGTAACATGATTCAAATGCAAACGACTCAAACAAGAACTAGACAAAAGGAGTGTGAAGCACCGGTATCAAAAAGAACACAAACGGCCGAGAGTGGATCTCGAGAGTACCTCCAATCATCAAGCCGGGATCATCGGCTTTCTTCATCTCGTAGACTGGGTTTTGCAACCCGGAAGCAGTGTACCACTTGATTTCCACGGCCCATCCCTTTGTTCGCCTTTAGTCCGGTAAGAAGCGGATGGAGGAGCACGTTCTGAATGGAAGATCCATCGGAGCAAGAGATGCTACTGGAGCACGCCCGAGTCCACCCCGGCAATAGCGAGCACGATGACCGTTCTTCCCGCAAGTGTGACAGGCAACGGACGGCTTCGGACACTTGGAGCTGATATGCCCCTGGTCCCCACAGTTATAACACACGACAGGTGAGCTGATTGCCCGAGAGTGCGTTCCTGCCGGTTTCGATGCCATAGGTGGCCGCTCAGAAGGATTTGGTATAGGCTGGGGTTTCTTCAATACCCCCCGGTTACTGTCTCCTTGGGTCTGGTTCCTGGATCTCTTGTTGGAAAACTGAGGCTGCTTCTTAGAAATCTCCTTCGCAGTAAGTTCATACTCCAAAGCCTTCTCAATAAACTCTGGTAAGGTCGTACAGTGGTGATTGAGTAATTGCATCCTCATTCGGGGTTTAAGCCTCTTGAGGAAATATTTGATCTTATCAGCTTCCGAACGGACAACTGACGTAGCAAAAGGGAGAAGTGCTTGGAATTTTTCGGCAATTGCTAACACATCCTCGTCTCCCGATGGGTCGGGGTTTAGTAATTCGGACAGTTTGGCTTCACGGAGGGGTGCAGGATAGTAAAGATCTAGCATAAGGTTCTTGAATTCCTCCCAAGTACTCGCGCCTTCGGCAGGCCTCACAGAAAGCCACCAAGTATAGGCACTCTTACTAAGGTAGTAGGCTGCCACAGCAACTCGATTTTCCTCTGGGCACTCCACCATCTCGAACAGTTTCTCAAAATGCTCTATCCAGTGTACAATGTCAGCAGGCTCAGATGAGCCTTCAAAAGTCGAAGGTCGCTGTCGTGATATGTCGCTAATAATCCGGCTCACGATCCCGCCAGGCACCAGAGGCGGAGGCTGTTGCCCCTGCTGTTGACCAGTAGTATTCCTCTGCATAGCTTCCATCAGCTGACCCATTTGGGTCATCTGGGCCATCATGCCCTGCATCACGATGTAAGGATCGACACGTGCATTCTCTCTGGTGTGGTGTGATTGGTCCCTAGAAGGCGACCGCCGCTGCGGAACTCATTCCACATTCGCGTCTGTTGGCTCGTGGTATCGGAATTCGGCCTCTTCCGCGGCCTCGTCCCCCTATGCCACGGCCTCTCGGATTCCTTTCCATACTGAAAGAATCAAGTCACAAGTACAGTTCGATTTATCAATCATAATTCATGCTAAGTTAATAGCAACAGGGAATTTCCTATCCAACAAAGCAGTTTGTAAAGAATCACTGGCACTACAGGTGTTACACACTCAATATCATATCAACATCAAGTCGAAACAATTCCAATCACATAATTAATTTAGGTTCACCTCAAACAGATGAATTTTACCTCATGTTAGAAAGATGCCAAGATAAGTAAGCAGACCAATACATCGTCAATATCATGCCAGTAATCAAATTATGGTTCATGAGAACATACCGTATTTGACGGGTCAGGCGCTTGCACAGGTTACACGTGGCACGAAGGTTTCTTGATGCTATTTCGATTCTACAATGACTCAAAATAAAAACACACTCTCTGATACCATCTTCTCGAATGACCCAAAACAGTGGCTATTACAGTGCCGTGGACCCCTACCGGGACCCACCAGGCGATATCACAATATACATTTATAATCTGACAACGTGGCACCGTACCACAATATTTACCAAAACCCCGGTGTGAAGTATGAGTTATTCATGTCTTTAAATACGAGCAACATACACAGGATCCAAATTCGGTACAGACCATATGACGATGGGCAGTACCTAACAAATTTTAGTACATTCATCCGACACAAAATAAAATGAAAGTCACAATAAAACATAACCGAACAACCAAAAGACTCGGGGCCCCCGAAATAGCATACTTCAAAATCCTCCGTCGCCATTGTGCTCCTCCTGTGCCTTGCCCTTTCCTCACCCTGAAATACAAGTATTTCGCCCCAAACCACAGGGTCAGCTATACATGATAATAATTCTCATGACATTATACAATTCATATATACTGATCTCAAAGAAAACCACCGACTACTGAATATACCCCGAAGGCGTATAAACAATCAGTCCCAACTGTCGAACATAACCAAATATACGAACGACCATATAATATGGCTCAAGACGGACGTCACAGTACGCCCGATCCGGAAATGTGTCCGTGCACATGTCCACCCCGTATACGGAATCCAGAATATACGTGGGACGATGTACCTAATTAGCCTCACGAACTACGTCTTGTGTGCACGATCTAAATGCGGAAAACATCCACGCATGATCATCAAGTGCCCGGCTAAAAATCCTACACATAACTAATCGGCGCGCAGATATGACTCCAGAGATGTCACGATACAACATGACAACGAAACTCAACGAATTACACTTTTACCAAGGAATCGAACAACTCACCAAAGTGTCAACAAAGCTCAAAAGGACTAACGGTAACAAGGACGGTAATTTCGGATATATCATCCCCAACACCATGAAAATACGATCAAGGGTATCACCATATCACGAATCATAGATTATCAGAACATTTCATACACACGAAACGCATAATAATCACAAGAATTCGACCATCATTATAACCAAGCAAGATAACTTGCCTCAATTCCGTAGATGAATAATCCTTCTTTGAATGGTCAAACGAACGGTATCCTCGTCTAACAATACTCACTTGAACGAGCAACCTTGAATGAAATGTAATTCATTCAACAACACATTCGTACGATAACGGTATTATTACATAAATAATATTCGTAAATTTACTTGAATAAATCAATTATCCTATTGATCATTTTAATGTTCTTATTACAAATCATCGTATGTTTATCATGTTCATTCACATATTCTAACCTTAATGTCAAATACTTGATGTCTAGTTTATTATCAATGTAATATCGTGAAAATATCTTTTCAAATCATCAACACTTCCAATTACGATATAAGTTTATGTTTAATTACGTTCTTCATTATTTTACCAACGATTACATTCAAAACTTGATTACTATATGAAACATAAGTTTAAGTTTTTAGTGAACTAAGAACATCATCTTAATTTACGTCTCTTAACACGCACGGATTAATGAAATGGAATTCGGCTACTCATCTACCGCATTTGTATCATCATATTCAACACAATCCTCTTAAGAACATTATCAACCTATTAATGTAGTGATTAACACCCTTTAACGAAATCGATTAATTTGAACATATAAAGATTACAACTTCCTTCTATCAACATCTATTGTTTTACTTTGAAGAATTTATTAAAAGCCTAGTTATATCATTGGATACTTGAAATTTTTGAAGTAACTTCATCCCATCTAGCGAAGATCATCTTCAAAGGGTTAACATAATCTTTCCAAAAAATTTATTACAAAGGTTTTAGAGGCCAAAAATCATGGTTCCATATTACCTTCAAGAATCAATTGAATGTTCAAGACAAATTTAACATTTCTCACCTTTAATCATTAAGGATATCATCCCTAACATGTTCCTAGTGTTGAGACTATAATCAACTTCCGATTATCATGTTATACATCAGGTTTTATGTATATTATTATCAACACAATCATATTATGAAATTATTTACATCAAGAAGTAACACTAATACCTTCAATGTTAATCTTCACTTAGTTTGAGCATGATTCAATTAACTTATCATGATTGCACTAGTTTAAACTAACATTATGTGAAGTATTTATCTACTAACATCATCATAAGAATGGGATTGATATGAGTTAAAGAAAGACCAACCTTAAAATGAAGAACAACACCAACACTTCAAGGGATACACTTCAATCTCTAACTCTCCAAGTCACCAATCAAGTGCTGAAGCTCCAACACAAGTTAGAAAGGCTTAGAAACGAAGTTGGAAGGGAAAGGAATCGTTTCTCAGTTGGGAGGTTGAAAGGGTCGAGTAGGAAATGAATGGCAAGTCATACTTTTATAATCTGAACTCGGCATTACGTACGTTAACGAAAGTGGTTAACGTACGTTATAGCCCTTACGTACGTAATCTTATGATCATTACGTACGTAACCAATTTCATCAGATCTTTCTGCCTCAAAACACACAATTCGTTACGTACGTAACTATATAGCTATTACGTACGTAATAGCCGTTGACTTGGCTGTCGCGATCGACTCCCGACCACCTACCCCCGCTCGGCCCCACCCGCCGAAAGGCGGACTGCTGGAGGATCTCCCGCATTACGTATGTTAACGTATTGATGTTACGTACGTAAGGCGACATACATAGCATACGTTATGAAGATAGGTTAACGTACGTTAAGTACTATAACAAACATAAATGGAATTCTCCCAATATCACCCAACAACTATTATAGTATGAATGACCATGATTCCAACTTAACATAATTCGTCAATACTTGCTACAACATCACAGATATGGTGCGAAAATACTTAGCTTAAATCATAAAGTACAATATTAAAGGCGAGGGTATTACACAAAATTCCCAAATAAAAAAAAACGTGGCCCGAAACTATACCTTACCAGAATCGGAGCTTGGTCGCGACCCACCACCGGTTCGAACGCCGCCATGATATATGCCTCTAGCCTCCAACATGCGCCATGTGTAACCAATCAGAACCCAATTTCACAAAACCCACCAAACCCAGAAAATGAAAACCCGGAAACGCCCATGTCTGAACCTCCGGGAATGACAGCGCCAGAACTGCCGCCATAGCCTGGAGCCCATTGCGACTGGTCAGTCCAAGCTCGGGCGAGCCAGCGAAGTGGTGCGAGTGCGAATCTCTAGTGTGTGCGACTGTGTTTTTGTGTGTGTGTTTTCTGCGATTTAATTCCGGCCGAGAGGAAAATCTTAGAGAGAGAGATTTGAGATTCGTGAGTCGAGCAGAAGGGTTAGAGAAGAGAGAGAAAAGGGCAGAGAGGGAGGGGGTGCACGGGAGGAAAGAGGGAAGAAATGAGTTTGTCGGCTGAGGTTAGGGATTAAGGGTATTTATACCGGGAATATTTAGGGTTTTGCATATTAGTCCTCACCTTTTCCAGAGACTTTCAATTTAACCCCACACGGTTTTAATTGCCTCGATTTTAACCCATTCAACTTTAAAACCTTCAATTCAGTCCTATTTTGACCAAGATATTAAAATGTTGAATTTTCAATTAATATTAATAATTAGTCCGATTTTATGCATATATATTTTAATTTCGGTCATTATATCGTAATATTTTATAATGACTAAATTATTATTATATGTAGACTTTATCGAGGATTTACGGGCTTAGGACTGTGAGTCGAGTATCTTCATATTCAGGTCAAGCAACATCATTTATTCAGGTGGGAATTTTCACTATCACTTTAATTGCTTTAATTGGATTGTATATGTGATATTCTATTCATGTTTAAAATTGTTGATACACGTTGTATATCAGGCTTACTTGTGTACGTGTAAGAGGCTATCTTAAGATATATGTTGTGTGGGGACACCTGCACAACCTCAATATTCACATGCGTGCTTGATTCATGTTATATGTGGTATTGTGCGTATGTATTCATGTTGAGGAAAATGTTATTGGTAGAATAATCATTTAAATGCTTTCTATGAGATTGTATATTACTGTGATAAGTGTGATTTCCACGAGCTGAAGGAAGCTCACCGCCACCTTTATTGATCCCGCAGGTTAAACTGAGCCGGATGGACGAAGGAGCGAACCGAGAGGGCATATGAATGAAATTTATTAAATGATGTTTTTTTGTCGTGTCTAATGTTTCGAAATTCTTTTGGGGAAATTTTTGTTAGAATTAATAGTTTATAATTTATTCTTCCGCTGCAAATTTCTATCTCATATCTATGACGTATTGTTGCCTTAATTAAAGGTATTTAATTTATGTCAGTGTAGTGACTCGACTTTGTAGGCGAGAATTTTAATATTCTCAAAAGAAATTATTTTTTGTCAAAATTTACCCTTTTTACTTATTTTCCCCTATAATTACCCCTAGAAAGTCGGGGCGTTACATTTATGTTTTATGTAATTATACTGTAATAGACAGGAATAAATATTTCACCCTTAATTATATTCCAAATAAAGTTTAGTTAATATTATTTTTATCAGATGAAATTCACCTTTATATTTATATTTATTATTACAATTTTATAATTTAAGTTCGTACGTTACATTCAAGCTGCATGGAATCATTCACACAGATTCATACAATGATCATATCCTTCAACCGTTAACACAGATTGGTTTAAGCTTTCACTTGACTGGCTTCTTCACACACAGTTCCAAAGCTTCATCTCTTCAATGCAAGTCCGTCACACACATTTCAGGAATAGCAAAGTTTCTCAGTCCACACAGGGCTGATGGGTTTTGTTCAAGGATAGAACAATGTTTGAACAACAGCTTTGACTTTCTGAGCTTTTAGCTTATGATGTGTTGTTCACGGTTTGAGCACTTGTATATCTCTTCTTTCAGAATAGCAGTATGCTTTGGGAGATATGTTTGCTCAGATGTATATGATGATAACTTCATTGTTGTTGATTTCGTGTCTTGATCTTCAAAGTCTAGGGATATATATATATATAACCTTCTTGAATATATCCATTGAGATAAAACATGATCCGGATTTTGCGCTTTATTGAAGATATCGGACGGCTTAATATTTAAATACTTTATCCTTTAGTATTTAAATATATCTCCTTAAACGGGACTTTGACTTTAGCGAATAACAAAGATTCTTTCTTGACCTGTTTGGATACTATATGGAATGATAGCTGTATTGTCGATTCGAGACAGCTTCCATACTTATGAGACTCTTTTGCTGTATGATTGATTCACTATATGCTGGGACTACGAGAAGTCTTCGATACAGGTTGACACCTATGATCAACTCTTCGATACAGCTGTTTGCTGTATGCTGGATTGGCACATTGTCAAAACATTCTGTCAAGACTTTTCGATATAGGGATTGTTATCCCAATAATTTCTCCCTTTTTGATAATTTGCCAAGTCTTCCTTAAAAACCTTTTGATGTTATCCAAACTTCCTTGATGATGTCAAAACTTTGACACTTAGCATCTTGAAGGAGGGCAGACTTCTTGGTCTTCTGTTCGAATGTTCTAGCATTCAGCAATTAGCCTAATACTAAGAACTGCTCGCAGGCAAGTTCAGCTTTTATCAAAAGAGTATTACATCTTTAAACTTATGATTGGCACGTAGGCACAATCTTACATTGTATTCTAGATACATACAACTTAAACTATGAAGTGTTCGCAGACAAGTTCTTACAAATTATGTATTAAAACAAGTTTCATACTTGTATACAACGAGAATAAATTAAGTGTTTGTAAACATACAAGAACACAGTAGATAACGAGTTGTAATCTTTCAAGACAGGCAAATATTTTATTGATATTATAACAAAGAGTACAATATTTTGCTGTTTTGAAAATAAAATTACAAAAAAATAATACAACAAGGAATTCAACTCCTGTAATCTGAGTGTATTGGTGTATTGTTGTGTAATGTATATTTTATTTGTTGTGCACAACGTTTTCCACGTATCGTTATTGAGGAATTATGTGCACGATCCCATCCACGTCATCAACTATACCTCCGTGGAGATGAACAAAGATCTTACTTATGAAGAACAACCAGAACTGATTCTCGACCGATCCGTCCGACATTTGAGGAACAAAGAGAAGGTGTTTGTCAAGATCCAATTGCGTAACTACAGTAAAGATGAAGCCACTTGGGAGCGCGAGGAAGAACTTCAAGCTCGTTATCCAAATTTCTTCAATCGAGGTATGTCATTTATTTTCGAGGACGAAAATTTTTCTAAGAGGGGGTATGATGTAATACCCGCAATTTTCATAATGTAATATTATTGTTCATAATAATATTATAATGCATTTCATTTCATTTAATCTCATATAGAGGATCATGAACATTTATTTCGACGTATCACGAGTCCTAGCCCGAGTCATATTGTCAGATATATTCAAGTAGTCATTATTTATTTTTATAATAGTGTTATTAATTATTCAAGTATAATACTAACACTATTATTATTATTATTAATATTATTAATACTATTTTATTAGTACTATTATTATTATTATTATCACCATCATTTTTCAGATTATTATCAATATTACCAAACTATTATTTTTACATTACCATTATTATTATTATTATTATTTATATTTAATCATGAGTTATAATTTAATCAACCATGATTAAACTAAACTAACCACAATTAAGAACTCTTCCTTTTCCATCGTTTCCCTACCAGTCCTCTCACTTCATCAAACTTCTCAATGTTTATCAACATACAAATTCTAATCCAACCTAAACACTTAAAATTTCAACTATAAATATACAAATTCTATTGCAGAAAATTCTTTACATCATTCAACATCCAGAAAAACAAAAAAAAATACAGAAGAAAAAAATATACATTACACAACAATACACCATGTTTGTCGGCCGAAGCGCAACTTTCTTCTCGGCCAATTTTCCAGCAATCCCAGCAACCACAACTCGTCCAAATTCAGCAGGTCGTTCGAATCTCAATTGTAAGGTATTCTGCCTAATTTTTCCAAAATCATATTCTCGTTTCTTATTTCCTGCTATGATGTCAATACTCAATATCGGATATTTCTTCTTCGTGATTATGAATCCAAAATAGAAAATCATAATCCGAAAATACGAATTTCAATCAAACACAGAAACCACAATCCCATAAATTAAACCATCAATAATCACAAAAAAATAAAATAATAAACCCGAATACCTTCAGCCCTTCAAGTTCATCAAGCCCGAACATCCCAAATAAAAAAAACGTGGCCCGAACCTATACCTTACCAGAATCGGAGCTTGGTCGCGACCCACCACTGGTTCCAACGCCGCCATGCTATATGCCTCCAGCCTGCAACATGCGCCACGCGAAACCAATCAGAACCCAATTTCACAAAACCCACCAAACCCAGAAAATGAAAACCCGAAAACCCCCATGTCTGAACCTCTGGGAATGACAGAGCCAGAACTGCCGCCATAGTCTGGAGCCCGTCACGACTGGTCAGTCCAAGATCGGGCGAGCCAGCGAAGTGGTGCGAGTGCGAATCTCTAGTGTGTGCGACTGTGTTTTTGTGTGTGTGTTTTCTGCGATTTAATTCCGGCCGAGAGGAAAATTTTAGAGAGAGAGATTTGAGATTCGTGAGTCGAGCAGAAGGGTTAGAGAGAGAGAGAGAGAGAGAGAGAGAGAGAGAGAAGAGGGCAGAGAGGGAGGGGGTGCATGGTAGAAAAGAGGGAAGAAATGAGTTTGTCGGCTGAGGTTAGGGATTAAGGGTATTTATACCGGGAATATTTAGGGTTTTGCATATTAGTCCTCGCCTTTTCCGGAGACTTTCAATTTAACCCCAGAAAATTTTAATTACCTCGATTTTAACCCAATCAACTTTAAAACCTTCAATTCAGTCCTATTTTGACTAAGACATTAAAATGTTGACTTTTCAATTAATATTAATAATTAGTCCGATTTTATGCATATATATTTTAATTTCAGTCATTATATCGTAATATTTTATAATGATTAAATTATTATTATATGTAGACTTTATCGAGGATTTACGGGCTTAGGACTGTGAGTCGAGTATCTTCATATTCAGGTCAAGCAGCATCATTTATTCAGGTGGGTATTTTTACTATCACTTTAATTGCTTTAATTGGATTGTATATGTGATATTCTATTCATGTTTAAAATTGTTGATACACGTTGTATATCAGGCTTACTTGTGTACGTGTAAGAGGCTATCTTAAGATATATGTTGTGTGGGGACACCTGCACAACCTCAATATTCACATGCGTTCTTGATTGATGTTATATGTGGTATTGTGTGTATGTATTCATGTTGAGGAAAATGTTATTGGTAGAATAATCATTTAAATGCTTTCCATGAGATTGTATATTACTGTGATAAGTGTGATTTCCAAGAGCTGAAGAAAGCTCACCCCCACTTTTATTGATCCCGCAGGTTAAACTGAGCCGGATGGACGAAGGAGCGAGCCGAGAGGGCATATGAATGAAATTTATTAAATGATGTTTTTTTGTCGTGTCTAATGTTTCGAAATTCTTTTGGGGAAATTTTTGTGAGGAATTAATAGTTTATAATTTATTCTTCCACCGCAAATTTCTATCTCGTATCTATGACGTATTGTTGCCTTAATTAAAGGTATTTAATTTATGTCAGTGTAGTGACTCGAATTTGTAGGCGAGAATTTTAATATTCTCAAAAGAAATTATTTTTTGTCAAAATTTACCCTTTTTACTTATTTTCCCCTATAATTACCCCTAGAAAGTCGGGGCGTTACATTTATGTTTTATGTAATTATACTGTAATAGATAGGAATAAATATTGCACCCTTAATTATATTCCAAATAAAGTTTAGTTAATATTATTTTTATCAGATGAAATTCACCTTTATATTTATATTTATTATTACAATTTTATAATTTAAGTTCGTACGTTACATTCAAGCTGCATGGAATCGTTCACACAGATTGATACAATGATCTTAGCCTTCAACCGTTCACACAGATTGGTTTAAGCTTTCACTTTACTGGCTTCTTCACATACAGTTTTGAAGCTTCATCTCTTCAATGCAAGTCCATCACACACAGTTCAGGAATAGCAAGGTTTCTCAGTCGACACAGGGCTGATGGGTTTTGTTCAAGGATAGAACAATGTTTGAACAACAGCTTTGACTTTCTGAGCTTTTAGCTGATGATGTGTTGTTCACGGTTTGAGCACTTGTATATCTCTTCTTTGAGAATAGCAGTATGCTTTGGGAGATATGTTTGCTCAGATGTGTATGATGATAACTTCGTTGTTGTTGATTTCATGTCTTGATCTTCAAAGTATATATATATATATATATATATATATAGCCTTCTTGAATATATCCGTTGAGATAGATCCGTTGAGAAAAAGTCCGTTCCAACGGGATGATGTGCTTGAATAAAACATGATCCGGATTTTGCGCTTTATTGAAGATCTCTGACGGCTTAGTATTTAAATACTTTATCCATTAGTATTTAAATAGATCTTCTTAAACGGGACTTTGGCGAATAACAAAGATTCCTTCTTGTCCTGTTTGGATACTATATGGAATGATAGTTGTATTGTCGATTCGAGACAGCTTCCATACTTATGAGACTCCTTTGCTGTATGATTGATGTAATATCCGCAATTTCGGATTTTCAGTAATTTTCATTTTTCGGCGGAGGTTCGTTTCGACGACTCGCTTTTGACCGTTTCGTCATTATGAGAATATTTAATTCTGCACCTTTTGTCATCCGAGTTCGTTTCGGTATCGTTTTGTTGAGTTCCGTGTTCTTAAACGACTTTTCCGCACTTGAGTTCGATTCTCGCGAATATCGTCCGAAACTATTGTTTCGAGTTTCTCGGAAGTTCATTTAATGTTATTATTCATGTTGTAAGTTTTGGTTTGGTGTTTCGATCGTGTATCATGTATTTCGGACGTTTTGGGCCATTTTTGTAATTTCCCAAAGTTTGGGGTAATTACTTCCGTTGTCGAATTTCGAGCCCTCGGGTGGTCAGAATCATGTGTTCTCTTAGTGTTCGGATTCTTCTTTACGAGTACTTCGTAATCGTGTTTTCGGTTTACGTTCAGGTCTGAGTTTCGGGATTTTTCGGACCGTCAGATCGATTGAGTCCTGGCTGGCCAGGCCTGGCCGAGTAACGGCCGTAATGGCCCGGCAGTAGCGGCCGTAAGGCCTGTTATGTACGTAACAGCCTGGCGGTTACGTACGTAACATGTCCGGCAGAATGGGTACAGGGAGTTCGGCCTTGGCCGATTACGTACGTAGGCCTTGGCCGATTACGTACGTAAGCGGTCGGCCAAGGTCGGCTATTTAAGGCCTGGACCGAGTCATATCCGGCATTTTCCACTTTTCTTCGTTCCTTCCGCGATTTTTCACCATAGATCGATGGTTTTGAGTAGAATCAACTTATAACAACATGTTATGGAAGTTGAAATCATGGATTAACATCATCTTCCACCCGGATCGAAGGTAAGAACACCTAAACTTTTGGTTTTTGGATGTTCTTGGGGTTTCTTGGTGTTTTGGCCAATTTGCTTTGTTGTGATTCAGATTGTTGATGAAACGTGATTGTAAACTCGTAATCATTCAATACTCTTGAAGTTTTGAGGAACGAATTTGAGTATTTCTTTGAATAGTCGATTGAATACGCCTTCAAAGTGTCCGATTAAATGCTTCAATGGGTAGAACTTGGGAAGTTCCATATGTTTTCGTAGAATTGTGATTGAATTGATATCGTTGGGACTTAGGAACGAATTCTTGTGAAGAACTCGAGTCGTAACCCTTCCGTTCGTTGCCTTCTTTGGGGTTCGAGCTTCCCGGTCGAACCGTGTTCTTCGGAGCGTTCGGTAGCGATTATTAAGGCAAGTATTTTACTATACGAATTGTGTCTTGTGAATAGGGATGTCGTATTATGGTTGTGATACATTGGTTTGCTTTCGTGTATATGCTTCGTATGAATTGAATTTTTATGAACGATTGACGGTAACGATGATACCTTCACTTAGTTAACATCTTGGAATTGTGTTGGATGTGCAAATCATCTAAGTTTGTGCCGGGCGTGGTTGGTCATTGTTGAGTTGTTGTGATGATTATGATGTGTGTGTTGTCTTGGTTTACATACTTGATTATGCACCTCGGTGGAATGTGGAATGGATTGACATTTGATGATTATGAATTGTGTCGTGTCGATGTGTGTGTGTGTTCCAGGTAGGGTCTAACGAGGCCTCTGGAGTTCGGTACATGATGTGTACGAACAAAGTGTGTGATCCAGGTAGGGTCTGACGAGGCCTGTGGAGTCCGGTACATGACGTGTACGGACAAGGTGTGTGATCCAGGTAGGGTCTGACGAGGCCTCTGGAGTTCGGTACATGATGTGTACGAACGATGTTTGTGGCCGGGTAGGGTCCGTCGTGGCCTCCGGAGTTCAATACATGATGTGTACGAACAGTGCGTGCGGTCCGGGTAGGGTCCGTCGAGGCCTCCGGAGTTCGGTACATGATGTGTACGAACAGTGTGTGCGGTCCGGGTAAGGTCCGTCGAGGCCTCCGGAGTTCGGTACATGATGTGTATGGACAATGATCGTGTTATAGTGCTTGTTTGGGTAACATTTTAAATATGGCTCTCGGACTCATAATGATGTCTTATCTAGTGTGTTTTGAATCGAGAATCGGGCCAAGGCCCTAATGTTTTTTTTTTCGAAAAGGTTTTGTAAATTGGGACTCGAGGTCCAAAAGAATTTATGCTTTAAAAATCCCCGAGATGATGTGTTCCTTTTCAAATATCTCTTGCTTGAGTTCGAAATTCTAAAGCTTCTCGGGAACATTTTAATAATAGATTTCCATATTAAATTTGTAGTTGCTATTTACTTGTTGCATTTCGTATCGTATTATACTTGCACTAGTAAAACAGTGGAGTTTTACTAACCCCCGAGTAATCGGGGGGTGGATGTCTGTTTTGCGTCCAGGTACATGTAGGTTTAGGGGAGCAGTCACAGGATTGGCACAAGAGGATGACGAGCTGCGATACTAATCAAGAGTCGAGAGTTGGTAGAGTTTGGTTGTATCGTTAGAGTTGATTCAGTCTTCCGCTGTATTGTGTTTCGACCCCTGTGTGGGTAATGTTGTTAGTCAGTTCTGTTGATAGAGTTGTGTGACCTCATCGGTCTGTGTGTTTATGTGTAAGTGACCTTAACGGTCTGTATTGTTATATTGTTTGACCCTGGCCGGGCAAGCATTTGGTTGTTTATGGATGTTTAGCCTGGTAGATCCTTGCGGAAAGGGTCTACGGCGTGTAATATTCCCATACGGTTTTGGGGGTGTTACATTAATGGTATCAGAGCTTAGCTTGCGGAAACCTAGGCTGTCGGGTCGAGTCGAGTCGTGATTGTCGAGTAATGTGCAGTCTTGTCGTTCGAGTCGTCAGGTGACAAGTTGAGTTGTGCGTAGTCACAACGCGTTGGATATATTGTCGGATGAGATTAGTATCATGGGCGACCGTCGTCTCCATGCGGCCTGTGGGCGTAAGTCTCCTCTTTTATGCATAATATATGTGTTCATGATTTCATTTATGTGTGATATTTGTGGTGCATAATTTTATTTACACGGTGTTATGTAATGAAGTTGTATTCGATACTTGGATACATTGTACGTGTATAGAACTGGATGTATTGATGTTTGGCCCTTGAACCACCATGTGGGTTGGTATGGTGTGAAAGTTGTGAACCTTGATGGGTTTCACGATAGAGTTCGCAAGAGACTCCGATAAATGGTTTTGTTGTATATTTAAACGTGATGCCATGAGATGTATGCGATTGAATTGGCGACCCTGTTTGCCATTTGGGCATGTGATTTTAATGTCGACTATTTTGGATTGTTGTAATTATGCCCGCTAAGGGTAGATGTGAAAACGTTTTTCCTGAAAGACTCTACTGATTTGAGCATTTTTGTGGAAATCAAATTTTTTGGAAAAATCTTGTTTTGCAAAACGACCATAATTTTCGGAATTTAAATGTTATGTGTTTGTGTGTTGGGGGCTACTGTGACAATTCTGCAGTCCTGCAGCTAGATGTTACGGCCGTAAGATGTTTTCCATTACGTCCGTAAGCTCAGAGTTGTTACGGCCGTAAACTGCATGTTATTACGGCCGTAAACTTTTGACTAACCCGGTAGTAATTTTTTACTACAGTTATACCCGTGCCCCTTGATTATTTAATCTCTGTTGATATATTAGTGATGGATGGCGTGGTAACATGTTGTTACCCTGTATAACGCTAGTAAAGATAATGATATATTGATAAGGTCATTTGGACGATATCGTCTAGCGAAAAGATTGACGCCTCAACGTGTTGTTTTGCAAATAGCTTCAATCAAAACAGTTTTGATAATGAGATACATGGATTTTATTAAATGACCGAGGTATTATAACTGTTTCCAAAAATTTCATTTCACCAAATTCTTTTTTTCAAACTTGAGAATTTTAAAATTTTATCATTTGAATAATACCCCGAAATATTTTATTTTTGTTCTTAGTGTTTGATCCCTGCGATATGTGTGTGGTTTTGACCGTGTTTGATTTGGTAAAATCCAAACATCTCTGTTGATGTGACTGTGTGAATTATTTTTGAATGAAGTTCTAAAATTACAGTGTTAGTCCGTGCACTTGTGTGATGACTTGGAGTTGATGTTTTAACGTGCTGCTATTTATTGTCTTATCTTGACGTTGTGATGTTTGTTTGGATGCATTATTCTCATTGGTCGTCCGTCCAGTATGCCGAGAGGTCGAGGCCGAGGACGTGGTCGTAGTCGTGGTCGTGATCAGCAGCAATCATCCAGAGGTAATGTTGACATTGGCGCCGCCACCATCCTTCGTCAGGTGACTGACCAGTTGGCGCACATGAATCAGACCGTGCACCGAGACGGGATTCCGGATGAAGATAACGGAGCTAGTAAGTGGTTACGAGATGTGATGAGAATGCACCCGCCCCATTTTGTAGGTTCTTCGGACTCGTTAGGCTGGGAGAACTGGCTCTTCCAGTTGGACAGAACATTTGATGTTGTAGCTTGCCCCGATGAGAGAAGAGTGCCTATTGCTCAATACCTACTCGACAGGGAAGCTGCAGACTGGTGGGAGGCCGTAGCGCCTAGTAATCGTACCGCTACTTGGACTGAATTCAAAACTGCCATGGAGGCCGAGTATTGTCCGCCGCCTGTTAAAGAGCGTAGGATTGTCGAGTTTTTCTCGGCTATGCCCCGAGACGTGTCGATATCCCAGGCAATAGTCGATTGTAATCGGCAGCTGTGTTATGTACGGGATTAGGTGAAAAGTGAGGCAGATAAGGTTCGTTATTTCAATATGCGTATGAAACCTCAGATTCGGCAGTGTATGGCTCCTTTTATGTGTACAAACTTGAAGGACTATTAGGATCGAGCCTTGGCTTTTGAGATGGCTATAATGTATATCGAGTCCATATCGGTAGCGAAAAAGCAGAAGATCTCCGATGATGCATCGGGAAGTAAGGGAATTAGGATTCCCACACCTCAACCCTCGTATCAGCCGAGTATGGGACCTTCTCGGTCAGTTAGAGAACCCAAAAGACCCAAGCCGGTGTCTTTGAGTTCTGGTAATGCTCCTAGGTGTTTCAACTGTAACGTTCTAGGCCATGAACGTGCGCATTGTAAGAAACCGCCAGTGACTTGTTATAATTGTGGACACGAGGGGCATCGAGTTCAGTACTGCGAGATTGTTGCCGAGATGATAATGGACCTGAATTCCATTCCTACTTCCGGAGGGCCCAGTAATGTCCAGTGATGGTGTTTTTGGTACTCGCTGCACGGATTGTTTCGCGTGTAGAGATGTATTTTGTTTTGTGTAAGTCCCCGTTTAGTTGTTGAACCTACGGAGGCGTGACAGTGGACTGCGGGGTCATGAGCATGATGTTTTATTATGTGTCCATATATTTTGTTTCGTATCACTGTGATAACCGTAGTTTAACTTTCGGGACGAAACTTCTTTTTAGTATGATAGAATGTAATATCCGGTATTCTCGTTTTCCGTTATCTTGAATTGTTTGTGTTTTGACGTCGGACATTTTCTTGTTGATGAGAATCGGAATGATTTCTATTGTAATACTCTATTTGTTTCTATCGCATAGCCGTTTTAGTCGGGTGCGACTTGTTGTCGCGTACGTTTCTTTGATTAAATGTGTGCATATGATGTGGTATGTGATGCGTCGTTAATTGATTGTTATTGTAACACCCTCAATATATTTGAGGTATATTACAGCGCCGTGAATCCCTATATGGGACCCACCAGGCTGAACAGCATCATACTCATCGACTCACATAAACGACAGAACAATACCATGTCATAAAGACGTAAAACCGAACAATCCACCCGGTTCAACCGGTCAATATAACATCATCATCCAACACAACATAATGAGCAACAATACAATTCAAACGAACAAGGACCCCTTAAGTACTCGAGTACAACTATTAGTTCAAAACCACAAAAGACAAAAAGGTAAAAGACACTAAAACATCACTCGTGCACCATCATCACGCACGGCCATCATCCGTGTACTGGTCCAGCGCCCGCTCGTCTCGATGAACCCGACTGAAATTCATAAAACGAATTTCCCCAAAACGGGTCCCAGAGGGGTTAGCAATTACGCTAGTACAAGTAACCAAATGAACAATTTACATCTTACACATATAGTAATGCATGCCATCAAGACATCTTAGTATCCAAAACACACAATACCTCAAATGCCAATGATCAAATCACATTTGTAAAAATGCACCACAATTAACCGTGGATCCACCCCTCCGTGGACCCCTACCGAGACCCCGTCGGATCTAACCCGTAGTGGTTAAAAGCAAGCTCGCGGATCCACCCCTTCGTGAACCCCTACCGAGACCCCGTCGAGTCTAACCCGTAGTGAGCATACACACACACACACAATTTCTCATACAAAACTACTATGTCAAGATTGTAAGTTCATAAGGATACTTGCCTCGATTAAATAGACGATGACACGAACGAAACGGGGAATCAAGCGCGACCGTGAGGAACCGACGAAAATGAACCTAACGATTTGAATAGCACAATCACAACCACTTCTAAACGATTATGGAAATGGAATACACCCGAAAACCCGCCTACGATTCATGTATATTCGTATATAAACAACAACGAGGGCGGACCACAACCGAACCCTCTCGATTCCGTAAAAATCACGAAATATACCATGAATCCGTAGGGAAACTAAGAATACCAACAAGAATAATCATATTCATCATGAATCCATCAACGAAACGGAACGGATCGGAAGAAAATCCCAAAACCCCCAAATTATCCAAAAGTAGGGTTCTAAGAGATTACCTTGGATTTAGGATGAGAAACACAAGTGGATGATGTTAGTCTTACACCAAGAACTCAAGCACAAGAATCTCTGAAGTGATTGGAGGAAGAAAATCGCCTCAAATCGCTCGGGAGTCGCTCGTCCGCGGAAAGAGGAAGAAATGAGATTTTGTGATTATCTCGGTCAACTCCCTGGTTTATATAACCAGGGAGTGTTAGCGCACGCTAAGACCTCAAGGTTAGCGTGCGCTAACGGGATAGGGTTACCAACCCTCCTGTTAGCGTCCGAGTCCAGAAGCCAGGGTTTTAGCCGTTAGCGTGCGCTACCATGCATGCGTAGCGTGCGCTAATAACCTATCGGTAGCGCGCGCTATCGACCAATAGCGTGCGCTACCTGAACATCAGCCGAGTCCAGTAGCCAACTGCCCAAACCTCACCTGACCCGTTAGCGTGCGCTACCATACCAGCGTAGCGTGCGCTAACTAGAATCTGTTTGAATTCAGTAGTAAACTGTCCAGTACTGGACAGTCACACTAGCGCGCGCTACTGAACAACTTAACGTGCGCTAGTCCCCCGACATTAGCGTGCGCTAGACAAGATAGCGTGCGCTAATCCGATAGTCCAGAGGCCTGGGAGCGAAACTGCCACTCCCAGGGCTAAATCGTTAGCGCGCGCTACGAATTCAACGTAGCGTGCGCTACCAATGGATTTCTAGCGTGCGCTATACAGAAAATTTAGCGTGCGCTAGATACAGAATATAAACGACCCAAAATACCGGATTATGAACGAAACGTCAAACGGAACACCTCAAAACGCATCATAGCATAGAATGAATCCACGGCAACCCCGAAACGACGGTTCCGCACAACAATTACGAGAATCAGATCAAAAGATAACGGAAAAGTTACCTTTGAAGGATACGAGAGTCACTAAAATCGAGAATTACAGGAAATACAATTACGAGGGAAAGAAAATGCGGATATTACATTCTACCCTCTAAAAATAAGTTTCGTCCCGAAACTTAAGGAACAAATAACTCGGGGTACCTAGCACGCATGCTATCCTCGGTTTCCCAAGTTGCCTCCTCGACACCGTGTCTTGACCACTGCACCTTGACCAAAGGTATGGTCTTGTGCCTCAATCGTTTCTCACGATGTTCCAAAATCTTCAAAGGGCGCTCTTCGAAAGTAACATCTTCGGCGACATCAATCTTACCATAATCAATGATGTGGCTAGGATCCGGGACATATTTCCTCAACTGGGAAACATGGAAAACACTATGAACATGACTCAAGGCCGGAGGTAACGCCAAGCGGTATGCCAGCCCACCTACTCGCTCGAGGATCTCAAAGGGGCCGATAAATCTCGGACTCAACTTTCCTTTCTTCCCGAAACGAAAAACTCCCTTCGTCGGCGACACCTTTAGCAAAACGTGGTCTCCCACCTCGAATTCCAAAGGTCGACGACGGACGTCGGCATACGACTTCTGTCGACTCTGGGCAGTCAACATCCGTTCCCGAATTAACTCTACCTTCCGCCTCGTCTCTAAAACGACATCCGGCTCGGTCCCAACCAAATCGGACGCCTCATTCCAACAAATCGGTGATCGACATCGCCGCCCGTAAAGTGCCTCATACGGTGCCATCCGAATCGACGCGTGCCAACTATTGTTATACGTGAATTCGATCAGCGGCAAATGTTCCTCCCAGTCACTACTCCAATCGAGAGCACAGGCACGCAACAAGTCCTCGAACGTCTGGATAGTGCGTTCCGACTGTCCATCCGATCGGGATGAAAAGAGGTACTCAAATGCAACCGGGTACCCAACGCCTTGTGCACCGCCTGCCAGAAGTGCGATACAAAACGGCCGTCACGATCCGAAACAATAGACTTCGGAGTACCGTGAAGTCTCACGATCTGCGCAATAAACACACGAGCTAACTTCTCCGGGCCCCAAGTGTCCTTGATGCCCAGAAAATGTGCCGACTTGGTCGCGATCAACAATCACCCATACCATATTCATGCCCGACCTCGATCTCGGCAAACTCGTAACGAAATCCATCGATATATCTTCCCATTTCCATTCCGGAACGAAGTGACGCAATAACCCGGTCTCTCGATGCTCGATTTTGACTGCCGACAAGTCAAACATCTCGCTACAAACCGTGCGACCTCATCCTTCATATCATTCCACCGTAAATTTCTCCTTAGGTCCTTATACATCTTACTCGCGGGATGAACGGAATAAGGTGTAGCATGGGCCTCCCGTAAAATACTCGCCTCAACTCGAGTCGTTCGGCACACAAAGCCGACTGAATCTCAAAACACCATCCTCGTGAATCACAAATCCAGGAGACTTTCCTTTAAGAACGTTCTCTCGGATTTGAGTAATCATCGGATCCTCTAACTGCTTCAGCTTAATTTCATCGATCAAAGACGACGAAATCTCTAAAGCACGAAGTTGCCCGACGGCTCCCGGCAACAAGACCTCAACATCTAACTCGATCAAAGCCCTCCGAAGCTCAGACTGAGATGTAAGGATCTCAAGCGTTCGCAACGCAACTGGTCTCCGACTCAAGGCGTCGGCCACAACGTTCGCCTTGCCCGGATGATAAAGGATTTCGAGGTCATAATCCTTAATCAACTCTAACCACCTCCTCTGCCTCATATTCAACTCTCGCTGAGTAAATATGTATTTCAGACTTTTATGATCAGTAAAAATCTGACATGTGGAGCCGAAAAGATAGTGACGCCAAATCTTGAGCGCAAAAACGACTGCCGCTAACTCCAAATCATGAGTAGGGTAGTTCACTCATACGGCCTCAAGCTGTCTCGACGCATAGGCAATGGTCTTGCCGTCGCATTAATACACACCCAAGACCCCGACCAAGCATCGCTATAAACGGCAAAACCCTCGCCCACATGGCAACGCCAAATGGGCTGAAGTCAAACGCTTCTTCGGTTCCTCAAAACTCGATCGTCTCTCGTCATTCCAGACGAACTTCTGATTTCGGAGCAAGCTGCGTAAGTGGTCGGGCCGTTTCGAGAAACCTCTACGAACCTACGGTAGTAGCCACCAAACCCAAGAAACTACGGAGCTCCTTCACATTCTTGGGCGGTGTCCAATCCAATACGGCCTCAATCTTCGCGGATCCACACGAACCCCTCGATCAAATCACGTGACCTAAAAACATCACTTCCTTCACCTTAACTCACATTTCGAGAACTTTGCATAGAGTTGCTCGGCCCTTAAAATGTCTAACACTATCCGCAAATGATGGGCATGCTCTTCCTCGTTCCTCGAATAAATAAGAATATCGTCAATGAAGACGACGACACACTTATCCAAATACTCGATAAAGACTTTGTTCATCAATCGCATGAACACCGCCGGCGCATTAGTTAACCCGAAGGGCATAACTACAAACTCATAATGTCCGTATCTCGTCCGAAAAGCTGTCTTCGGCACATCGGACTCTCTCACCCGGAGCTGATAGTACCCCGATTTCAAATCAATTTTCGAGAATACCGCAGCTCCTTGCAACTGATCGAACAAGTCATCAATTCTCGGCAAAGGATACTTGTTCTTGATGGTCACCTTGTTTAGTTCGCGATAGTCGATACACAAACGTAGTGAACCATCCTTCTTCCGCACAAACAGGACCGGTGCGCCCCAAGGCGAGGCGCTCGGTCGAACATACCCCGACTCAAGAAGCTCACTCAACTGCTTCTTCAACTCTGCCATCTCTGAAGGTGCCATGCGGTAGGGCGCCTTTGAAATAGGAGCCACACCCGGCTCTAACTCTATAGTGAACTCGACCTCACGATCTGGTGGCAATCCCGGTAACTCGTTAGGAAAGACATCAGGAAACTCATTAACGATTGGAATCGACGAAAGCTCGACTCCACCACTCTCCGCCTTCAAGGCGTAGCACCAATAGACGGTACACCCCTTTCGCAGGAGTCTCATCGCCTTCAAGGCGTTAATAACGAATTTCTGGTTTCCCCTCTTTCGCCCCGCGAAAGAGTGCTCGGTGCCGTCCTCGGCTAACATAGTGATGATTCTCGTGCGGTAGTTCATGATCGCACCATGCCGATCGAGCCAATCATCACAAAGAATCAAATCCTCACCCTCGATATTCACAACAATAAGATTAGAGGGCCAAGTCCTCTCACAAATAACTACGAGCAGCCTCGAACCTCCCGATCGCTAACGATCCTATCACCGCTAGGAAGCTTAACGATGAAGGGTTCACAAGGCATCAAGCAGTCGAGACTCAAACGGCGTACACAATCCAAGGATATGAATGAATGCGTAGCACCTAATCGAAAAGCACACCGACGGGATGAGAAAGAATATAAACGGTACTGCCGCCACGGTAGTCACTGGATCATCGGCTTTCCGCATCTCATAGACACGCGGGTGGGCCGAGCCGACACCGAAGCTCCCCCTTAGAGGGCTGACCCGACCTCTCCCGACTAGCACTCGGCGGAGACCGAGGAGCAAACGATTCTGATTCACACTTGGTTCCCTAGCGCTGGAATGGAAGCCCGGCACCCACAATTCTTTCCCTCTCGGCATGAAAGCCGCCTTGTGGCCCGGTTGGCCACACCGATTACATATCAACAAAGGACTCGGCAATTACGGTGATGTGGCACAGGCGCCACGCTTAAAACACTTCACCTCTCGAGAAGGGGCACCGCGGCACTCGCGAGGAAACCCAATAGATCGAGTGGGCCACCACCAGCGGAAAAGTTAGCAGATCAAATTTCTGCGACCCCCACCTTTGTGGCCCGAAAAATTCGGCGGACTTCTGCTTCTTACTCTCGCGGGCCGCCTCACTCGCCGTCACAGACATATCGTAAGCAAGGGCCCTACTCTGATAATCCTTCAATGTAGTGCATACGAGCCCCGACATATAGTCCCGAATCGACGACTTCATCCGTCTGGAGAAATGGAAAATTTTGTCGCTCTCCTCGACAACTTGGGTCTTCACATAACCCAACTCTTTATTAAAATCAGCAATAGCTTGAGCTACGGGGATATCCCGCGGTTGAGCATCATAAAAAGCATGTACCCGAGCCTGTCTGACTGGCCACGGGCAATATTCAGTCTCCATCAACTCTTGAAACTCAGCCCACGTAGCGGATGGTCTTTGGGCCCAACGGCCTCCCACCACCGTAGCGTCCCGGTGAGAAAGTATTGAGCAATAGGGACTTTACGGTCCTCGGGACAGTTAGTGGCAACGAAGACCTTAGACATCTCCTTGATCCACCCTTCCTAGCCAATCGGGTCTGAAGCTCCCGAAAACTGAGGAGGATGCATCTTGATGACATCTTGGAGCCAACGGTCCGCTCCGCCCCGATTAGCATGGGCTTGATCCGGGTTCTGAACCGCCTGAGCAATCGCCGCCAATTGGTTCACCATCTGTTGCATCACGGCCGCAATACCAAGAACGGCACGCTCCCGAGAAGAAGCATGGCTATGACGGTCGCCGTCTGCACGCGGCCTCAAGATCGTGACGTGGCCGCCCCACCGGCTGCCCCACGTCCCCGGCCGCGTCCACGACCACGACCGCGACCACGACCTCTTCCAGCATCCATACTGGAGTTAAATAAGTAGCAAAAGCCATACGAGGATCAGTACAAGAAAAGAACAATTACAAGTCGAGAATCAAGGGTACGATACAAGAAATAAATGAACAAAGGAAAGAAAACTTACGGACCTTTGGTAATCTAGGAATCATGGCAGCGTGACGATGATGTGCAAAACCAAACACCACAAGACCCAATAAACCAACAAGCCTAGGTATCCATAAACCTGGCTCTGATACCATTTTCTGTAACACCCTCAATATATTCGAGGTATATTACAGCGCCGTGAATCCCTATATGGGACCCACCAGGCTGAACAGCATCATACTCATCGACTCACATAAACGACAGAACAATACCATGTCATAAAGACGTAAAACCGAACAATCCACCCGGTTCAACCGGTCAATATAACATCATCATCCAACACAACATAATGAGCAACAATACAATTCAAACGAACAAGGACCCCTTAAGTACTCGAGTACAACTATTAGTTCAAAACCACAAAAGACAAAAAGGTAAAAGACACTAAAACATCACTCGTGCACCATCATCACGCACGGCCATCATCCGTATCTTGGTCCAGCGCTCGTCTCGATGAACCCGACTGAAATTCATAAAACGAATTTCCCCAAAACGGGTCCCGGAGGGGTTAGCAATTACGCTAGTACAAGTAACCAAATGAACAATTTACATCTTACACATATAGTAATGCATGCCATCAAGAAATCTTAGTTTCCAAAACACTCATTTAGAAATGCCAATGATCAAATCACATTTGTAAAAATGCACCACAATTAACCGTGGATCCACCCTCCGTGGACCCCTACCGAGACCCCGTCGGATCTAACCCGTAGTGGTTAAAAGCAAGCTCGCGGATCCACCCCTTCGTGAACCCCTACCGAGACCCCGTCGAGTCTAACCCGTAGTGAGCATACACACACACAATTTCTCATACAAAACTACTATGTCAAGATTGTAAGTTCATAAGGATACTTGCCTCGATTAAATAGACGATGACACGAACGAAACGGGGAATCAAGCGCGACCGTGAGGAACCGACGAAAATGAACCTAACGATTTGAATAGCACAATCACAACCACTTCTAAACGATTATGGAAATGGAATACACCCGAAAACCCGCCTACGATTCATGTATATTCGTATATAAACAACAACGAGGGCGGACCACAACCGAACCCTCTCGATTCCGTAAAAATCACGAAATATACCATGAATCCGTAGGGAAACTAAGAATACCAACAAGAATAATCATATTCATCATGAATCCATCAACGAAACGGAACGGATCGGAAGAAAATCCCAAAACCCCTAATTATCCAAAAGTAGGGTTCTAAGAGATTACCTTGGATTTAGGATGAGAAACACAAGTGGATGATGTTAGTCTTACACCAAGAACTCAAGCACAAGAATCTCTCAAGTGATTGGAGGAAGAAAATCGCCTCAAATCGCTCGGGAGTCGCTCGGCCGCGGAAGAGGAAGAAATGAGATTTTGTGATTATCTCGGCCAACTCCTGGTTTATATAACCGGAGTGTTAGCGCACGCTAAGACCTCAAGGTTAGCGTGCGCTAACGGATAGGGTTACCAACCCTCTGTTAGCGTCCGAGTCCGAAGCCGGGGTTTTAGCCGTTAGCGTGCGCTACCATGCATGCGTAGCGTGCGCTAATAACCTATCGGTAGCGCGCGCTATCGACCAATAGCGTGCGCTACCCGAACATCAGCCGAGTCCAAGAGCTAACCGCCCAAACCTCACGACCCGTTAGCGTGCGCTACCATACCAGCCAGTAGCGTGCGCTAACTAGAATCTGTTTGAATTCGGTAGTAAACCTGTCCAAGATCGGGCAGTCACACTAGCGCGCTTGAACAACTTAACGTGCGCTAGTCCCCGACATTAGCGTGCGCTAGACAAGATAGCGTGCACTAATCCGATAGTCCGCAGGCCCGGGAGCGAAACCGCCACTCCTGTGGCTAAATCGTTAGCGCGCGCTACGAATTCAACGTAGCGTGCGCTACCAATGGATTTCTAGCGTGCGCTATACAGAAAATTTAGCGTGCGCTAGATACAGAATATAAACGACCCAAAATACCGGATTATGAACGAAACGTCAAACGGAACACCTCAAAACGCATCATAGCATAGAATGAATCCACGGCAACCCCGAAACGACGGTTCCGCACAACAATTACGAGAATCAGATCAAAAGATAACGGAAAAGTTACACTGAAGGATACACGAGAGTCACTAAAATCGAGAATTACACCGGAAATACAATTACGAGGGAAAGAAAAATGCGGATATTACAGTTATTGTTTTGAATCATTGTTGGTGGCGTTGTTATAGTCGTCATGGGGCGTGTTTTCACGCTGTATATTCTTTCGCGTTGCTTGCAACGTTTCGCCAATGGGCGAAAGTTACGCGTTTCTTGTGTATCTCGTTGAGTTTTCCTGTCGGGATATTGCTTCTCCCTACTCATTTTAAGTTTCGGGATGAAACTTCTTTTAAGGAGGGTAGAATGTAATATCCGCAATTTCGGATTTCCGGTAATTTTCATTTTTCGGCGGAGGTCCGTTTCGAAGACTCGCTTTTGACCGTTTCATCATTCTGAGAATATTTAATTCTGCACTTTTTGTCATCCGAGTTTGTTTCGGTATCGTTTTGTTGAGTTCCGTGTTCTTAAACGACTTTTCTGCACTTGAGTTCGATTCTCGCGAATCTCATCCGAAACTATTGTTTCGAGTTTCTCGGAAGTTCATTTAATGTTATTATTCATGTTGTAATCTTCGGTTTGGTGTTTCGATCATGTATCATGTATTTCGGACGTTTTGGGCCATTTTCGGAATTTCCCAAAGTTTGGGGTAATTACTTCCGTTGTCGAATTTCGAGCCCTCGGGTGGTCGGAATCATGTGTTCTCTTTTCGGATTCGTCTTTACGAGTACTTTGTAATCGTGTTTTCGGTTTACATTCAGGTTTGAGTTTCGAGATTTTTCGGACCGTCAGATCGATCGAGTCCTGGCTGGCCAGGCCTGGCCGAGTAACAGCCGTAATGGCCCAGCAGTAGCGGCCGTAAGGCCTGTTACGTACGTAACATCCTGCCGGTTACGTACGTAACATGTCCGTCAGAATGGGTACAGGGAGTTCGGCCTTGGCCGATTACGTACGTAGGCCTTGGCCGATTACGTACGTAAGCGGTCGGCCAGGGTCGGCTATTTAAGGCCTGGACCGAGTCATATCCGGCATTTTCCACTTTTCTTCGTTCCTTACGCGATTTTTCACCATAGATCGATGGTTTTGAGTAGAATCAACTTATAACAACATGTTTTGGAAATTGGAATCATGGATTAACATCATCTTCCACCCGGATCGAAGGTAAGAACACCTAAACTTTTGGTTTTTGAATGTTCTTGGGGTTTCTTGGTGTTTTGGCCGATTTGCTTTGTTTTGATTCAGATTGTTGATGAAACGTGATTGTAAACTCGTAATTATTCAATACCCTTGAAGTTTTGTGGAACGAATTTAAGTATTTCTTTGAATAGTCGATTGAATTGGACTACGCCTTCAAAGTGTCCGATAAAATGCTTCAATGGGTAGAACTTGGGAAGTTCCATATGTTTTCGTAAAATTGTGATTGAATTGATATCGTTGTGACTTAGGAACGAATTCTTGTGAAGAACTCGAGTCGTAACCCTTCCGTTCGTTGCCTTCTTTGGGGTTCCAGCTTCCCGATCGAACCGTGTTCTTCGGAGCGTTCGGTAGCGATTATTAAGGCAAGTATTTTACTATACGAATTGTGTCTTGTGAATAGGGATGTCGTATTATGGTTGTGATACATTGGCTTGCTTTCGTGTATATGCTTCGTATGAATTGAATTTTTATGAACGATTGACGGTAACGATGATACCTTCACTTAGTTAACATCTTGGAATTGTGTTAGATGTGCAAATCATCTAAGTTTGTGCCGGGCGTGGTTGGTCATTGTTGAGTTGTTGTGATGATTATGATGTGTGTGTTGTCTTGGTTTACATACTTGATTATGCACCTCGGTGGAATGGGAATGGCTTGACATTTGATGATTATGAATTGTGTCGTGTCGATGTGTGTGTGTGTTCCAGGTAGGGTCTGACGAGGCCTCTGGAGTTCGGTACATGATGTGTACAAACAAAGTGTGTGATCCAGGTAGGGTCTGACGAGGCCTCTGGAGTCCGGTACATGACGTGTACGGACAAGGTGTGTGATCCAGGTAGGGTCTGACTGTAACACCCCGAGATATTCGGAATAATTACAGCGCCGTAAACCCTTTAGGTAAGGATTTACAAGGCTAATTTTAAAAAGGAGTGCAAATATAATCCAATCGTACAACTGAAGTTCAAATACAGATTTGATTCAACCGACAAAATGAGTTAACTTATACAACCATATCGAAAAGACGTTATCAAAAACAGACGTACTCGAGTACTAAATAGACCAAGAAGACAAATCACAATAACAATAAACATCAACCACATCACTGAGCCATCTCATCGTCTCCGCCGGATCGTGGTTGCTTCCCCGCTCCTCGGCTACCTGAACATCAAAACAATGTCCACCCCCGAAGGGGTTAGCAAAACAATGCTAGTACAAGTATCGTAATATATAAATCATCAATGCATCATAAAACATGCAAAACGGATTTCCGCCACCGGAATCCAACGATGCGAATCCTCACGATTCCATCAACACAGTACAGGGTAATCCAGCGATCCAGCGCCCTTAGTATAGATCCCCATGATGATCCCGTCGGACCAACGCATGGTGGAAAACCCGTCCAGTGATCCAGCGCCCTCAGCATAGATCCCCATGATGATCCCGACGGACCAACGCATGGTGGACATTCGATCCAGCGCCCTCAGCATAGATCCTCATGATCCCCTCGGATCATTTATACCATAAATCAATCAACTATGCATACATATATGCATTTCAATATGTTCATCAATACGAACAAATAACAACGAATACCACGAGAAATTTCAGAATAAATCTCATATTCAACAACATGAACAAAACCACAAGCATGATCAAAGTTTCAATATAAATCGAACTCGACACATGATACGTGCCTCGAAAATGGCAAGAATGGAATACTTCAATGATCTCAACACACTCGAAGGCCGCCTCCTTCGATCAACGTAACAAGCTCGAACCTTAACAAAAGGAATGATATACAAATCATCTCAAGTCGAACGATGGCCTAGCAATTCGGTCTATGGCCAAAAAGCTCAAAATAAACAATGTGCCTGGACTGCTTAGCGTGCGCTACGTACTCTACGTAACGTACGCTAAGCCTGCCTGTTAGCGTACGCTATCGTATAAGCCTAGCGTACGCTAGCCACGAACTGACAGTTTGACTCGGTTGATCTCATAACATATGTTACGTACGTAATCGTGCGTTAACCCAACCCCGATAGCGCACGTTAACTAACGTATGTTGGCGTGCGATAATCGTGCATGGCAGATTACTACTGATATAAAACTGGGTTGAATGGTGATGAACTCATGAATTCTCTGGTGATAAAACAAGTCATCCTCAAGCATATCATGCTAATAAGGTTTGTGGAAGTTCTATGATTATGAGATACAAATATACGGATAATCATCTCAACATCATAATTCATCTTCAATCTTCAAGAAAATACTCTAAGTTCCATTCGTCCTACGTTCCAAAACGCATGATTCCAATGTGTAAAACGTAACAACTAGGTAAATCCGTCAACTGATCACAAATAGGTTTGAAGCTTCAGAATATGCTAGGAGTTCAAACACCAAGAGGTTCAATGGTTTATACGGTGAATAAGTATCGATATATCGAAAATATCCTTCTACACATGATGTTCGACTACTTAAGAATATAACTGACAAGATAAGCATGATCAAACGTCCTTTAGAACACTACTAGTATTGGTGAAGAATCACCTACCTCAAAGTAGTGAAGAACACGGAGGAAATCGAAGCAATCCAACGCCGAAGGCTCGAACACCAATCTCCAATGATATACGATCTTCAATCATGAACTAGGATGTTGATATTAAGTGTTTAGGATGAAGGAAGTTATACTCTAAGTGTAAGAATTCGGGTATGGGAGAAGAAGGAACTGAAATTACGAATAGGATGCTGTCCTATTTATAAGAAATGGCTATTAGCGCGTGCTAGTCCCTGCTCGTAGCGTGCGCTAACGGCCCACTGACTTAACTATACTCAACACTTAGCGCGCGCTATGCACATGCCTGTAGCGTGCGCTAAGGCGTTGACTCGACTTTTCCCGAAAGCCGTCCAGGTTCATCCCGACACGATCCGACAAGGGTCCCCAGCCAGATCTCACCTACCGCATGTCTCAATCAATTTGACCATGCATAGCGTGCGCTAATGTTCCTTTGTAGCGTGCGCTATTGAGTCCATGTTAGCGTACGCTACACATAGCCGATAGCGTGCGCTACATGCGCAGAATTACAATTTTTAAATCACATACATGAAATCTTACGCTTGACAACATCGGATTATGAAATACGGAGAATAATACTCAGATCAAGTACAACGATTACAATATCACAAGTTCCAAATACATATTAGAAATCTCGGGTATTACATCCTTCCTCCCTAAAAAGAAGTTTCGTCCCGAAACTTAAGATGAAAACAACTCTGGATATCTAACCTTCATACTGTCCTCCGTTTCCCAAGTGGCCTCTTCGACTCCATGTCGTGACCATTGTACTTTAACCAAGTGTATTGGTTTATTCCTCAATTGTTTGATCCGGCTCTCAAGTATCTTGATTGGTCTCTCTTCGAAGGTGCCATCATTAGCTATCTCGATCTCGTCGAAATCAATGACGTGACTGGGGTCCGGTACATACTTCCGCAATTGGGATACGTGAAACACATTGTGAACGTGACTCAGCGATGGCGGTAAGGCCAACCTGTATGCTAAATCTCCAACTCTCTCGAGGATCTCGAACGGTCCGATATATCTTGGACTAAGCTTGCCTCTCCTCCCAAAATGGAAAATCCCTCGTGTAGGAGACACCTTCAATAGTACATGGTCCCCAGCGTCGAACTCTAGAGGGCGACGACGTATATCTGCAAAGACTTCTGTCGACTCTGGGCAGTCAATAATCTTTCTCGAATCAAAGCTACCTTCTCTTTAGTCTGAATAATCAATTCCGGTTCCGTCCCGATCAAATCCGAAGAATCATCCCAACACAGGGGTGATCGGCATCTTCTCCCGTACAAAGCTTCAAATGGTGCCATCTTAATAGAAGCATGCCAACTGTTATTATAGGTGAACTCGATCAAGGGCAAGTGAACTTCCCAATCAGTTGACCAATCTAATGCACAATCTCTAAGCATGTCCTCTACTGGCTGTATAGTCCTTTCGGACTGACCGTCCGTTTGGGGATGATAAGCCGTGCTAAAGTTGAGCTCAGTTCCCAAAGCCCTGTGAACTGCTTTCCAGAAGTGCGACACGAAACGACTATCTCGATCCGAAATAATGGTCTTCGGCGTCCCATGCAATCTGACTATCTCCGCAATAAATACTCGCGCCAATCTCTCTGGCCCCCATGTATCTTTAATCCCTAGAAAATGAGCCGACTTGGTTAGTCGATCAACTACAACCCAAATCATGTTCATTCCCGTTCTAGTCCTTGGCATACTGGTGATGAAATCCATCGAGATGTCCTCCCACTTCCATTCAGGGATCGGAAGCGGCTTTAACATTCCGGCAGGTCGCTGATGTTCAATCTTAACCTGCTGACAAGTCAAGCACTTCGAAACGTACTCTGCTACGTCCTTCTTCATATTCCCCCACCAGAAATTTTGTTTTAAATCCATATACATCTTACTGCTGCCCGGGTGAATGGAATATGGCGCGTTGTGAGCTTCCTTCAGAATAGTCCGTCTCAAATCCCCATTATCGTGAACGCAAAGTCGATTCTGAAATCTCAGAACTCCATCGTCTTGTAACATGAATCCTGGGGCTTTTCCTTTCTTTACTTCGTCAAATAATCGAAGGATCAGAGAATCGTCCAACTGCTTAGACTTGATCTCCTCGACTAGTGATGAAGTCAGTTCCATCACATAAAGTTGCCCTTGGATTCCTGGTGCCCATACTTCAACCCCTTCACGGATCAGTTCCCGCTGAATGCTGGTTTGGGATGTAAGTGCTTCCAACACTCGAAGAGAAACAGGTTTACGGCTCAAAGCATTGGCTACTACGTTTGCTTTCCCCGGATGATAGAGAATCTCCAAGTCGTAATCCTTGATCAATTCCAGCCACCTTCTCTGCCTCATGTTTAATTCTTTCTGACTGAAAATGTACTTGAGGCTCTTATGGTCTGTAAAGATCTGACAATGAGTGCCGTACAAATAATGTCGCCAAATTTTCAAGGCAAAGACCACCGCTGCTAGCTCCAAATCGTGAGTCGGGTAATTAACCTCATACGGTTTCAATTGCCGAGAAGCATAAGCAATCACCTTATCCTTTTGCATCAATACACAACCCAGACCCTGATTCGAAGCGTCGCTGTATACCATGAATCCATCAGTTCCATCTGGCAATGCTAAAATAGGTGTTGTCGTCAGTCTCTTCTTAAGCTCATCAAACCAGCCTGGCATTTCTCATCCCACTTAAACTTTTGAGTTTTCTGTAACAGCTGAGTGAGCGGACGAGAGATCTTGGAAAATCTCTCTACAAAGCGGCGATAATATCCCGCAAGTCCTAGGAAACTCCGGACTTCTTTCACATTACTAGGAACTTCCCATTCCAAGATTGCTTCGACTTTCTTCGGGTCCACCTGAACCCCGTCGACTGATATCACATGCCCAAGGAAGGCTACTTCCCTAAGCCAGAACTCGCATTTAGAAAGCTTTGCATACAGCTGTTCCTTCCTCAAAGTGCTCAAAACCACATGCAAATGTTCGGCATGCTCCTCTGCGTCCTTCGAATATATCAAGATGTCATCAATGAAGACGACCACAAATTTATCCAAGTATTCCAAGAATACCCGATTCATCAATTGCATGAATACTGCAGGAGCATTGGTAAGTCCAAATGGCATTACTACAAATTCATAATGCCTGTCTTAGGGATCCAAAGCAGATTTTGGTATATCCGATTCCTTAATTCTCAACTGGTGGTATCCTGATCGCAAGTCAATCTTCGAGAATACCCTTGCCCCTTGCAGTTGATCAAACAAGTCGTCGATTCGAGGTATAGGGTACTTATTCTTGATCGTCATCTTGTTGAGCTCCCTGTAATCAATACACAGTCGGAGGGATCCGTCTTTCTTCCGGAAAAAGAGAACGGGCGCTCCCCAAGGAGAAACGCTAGGTTGGATATAGCCCTTTTGTAACAATTCCTCCTGTTGCTTCTTGAGTTCATACATCTCGGTTGGCGCCATGCGGTATGGTGCTCTGGAAATAGGAGCTGCTCCGGGATCTAATTCGATGGTGAATTCCACTTCTCTCTGCGGAGGTAACCCAGGTAGTTCGTCAGGAAATACATCTGAGAACTCATTCACAACTGAAATAGACGAGAGCTCTACTCCTTCCTCTTTCCTCATGGCATAGCACCAAAGTCCGTGACATCCCTGCTTCAGTAATTTCACGGCTTTCATTACTTTGATCAATTTTCCCGAGCTTCCTGATCTCCATCCTCGGAATAAGTGTTCAGATCCGTCATCAGCAATGATAGAAATGACTCTCTCTCGGTAATTTAGAATAGCTCCATAACGGTTGAGCCAATCGTCTCCGAGAATTAAATCGTCACCGTAGATGTCAACCACAATAAGGTTCGATAGCCAATCTCTTCCTCCTATAGTTACTGGAAAATCCCTAGCTTCTAGGGTTCCCACAATTTTCTCTCCGCTCGGTAATCCCACAACATAAGGTTCACAATCATACAAGCACGAGATTTTCAAACGATTAACACAGTTCAAAGATATAAAAGAATGCGTAGCTCCCGAATCGAACAAGACACTAACTGGTTGCAAAAGGATCTGAATCGTACCTGATGCAACAGTTGTGTTCTGATCATCCTTCTTCATCTCGTAAATATGTGGAGGAACGGACCCAGCGCTGGATGCCTCTCTTTTCCCAACATTCTACTGCGGGAAACCGCTCTGCTGCGTCTGTTTTACACTAGTGTCCTTCGGAACCGGTACAGGAGTGCGAGTACCAAAAGATCGGGTCGCATTCCCACAAAATGTTGCGCGATGTCCTTCCTGTCCACACTCGAAAAAGGTCACAGCAGGCGCGAAACAATCACGTCGAACATGTCCCGCTTTGCCACAGTTATAACACTTCTTCCCTATGTCTGAAACAGTTGGTGTTGCCCGGAACTTCTTTCCACCTCGAGAATGATGCGGAGGTCTCCTGGATGAATGAAAAGAGGACGCACCCCTGCGAGGCCCGCTACTCTTATTCTCCGTGAAGTTGCCAGACATTTTCTGTTTCTTTGCTTCCGTCGATTTCTCTAGTGCTGCCTCCTTCACATCATAGGCCAACGCCTTGTCCTGATACTGTCGCAAGGTGGTACATTCAAATCCGGACATATATTGCTGAATTTCCGGCTTCATTCGCATGTCAAAATGGAAAATCCTTTCCGCCTCGGTCCTGACCAAGTGGCGCACATAAGTCAGCTGGTGATTAAAGGTCTTAATCACGTCCGTCACGTATGCTTCAATTTTGTGGTGAGAAAAACTCCCGAACTCGGGCTTCTCTAACTGGGCGAGGACAATACTGCGCTTCCATCATCAATTTGAATTCCGTCCAGTCAACATTGTGCTCCTCCGGTCGAATGGCCTCCCACCAGTCGAAAGCCTCCCCTATCAAAAGATACTGGGCGACCGGAACCTTCCTATCGTTGGGACAGTTAATCCCTGCAAAAATCTTTTCTAATTCCTTCAGCCAGTGATCCCAAGAAAGCGTCTCAGCAGAACCGTCAAATTTCGGAGGGTGCAATTTGATCACTTCGGTAAGCCATTTATCTCCTCGATTATCCACGTTATGCTGCTGTCCCATCGCCGTCTGCATGCGATACACAACTTGAGCAAACTGGTTTATCTGGGCAACCACCTGCTGAAGCACTCCCGGCACGTTAGGATCTGCATTATTATTTGTCGATCCCTGCTGTCCCCCGGAATGGGAATCCGTTCGACTAGCGGTTATCTCTAGGGTAGATACCGACTCTTCTTGTCTCGCATTTCCACGTCCGCGTCCACGACCGCATCCGCATCCACGACCTCCTCTCAACATACTGTAAACATAAATACTCAATATCCAGGGCAAACTTTCTAAAAGTACATCCATCAATGTTCACAAAACATGAATAAAATAAAACGGTAGTATTTGAGATTTAGGAACTTACAACCACGGTCCACACGACGATGCTGGCTCAGCAGTGATGTTACGAACGACCAATAATCAAATAACGTAAACTGACCCAACTAACCCGACTGCCAAGATATCCATGAATCTTAGCTCCGATACCATATTCTGTAACACCCCGAGATATTCGGAATAATTACAGCGCCGTAAACCCTTTAGGTAAGGATTTACAAGGCTAATTTTAAAAAGGAGTGCAAATATAATCCAATCGTACAACTGAAGTTCAAATACAGATTTGATTCAACCGATCAAATGAGTTAACCCATACAACCATATCGAAAAGACGTTATCAAAAACAGACGTACTCGAGTACTAAATAGACCAAGAAGACAAATCACAATAACAATAAACATCAACCACATCACTGAGCCATCTCATCGTCCTGTCGGTACTGTGGTTGCTTCCCCGCTCCTCGGCTACCTGAACATCAAAACAATGTCCACCCCCGAAGGGGTTAGCAAAACCATGCTAGTACAAGTATCGTAATACATAAATCATCAATGCATCATAAAACATGCAAAACGGACTTCCGCCACCGGAATCCAATGATGCGAATCCTCACGATTCCATCAACACAGTACAGGGTAATCCAAATGATCCAAATACCCTTAGTATAGATCCCCATGATGATCTGTCGGACCAACGCATGGTGGAAAACCCATCCAATGATCCGGCCTCAAAGCAGAGATCCCCATGATGATCCCGCTTGACCAACGCATGGTGGACATTCGATCCAGCCCTCAAGATAGATCCTCATGATCCCCGGATCATTTATACCATAAATCAATCAACTATGCATACATATATGCATTTCAATATGTTCATCAATACGAACAAATAACAACGAATACCACGAGAAATTTCAGAATATATCTCATATTCAACAACATGAACAAAACCACAAGCATGATCAAAGTTTCAATATAAATCGAACTCGACATATGATACTTGCCTCGAAAATGGCAAGAATGGAATACTTCAATGATCTCAACACACTCGAAGGCCGCCTCCTTCGATCAACGTAACAAGCTCGAACCTTAACAAAAGGAATGATATAAAAATCATCTCAAGTCGAACGATGGCCTAGCAATTCGGTCTATGGCCAAAAGTCTCAAAATAAACAATCTGCCTGGACTGCTTAGCGTGCGCTACGTACTCTACGTAACGTGCGCTAAGCCTGCCTGTTAGCGTACGCTATCGTATAAGCCTAGCGTATGCTAGCCACGAACTGACAGTTTGACTCGGCTGATCTCATAACATACGTTACGTACGTAATCATGCGTTAACCCAACCCCGATAGCGCACGTTAACTAACGTATGTTAGCGTGCGCTAATCGTGCATGGCAGATTACTACTGACAGAAAACTGGGTTGAATAGTGATGAACTCATGAATTCTCTGGTGATAAAACAAGTCATCCTCAAGCATATCATGCTAATAAGGTTTGTGGAAGTTCTATGATTATGAGATACAAATATACGGATAATCATCTCAACATCATAATTCATCTTCAATCTTCATGAAAATACTCTAAGTTCCGTTCGTCCTACTTTCCAAAACGCATGATTCCAATGTGTAAAACGTAACAACTAGGTAAATCCGTCTACTGATCACAAATAGGTTTGAAGCTTCAGAATATGCTAGGAGTTCAAACACCAAAAGGTTCAATGGTTTATACGGTGAATAAGTATCGAAACATCGAAAATATCCTTCTACATATGATGTTCGACTACTTAAGAATCTAACTGACAAGATAAGCATGATCAAACGTTCTTTAGAACACTACTAGTATTGGTGAAGAATCACCTACCTCAAAGTAGTGAAGAACACGGAGGAAATCGAAGCAATCCAACGCCGAAGGCTCGAACACCAATCTCCAATGATATACGATCTTCAATCACGAACTAGGATGTTGATATTAAGTGTTTAGGATGAAGGAAGTTATGCTCTAAGTGTAAGAATTCGGGTATGGGAGAAGAAGGAACTGAAATTACGAATAGGATGCTGTCCTATTTATAAGAAATGGCTATTAGTGCGCGCTAGTCCCTGCTCGTAGCGTGCGCTAATTGCCCACTGACTTAACTGTACTCAACACTTAGCGCGCGCTATGCACATGCTTGTAGAGTGCGCTAAGGCGTTGACTCGGCTTTTCCCGAAAGCCGTCCAGGTTCATCCCGACACGATCCGACAAGGGTCCCCGGCCAGATCTCACCTACCGCATGTCTCAATCAATTTGACCACGCATAGCGTGCGCTAATGTTCCTTTGTAGCGTGCGCTATTGAGTCCATGTTAGCGTACGCTACACATAGCCGATAGCGTATGCTACATGCGCAGAATTACAATTTTTAAATCACATACATGAAATCTTACGCTTGACAACATCGGATTATGAAATACGGAGAATAATACTCAGATCAAGTACAACGATTACAATATCACAAGTTCTAAATACATATCAGAAATCTCGGGTATTACACTGACGAGGCCTCTGGAGTTCGGTACATGATGTGTACGAACGATGTTTGTGGCCGGGTAGGGTCCGTCGAGGCCTCCGGAGTTCGATACATGATGTGTACGAACAGTGTGTGCGGTCCGGGTAGGGTCCGTCGAGGCCTCCGGAGTTTGGTACATGATGTGTACGAACAGTGTGTGCGGCCCGGGTAAGGTCCGTCGTGGCCTCCGGAGTTCGGTACATGATGTGTACGGACAATGATCGTGTTATAGTGCTTGTTTGGGTAACATTTTAAATATGGCTCTCGGACTCATAATGATATCTTATCTAGTGTGTTTTGAATCGAGAATCGAGCCAAGGTCCTAATGTTTTTTTTTTCGAAAAGGTTTTGTAAATTGGGACTCAAGGTCCAAAAGAATTTATGCTTTAAAAATCCCCGAGATGATGTGCTCCTTTTCAAATATCTCTTGCTTGAGTTCGAAATTCTAAAGCTTCTCGGGAATATTTTAATAATAGATTTCCGTATTAAATTTGTAGTTGCTATTTACTTGTTGCATTTCGTATCGTATTATACTTGCACTAGTAAAATAGTGGATTTTTACTAACCCCCGAGTAATCGGGGGGTGGATGTCTGTTTTGCGTCCAGGTACATGCAGGTTCAGGGGAGCAGTCACAGGATTGGCATAAGAGGATGACGAGCTGCGATACTAATCAAGAGTCGAGAGTTGGTAGAGTTTGGTTGTATCGTTAGAGTTGATTCAGTCTTCCGCTGTATTGTGTTTCGACCCTTGTGTGGGTAATGTTGTTAGTCAGTTCTGTTGATAGAGTTGTGTGACCTCATCGGTCTGTGTGTTTATGTATAAGTGACCTTAACGGTCTGTATTGTTATATTGTTTGACCCTGGCCAGGCAAGCATTTGGTTGTTTATGGATGTTTAGCCTGGTAGATCCTTGCGGAAAGGGTCTACGGCGTGTAATATTCCCATACGGTTTTGGGGGTGTTACAATTGATTCACTGTATGCTGGGACTACGAGAAGTCTTCGATACAGGTTGACACCTATGATCAGCTCTTCGATACAGCTGTTTGTTATATGCTGGATTGGCACATTGTCAAAACATTCTATCAAGATTTTTCGATATAGGGATTGTTATCCCAACAATTTCCCCCTTTTTGATAATTTGCCAAGTCTTCCTTAAAAACCTTTTGATGTTATCCAAACATCCTTGATGATGCCAAAACTTTGACACTTAGCATCTTGAAGGAGGGCAGACTTCTTGGTCTTCTGTTCGAATGTTCTGGCCTTCAGCAATTAGCCTAATACTAAGAACTGCTCGCAGGCAAGTTCAGCTTTTATCAAAAGAGTATTACATCTTTAAACTTATGATTGGCACGTAGGCACAATCTTACATTGTATTCTAGATACATACAACTTAAACTATGAACTGTTCGCAGACAAGTTCTTACAACTTATGTATTAAAACAAGTTTCATACTTGCATACAGCGAGAATAAATTAAGTGTTTGTAAACATACAAGAACACAGTAGATTACGAGTTGTAATCTTTCAAGACAGGCAAATATTTAATTGATATTATAACAAAGAGTACAATATTTTGCTGTTTTGAATATAAAATTACAAAAAAATAATACAACAAGGAATTCAACTCCTGTAATCTGAGTGTATTGGTGTATTGTTGTGTAATGTATATTTTTTTTGTTGTGCACAACGTTTTCCACGTATAGTTGTTGAGGAATTATGTGCACGATCCCAGCCACGTCATCAACTATACCTCCGTGGAGATGAACAAAGATCTTCTTATGAAGAACAACCAGAACTGATTCTCGACCGATCAGTCCGACAGTTGAGGAACAAAGAGAAGATGTTTGTCAAGATCCAATGGCGTAACTACAGAAAAGATGAAGCCACTTGGAAGCGCGAGGAATAACTTCAAGCTCGTTATCCAAATTTTTTCAATCGAGGCATGTCATTTATTTTCGAGGACGAAAATTTTTCTAAGAGGGGTATGATGTAATACCCGCCATTTTCATAATGTAATATTATTGTTCATAATAATATTATAATGCATTTCATTTCATTTAATCTCATATAGAGGATCATGGACATTTATTTCGACGAATCATGAGTCCTAGCCCGAGTCATATTGTCAGATATATTCAAGTAGTCATCATTATTTATTACTATAATAGTGTTATTAATTATTCAAGTATAATACTAACACTATTATTATTAATATTATTATTATTAATATTAATATTATTAATACTATTTTATTAGTACTATTAATATTATTATTATCACCATCATTTTTCAGATTATTATCAATATTACCAAACTATTATTTTTACATTACCATTATTATTATTATTATTATTATTATTATTATTATTATTTATATTTAATCATGAGTTATAATTTAATCAACCATGATTAAACTAAACTAACCACAATTAAGAACTCTTCCTTTTCCATCGTTTCCCTACCAGTCCCCTCACTTCATCAAACTCCTCAATGCTTATCAACATACAAATTCTAATCCAACCCAAACACTTAAAATTTCAACTATAAATATACAAATTCTATTGCAGAAAATTCTTTACATTACACAACAATACACCAAGTTTGTCGGCCGAAGCGCAACTTTCTTCTCGGCCAATTTTCCAGCAATCCCAGCAGCCACAACTCGTCCAAATTCAGCAGGTCGTCCGAATCTCAAGTGTAAGGTATTCTGTCGAATTTTTCCAAAATCATATTCTCGTTTCTTATTTCCTGCTATGATGTCAATACTCAATATCGGATATTTCTTCTTCATGATTATGAATCCAAAATAGAAAATCATAATCCGAAAATTTGAATTTCAATCAAACACAGAAACCACAATCCCATAAATTAAACCATCAATAATCACAAAAAATAAAATAATAAACCTGAATACCTTCATCCCTTCAAGTTCATCGAGCCCGAAAATCCTAAATAAAAAAAAACGTGGCCCGAACCTATACCTTACCAGAATTAGAGCTTGGTCGCGACCCACCACCGGTTCCAACGCCGCCATGATATATGCCTCCAGCCTGCAACATGTGCCACGCGAAACCAATCAGAACCCTATTTCACAAAACCCACCAAACCCAGAAAATGAAAACCCGGAAACCCCCATGTCTGAACCTCCGGGACTGACAGAGCCAAAACTGCCGCCATAGCCTGGAGCCCGCCGCGACTGGTCAGTCCAAGCTCGGGCGAGCCAGCGAAGTGGTGCGAGTGCGAATCTCTAGTGTGTGCGACTGTGTGTTTTGTGTGTGTGTTTTCTGCGATTTAATTCCGGCCGAGAGGAAAATTTTAGAGAGAGAGCTTTGAGATTCGTGAGTCGAGCAGAAGGGTTAGAGAGAGAGAGAGAGAAGAGGGCAGAGAGGGAGGGGGTGCACGGGAGAAAAGAGGGAAAATGAGTTTGTCGGTTGAGTTAGGGATTAAGGGTATTTATACCGGGAATATTTAGGTTTTTGCATATTAGTTCTCTCCTTTTCCAGAGACTTTCAATTTAACCCCATACAGTTTTAATTACCTCGATTTTAACCCAATCAACTTTAAAACCTTCAATTCAGTCCTATTGTGACCAAGACATTAAAATGTTGACTTTTTAATTAATATTAATAATTAGTCCGATTTTATGCATATATATTTTAATTTCAGTCATTATATCGTAATATTTTATAATGATTAAATTATTATTATTATACGTAGACTTTATCGAGGATTTACGGGCTTAGGACTGTGAGTCGAGTATCTTCATATTCAGGTCAAGCAGCATCATTTATTCAGGTGGGAATTTTCACTATCACTTTAATTGCTTTAATTGGATTGTATATGTGATATTCTATTCATGTTTAAAATTGTTGATACTTGTGTAGGTGTAAGAGGCTATCTTAAGATATATGTTGTGTGGGGACACCTGCACAACCTCAATATTCACATGCGTGCCTGATTCATATTATATGTGGTATTGTGTGTATGTATTCATGTTGAGGAAAATGTTATTGGTAGAATAATAATTTAAATGCTTTCCATGAGATTGTATATTACTGTGATAAGTGTGATTTCCACGAGCTGAAGGAAGCTCACCCCACCTTTATTGATCCCGCAGGTTAAACTGAGCCGGATGGACGAAGGAGCGAGCCGAGATGGCATATGAATGAAATTTATTAAATGATGTTTTTTTTGTCGTGTCTAATGTTTCGAAATTCGTTTGGGGAAATTTTTGTGAGGAATTAATAGTTTATAATTTATTCTTCCGCCGCAAATTTCTATCTCGTATCTATGACGTATTGTTGCCTTAATTAAAGATATTTAATTTATGTCAGTGTAGTGACTCGACTTTGTAGGCGAGAATTTTAATATTCTCAAAAGAAATTATTTTTTGTCAAAATTTACCCTTTTTACTTATTTTCCCCTATAATTACCCCTAGAAAGTCGGGGCGTTAAATTTATGTTTTATGTAATTATACTGTAATAGACATGAATAAATATTGCACCCTTAATTATATTCCAAATAAAGTTTAGTTAATATTATTTTTATCAGATGAAATTCACCTTTATATTTATTATTACAATTTTATAATTTAAGTTCGTACGTTACATTCAAGCTGCATGGAATCGTTCCCACAGATTGATACAATGATCTTAGCCTTCAACCGTTCACACAGATTGGTTTAAGCTTTCACTTTACTGGCTTCTTCACACACAATTCTGAAGCTTCATCTCTTCAATGCAAGTCCGTCACACACAGTTCAGGAATAGCAAGGTTTCTCAGTCCACACAGGGCTGATGGGTTTTGTTCAAGGATAGAACAATGTTTGAACAACAGCTTTGACTTTCTGAGCTTTTAGCTGATGATGTGTTGTTCACGGGTTGAGCACTTGTATATCTCTTCTTTCAGAATAGCAGTATGCTTTGGGAGATATGTTTGCTCAGATGTGTATGATGATAACTTCGTTGCTGTTGATTTCGTGTCTTGATCTTCAAAGTCCGGGGATATATATATATATATATATATATATATATATATATATATATATATATATATAGCCTTCTTGAATATATCCATTGAGATAGATCCGTTGAGAAAAAGTCCGTTTCAACGGGATGATGTGTTTGAATAAAACATGATCCGGATTTTGCGCTTTATTGAAGATATCTGACGGCTTAATATTTAAATACTTTATCCTTTAGTATTTAAATATATCTCCTTAAATGGGACTTTGACTTTAGCGAATAACAAAGATTCCTTCTTGACCTGTTTGGATACTATATGGAATGATAGCTATATTGTCGATTCGAGACAGCTTCCATACTTATGAGACTCTTTTGCTGTATGATTGATTCACTATATGCTGGGACTATGAGAAGTCTTCGATACAGGTTGACACCTATGATCAGCTCTTCGATACAGCTGTTTGCTGTATGCTGGATTGGCACATTGTCAAAACATTTTGTCAAGATTTTTCGATATAGGGATTGTTATCCCAATAATTTCTTCCTTTTTGATAATTAGCCAAGTCTTCCTTAAAAACCTTTTGATGTTATCCAAACATCCTTGATGATGCCAAAACTTTGACACTTAGCATCTTGAAGGAGGGCAGACTTCTTGGTCTTCTGTTCGAATGTTCTGGCCTTCAGCAATTAGCCTAATACTAAGAACTGCTCGCATGCAAGTTCAGCTTTTATCAAAAGAGTATTACATCTTTAAACTTATGATTGGCACATAGGCACAATCTTACAATGTATTCTAGATACATACAACTTAAACTATGAACTGTTCGCAGACAAGTTCTTACAACTTATGTATTAAAACAAGTTTCATACTTGTATACAGCGAGAATAAATTAAGTGTTTGTAAACATACAAGAACACAGTAGATTACGAGTTGTAATCTTTCAAGACAGACAAATATTTTATTGATATTATAACAAAGAGTACAATATTTTGCTGTTTTGAAAATAAAATTACAAAAAAATAATACAAGGAATTCAACTCCTGTAATCTGAGTGTATTGGTGTATTGTTGTGTAATGTATTTTTTTTTTGTTGTACACAACGTTTTCCATGTATCGTTCTTGAGGAATTATGTGCACGATCCCAGCCACGTCATCAACTATACCTCCGTGGAGATGAACAAAGATCTTACTTATGAAGAACAACCAGAACTGATTCTCGACCGATCAGTCCGACAGTTGAGGAACAAAGAGAAGGTGTTTGTCAAGATCCAATAACGTAACTACAGTAAAGATGAAGCCACTTGGGAGCGCGAGGAAGAACTTCAAGCTCGTTATCCAAATTTCTTCAATCGAGGTATGTCATTTATTTTCGAGGACGAAAATTTTTCTAAGAGGGGGTATGATGTATGAGAAGTGCTACATATACACATGTTTATACACACTCTCCTACACACAAACATCTCATCCATTCATTTATTGTGGGACCCATTTGTTTATTGTGGGACCATATTAAATGAATGGATGAGATGATAATGTGTAAAAAAATGTGTATAAATGTGTGTATGTGTAGCATTTCTGATGATGTAATACCCGCAATTTTCATAATGTAATATTATTGTTCATAATAATATTATAATTCATTTCATTTCATTTAATCTCATATAGAAGATCATGAACATTTATTTCGACGTATCACGAGTCCTAGCCCGAGTCATATTGTCAGATATATTCAAGTAGTCATTATTTATTTTTATAATAGTGTTATTAATTATTCAAGTATAATACTAACACTATTATTATTAATATTATTATTATGATTAATAATAATATTATTAATACTATTTTATTAGTACTATTATTATTATTATTATTATTATTATCACCATCATTTTTCAGATTATTATCAATATTACCAAACTATTATTTTTACATTACCATTATTATTATTATTATTATTATTATTATTATTTATATTTAATCATGAGTTATAATTTAATCAACCATGATTAAACTAAACTAACCACAATTAAGAACTCTTCATTTTCCATCGTTTCCCTACCAGTCCTCTCACTTCATCAAACTCCTCAATGCTTATCAACATACAAGTTCTAATCCAACCTAAACACTTAAAATTTCAACTATAAATATACAAATTCTATTGCAGAAAATTCTTTACATCATTCAACATCCAGAAAAACAAAAACAAAAAAAAATACAGAAGAAAAAAAAATATACATTACACAACAATACACCAAGTTTGTCGGCCGAAGCGCAACTTTCTTCTCGGTGAATTTTCCAGCAATCCCAGCAACCACAACTCGTTAAAATTCAGCAGGTCATCCGAATCTCAATTGTAAGGTATTCTGCCGAATTTTTCCAAAATCATATTCTCGTTTCTTTTTTCCTCCTATGATGTCAATACTCAACATCGGATATTTCTTCTTCGTGATTATGAATCCAAAATAGAAAATAATAATCCGAAAATATGAATTTCAATCAAACACAGAAACCACAATCCCATAAATTAAACCATTAATAATCACAAAAAAATAAAATAATAAACCCGAATACCTTCAGCCCTTCAAGTTCATCGAGCCCGAAAATCCCAAATAAAAAAAACGTGGCCCGAACCTATACCTTACCAGAATCGGAGCTTGGTCGCGACCCACCACCGGTTCCAACGCCGCCATGATATATGCCTCCAGCCTGCAACATGCGCCACGCGAAACCAATCAGAACCCAATTTCACAAAACCCACCAAACCCAGAAAATGAAAACCCGGAAACCCCCATCTCTGAACCTCTGGGAATGATAGAGCCAGAACTGCCGCCATAGCCTGGAGCCCGTCGCGATTGGTCAGTCCAAGCTCGGGCGAGCCAGTGAAGTGGTGCGAGTGCGAATCTCTAGTGTGTGTGACTGTGTTTTTGTGTGTGTGTTTTCTGCGATTTAATTCCGGCCCAGAGGAAAATTTTAGAGAGAGAGATTTGAGATTCATGAGTCGAGCTGAGCAGAACGGTTAGAGAGAGAGAAGAAGGCAGAGAGGGAGGGGGTGCACGGGAGAAAAGAGGGAAGAAATGAGTTTGTTAGGCTGAGGTTAGGGATTAAGGGTATTTATACCGGGAATATTTAGGGTTTTGCATATTAGTCCTCACCTTTTTCATACAGTTTTAATTACCTCGATTTTAACCCAATCAACTTTAAAACCTTCAATTCAGTCCTATTTTGACCAAGACATTAAAATGTTGACTTTTCAATTAATATTAATAATTAGTCCAATTTTATGCATATATATTTTAATTTCAGTCATTATATTGTAATATTTTATAATGATTAAATTATTATAATATGTAGACTTTATCGAGGATTTACGGGCTTAGGACTGTGAGTCGAGTATCTTCATGTTCAGGCCAAGCAGCATCATTTATTCAGGTGGGAATTTTCACTATCACTTTAATTGCTTTAATTGGATTGTATATGTGATATTCTATTCATGTTTAAAATTGTTGATACACGTTGTATATCAGGCTTACTTGCGTACGTGTAAGAGGCTATCTTAAGATATATGTTGTGTGGGGACACATGCACAACCTCAATATTCACATGCGTTCTTGATTCATGTTATATGTGGTATTGTGTGTATGTATTCATGTTGAGGAAAATGTTATTGGTAGAATAATCATTTAAATGCTTTCCATGAGATTGTATATTACTGTGATAAGTGTGATTTCCACGAGCTGAAGAAAGCTCACCCCCACCTTTATTGATCCCACAGGTTAAACTGAGCCGGATGGACGAAGGAGCGAGCCGAGAGGGCATATGAATGAAATTTATTAAATGATGTTTTTTTTGTCGTGTCTAATGTTTCGAAATTCTTTGGGGAAATTTTTGTGAGGAATTAATAGTTTGTAATTTATTCTTCCACCGCAAATTTCTATCTCGTATCTATGACGTATTGTTGCCTTAATTAAAGGTACTTAATTTATGTAAGTGTAGTGACTTGACTTTGTAGGCGAGAATTTTAATATTCTCAAAAGAAATTATTTTTTGTCAAAATTTACCCTTTTTACTTATTTTCCCCTATAATTGCCCCTAGAAAGTCGGGGCGTTACATTTATGTTTTATGTAATTATACTGTAATAGACAGGAATAAATATTGCACCCTTAATTATATTCCAAATAAAGTTTAGTTAATATTATTTTTATCAGATGAAATTCACCTTTATATTTATATTTATTATTACAATTTTATAATTTAAGTTCGTACGTTACATTCAAGCTGCATGGAATCGTCCACACAGATTGATACAATGATCTTAGCCTTCAACCGTTCACACAGATTGGTTTAAGCTTTCACTTTACTGGCTTCTTCACACACAGTTCCGAAGCTTCATCTCTTCAATGCAAGTCCGTCACACACAGTTCAGGAATAGCAAGGTTTCTACCCGCAGAGTGATGGGTTTTGTTCAAGGATAGAACAATGTTTGAACAACAGCTTTGACTTTCTGATCTTTTAGCTGATGATGTGTTGTTCACGGTTTGAGCACTTGTATATTTCTTCTTTCAGAATAGCAGTATGCTTTGGGAGATATGTTTCCTCAGATGTGTATGATGATAACTTCATTGTTGTTGATTTCGTGTCTTGATCTTCAAAGTCTGAGGATATATATATATATATATATATATATATATATATATATATAGCCTTCTTGAATATATCCGTTGAGAAAAAGTCCGTTCCAACGGGATGATGTGTTTGAATAAAACATGATCCGGATTTTGCGCTTTATTGAAGATCTCTGATGGCTTAATATTTAAATACTTTATCCTTTAGTATTTAAATATATCTTCTTAAATGGGACTTTGACTTTAGCAAATAACAAAGATTCCTTCTTGTCCCGTTTGGATACCATATGGAATGATAGTTGTATTGTCGATTCGAGACAGCTTCCATACTTATGAGACTCCTTTGCTGTATGATTGATTCACTGTATGCTGTGTAATATCCGACGGAAATTCTTACTTACTGTTGTATTATTCGGATAATTCAATACTGTTGTAGTCTTGTTGCAATTGTGAAATGAATATTGATGTTAGAATATATCATAATAGACTTAATAAAAACGATCACTCGCACTATGATTGAATTCTCAACGTTGTATAGATAAGTACATTTTTGAGCTATTAAACCTGAGCCTAACGTACGTTAATCCTTAGGCATAGCGTACGCTATTTTAAGTATTTTACGTACGTAAAGAGGCACCTGTTACGTACGTAACCAGTGTAATCGTATCCGATCTCAACTTTCGGCATGTGGGGCCGGACGGGATTCGAATATCTGATCTTTTGGAGGCAACCTAGTTGACCTACATTACGTACATAAAGCTTCAAGCGGTAACGTACGTAATGATGTTGGTATTTCAGTCCAGTAGCCTCTGGACTTCGCTTACGTACGTAACACTTTTTTGTGTAGCGTACGTAAAGCTGTTAACATACGTTATCCTCTTGTGATAACGTACGTAACGAACTGTGCTGTTATAAAAAGACAACTTGTGTCTTTCATTTTGCACATCCAAACTCCGATTTTTCACCCATATAATCATCCCCCTTCATCCCTAGATCAAATTTACCTTCTTCCAACTTGTGTTTGAGCTTTACATTTTGATTTTGGAGCTTGTTGATTGGAAGTTGGAGACATTCTTGAAGCTTAGATTGTGTTTTTGTGGTTTTGGTGTATTGTTCCTCATTTCTGAAGGTATGTTATACGATTTAACCCTATAATCTCGTAATTATAATGATAGTAATTAAGTTTACTCCACCTAGTGATGAATTAATCAAGCTAAACATGTTTGTAGTTAAGCTTTCAACAAACTTAATGATGAATATGATGATTAGGGGATTTGTAATGGTGTGTTCTTGGTGTTTTAAAATGGTAAGGATCATGTTTAGTTTAACCACACTCTTCTTGCTGGACTAATAACACAATTGGAATAATAATAGTCCTTGTTTCATTATAATGTAAATAACTTGTTGGAATAATTACCATAAAATGTTTTAAGAAACCCTTGTTGATCATTAGAAGAATGAAATGACCTTCTTAAACCTAAGCTAGGTAAATTCAGAGGTATGATATTTGAATCTCCAGGTTAGTTATAATATTATAAGGATGGTGTTAAACTTGAGATAGACTTCATGATCATGATATGGATTTACAACTAATTAACTCAACATAAATGATTGTGTGTAATGCAGATTTTTACTTGTAATCAATTGAGATGTTCTTAATAAGTTTAAATGGTACAAGATTATTGTTTAACACATTATGGATTAATTCTTAATCCAGCAAACATTTGGTAACACCTTGTAATCAATTGTAAGAATAGAATGGTATGAATAAGGTTCTTGGAGTAACATTTCAATATCTTAAAAGTTGAACTACTTAAATGGGAATTAGGATGTTGTCTCATTAAAATTTGGTATAGATGATCATATGAACGTATTATTGAGTAAAATATACTTCATTCAAGGTTGATTGTTCGAGTAACCAATTTTGAATCGAGGGCCGTCCGTTCGTTCGTTTGTCAAGGAAGGACTATTCTCGCCTCCGTATTGAGGCAAGTTATCTTGCTTGGTTATAATGATGTGTGGATTCTTATGATGATTATGCATTTCGTGTAAATGAAACACTTATAAACTTGTGACTTGTGACGTGAGGTTGTTCTTAATGATGTTCAGTTTTCATCGTGGGATTGTATTCCCAAGTTCATCACTTTCAAACCCTTGATATTGTTGACCTTATTGTCATTTCGGTGAGTCCTTGATCTTTAATCGGATTTGTGAATTATTGAATTCGTTGTCATGTTGCATCGTGACATATCCGGAATCATATCTACGTTCCGATTGGATATTGTGTAGGATTTTTAGCTGGGCACATATATAGTCATGCGTGAATATTTTCCGTGTTGGGCTGTGCACATGAGACGTAGTTCGTTGAGGCTAATTAGGTACATTGCACCCACGTATATCCTGGATTCTGTATACGGGGTGGACATGTGCACTGACACATATTCGGATTGGGCGTACTGTGATGTCCATCTTGAGCCGTACTATCTTAAGTCGTTCATAGTCCATTTATATATTTGGATGTGTTCAATGTTTTGTGACTAAGCGTTCATACGCCCGAGGGGTATGTTCGTTAGTCGGGTAGTTTTCCTTGAAATCTTATTTATGTGAATTGTATAATATCTTGAGAATCATTTATCATGTATATCTGACCCTGTGTTGGGCGAAATACTTGTGTTGTATTTTAGGTCGAGGAAAAGGCAAGGCACGGGAAGATCAGCGTGATGACGAAGGGTTCGAAGGATACTAGTTCGGGGGCCCCAAGTCTTTTGTGTCCGGTCATGTTCGCACCGTGTAATGTTATCTTTTCGCTTTATTTTAAGTAAGAACAAATGTATTGTTATTTAAAGTATATTCCATCTCCATATGGATTATACTTATATTTGGGATCCTGTGTATAATAAGGCCGTTGACCATATTACTGTAAACTCCAAACCGGAGTAAGAACTATGTTTTGTGGTTCGGTATCACATGTATCGTGTATTTAATCTGTATTTTGGATATCGCCTGGTGGGTCCCAGTGTGGGGTCCACGGCACTGTAATGGCCGCCTTATTGGGGTGTTACAGAAGATGGTATCAGAGAGCTGTCATTTTTTTTTCTTTAAGTCTTTGTGTATTGAACTAGTATCAAGAGACCTTCCTGTCACGTGTGACCCGTGCGAGCGCCTGATCCTACGAGCCAAATGCGGTACGTACCTTATGAACCATGATTAAATTACTGACATGATATTGATATATGAATGGATCTCTTTGTCGATCTTGGCATTTTAAGGGTTTGTGGAAGGAATTATCTGATTGATGATACGAATAAAATTCTGGATTGATTATATGATTAACATTGTTCGACTCAAACGTTGATATGATATTCTGTGTGACCCTCGTAGTGTCGATAACTCATTACGAACTGTTTTCTTGAATATGTAATTTCTTAATGCCATTAACTTAGCATGAATTCTGATTGGTATCATGAACTGTATTTATGGTTATCTTTACGAATTGATTCTTTCAGTATGGAAAGAAATTTGAGAGGCGGTGGCAGAGGGGGACGAGGCCGCGGAAGGGGCCGAATCCCGATACCATGAGCCAACAGGCGAGCGAATGCAGAGCATAGTTCCACAGGCAGTGATTCGCCTTCTAGGGACCAATCGCACCACACTGGACGCGATGATGCTCGTGTCGATCCTTACACTGTGATGGAGGGCATGATGGCTCAGATGACTCAAATGGGTCAGTTAATGGAAACTATGCAGAGAGCTGCTACCGACCAGCATCAGGGGCCACCCCCTGTACATGGCGGACCAGTGAGTCAGATCATCAGCGACATCTCTCGCCAGCGACCCCCGATTTTTGAAGGTTCCTCTGAGCCGGCTAATATCGTGCATTGGATCGAACACTTCGAGAAATTGTTCGATATGGTAGACTATCCAGCAGAGAATCGCGTCTCTGTAGCAGCTTACTACTTGGGTAAGGGCGCCCACACTTGGTGGCTTTCGGTGAGGCCAGCTGATGGCGTATGTACTTGGGAGGAATTTAAAAATCTCATGCTAGATCGTTACTATCCGGGTCCTCTCCGCGAGGCCAAATTATCAGAATTGCTGAATCCTGACCCATCCGAAGATGATGACGTACTATCCATCGCCGAGAAATTCCAGGCACTTCTTCCTTTTGCTGCGACGATTGTCCAAACAGAGGCTGATAAGATCAAATACTTTCTCAAAAGGCGTAAACCCCGAATGAGAATGCAGATGTTGAACCATCATTGTGTGACCCTACCAGAGTTTATCGAGAAAGCTCTGGAGTACGAATTGACCGTGAAAGAAATTTCCAAGAAGCAACTGTAGTCTAACAACAAGAAATTCAGGAACCAGAACCAGACAGACAGCAACCGGGGAACATTCAAGAGACCCCAACCAGTGCCAAATCCTTCTGAACGGCAACTTACGCCATCGAAGCCAACCGGATCGCAACCTCGAGTAGTCAGCCTATCTGTGGTGTGCTATAACTGTGGAGACCAGGGGCACATCAATTCGAAATTCCCAAGGCTATCCGTGTCATGCCATACTTGTGGGAAAATGGACACCGTGCTCGTTATTGCAGGAATGGACTAGGACGTACTCCCACAGCACCTCATGCTCCAGTACAGTTTTCAATTCAGGACCGTGTACCTCCGTCCACTTCTTATCAGACTACCGGGGCAAACAAAGGGATGGGCGTGGAAATCAAGCTGGTACCTCTAGTGCCGGGGCTGCAAAACCCAGAGTCTACGAGATGAAGAAGGCTGAAGATCCCGAAGCTAGCATGATTGCAGGTACTCTCGAGATCCAATCTCAGCCTGTCTGTGTTCTTTTTGATACCGGTGCTTCACACTTATTTTTATCTGCTTCTTGCTTGAATCGTTTGCAATTAGATCGTGTTATCAATTGTGAACCTTATATAATTGGTCTACCCGATGGTAGAAGAATTGTTGGAAATCATGAAGTTCAGGACTACTCGATTCGTATGAACGACCGTGAGTGGTTGTCAAATTTAATTGTCGTCGATTTACCTAAAGATGATGTGATCTTGGGTAACGATTGGATGGACCGTCATGATGCCATAATTAGTGTACGCAAGCGAACAATGACCATCACATCTGACGATGGTATTGAGTGTACCTTCCAGGGTGACAATCCCAGCCGTTTCGGGAGAGTCATCAGCGCTATGAAAACAGTGAAACTGCTTAATCAGGGATGTATTAGCTATTGGTGTTACATGACCAAGACAACGGATCGACCAGTTGAATTGATCGATATTCCGGTAGTCCGAGACTACCCAGACGTATTTCCAGAAGAGTTGCCAGGCTTACCTCCACATCGTGGTGTAGAATTTAATATTGAGTTAGAGCCTAGTACGTCCCCGCTTTCAAAAGCACCGTATCGTATGGCTCCGACTGAGATGCAGGAGCTAAAGAGCCAATTTGAGGATTTGACTGAGAAGGGCTACATTAGACCTAGCGCGTCCCCTTGGGGAGCACCAGTACTATTTGTATGAAAGAAGGACGGATCCCTACGTATGTGTATTGATTATCGTGAGCCGAACAGGGTAACCATTAAGAACAAATATCTATTGCCGTATATTGATGATTTATTGGATCAGCTTCAAGGGGCTGCTGTATTTTCTAAGATCGACTTGAGGTCTGGTTACCATCAGTTGAGGATTCGTGAGTCTGATATTTCGAAAACCACTTTTCGTACTCGCTACAGGCATTATGAGTTCGTAGTGATGCCTTTTGGACTAACGAATGCACCTGCAGTATTCATGGAACTGATGAATTGAGTCTTTATTAATTATCTGGATCGCTTTGTAGTCATTTTTATTGACGACATTCTGATCTACTCTCGTGACCATGAAGAGCACGAGCGTCATCTCCATCTAGTTCTCGAGTCGTTAAGGCGGGAGCAGCTTTATGGAAAATTTTCTAAATGTGAATTCTGGATGCATGAAGTTATCTTTCTCGGAAATGTGATATCAGCTGATGGGGTGCGAGTAGACCCACAGAAGACAGAAGCTATCCGAGACTGGCTACCACCAAAGAACGTTAAGAAAGTACGCAGTTTCTTGGGACTAGCAGGTTATTACCGACGGTTCGTGGAAGGTTTTTCCGAAATTGCCCAACCAATGATTAATTTCCTGAGGAAGGATAAGAGGTATTTATGGTCAGAGGCATGTCAGCGAAGTTTTGATGAACTTAAGAGTAGGTTGATTTCGGCACCTATTTTAGTCCTACCGAAAGGAACAGAGGGGTTTGTAGTGTATAGTGACGCATCTAAACAGGGCCTTAGGTGTGTACTAATGCAGAACGGGAAGATGATCTCCTATGCATCGAGACAGCTACGACCTTACGAGGTCAACTACCCCACCGATGATTTAGAACTCGCAGCCGTGGTGTTTGCTTTAAAAATCTGGCATCATTATCTGTATGGAGTTACCTGTCAGATTTTTACTGATCACAAGAGACTGAAGTACATTTTTACTCAGAAGGAGTTAAACATGAGGCAGAGAAGGTGGCTAGAACTCATCAAAGATTATGATATCGAGATCCTTTATCATCCGGGTAAAGCAAATGTAGTTGCCGACGCTTTGAGTCGTAAAATAGTACACGAGCAGATGCTTGCCTGCCTAACAACTCATAGGGAATTGCAGTTAGAATTGGGGAGGCTGGAAATTGAAGTCTGTTTACAGCGTATTCAAGGACAACTCTGTACACTTGAGATTTCATCGTCCTTTGAGGACATAATTAGATCGAAGCAAGTTACGGACCCATTCTTATCTCGAGTTCGCGATGAAATAACTCAAGGGAAAGCTCCTGGCTTTGTGATACACGAGGATGGATTGATACGCTTCAGGAACCGAGTTTGTGTACCCGCAGACGACGAATTAAGGAATTCTATCCTGAGAGAAGCTCATGCTACCCCGTACTCTATCCACCCGGGGTCTAGCAAAATGTATAAGGATTTGAAACAATATTATTGGTGGGGAAGTATGAAACGTGAAGTTGCGGAATTCATTTCGAGGTGTTTAACCTGTCAACAAGTTAAGATTGAGCACCAGCGACCCGCAGGAATGTTGAAACCACTTCCAATCCCCGAGTGGAAATGGGAGGACATATCGATGGATTTTATCACCAGCTTGCCGACGACTCGTCGAGGGATGAATACGATTTGGGTGATTGTGGATTGTCTGACCAAATCAGCCCACTTTCTGGAGATTAAATACACTTGGGGACCCGAGAGATTGGCCCAACTATTTATCAAATAGATTGTAAGGTTACATGGTACCCCTAAGAGTATTGTATCAGATCGTGACGGGCGATTCGTGTCACATTTTTGGAAAGCATTTCATCGTGCGATGGGTACGCAATTGAACTTCAGCACTGCATTTCACCCGCAGACGGATGGTCAGACTGAGAGGACTATCTAAACTTTAGAGGATATGCTGAGGGCGTGCGTTCTCGATTGGAAGGATGATTGGGAGGCCCAACTACCTTTGGTGGAATTCACCTATAATAATAGCTGGCACACTTCGATCCAGATGGTACCCTATGAAGTGTTGTATGGCCATCATTGTAGATCCCCCCTGTGTTGGGACGATCCATCTGAAACCTTGGGTACGGAACCTGATATGTTGTTAGCAGCCCGTGATAAGATCGCTCTGATTAGGAGTCGATTGTTGACGGCTCAAAGCCGACAGAAGTCCTACGCAGCCAACCGCCGACGACTGCTTGAGTTCGAGGTCGGCGACCATGTACTAATGAAGGTGTCCCCTACTCGAGGATTTTTTCGTTTTGGGAAGAGAGGCAAGCTGAGTCCGAGGTACATCGGGCCATTTGAGGTTTTGGAACGAGTAGGCGATTTAGCCTATCACCTGGCTTTACCACCAGCCCTGAGCCGGATTCATAACGTGTTCCATGTCTCCCAGTTAAGGAAATACGTTGCTGATCCGAGTCATGTACTTCAATTCGATGAGATCGATTTAGCGGAGGATCATTCGTATGAGGAGCGCCCCGTACGGATACTTGAGAGGAGGATCAAACAATTGCGGAATAAGATGATTCCCCTACTGAAGGTTCAGTGGTCACGACACGGGATCGAGGAGGCCACGTGGGAGACGGAGAGCAGCATTCAAGAGAGGTATCCTGAATTGTTTACCCCTTAGTTTCGGGGACGAAACCCCTTTTAAGGGGGGGAGTATGTAATATTCGACGGGAATTCTTACTTACTGTTGTATTATTCGGATAATTCAATACTGTTGTAGTCTTGTTGCAATTGTGAAATGAATATTGATGTTAGAATATATCATAATAGACTTAATAAAAACGATCACTCGCACTATGATTGAATTCTCAACGTTGTATAGATAAGTACATTTTTGAGCTATTAAACCTGAGCCTAACGTACGTTAATCCTTAGGCATAGCGTACGCTATTTTAAGTCCTTTACATACGTAAAGAGGCACCTGTTACGTACGTAACCTGTGTAATCGTATCCGATCTCAACTTTCGGCGTGTGGGGCCGGACGGGATTCGAATATCTGATCTTTTGGAGGCAACCTAGTTGACCTACATTACGTACGTAAAGATTCAAGCGGTAACGTACGTAATGATGTTGGTATTTCAGTCCAGTAGCCTCTGGACTTCGCTTACGTACGTAACACTTTTTTGTGTAGCGTACGTAAAGCTGTTAACATACGTTATCCTCTTGTGATAACGTATGTAACGAACTGTGCTGTTATAAAAAGACAACTTGTGTCGTTCATTTTGCACATCCAAACTCCTATTTTTCACCCATATAATCATCCCCCTTCATCCCTAGATCAAATTTACCTTCTTCCAACTTGTGTTTGAGCTTTACATTTTGATTTTGGAGCTTGTTGATTGGAAGTTGGAGACATTCTTGAAGCTTAGATTGTGTTCTTGTGGTTTTGGTGTATTGTTCTTCATTTCTGAAGGTATGTTATACGATTTAACCATATAATCTCGTAATTATAATGATAGTAATTAAGTATACTCCACCTAGTGATGAATTAATCAAGCTAAACATGTTTGTAGTTAAGCTTTCAACAAACTTAATGATGAATATGATGATTAGGGGATTCGTAATGGTGTGTTGTTGGTGTTTTAAAATAGTAAGGATCATGTTTAGTTTAACCACACTCTTCTTGCTGGACCAATAACACCATTGGAATAATAATAGTCCTTGTTTCATTATAATGTAAATAACTTGTTGGAATAATTACCATAAAATGTTTTAAGAAACCCTTGTTGATCATTAGAAGAATGAAATGACCTTCTTGAACCTAAGCTAGGTAAATTCAGAGGTATGATATTTGAATCTCCAGGTTAGTTAGAATATTATAAGGATGGTGTTAAACTTGAGATAGTCTTCATGATCATGATATGGATTTACAACTAATTAACTCAACATAAGTGATTGTGTGTAATGCAGATTTTTACTTGTAATCTATTGAGATGTTCTTAATAAGTTTAAATGGTACAAGATTATTGTTTAACACATTATGGATTAATTCTTAATCCAGCAAAAATTTGGTAACACCTTGTAATCAATTGTAAGAATAGAATGGTATGAATAAGGTTCTTGGAGTAACACTTCAATATCTTAAAAGTTGAACTACTCAAATGGGAATTAGGATGTTGTCTCATTAAAATTTGGTATAGATGATCATATGAACGTATTATTGAGTAAAATATACTTCATTCAAGGTTGATTGTTCGAGTAACCGATTTTGAATCGAGGGCCGTCCGTTCGCTCGTTTGTCAAGGAAGGACTATTCTCGCCTCCGTATTGAGGCAAGTTATCTTGCTTGGTTATAATGATGTGTGGATTCTTATGATGATTATGCATTTCATGTAAATGAAACACTTATAAACTTGTGACTTGTGACGTGAGGTTGTTCTTAATGATGTTCAGTTTTCATCATGGGATTGTATTCCCAAGTTCGTCACTTTCAAACCCTTGATATTGTTGACCTTATTGTCATTTCGGTGAGTCCTTGATCTTTAATCGGATTTGTGAATTATTGAATTCGTTGTCATGTTGCATCGTGACATATCCGGAATCATATCTACGTTCCGATTGGATATTGTGTAGGATTTTTAGCCGGGCACATATATAGTCATGCGTGAATATTTTCCGTGTTGGGCTGTGCACATGAGACGTAGTTCGTTGAGGCTAATTAGGTACATTATCCCACATATATCCTGTATTCCGTATACGGGGTGGACATGTGCACTGACACATATTCGGATTGGGCGTACTGTGATGTCCATCTTGAGATGTAGTATCTTAAGTCGTTCATAGTCCATTTATATATTTGGATGTGTTCGATGTTTTGTGACTAAGCGTTCATACGCCCGAGGGGTATGTTCGTTAGTCGGGTAGTTTTCCTTGAAATCTTATTTATGTGAATTGTATAATATCTTGAGAATCATTTATCATGTATATCTGACCCTGTGTTGGGCGAAATACTTGTGTTGTATTTTAGGTCGAGGAAAAGGCAAGGCACGGGAAGATCAGGGTGATGACGAAGGGTTCGAAGGATACTAGTTCGGGGGACCCAAGTCTTTTGTGTCCGGTCATGTTCGCACCGTGTAATGTTATCTTTTCACTTTATTTTAAGTAAGAACAAATGTATTGTTATTTAAAGTATATTCCATCTCCATATGGATTATACTTATATTTGGGATCCTGTGTATAATAAGGCCGTTGGCCATATTACTGTAAACTCCAAACCGGAGTAAGAACTATGTTTTGTGGTTCGGTATCACATGTATCGTGTATTTAATCTGTATTTTGGATATCGCCTGGTGGGTCCCAGTGTGGGTCCACGGCACTGTAATGGCCGCCTTATTGGGGTGTTACAGAAGATGGTATCAGAGAGCTGTCATTTTTTTTTCTTTAAGTCTTTGTGTATTGAACTAGTATCAAGAGATCTTCCTGTCACGTGTGACCCGTGTGAGCGCCTGATCCTACGAGCCAAATGCGGTTCGTACCTTATGAACTATGATTAAATTACTGACATGATATTGATATATGAATGGATCTCTTTGTCGATCTTGGCATTTTAAGGGTTTGTGGAAGGAATTATCTGATTGATGATACGAATAAAATTCTGGATTGATTATATGATTAACATTGTTCGACTCAAACGTTGATATGATATTCTGTGTGACCCTCGTAGTGTCGATAACTCATTACGAACTGTTTTCTTGAATATGTAATTTCTTACTGCCATTAACTTAGCATGAATTCTGATTGGTATCATGAACTGTACTTATGGTTATCTTTACGAATTGATTCTTTCAGTATGGAAAGAAATTGAGAGGCCGTGGCAGAGGGGGACGAGGCCGCGGAAGGGGCCGAATCCCGATACCACGAGCCAACAGGCGAGCGAATGCAGAGCATAGTTCCACAGGCAGTGATTCGCCTTCTAGCGACCAATCGCACCACACTGGACGCGAGGATGCTCGTGTCGATCCTTACACTGTGATGCAGGGCATGATGGCTCAGATGACTCAAATGGGTCAGTTAATGGAAACTATGCAGAGAGCTGCTACCGACCAGCATCAGGGGCCACCCCCTGTACATGGCGGACCAGTGAGTCAGATCATCAGCGACATCTCTCGCCAGCGACCCCCGATTTTTGAAGGTTCCTCTGAGCTGGCTAATATCGTGCATTGGATCGAACACTTCGAGAAATTGTTCGATATGGTAGACTATCCAGCAGAGAATCGCGTCTCCGTAGCAGCTTACTACTTGGGTAAGGGCGCCCACACTTGGTGGCTTTCGGTGAGGCCAGCTGATGGTGTATGTACTTGGGAGGAATTTAAAAATCTCATGCTAGATCGTTACTATCCGGGTCCTCTCCGCGAGGCCAAATTATCAGAATTGCTGAATCCTGACCCGTCCGAAGATGATGACGTACTATCCATCGCCGAGAAATTCCAAGCACTTCTTCCTTTTGCTGCGACGATTGTCCAAACAGAGGCTGATAAGATCAAATACTTTCTCAAAAGGCTTAAACCCCGAATGAGAATGCAGATGTTGAACCATCATTGTGTGACCCTACCAGAGTTTATCGAGAAAGCTCTGGAGTACGAATTGACCGTGAAAGAAATTTCCAAGAAGCAACTGTAGTCTAACAACAAGAAATTCAGGAACCAGAACCAGACAGACAGCAACCGGGGAACATTCAAGAGACCCCAACCAGTGCCAAATCCTTCTGAACGGCAACCTACGCCATCGAAGCCAACCGGATCGCAACCTCGAGTAGTCATCCTATCTGTGGTGTGCTATAACTGTGGAGACCAGGGGCACATCAATTCGAAATTCCCAAGGCTATCCGTGTCATGCCATACTTGTGGGAAAAATGGACATCGTGCTCGTTATTGCAGGAATGGACTAGGACGTACTCCCACAGCACCTCATGCTCCAGTACAGTCTTCAGTTCAGGACCGTGTACCTCCGTCCGCTTCTTATCAGACTACCGGGGCAAACAAAGGGATGGGGCGTGGAAATCAAGCTGGTACCTCTGGTGCCGGGGCTGCAAAACCCAGAGTCTACGAGATGAAGAAGGATGAAGATCCCGAAGCTAGCATGATTGCAGGTACTCTCGAGATCCAATATCAGCCTGTCTGTGATCTTTTTGATACCGGTGCTTCACACTTCTTTTTATCTGCTTCTTGCTTGAATCGTTTGCAATTAGATCGTGTTATCAATTGTGAACCTTATATAATTGGTCTACCCGATGGTAGAAGAATTGTTGGAAATCGTGAAGTTCAGGAATGCTCGATTCGTATGAACGACCGTGAGTGGTTGTCAAATTTAATTGTCGTCGATTTACCTAAGGATGATGTGATCTTGGGTATCGATTGGATGGACCGTCATGATGCCATAATTAGTGTACTCAAGCGAACAGTGACCGTCACATCTGACGATGGTATTGAGTGTACCTTCCAGGGTGACAATCCCAGCCGTTTCGGGAGAGTCATCAGCGCTATGAAAACAGTGAAACTGCTTAATCAGGGATGTATTAGCTATTGGTGTTACATGACCAAGACAACGGATCGACCAGTTGAATTGATCGATATTCCGGTAGTCCCAGACTACCCAGACGTATTTCCAGAAGAGTTGCCAGGCTTACCTCCACATCGTGGTGTAGAATTTAATATTGAGTTAGAGCCTAGTACGTCCCCGCTTTCAAAAGCACCGTATCGTATGGCTCCGACTGAGATGCAGGAGCTAAAGAGCCAACTTGAGGATTTGACCGAGAAGGGCTACATTAGACCTAGCGCGTCCCCTTGGGGAGCACCAGTACTATTTGTATGAAAGAAGGACGGATCCCTACGTATGTGTATTGATTATCGTAAGCCGAACAGGGTAACCATTAAGAACAAATATCTATTGCCGTATATTGATGATTTATTGGATCAGCTTCAAGGGGCTGCTGTATTTTCTAAGATCGACTTGAGGTCTGGTTACCATCAGTTGAGGATTCGTGAGTCTGATATTTCGAAAACCACTTTTCGTACTCGCTACGGGCATTATGAGTTCGTAGTGATGCCTTTTGGACTGATGAATGCACCTGCAGTATTCATGGAACTGATGAATTGAGTCTTTATTAATTATCTGGATCGCTTTGTAGTCATTTTTATTGACGACATTCTGATCTACTCTCGTGACCATGAAGAGCACGAGCGTCATCTCCATCTAGTTCTTGAGTCGTTAAGGCGGGAGCAGCTTTATGGAAAATTTTCTAAATGTGAATTCTGGATGCATGAAGTTATCTTTCTCGGAAATGTGATATCAGCTGATGGGGTGCGAGTAGACCCACAGAAGACAGAAGCTATCCGAGACTGGCTACCACCAAAGAACGTTAAGAAAGTACGCAGTTTCTTGGGACTAGCAGGTTATTACCGACGGTTCATGGAAGGTTTTTCCGAAATTGCCCAACCAATGACTAATTTCCTGAGGAAGGATAAGAGGTATTTATGGTCAGAGGCATGTCAGCGAAGTTTTGATGAACTTAAGAGTCGGTTGATTTCGGCACCTATTTTAGTCCTACCGAAAGGAACAGAAGGGTTTGTAGTGTATAGTGACGCATCTAAACAGGGCCTTGGGTGTGTACTAATGCAGAACGGGAAGGTGATCTCCTATGCATCGAGACAGCTACGACCTTACGAGGTCAACTACCCCACCGATGATTTAGAACTCGCAGCCGTGGTGTTTGCTTTAAAAATCTGGCATCATTATATGTATGGAGTTACCTGTCAGATTTTTACTGATCACAAGAGCCTGAAGTACATTTTTACTCAGAAGGAGTTAAACATGAGGCAGAGAAGGTGGCTAGAACTCATCAAAGATTATGATATCGAGATCCTTTATCATCCGGGTAAAGCAAATGTAGTTGCCGACGCTTTGAGTCGTAAAACAGTACACGAGCAGATGCTTGCCTGCCTAACAACTCATAGGGAATTGCAGTTAGAATTGGGGAGGCCGGAAATTGAAGTCTGGTTACAGCGCATTCAAGGACAACTCTGTACACTTGAGATTTCATCGTCCTTTGAGGAATAATTAGATCGAAGCAAGTTACGGACCCATTCTTATCTCGAGTTCGCGATGAAATAACTCAAGGGAAAGCTCCTGGCTTTGTGATTCACGAGGATGGATTGATACGCTTCAGGAACCGAGTTTGTGTACCCGCAGACGACGAATTAAGGAATTCTATCCTGAGAGAAGCTCATGCTACCCCGTACTCTATCCACCCGGGGTCTAGCAAAATGTATAAGGATTTGAAACAATATTATTGGTGGGGAAGTATGAAACGTGAAGTTGCAGAATTCGTTTCGAGGTGTTTAACCTGTCAACAAGTTAAGATTGAGCACCAGCGACCCGCAGGAATGTTGAAACCACTTCCAATCCCCAAGTGGAAATGGGAGGACATATCGATGGATTTTATCACTAGCTTGCCGACGACTCGTCGAGGGATGAATACGATTTGGGTGATTGTGGATTGTCTGACCAAATCAGCACACTTTCTGGAGATTAAAGACACTTGGGGACCCGAGAGATTGGCCCAACTATTTATCGAAGAGATTGTAAGGTTACATGGTACCCCTAAGAGTATTGTATCAGATCGTGACGGGCGATTCGTGTCACATTTTTGGAAAGCATTTCATCGTGCGATGGGTACGTAATTGAACTTCAGCACTGCATTTCACCCGCAGACGGATGGTCAGACTGAGAGGACTATCTAAACTTTAGAGGATATGCTGAGGGCATGCATTCTAGATTGGAAGGATGATTGGGAGGCCCAACTACCGTTGGTGGAATTCACCTATAATAATAGCTGGCACACTTCGATCCAGATGGTACCCTATGAAGTGTTGTATGGCCATCATTGTAGATCCCCCCTGTGTTGGGACGATCCATCTGAAACCTTGGGTACGGAACCTGATATGTTGTTAGCAGCCCGTGATAAGATCGCTCTGATTAGGAGTCGATTGTTGACGGCTCAAAGCCGAAAGAAGTCCTACGCAGCCAACCGCCGATGACTGCTTGAGTTCGAGGTCGGCGACCATGTACTAGTGAAGGTGTCCCCTACTCGAGGAGTTTTTCGTTTTGGGAAGAGAGGCAAGCTGAGTCCGAGGTACATCGGGCCATTTGAGGTTTTGGAACGAGTAGGCGATTTAGCCTATCACCTGGCTTTACCACCAGCCCTGAGCCAGATTCATAACGTGTTCCATGTCTCCCAGTTAGGGAAATACGTTGCTGATCCGAGTCATGTACTTCAATTTGATGAGATCGATTTAGCGGAGGATCATTCGTATGAGGAGCGCCCCGTACGGATACTTGAGAGGAGGATCAAACAATTGCGGAATAAGACGATTCCCCTACTGAAGGTTCAGTGGTCACGACACGGGATCGAGGAGGCTACGTGGGAGACGGAGAGCAGCATTCAAGAGAGGTATCATGAATTGTTTACCCCTTAGTTTCGGGGACGAAACCCCTTTTAAGGGGGGGAGTATGTAATATCCGACGGGAATTCTTACTTACTGTTGTATTATTCGGATAATTCAATACTGTTGTAGTCTTGTTGCAATTGTGAAATGAATATTGATGTTAGAATATATCATAAAAGACTTAATAAAAACGATCACTCGCACTATGATTGAATTCTCAACGTTGTATAGATAAGTACATTTTTTAGCTATTAAATCTGAGCCTAACGTACGTTAATCCTTAGGCATAGCGTACGCTATTTTAAGTCCTTTACATACGTAAAGAGGCACCTGTTACGTACGTAACCAGTGTAATCGTATCCGATCTCAACTTTCGGCGTGTGGGGCCGGACGGGATTCGAATATTTGATCTTTTGGAGGCAACCTAGTTGACCTACATTACGTACGTAAAGCTTCAAGCGGTAACGTACGTAATGATGTTGGTATTTCAGTCCAGTAGCCTCTGGACTTAGCTTACGTATGTAACACTTTTTTGTGTAGCGTACGTAAAGCTGTTAACATACGTTATCCTCTCGTGATAACGTACGTAACGAACTGTGCTGTTATAAAAAGACAACTTGTGTCTTTCATTTTGCACATCCAAACTCCTATTTTTCACCCATATAATCATCCCCCTTCATCCCTAGATCAAATTTACCTTCTTCCAACTTGTGTTTGAGCTTTACATTTTGATTTTGGAGCTTGTTGATTGGAAGTTGGAGACATTCTTGAAGCTTAGATTGTGTTCTTGTGGTTTTGGTGTATTTTTCTTCATTTCTGAAGGTATGTTATACGATTTAACCATATAATCTCGTAATTATAATGATAGTAATTAAGGATACTCCACCTAGTGATGAATTAATCAAGCTAAACATGTTTGTAGTTAAGCTTTCAACAAACTTAATGATGAATATGATGATTAGGGGATTCGTAATGGTGTGTTCTTGGTGTTTTAAAATGGTAAGGATCATGTTTAGTTTAACCACACTCTTCTTGCTGGACCAATAACACCATTGGAATAATAATAGTCCTTGTTTCATTATAATGTAAATAACTTGTTGGAATAATTACCATAAAATGTTTTAAGAAACCCTTGTTGATCATTAGAAGAATGAAATGACCTTCTTGAACCTAAGCTAGGTAAATTCAGAGGTATGATATTTGAATCTCCAGGTTAGTTAGAAGATTATAAGGATGGTGTTAAACTTGAGATAGTCTTCATGATCATGATATGGATTTACAACTAATTAACTCAACATAAGTGATTGTGTGTAATGCAGATTTTTACTTGTAATCAATTGAGATGTTCTTAATAAGTTTAAATGGTACAAGATTATTGTTTAACACATTATGGATTAATTCTTAATCCAGCAAAAATTTGGTAACACCTTGTAATCAATTGTAAGAATAGAATGGTATGAATAAGGTTCTTGGAGTAACACTTCAATATCTTAAAAGTTGAACTACTCAAATGGGAATTAGGATGTTGTCTCATTAAAATTTGGTATAGATGATCATATGAACGTATTATTGAGTAAAATATACTTCATTCAAGGTTGATTGTTCGAGTAACCGATTTTGAATCGAGGGTCGTCCGTTCGTTCGGTTGTCAAGGAAGGACTATTCTCGCCTCCGTATTGAGGCAAGTTATCTTGCTTGGTTATAATGATGTGTGGATTCTTATGATGATTATGCATTTCGTGTAAATGAAACACTTATAAACTTGTGACTTGTGACGTGAGGTTGTTCTTAATGATGTTCAGTTTTCATCGTGGGATTGTATTCCCAAGTTCGTCACTTTCAAACCCTTGATATTGTTGACCTTATTGTCATTTCGGTGAGTCCTTGATCTTTAATCGGATTTGTGTATTATTGAATTCGTTGTCATGTTGCATCATGACATATCCGGAATCATATCTACGTTCGGATTGGATATTGTGTAGGATTTTTAGTCAGGCACATATATTGTCATGCGTGAATATTTTCCGTGTTGGGCTGTGCACACGAGACGTAGTTCGTTGAGGCTAATTAGGTACATTGTCCCATGTATATCCTGGATTCCGTATACGGGGTGGACATGTGCACTGACACATATTCGGATCGGGCGTACTGTGATGTCCATCTTGAGCAGTACTATCTTAAGTCGTTCATAGTCCATTTATATATTTGGATGTGTTCGATGTTTTGTGACTAAGCGTTCATACGCCCGAGGGGTATGTTCGTTAGTCGGGTTGTCTTCCTTGAAATATTATTTATGTGAATTGTATAATATCTTGAGAATCATTTATCATGTATATCTGACCCTGTGTTGGGCGAAATACTTGTGTTGTATTTTAGGTCGAGGAAAAGGCAAGGCACGGGAAGATCAGGGTGATGACGAAGGGTTTGAAGGATACTAGTTCGGGGGCCCCAAGTCTTTTGTCTCCGGTCATGTTCGTACCGTGTAATGTTATCTTTCCGCTTTATTTTAAGTAAGAACAAATGTATTGTTATTTAAAGTATATTCCATCTCCATATGGATTATACTTATATTTTGGATCCTGTGTATAATAAGGCCGTTGGCCATATTACTGTAAACTCCAAACCGGAGTAAGAACTATGTTTTGTGGTTCGGTATCACATGTATCGTGTATTTAATCTGTATTTTGGATATCGCCTGGTGGGTCCCAGTGTGGGGTCCACGACACTATAATGGCCGCCTTATTGGAGTGTTACATGCTGGGACTACGAGAAGTCTTCGATACAGGTTGACACCTATGATCAGCTCCTCGATACAGCTGTTTGCTGTATGATGGATTGGCACATTGTCAAAATACTTTGTCAAGATTTTTCGATATAGGGATTGTTATCCCAACAATTTCCCCCTTTTTGATAATTTGCCAAGTCTTCCTTAAAAACCTTTTGATGTTATCCAAACATCCTTGATGATGCCAAAACTTTGACACTTGGCATCTTGAAGGAGGGCAGACTTCTTGGTCTTCTGTTCGATTGTTCTGGCCTTCAGCAATTAGCCTAATACTAAGAACTGCTCGCAGGCAAGTTCAGCTTTTATCAAAAGAGTATTACATCTTTAAACTTATGATTGGCACGTAGGCACAACCTTACATTGTATTCTAGATACATACAACTTAAACTATGAACTGTTCACAGACAAGTTCTTACAACTTATGTATTAAAATAAGTTTCATACTTGTATACAGCGAGAATAAATTAAGTGTTTGTAAACATACAAGAACACAGTAGATTATGAGTTGTAATCTTTCAAGACAGGCAAATATTTTATTGATATTGAAACAAAGAGTACAATATTTTGCTGTTTTGAAAATAAAATTACAAAAAAATAATACAACAAGGAATTCAACTCCTGTAATCTGAGTGTCTCCACGGCCTATTGTGGTCATTCTTGTTATTTTTCCACTAGTTCTGATGTGCGTCCCTGTCTCGATTCAGATATAAGGCTCGTCCATTATACGACTTATCGAAGACTAGGATCTAATCTTCTAGATGGATAACCAAGTCACCTTGTCTATGCTTAGACTTCATCTGCTGCTGGAGTGGGAGCGTTCCTTCTTCCAACCTTTTCTTATATTCCTCAGCGGCTTCCTGTACCGTCCTGTATCTGTTGAATATTGAAGATTCCCTGAAAAGAACTACGAAGTATCTTAGTAGTTCATTCTTCCTCCAGTTTTTGATTTCATCTGCAGTAGGCTGTCGGTTGGCCGGGAGGTTCATAGCTTGCGGTTTTTGAATGAGGTTCTTCCAAGGAAACTTAGGGTACTGGAATTCTTGGCGATCTCCATGTATTCTAACATTTGTAGATGAAAGACGGGCAATATCAGCAGTGATGCTGTCTTCAAAAGCAGCTAGCATTTCCTTCTCTTGCTCAAGCCTTGTTCTCCTAGCAGCCTTCCTCGCTTCTTCCCCCTTTTTGGGGTCATCAAGGTATGACACCTTCTCATCAAGGCATTCCAGTATTTGCATAGCAGCATCCTGTTTCGTCTTAAAACTTGTCATTTTCTCAACTAGGGAGGTGAGCACCTGCAGTATATCTTGAATTTTCTTGTTGTGGGCTCGAAGCTGGGAATCGGATTAAATCATAGCTGATGTTGTCTTGGCCTCGGACATGCGTAGCTTAGATTGTTCTTCTCTCAGGATCTGCTCATGTCGTTCTTGCAATTGGCTTAGGGCCTGCTTGAAGACTCATGGCGAGATTCTGAAGGCTTCTTCCACTTGGGAAACTTCGTTCCTTAGACCTGTCATCTCTTCAACGGCTGATTGGTGCATCCAATCAAGAGCTTTTTCGACAGAATATAGGCCGTTGACGGCGTCCTGGATGAAAACTGTTTGAAGGCCAAGAGCATGTAATCACTCTTTCTTTGCGGCCGTCCTTGGAGAATATGGTTGTGCGAAATCTTCAACTCCATTCAACTGTCTCAAGTTCACATTGGGATGTGAATTGAGTTGGACATCCTTAGGTATTATACCGTCGTCGGATTCTAAAGTAATTGAGGGTGCAGGAGCATCAGATGCGGGTTCGGCAAGAGGGCCTATTTTCTCCTGTTCTGAATGAGGTTCTGAAGACATAGGTACAGGAGGGACTGATTCCTACTGCTGTCTCTCAGCTTCCGCCTGCTCCGGCAGAGGGACTGATTCCTCGTGCGGGATGGCGTTGGGTTCTTCTTCGGCTTGGGCGGTGACAAGCTCGGGTGCCTATTGGGTAGCCGGTTGTTCCTCTGCTATAGGAGAGCCTGAATCCTTTCTGTTGGGAACATAGTCTTGTTGATGGGGAGGAGTTTGGTGTTGACTAGAAGTTCCTTCGCCCATCTGAGATTCAGATTCCTCGCGACTAATTGTTAGACCAGCCTGAAGGGCGTCGTCATCATCATTCGAGTCGTGATCTGATTTTGGACTTTCGGGAGCTTGATCGACGGATTTAGCGTTTCGTTTCTAACGGGCACCTGCTTTGTCCATCAGGTGGCTCATGATCAACTCTTTGCATATTAGGTTGTCCCATTGGATCGGGACTTCAACATCTGGTGAGTCCGTCACTTCCAACACAAATCGTCCTTCTTCGCACCAATCGCTACAGTTGTACAGGGTGCTGTATGGAGCGAGCCTGTAGGCTTTCCATTGTACGAAGCGATCATAAGCTTGCTCTATCTGCACAGAGAGCACAGTCTTATTGATAATGGTGTCTGGGGAGGGGCTGCGTACAACGCTTGGGTTCGCTGTATGCATGGATTCCTCGACAGGTATGGGTTCCTATGTCGGAGTTGGATCCCAAATAGGGGTTGGTACCCTGATGGGAGATGGATCCTTAATGGGTGTGGAATTCTGTACAGGAGAAGTAGCTTTAGGCTCCATAGGAGCAGCCGACTCGCCAGAGTATTGTAAGTTGGCAGATGTCTGAATATCCGTCGTAGCCGCCAAAGGCTCGGGATCTACTGTCGGAACAGTAGCAGTCATCTCTTCCGCAGGGTTTGCGCCCTGGGGGCTCGATACATTGGGTTGGGCTGTTGAAGGAGCATCCTCGTAGATTTCTGTATATTTAACTTTTGAGAGTCTCCTTAGCTTCCTTTCCGGCTTCTCAACAGCAACGGGAGTTTTGCTGTGAGATCTCTTTCTCTTTCGTGAAGTTTCCTCGCTCTGGAACTTCGAAGAAACATCCCTTGGATCGGCAGAAAGGGACAATTTCCGAACGAAAGGCCTGTTTGCAATCAGAGGTCCTTTCTTGAAAATGGTGAGTCTGATGCTTCCCATATATATCCGAGAAGTGATCTTCTTTGCTTTTTCGACTTGCGGAACACCGCATTTTGTCAGAATGTAATTCAGAAGCAAACTAAAAGATTTCTTCTGCTAGGCAGGCTTAGAAACTTCTTCCTGCAACCATTTGAGGATTATTTGACACCAGTTGACCTTTTCACAGGTCATGATTGCAATCATCATTATGAACCTTAGATTGGTGCACATCTCGAATGCACCTGTTTTATTCTCAATAACACGACAATAGAAATCGTGTAAATAAACAAAAGGTAAACAAAAGTGTTTCTTGTGGCAAGAGGTGTGAACCGTTTCAACCGATGCTGAACTAGTGAACAACCCATAGTATTCGGTCAGGAGTTCTTTGGACCCAAAGGTCTCAAGATCTTCCATTGTCAGGCCATCAACAGGAAGCCTGTAGAGATTCTGAAGTAGCTCTTGGTCAACACGGATCTCGACTCCGTGAATAACAGCAGTGATGTCAGCAACATTTCCTCCCTGAGAAAGCGATAAGAAACGGACAACAACATTGAGGTAGAATTTCTCAACCAGGTGAACATCAAAACGTTCAGCGGTGTGACTTCCAAGGCGATAAAGGCCTTACTGACGTATCCTCATAATGACGTACTCCATTGATTCGACGTCATCACCTTCGGAACGAACACGTTCAATCACGACAGATCTAGAGAAGATCCGTCCGTCGATGATTTTGGAGGACTTCTTGAGAGAGATATAGGAGGTCTGAGAAGATGCCATTGACGATTCTCGAAGAAAAGTAAAGAGGATTCAAAGAGAAATGCAGTAAAAGCAAAGAGAGTTGTAAGCTGTATGCTCAAGGACTCGTTCAATATGCAGAAAGTGTAAAGAGTCTCAAATGGCATTTACAGTCCTTTTATAGTGGGCGGCGAGGAAGGGTTTTCAGAGGATGAACGGTCAGATTTAAAGGATGGGAACCGTTGTTTAAAATGGATGACCATGATGGACTGAGTGTAACGGGTACAACTTATGCATCTAATTTTGAAATAAGAGTGGGTCCCACTTCTGACTTATCAAATTACCCTTATTGCCTAAAACGGTGGTGTAAAATTAATATAATAATATGAAACATTGCGGCTTTGAAGATACCAATGTCCAGATGTCGTGTAAAGCATTTAATGCAAAAGACTTTTTAATTTATAACATGGCACGTGGAGACAAAAATCATTTTAAAATAAATAACAAGATAATTGATTTCCCATAGTATGTGCTGTATCCGCGAAAATACAGCGTTCCTCCTTAAAAGGTACATACGGATTTCAATTCCATACAACAACTTTTGGATTAATGCTGTATTCTTGGGTCGTACTGTATTCCCCCTTAATTATTGCACACGTCAGATGTAGGATAATACATGTCTCTTTGTTCCTACAATGCTGTTCTGATAGACTGAGTGTACAGATAACTAACGGTGGATACTATATTCTTGGGTCTTACAGCATTCCCCCTCAATTTACTGAGTCAAAGCATTAAAAACTTACAGGGAGTTAGGCTGTAGCAATCCCAATTCATGTCGAAGAATGCAGAATCTTGCTGTGTCGAGAGGTTTGGTAAAGATGTTGGCTAACTGGATATCTATATGAACTTTTTCCAGCCGAACATCCTTGTTCTCAACATGATTCCTAATGAAGTGATGCTTCATGTGAATATGCTTGGTGCGCGAGTGCAATACAGGTTTGTGCGTGATAGCAATTGCACTCGTGCTATCGCACATAATTGGTGTTTCTTTGGCTTCAATTCCATAGTCTGACAGCTGTTGTTGCATCCAAAGGATCTGAATACAGCAACTACCAGCAACATAGTATTCTGATTCAGCTGTTGAAAGCGAGTTTGCCAATTGTTTCTTGCTAAACCAAGACACAAGTCTAGGTCCAAGAAAGTGACAAGTTTGTACTCTTCCTATCTAGCTTGCAACCTCCGAGAACCGAGTCGCTGTAGCCAACTAAATCGAATCTGCCTCCTTTAGGATACCACGGTCCTACATCGACTATTCCTTTGACGTATTTCAGGATTCGTTTGGCTATTGCGAAGTGTGATTCTTTAGGTGCTACTTGATATCGCGCACACACTCCTACAGCAAACTGGATATCGGGCCTGCTAGCCGTTAGGTACAGGAGTGAGCTAATAAGCTTCCTGTAGAGTGATTGATCAACCGGCTTTCCAGCTTCATCAGCACTAATTTGCACGGAAGTGCTCATGGGGGTTGACGATGATTTGGAAGTATTCATTCCAAACTTGTTGAGAAGCTCCTTGCTGTATTTTTCTTGGTTGATGAAAATCCCTGTGGGCAACCGCTTTACCTGCAATCCTAGGAAATAACTAAGTTCTCCCATTATACTCATTTCAAATTTACTTTGCATGAGATGAGAGAACCTTTGACACAAAGCAAGGTTAGTTGAACCAAATATTATATCGTCTACATATATTTGAACCATCAGGATGTCATCACCTTCCTGTATTTTGAATAAGGTCTTGTCCACAGCACATTTCTCGAATCCATTATCGGTTAGATACTGGTACAGAGTCTCATACCATGCTCTAGGGGTTTGCTTAAGTCTATACAGCGCTTTCCTTAGCCTGTATACCAGGTCTTCGCCTTCTGGATTGACGAACCCTGGTGGTTGTTCAACATATACTTCTTCAGCAAGGTCTCCATCCAGGAATGCACTTTTGATGTTCATTTAGTATACAATGAAGCTCTTATGGGCGGCAAAGTCTAAAAATATCCTAATGGCTTCTAGTCTGGCTACAGGAGCAAATGTCTCATCGTAGTCTATGCCTTCTTTCTGTCTGTAGCCTTGGGCGACTAGTCGAGATTTATTCCTGATAATGAGTCCATTTCTATCCTTCTTGTTTCTAAATACCCATTTAGTTCCAATTACTGATTGATGCGTAGGTCTGGGTACAAGATACCATACGTTGTTTATTTCGAAACCGTTAAGCTCTTCTTCCATAGATGTGATCTAATGAGAATTGTTGAGAGCTTCTTTTGTATAAACAGGTTCGGATTGGGCTAAGAATACATCAATAGTGCACATATTAAGTCTTCTAAGCTCGGATTGATATTCCATTTAGGAAATGGAGATATCTCTGACTTAGGGTCTTCTTGCGCACATAGTACATTTCCTTGTGTATTCTGTATTCTCCTACGGGTAGAAACACCATCATCAATGTTTCCTATGATCAACTCTTGTGGGTGATCTCTCAATCATCTTCTGTCGGGTTCTAATTTGGGGTCCCGTACTATATCCTGAGTTGTTGTAGTTTCGGCTTCAGCTTGTATAGCATTGGCTTCATCTACGTCAGTTCTTACATCGGCGGGGTTGATTTCTAGGTCAACGACAGGTTCTAATGGAGTTGGTGGATCTATGATGGACAGTTGTTGGATGTTCTGAGAAATGTCTTCTACTCCTGTAGGATCATGGTGATGTTCATCGAACACTACATGAACCGATTCCTCAATTGTTAGCTTCCTTTTATTGAAGATCCTGTAAGCTTTGCTAACAGAGGAATATCCAACAAATATCCCTTCATCCGATTTCTCATCGAAGGTTCTAAGTTGATCCTTACAGTTGTTCAAGACGTAACACCTGAATCCAAATATGTGAAATTACGAAACTAGTGGAGTTTTGTTGTTCCATACCTCGTATGCTGTTTTGTTGTGATGCTTGTTGATGATACAACAGTTTTGTGTATAGCGCTGTATTGGTGGCTTCGCCCCAGAAACGCTGTGGCAGCTTGCTTGCGGCAATCATTGTTCTTGTGGCTTCCTTCAGCGTCCTGTTCTTTCGCTCTGCAACACCATTTTATTGAGGTGTACGAGCAGCTGAGTATTCGTGCTGTATCCCATGTTCCGAACAGTATTTCTCTATAAAGTGGTTAGTGAATTCTGTACCTCTATCGGAACGAATGGACACGATACTCGACCCTTTTTCATTTTGAAGCTTTCTCAGGTGCTCTGGCAGTTTTAATGTTGTTTCCTTCTTCTTGCTTAGGAAAATTATCCAAGCATACCTGGAATAATCATCAACAATAACGAGACAGTATTTCTTACCTACCAAACTTACCAGGTCTCCAGGATCATAGAGATCCATATGTGCATTTCCAACACTCTATGGGTGGAAAGGTAGGATTTGCTTTTCAGGGTGGTATTGATTTGCTTGCCTTTCTGACAGGGTCCACATACGCTGTATTTTTGGAATGAAACTTTTGGCAATCCTCTAACCATTCCATGTCTGGAGAGTTTTTTGATAGTCTTGAAGTTGACGTATGACATCCTCTATTGCCATAACCAGCTTAGATCTGCAGTGCCTTTGGCAACAAAACAAGGAATTGTGGAGATCGTAGGCATCCAGTCAATAATATACATATTACCTGATCTGCTTCCTGTGAGCACAACCTCTTTGGTCAGGATGTTCTTGACTCTACAGTAATCTATATAGAACTTCACCGAGAACTGTTTGTCACAGAACTGGCTATTACTAAGTAGATTGTACTGTAAGACTTCAACATAAGCTACATCAGTGACTTTGAATTTTCCTACAAGTAGGATTTCCTTCCCTCTTGTTCTTCCTTTAGATTTATCACCGAAGCGCACTTTTGGACTACGACCGTCTACGTAATCTTACAGCTTGCTTTTATCTCCTATCATGTGCCGGGAACATCCGCTGTCGAAGTACCAGATGTCCTTCTCCAAAATGTCCTGTATGCAAACAAATTAGGTAGATTTAGGTCCCCTTTGATTGTTGGGTCCATGGATGTTAGTGACTTTAGGTACCAAGATTTTCCTGACAGCAATAGGTTTACTGTAGGGTGGTTTAGGTCCGTAGTTGCGATTTCTACGTGGGGCATGTACGTAGTTGCTATAACCATGATAATTATTATGCATGTAAAATTCAAGGTTATTATTAGTCCAGTACAGATGCCGTCTTGGAGGTGGAGCCATTTTCTTTGGCCTTACAGCTTGCCTTCTGGGTCTCCAGTTGGATTCCCAAAGCTGTTGTTGATACTGTGAGGATACTTGCTTTTGCGAGGGATACCACGGCTCCTCTATCCAATACCTAGGCGTGCTGTACTGAAAGTACTGCCGTGCGGGCCTTTGATATTTGGATACAGCCTTCATTCTGAATGGCTGTTGGCTCTATTGATATGCTCGGGGATCATGCTGTGGGGTACGCCTTACTGGTCTGAATGGCTGGTGATTCCGCTGTTTGGATATGACTGTGGCGGCAGAATGGCAGCTTTTGCTATTCGTGGTGCAACGGGTTCCTTCACATGACTCGGAACTTCTTCCGATACAGGAATGGGTTCCACACCCCTGACGAACACAGTATTAGTTTTCCCTTTATTAGAAAATGAGCTGTATCCTAAGCCACTTTTATCATGAGCATGTTGCCCAGTGCTTAGAATTTCTTCCATTCTTTTAGATGATTTCTCTAAAGATTTCAGAATGGTCTCAAGTTCTCCTTCTCGTTTTTCGAGAGTTTTTACTTTAGCTTGAAGCAGAAAAAAATCATTTGTATTGCTCTCACTATGAGATTTAGTCTCACTTAGTTCATGAGCAAGTTGATGATTGCTCTCCATGAGTTTTTCAAACTCGACTTTGCTGTTTTCACAATCAACAGATATATTTTCGTAATTTACTTTCAACAAGTCGTTTTCTTCTTTCAGCTCTAAGTTAGAAATTTGGAGCTGCATATTTTCATTTTTCAATGTCTCATGTGCCATTTGAATGTTCTTAAACTCATTCATCATGTTTGCAAAAGTATGAGATGCATTGGTAGGAATAGCTGAGGTTGAGCTTACCTCATCATCGCTATCTTCATCTTCCGGAATGTCCTTGGCCATAAAGCACATATAAGCTTTATCTTCGAAATCATCATCAGATGAATCACTGTCGGTGACTACCTGAAGACATTCTTCGGATTTAGATGGTGCGGGGGAGGCTTATGATTCACCAATCAGGGCCTTGAGCTTGTTTTTCCAAGCACGTCTTCTTTCATCCTTTTCTTGTTGCTCAACTTCCGGCAACCGTTGAACTTTGGGATGACGAGATTTATTTGCGTAATGTCCTGGTTTCCTGCAATTATAACACAGGTTAGCATCACCAGAGGAAGTTTCAGTACTTACCTTGTGAACAGGTTTGGGCCTGTATGGAGTCCTTCCCGACTGCTTGATAATCTTCTTGAACTTATGCATGAGGAGCGCCATTTCATCTTGCGACAGGATGTCGTCGTCGCTGTCAGCATTCTTATGAATGGGCTTTGATGAACTCAGCATGCTGTCTCTTCGGTTGGATATAGCGGCTAAAGCTGTAGTCCTGGCGGGAGATTCTTCAGCTTTCTCTCTCCTGTCTATATCGTACTCAAATGCTTTGAGGTCAGAAAAGAGATCAAAAGTAGATATTTCACTAAGATTGCACGACACAAGCATAGTTGTGGTCTTAATGTTCCATCGGGCAGGGAGTGATCTGAAAGTTTTTAGGTTTTTCTCCCTTTGGGTATAAATCTTGCCTAATGCTTCAAGTTCACCAATAATGCCAGTGAATCTGAGGTCAAGTTCCTCAAGTGTTTCAGTTGGTTTCATTTCAAAAGATTCAAATTGCTGAGTTAATTTTGAAATCTTGTTTTCTTTTGAGAGCTCAGTTCCCTCACAAATTAACTTGAGTTTATCCCAGATATCCTTGGCTGATTTGCAGTTTTTTACCTTAGAGAACGTGCCTTTGTCAAGAGTGACAAATAGCGCATTCTTCGCGACATTGTCGAGGTTGGCGTGCTTTCTTTCGTCAGAAGTCCATTGTTCGCGCTCTTTCTCGAGCATTTCTGCATGACCCTGGCCTTCAATTCTTGGGGCCGGATTTAACTTCATGATCTTTATAGGGCCATCCTGTATGACAAAAATCATCTCTCCGTGCATTGCTGCAAGATGAGCCTCCATCCTAATTCTCCAATCATCAAATTCGTTAATAGAAAACATATGAACTTTATTGATCATTGATGTATCCATATGAGAATAAGGAAGAAAAAGACTGTTTTTCAAAAATAAGTGATTTAAGGATCTGATTCAATCAAAAATACAACTGACTCTTTTTAGAATCAACCGCTCCGATACCACTTGTTGGCCACTAAGTATACAGAATACAACTTGGAAAGTGTTTTAAACAACAGGCTGTATGATTTTCAAGTCTGAGTGCATAGCGTAAGTCTTGTTAAAGTAAGTTGTTGTAAATACAGCAACTATATATGAAGTGTATACTTAAAGATAATCACAAATATTAAAACAGTAAATGCAGAAGGTAAATCACACAATAATTAAAGTGGTTCGAGGTAAACCCCTATACGTTCACTGGTCCTCCACACAGGAGTGAAAATGTTTATTATAAATACTACGTACACAACTACGTATTTATAATCAAACCTAATCAATATATCGTTCACACAGATTGATATAATGATCTTAGCGTTCAACCGTTCACACAGATTGGTTTAAGCTTTCACTTGACTGCCTTCTTCACACACACTTCCGAAGCTTCGTCTCTTCAATGCAAGTCCGTCACACACAGTTCAGGAATAGCAAGGTTTCTCAGTCTACACAGGGCTGATAGGTTTTGTTCAAGGATAGAACAATGTTTGAACAACAGCTTTAACTTTCTGAGCTTTTAGCTGATGATGTGTTGTTCACGGTTTGAGCACTTGTATATCTCTTCTTTCATAATAGCAGTATGCTTTGGGAGATATGTTTGCTCAGATGTATATGATGATAACTTCGTTGTTGTTGATTTCGTGTCGTGATCTTCAAAGTCTGGGGATATATATATATATATATATATATATATATAGCCTTCTTGAATATATCCGTTGAGATAGATCCGTTGAGCAAAAGTCCGTTCCAATGGGATGATGTGTTTGGATAAAACACGATCCGGATTTTGCACTTTATTGAAGATCTCTGACGGCTTAATATTTAAATACTTTATCCTTTAGTATTTAAATATATCTTCTTAAACGGGACTTTAACTTTAGCGAATAACAAAGATTCCTTCTTGTCCTGTTTGGATACTGTATGGAATGATAGCTGTATTATCGATTTGAGACAGCTTCCATACTTAGTCTTATGAGACTCCTTTGCTGTATGGGACTACGAAAAGTCTTCGATACAGGTTGACACCTTTGATCAGCTTTTCGATATAGCTGTTTGCTGTATGTTGGATTGGCACATTGTCAAAACATTCTGTATCGATACACGGATTATTATCCCAACACCGACCAACTCTCAACTCTTGATTAGTATCGTAGCTCGTCACTTCTTGTGCCGATCCTGCAAAACAGACATCCACCCCCGATCACTCGGGGGTTAGTAAAACTCTATTGTTTTACTAGTGCAAGTATAATAGTATACGAAATGTATCAAGCAGTAAGCGATCACGAATTAGGTAACACAATCAATTGTCAAGTCATTCCCGAGAGGTTTTATTAATCAGAAAACAAGTGATGAAGTTTCTAAAATTTAATTCAGCATCTCGGGAGTTTTTAAAGTATAATTTCTTTAAGAGCACACATTCCAAATCATAAAAACCTCTTTCGAAAATCGTCAAGTCCTCGCTCGGTTCTTGTTTCAAAACACATAAGTGAAAGTACCATCACGTGTCCGAGATTTAACATCAAAACATTATCCACAATCACTATTCGTACACATCATATCATTACGACAACCTTATTGGTAACCCACGGACGTACCCCTTAGTACCGGCCCCCTTGAGGCCCCGTCGAGCCTTCCTCCGGTGGGAAACCAACTCCCGCGACCGTACCCTTAGTAATGGTCCCTAGAGGTCTCGTCAGACCCTCCCCAAGTGGGAAACCAACTTCTACGACCGTACCCCTTAGTAACGATCCCTAGAGGTCTCATCAGACCATCCCCAGGTGGAGAACAACATGTCATTCAAAAGCATAGTTCATTCAAAATCATAGTTCACAAGTAACATACATACATAACATACGCAACAAAACATAACCCATCACCACGGATAACACACCTTAATACAAATATGATTGAACATCCAATCATACACCGAAATACATGTCCAAGTGTATTATCAATCCCACAATACTCATAAATATCACCATATCTCAGACCCAAACAAACAAGCCCAACACGAATCACGCAACTAACATGACCAATACGACTTCACAAGGTTAAACAAGTAAGAATATCATTAATACCAACAACCATTCGAATAATCAAACCGCATGAATCATATCCACGAAGATAAACCAAATCATCGTAAATATAATATATAAACTCATTTACAAGACACAAATTGTATAAATAGAATACTTTCCTCAATAACCGATACCGCACACTCCGAAGATACGGTTCAACCGGGAACCCTCGGACCCCGAAGAAGACAACGAACGGAAGGGTTCCGACTCGAGTTCTTCCCAATAATTTCGTTCCTAAGACATATCATTAATAAATCAACAATCATACGAGGAGCAATAATCGCATAACGCCCGGATCCCCCTTGTAAGACCTTTTATCAAACACCTTCGAGGCGTCGATTAGGAACTCAACAAAACGAAGAATCCTAGACAATCCTACCATGGAACAACAAGGGAAAAGATAGGATACATCTTAATAATCATGAATCCGCCACAGATCTAAGTTACTACAGTTAAATCGGACAAAACCAAGCAAAACCCTCAATTTTCCCAAACATAAGGTTTTAGGAAAACTTACTCTGATTCCCTCGATCAATTGATGTTTTGGAATGATTAAACGATGATATGAACTCCAAAACTTCGTGGATTCAATGTTTAACAGCATGCCTTCGACTCCTCCAAAACTCCAGCTGCGGACAGAAAAAGAAGGAAATGAAAAACGAGTGAAAATATGACTGCTCAGTCATATTTATAGATATGGGCATTAGCGTGCGCTACATGTTCCGAGTAGCATGCGATAACGGGCAGTCTCGGCCGAGAACCTTCGGCTGGGGCCCATATTGACTTAACCTGTCGACCTGTCCTGCCGTCTAGAACCTTCATGTCCGACCGCAATAGCGTGCGCTGCGCGAACACTTGCGTGCGCTATTCGTCCTGTCCAGAACTCTCTGGACTACACTGCTCGGCCAGGTAACATGCGCTGGTCGTCTGATAGCGTGCGCTAGCCGATAGTAGCGTGCGCTATGCCGGTCCCTGCTGGCTCCTGCTGTAATTGTCCGGTCAGTGCCCAGCCGCCTTGCCGGTTCCTGCCGCAACTGTCCGGCCGGTGTCCAACCGCTATGACCCGGCAACTCGATTTCTGAAAACGCACGGAACGAACACGACGAAACGCTCGTGGACAACATCATCGATCCGAAATGAAACACCAAGCAACAAATAATCACATGTGACCATATAAACACAAAAATCAATCATCGAGAAAAATAATACCGATACTCGACAATCGAGAAATATTTGGAAAAATCCAAAATAACCGGAACGAAAATCCCGGGTATTACATTCTCCCCCACTAAAAATAAGTTTCATCCCGAAACTTAAAATAAAGACATCACAGTGATAGCAAAACGCCACGCTCAAACATACAAATATCAACTCATGACCCCATGATTTACAACCACGCGTCTACATAGGTTTAACCACCCACACGGATTGAGTCCAAACAGTACATCAACATCAATTATGCTCGTGACCCCGTGATCTCTTGTCACGTGTCTCCGTAGGTTCAACAACCCACACGGATTGAGCCACAAAACAATCACAATGGTCTACACGGAAACATTCAAACCAAAATATCAGATATCAAGCACCATACATCAAACAACATATAACAAATCTACACGCAAGATAAAATTCACAAGACCAACATGAAATACTATCACTGGGCACCGCTGGGCCCTCTAGGTGTATAAACGGAATACTAATTCCCTATCATCTTAGCAATGGTCTCGCAGTATTGGTCTCGATGCCCTTCGCGTCCACAACTATAACAAGTTATCGGAGGTTTCTTACAATTCGCACACTCGTGGCCCAGTACATTACAGTTGAAACATCTTGGAGCACTGCCTGAAATCAAAGACACCGACCTGGGTCTTTTAGATTTTCTGGCTGACCGAGAAGGTTCCATACTCATCTGATCCGAGACGTGGGGTTTTAAAATCTGAATTTCCGTACTTCCCGAGGTAACATAAGAAATCCTCTGTTTCTTTGCTACAGATACCGACTCGGTAGACAATACAGCCATTTCAAATGCTAAGGCTCGGTCTTGATAATCCTTCAACGTAGTACACATAAAAGGAGCCATACACTACCGAACATGAGGTTTCATATGCATATCAAAATAACGAACCCTATCTGCTTCACTTCTCACTTGATCTCGAACATAACATAACTGCCGATTATAATCGGCTATTGCTTGGGATATCGACACATCTTGAGGTGTGGCCGAGAAAAACTCAACAATCCTGCGCTCTCGAACAAGCGACGGACAGTACTCGGCATCCATGTCAGTCTTGAACTCAGCCCAAGTAGTTACACGATTACTAGGCGCTACGGCTTCCCACCAGTCTACAGCTTTCTTATCGAGTAGGTATTGAGCAATAGGTACTCTCCTTTTGTCCGGACAAGCTACAACATCAAACTTTCTGTCTAACAGGAAGATCCAGTTCTCCGAATCTAACGAGTCCGAAGAACCTACAAAATGAGGCGGGTGCATTCTCATCACATCTCGCAACCATTTACTAGTTCCATCATCCCCATCTGGGTTCTCATCCTGGTGTACGTTCCGATTCCTATGTGCCGACCGATCAACCACCTGACGAAGGACGGTGGTGGCACTAATGTCAACATTATCTCTCGATGAGTGACCCTGATCATGTGACTGGTCATCTTGACCATCTGTACTGAGCTGATTGGCAATCGATGACGAGCGAGTCGCCCTCTCATGCTCCTGATTATGACCACGTCCTCGACCTCGACCTATCAGCATACTGAATGGACAATCATTCAAAACAGCACAACAAAACAGACATCACAGAATCAACATAGGACAACGAACAACAACCCAATAATATATTCGCTACGAGTCATTACACGAATACACGAACTAATGCTGCAACCATAGGACTTAATTCCATAAATAATCTACATGGCCATATAAACAAAAATGTATGACCTTTATCAAAACAAACACTGTCAAAACCATATACATATCATTGGAGGCAACATTCATAGCATTTTCTTTTTAAAATAAAATTTTCCGAGGCATTCGTTTGAAAGATTTGCTTACATGAAATTTTAAAAAAAATACTTTTAATACCTCGGTCGTTTAATCAAAATCATGAACCCATATCAAAATTGTTCTGCTTTGAAGTCACTTGCAAAACAACGTTTCGAAATATCATGTTTACTCGATAACCGATACAGTTAAAATGACCTATAGGGTAACCACATGTTACCACGTCACACCATCACGAATAACAACGCACATGACAATCCGTGGCCATGCCCCTTAGCATCGACCCCCAGTGGTTTCGCCAAACCATCCCCGAGTGGAAAACCGCTTGTACTAGCACTAATCATTACCACATATTAACTATCCCTTCAGGATAACATCATAGAATGATACAATTAAAACAGACCTTGCAGTCACAACACCTAAGTGTACAACCAAAGTTCGTCTTATGGCCGTAACTCGGTCCAACCGACCCTCCTACTGTCCGGATAGAGACTCAATGACGTCTCAATCACGCAAACGCACCGACTAAGATTCAAAACAATAACGAGCAATTTACGGAACATAACATACCACAAGCACGTATTTAATAAAAGGAATGCACGCGATGCAAGTCTCACTCTACGAACACTGCACAGAATATATCATACAGTTCATGATAGAAAAACGAATCCCACATAATTGTGACGAAACAAAATAATAGGCACCAGACGACAAATAATTCAGGGCAACTGTAACAACAAAGTTACTATCGTAACAATCACAAGCTAACGAGCGTAATAACATGCAGTTTACGGCCGTAACATCTAGGAGCTCACGGCCGTAACGCCTAAGAGCTTACGGCCGTAATGGTAAACATCTTGCGGCCGTAATCACTAGCTGCATGACAGTAGAATTGTCCCAGCAGCCCCGAAATGGCTCCGAAGGTTAAGGTTCGACTCCTAATAATATACCTCGGCATTTAGAAACATTGAAAAATTCTCGAGCGAGCATAAAAACATAACAAACTTGTCGCAATAACTTAGTCCCAATACACAAACACATAACATTTTGAATTCCGAAAACTAAGGTTGTTTTGCAAAATAGAAATTTTCCCAAAATTCTTTCGATCGTAACAAAAATGACGGTAATATTTTGCAATGTCCGAAGTATTTTAAAACACATTTTCCAAATACCGTCTGATGGTGCTATTTGAAAATACATGACTAATTCATTAAATTTCACTGATTCCAAAGTCCATACAAAACCGTTGTTTAACCGCACCATCGAAATATTTTGAAAAATTGATTCCTTTACAAACATACTCCAGTCCATAAAATCTTTTAGAAAACCGTTTTAAACCTTCACGCATAGGTCATAATTAAAAATGATCAATTTTGAAACCACATGCCTAATCGACAAACGAGATTACCAATTTAATCAAATACGATTGTGAACACCAAGTTCAAACGTACGTCAAAACCATCCATATGAGTTCCTCACGAACTGTGCCGTCGATACAACCTCGGGATCACACAAAAGTCCACATTTTTTCACACCGCATTGCACCACTCGGTGTCCAACCATCAATACATTCAACTCAATTCACAATTGGCGTATCACGAATATCAAACATAGATTCCATTTCACAACTCCATGCAAACAAAATTATGCACCACAATTATCGCACACAAATGAAATCACAAAACATCGATACCTCGCATAAAAGAGGAGACTTACGTCCACAGGCCGCACAGAGATGACGGTCACCCACGATACTAATCACGCCCGACAATACATACGGCACGTTGTGACCACGCACAACTCAAATTATCACCCGACAAATCGAATGACATGACATCATATTACTCGACAAACCACGACTCGACTTGACCCGATAGCTTAGGTTTCCACAACCTAAGCTCCGATACCATAACTGTAACACCCCCAGACCGTATGGGAATATTACATGCTGTAGACCCTCCCCAGGAGGACCTACCAGGCTGAACAACACAGAAGCACCAAAAACTTGACCGACCAAAGTCAATCATTACAATAATACAGACCATTAAAGTCAATTACAATACAACCACATGGACCGATGAGATCACACGACTAATGTAAACAAGATGAAACATGACTCTTTAAAATAATTACCCATGCAGGGGAATATAAATTCAACAGCGGAAGTCCGACTATAACTTGGTCGATACAACATAACCCGACCAACTCTCAACTCTTGATTAGTATCGTAGCTTGTCACTTCCTATTCCGATCCTGTGACGGCTCCCCCAAACCAGTATGTACCTGGACGCAAAACAGACATCCACCCCTCGATCACTCGTGGGTTAGTAAAACTCCATTGTTTTACTAGTGCAAGTATAATGTATAAAAAAATGTATCAAGAAGTAAGCGATCACGAATTAGGTAACATAATCAATTGTCAAGTCATTCCCGATAGGTTTTATTAATCAGAAAATAAGTGATGAAGTTTCTAAAATTTAATTCAGCATCTCGGGAGTTTTTAAAGTATAATTTCTTTAGACCACACATTCCAAATCATAAAAACCTCTTTCAAAAATCGTCAAGGCCTCAGCCCGGTTCTTGTTTCAAAACACATCAGTGAAAGTACCATCACATGTCCGAGATTTAACATCAAAACATTACCCACAATCACTATTCGTACACATCATATCATTACGACAACCTTATTGGTAACCCACGACCCTACCCCTTAGTACCAGCCACCTAGAGGCCCCGTCGAGCCTTCCTCGGGTGGAAAACCAACTCCGGCGATCGTACCCCTTAGTAACGGTCTCTAGAGTCTCGTAAGACCATCCCCAGGTGGAGAAAAACATTTCATTCAAAATCATAGTTCACAAGTAACATACATACATAACATACGCAACAAAACATAACCCATCAACACGGATAACACACCTTAATACAAATATGATCGAACATCCAATCATACACCGAAATACATGTCCAAGTGTATAATCAATACCATAATAATCATATACATCACCATATATCAAACCCAAACAAACAAGCCCAGCACGAATCACGCAACTAACATGACCAACACGACTTCACAAGGTTAAACAAGTAAGAATATCATTAATTCCAACAACCATTTGAATAATCAAACCACACGAATCATATCCACGAAGATAAACCAAATCATCGTAAATATAATATATAAACTCATTTACAAGACACAAATTGTATAAATAGAATACTTTCCTCAATAACCGATACCGCACACTCCGAAGATACGGTTCAACCGGGAACCCTCGGACCCCGAAGAAGACAACGAACGGAAGGGTTCCGACTCGAGTTCTTCCCAAGAATTTCGTTCCTAAGACATATCATTAATAAATCAACAATCATACGAGGAGCAATAATCGCATAACGCCCGGATCCCCCTTGTAAGACCTTTTATCAAACACCTTCGAGGCGTCGATTAGGAACTCAACAAAACGAAGAATCCTAGACAATCCTACCATGGAACAACAAGGGAAAAGATAGGATACATCTTAATAATCATCAATCCAAGCAAAACCCCCAATTTTCCCAAACTTAAGGTTTTAGGAAAACTTACTCTGATTCGCTCGATCAATTGATGTTTTGGAATGATTAAATGATGATATGAACTCCAAAACTTCGTAGATTCAATGTTTAACAGCATGCCGTCGACTCCTCAAAAACTCCAGCTGCAGACAGAAAAGTAAGGAAATGAAAAACGAGTGAAAATATGACTGCTCAGTCATATTTATAGATATGCGCATTAGCGTGCGCTACGGGTTCCGAGTAGTGTGCGCTAATGGGCAATCTCGGCCGAGAACCTTCGGTCGGGGCCTGCATTGACTTAACCTGTCGACCTGTCCTGCCATCCAGAACCTTCCTACCCGACCGCAAGCATGCGCTGCGCGGACACTTGTGTGTGCTAGCCGTCCTGTCCAGAATTCTCTGGACTACACTGCTCGGCTAGGTAACGTGCGCTGGTCGGCCGATAGCGTGCGCTACACCTTCCGATTAGCGCGCGCCACGACCGACAGTAGCGTGCACTACCTGCCGATACTTCCCGAGTCCAGAACCTCAGAAGCCTCTCTGCGCAGCCAGGTAACGTGTGCCTGCCGACCAATAGCGTGCGCTATGCCTGCCGATTAGCGCGCGCTGCCATCCGACAGTAGCGTGCGCTATGTCGGTTCCTGCTAGATCCTACTGGAATTGTCCGGCTTGTGCCCAGCCGCCCTACCAGTTCCTGCCGCAACTGTCCGGCTGGTGTCCAACCTCTATGACTCGGAAACTCGATTTCCGAAAACGCACGGAACGAACACGACAAAACGCTCGTGGACAACATCATCGATCCGAAACGAAACACCAAGCAACAAATAATCACACGCGACCATATAAACATAAAAATCAATCATCGAGAAAAATAATACCGATACTCGGCAACCGAGAAATATCTGGAAAAATCCAAAATAACGGGAATGAAAATCCCGGGTATTACAGTCCTTACACAAGGCCTACAAATGCATACTCACATGACGACATCAATATGACCACAATAATAACAAAAATGTATACTCAATGGAAATACGATGATCCAGCGCACACAGCATAGATCCCAAGATGACCTTGTTAGATCAACACGAGGTGGATAACCAATAATATACATATGCACAACAACAACACATGGTAATCCAATGATCCAGCGCACACAGCTATAGATTCCCATGATGATCCCGTCGGACCAACGCATGGTGGAAATACCTGTCCTCCAATGATCCAGCGCATACAGCATAGATACCCAAGATGATCCCGTCGGACCAACACGAGGTGGACAGACGACAACAATGCACAAACGCATGTTAACAACAATACACGAATGCACAACATCAATATAAAAATGTATTACAGCATGATTGACACAAATGACAAAAATGATTAGAGTACTTGCCTCGAGTCCTTCGAGAGCAATCTCGATGTCTAAACCATCACTAACAATGTCCTCAATACTCGATGATCCAAAAGTTCCATGGACTGCAGATAATTTGTATCCTCGCATTTACCACAATGTATCCTCGATACCCAAGCATACCAATAATAAATGTAAAGCATATAGATTATGATTAAATTCCCAAAATCCGAAAACAACGTACAATCCCAAGTCTCCAGAGTTCACAATTATAATCATTACTATACGAATTATAAACGAATGAAAATGAAACCATTCATTAAATATTATAAACTGAGCAAGTAATAACTTGCCTCGGTACCGATACAACGATAGTGAAGCCATTACCAATTCCTTGCTATCATCTACAAGCTCCTCGGCCCTGACCAATCCAATCCACGAGCATCCTCGAACTCGACCGTAAGGCACGATTCTTATCAATGATCAATTATCACAACCTATTGCAATAATAAAATAACAACAACCTGATAATAATCAACAACCGACACAACCAACCAATCAACCTAATGGTTCAACGATATCTCGATTAAACATAAATCCAAACAACCCAAATCAATCACGAATTCATAACCACAATACGATTCCATAATCCTATAATCATATCAACAATCAATTCAACCCGATAACTAGGCTTATAACAAAATTCCGAAATCAATATCATATATGGATTAACAAGGTTCCACCTTGTTCGTAATCACCAAGAAAACATAGTCCAATATGTTATCTAACCTTTAACCTATCACATTTCACTCATAACCCTATCAATAAACACATATCATCATCTTCTTTGACATGCATTATTCATAACACCAAGAATCATAGCAATACTACAATAATCGCCATCATACGAAGTAAACAACGATAATAACATCAAGAATCTGAAAAGAAGGAGGGAATTACATCGACATATCTTTTCATCACGATCCAAAACCACTATAATCGTATCAATACTCATATATCAACAACAAAACCCAATAGTCCATCATACGAGCATGTTTGAACGAATCGCAACCCTTACCACATGAATAACCTTAACCAATATCTTCACTATCTTGTCACAATACCATTTATTCATGTATAATATCATAATAACAGTAAGATAGATTAACATGCTTCCTAACATATAAACATCATTCCAAACTCGAGCTATAATCAGAGGAACATGAATGTTACTTGATATTAAAGAACTACGATGAAGAACAATCGAACTCCTTCCAATAATCATTATCAACTCTAAGAACAACTCCAATCCATGCTCCCCAAGCTCACAACCGAGTTAGAAGAGCCACAATTAGCCTCGGAGGGTTGAAAGACGACAAAATGAGGTGGAACTCCTCAAAATAGCAAAATGATGGAGTCTAACATATATATAAGCTTTCAGACCTTACATACATTACATGACCATCTTAACGTACGTAGCATCCTTTACGTACGTTATCAGACGTCGATAGCGTACGCAATGCTACTCCAAAACCCATTGCCTCATTTTGTGCCCTGTATTACGTACGTAACACCTGTGCCATAGCGTACGTAACAAAGAGTTGACTTGCTACAGCATATACCCATTTAACGTATGTAATGTACCACTCATAGCGTACGTTAACTCGGAGTTGACTTTTCGCATGCCAGCTGAAAGTTCCCGACCTTGGGACCCACTTGTCGGTCATAGCCTGATCTTGTCTAATTCTCTTCATAACATACATTATATATTAAACGTAACGTACGTTAAGCTTTCATGATTACATACATAAGCTCCTACGCTTCACATACGGAATGGCTTTTATACTTAGCCATTTACAATAGCTCCTGCATGTCGTCTCAATATACCAAATACGTACACCTGACATACTGAATACATATACTCGTGCCAATGATATACCCGATATCATAATTAAAGAAACCCTGATACACGATGTATTCAAATGCAATTGTCAACCAAGTACGATGATAATACCAATACAGATGTCTCAGACCTTGAATTATTTTATCCATACAGTACAGATCTCACACTATACAACATTATTCGGATAAAATAACATTAAACAACCGTAATAGAAATTCAGGATATTACATACTTAACCACTTAAAATAAGTTTCATTCTCGAAACTTGTAATCTGGTCACAATCAAAAGTCCAACCACAATATCCAGAATCATCACAAAACCGATCAATCATCATCATTGGCGAATAACCAAACAATATACTTACAAATGTGTGAAGTCAATGATCTCCTGTGATACTAGCAATTGACCCCACTTCAAAGCCTCAATATGCTTACAATCACAATTTCATAAATTTTAACAAAATGCAACATTATAACTCAATTATGGATTAATCCATCCATGTCAAAGCCTGTCAACCTGATCGCACAATCAAGTCCCAACCCTGATAAAACGAATAATACACGATACATTTATGAAACAACTACCCAAAACAATGGCAACAAATCCTGGAACATCGACACAAAGTCCGAACGCTCATACGATCAATAACAATGATCAATCAATGCTTCAACCGAGAATATCATTGACATGATAAACTCCAATACGACCAACCAAAGGTGAAAACACAACCGATAATATCATCAACATGATAAACTCTAATATTACTAACGAACGATCAGCAATAACTGAGAATACCCTCACACGGTAAGCTCCAACACGATCAACACAGAACCACAGAGACAGATATATGAAAGGATAAAATTCTCAAAATGTTACACGAATCGCATACAGTCGATCTAAAAGAAACACGTCCAACTGTTGAACATACCCCTCGGCGTATGAACAACCAGCCAAAAACCGACGAACATACCTTACTCTACACGGAGTGGGAACGACCAACCAATATCCAAAACAACCATCCTGGGGTTACCATCCCAAAATCTACACTTTCTAAGAAAGCACTCAAAATACCATATGCGAAGAAAAATCAGTTGACTCAAAAGTCAAAAATCATTATACCAAAATCACGCTACTGCCACACCAATAATGCCACATAGCACCTATGCTCCAGTTTCACAAAAGCCAAAGTTCCAAAATCATATCATGTACTGAATCCACAACAAGCAACATATTTCTCTTATCTGATCAACCAACCAGTCATCCCTAGATATTCAAACTACCATACTGAAGTTCGAATCTCCTTTCATCGTACCATTAATGTGTTATCTAGTTCATGAGTCTTACTCAGGACTCTACCAGGATATGCATTATGCAATATGTTTATACCTATACTAATCACATTTTCAAAACCAGTTCTGAAATCATATAATCTTGTCAAGAAAACCAATTTTCGAAAGTTCTTTCAAGAATTTCAAAACTCAAAACATAAATTATCATAAGACCACAAAATCAATTTTCAAAAAGGTAAACCGGCTCGCTTGTGTCAAGTCCTCGTTGACAATTCTTTTCGAATACACACGATTAAATAAAATGAAATTATGCAAATGATTGACTACATCCATACTCCTGTATACCAGTTCGCCTCGTCACCAATTCCACTAACATTCCATCAGAAAAACCATACGATAGAGTTCCAAAATCTCAATGTATAGACTCCGATAAAAACTCCTTTTCCACATATGACTCGCAACGTCGACCATTATCCCATCCCGGATCACCTCAACTATGCTATGACAAAACATTGAATAATCAACAAATCAAACACAGCGAAAGACTACCCGAGAAGTTTCATTTGAACAAAATAAATCAAAACCCCAAAAGGCAGTAATAAAATAGATAAATGATTGGTAAACTGTTTTACAAATCTCTGGAGTTTTAGGAAAACATAAAAGCCTTTTTGAAACATTAGGATATCGACCCATATCCCGTTCCACATTACACGAAGTTTATAAAGTGAAAAACCCTTTTGGACCCCAAGTCCTGAGTTATAAAACTATTTCAAAATCGATTGGGTCTCGGCCCAAAATTGTTTTCCGTAAAACATTCATTTTGAGAAGTATCATTTTTAGATGCTCATAAACAGTTTCGTGTGTCTCAAAATGAAATAGCATGACTACATGTTCTCCTCAACAATTCACAATCTTTATCCCAAATACACAACTCCGTTTCCCAAGTTTTAACCGACATATTGATTTTCCATAATCACAGTTTCTCAAGATCATTGGCTCTGTCCCAACAATTATATCCTGCTACCTCATATAGTAACACATAATATCTTTCAGAAAGTTTCTCAAGTTACATCAACTTATAACTGCAAATAACCTCAATGCAATTCAAAAATCCAAATACTTACAGATCGTGAAGCAGACGATTCCCCGTGATACTGGCACATGTCTCAACTCAAGAAAATACTCGATACAGATATTTTCAAAACATATATTTTGAAAAATTATTTTAACTCAAAATACGACACATCTCTTTCCAAAGAAACACATTAATACCATTTGGAGAAGTTTAAAATAACCACAGCACCACACCGGTAAATCACATAACACACAAGCACGGGTGATCAATAAAAACCCAAAACTCTAACACTTATCAACAGACAACTCGAATGACATGACAAAAACCCGACTCGACTCGACCCGAGAGCCTATGTTTTCACAACCTAAGCTCCAATACCATATTCTGTAACACCCCCAGAACCATCCGAGAATATTACAGCATCGTGGGCCCCGAAATAGAATCCACAAGGCTCAAAGACATTTTTACAAACATTTCAAATATGCCTAAGCAGTGATGACGGTAAATATCTTTAAAAATATTCAAAGACTTCATAAAATCCATTTATCAATACCATTGAAAAACCACATTTGAAAGTATAAGGCCAAAACGCCAAAACTCAACAGTTTCAAAAGTATAAGTTAATCCACCACTTACACGTATCGACAAAATAGTTTAGAAAATGATTTTCCAAAATAAACCCAAGTTCGTAACGTACTAGAAAGTCATTTTAAAACACACTCGCAGTAGATATAACAAATAACTAAGTATACTATTGCAGCGGAAAATAACAATTAGTCAAAGTACTCGATTCACAAACACACGCCATAGCCAGTATCCTCCGGGAAGCTCATCTCTTCACGACTGCAACAAGCTCGATATCCCAAGAACCTAAAAAGAAAGCCCATGACGGGGTCAGCCAGAATACTCAATAATGATAATAATCACATCATGTCAATAATTACATATCAATGAAAATGCTAAGTAAGGAAACTACCAATATAATCTTACCGCCATAACTTTACCAACTCGTGATAATCCTTACCAATGTAATCCTTACCAAAATTCACATCTCATATCCTCAACAACACAATAAACTCATACCCAGACATCTGTATTGTACCTCAAGCAATACCCAAGGTTCTCAAAACATCATAACTCACTGATACGAAATATAGCAACTCTAACCAATCCAATCTATCGGATATCATTATCAAATCTCAACACGAAAATCGATTGTCCATCAAAGACGAATACCAAAAAGGAAATACGGAACATACCTCAGAATACGCAATGCCACGATAAATCACGTCAGTCTAATCCGAGATCAGACCAATAAAACATACGGACATGGTCCTAACACAAGACCTACAAATGCATACTCACATGACGACATCAATATGCCCACAACAATAACAACAATGTATACTCAAAGGAAATCCGATGATCTAGTGCACACAACATAGATCCCAAGATGACCCTGTTAGATTAACATGAGGTGGATAACCGATAATATAGATATGCACAACAACAACACATGGTAATCCAACGATCCAGCGCACACAGCTATAGATTCCCGTGATGATCCCGTCGGACCAACGCATGGTGGAAAGACCTATCCAACGATCCAGCGCACACAACATAAATACCCAAGATGATCTCGTCGGACCAACACGAGATGGACATACGACAACAATGCATAAATGCATGTTAACAACAATACAAGAATGCACGACAACATCAATACACAAATATATTACAACATGATCGACACAAATGACAAAAACGATTAGAGTACTTGCCTGGAGTCCTTCGAGAGCAGTCTCGATGTCTAAACCATCACTAACAATTTCCTCAATACTCGACCATCCAAAAGTACCATGGACTGTAGATAATTTGTATCCTCGCATTTACCAAAATGTATCCTCGATACCCAAGCATACCAATAATAAATGTAAATCATATACATTATGATTAATTTCCCAAAATCCGAAAACAACGTACAATCCCAAGTCTCCAGAGTTCACAATTATAATCATTACTGTACGAATTATAAATGAATGAAACTGAAACCATTCATTAAATATTATAAATTGAGCAAGTAATAACTTGTCTCGGTACCGATACGACGATAGTGAAGCTACCAATTCCTTGATGTCGTCTACAAGCTCCTCGGCCCCGACCAATGCAATCCACGAGCATCCTCGAACTCGACCGTAAGGCATGATTCTTATCAACGATCAATTATCATAACCTATTGCAATAATAAATTAAAAACAATCCGATAACAATCAACAACCGACACAACCAACCAATCAACTCAACGGTTCAATGATATCTTGATTAAACATAAATCTAAACAACCCAAATCAATCACAATTCCATAACCACAATACGATTCTATAATCCGATAATCATATCAACAATCAATTCAACTCGATGACTAGGATTATAACAAAATTCTGAAATCAATATCATATATGGATTAACAAGGTTCCACCTTGTTCATAATCACCAAGACAACATAGTCCAATATGTTATCTAACCTTTAACCTACATTTCACTCATAACCTGATCAATACACACATATCATCATCTTCTTCGACATGCATTATTCATAACACCGAGAATCATAGCAATACTACCATAATTGTCATCATACAAAGTAAACAACGACAATAACATCAAGGATCCGAAATGAAGGAGGGAATTACATCGACATATCTTTTCATCACGATCCAAAACCACTACAATCTTATCAATACTCATATATCAACAACAAAACCCAATAATCCATCATACGAGCATGTTTGAACGAATCGCAACCCTTACCACATGAATAACCTTAACCAATATCTTCAATATCTTGTCACAATACCGTTTATTCATGTATAACATCATAATAACAGTAAGGTAGATTAACATGCTTCCTAACATATAAACAGCATTCCAAACTCGAGCTATAATCAGAGGAACATGAATGTTACATGATATTAAAGAACTACGATGAAGAACAATCGAACTACTTCCAATAATCATTATCAACTCAAAGAACAACTCCAATCCATGCTCCCCAAGCTCACAACCAAGTTAGAAGAGCCACAATCAGCCTCGGAGGGTTGAAAGACGACGAAACGAGGTGGAACTCCTCAAAATAGCAAAATGACGGAGTCTAACATATATATAAGCTTTCAGACCTTACGTACGTTACATGAACATCTTAACATATGTATCATCCTTTACGTATGTAATCGGACATCCATAGCATACGTAATGCTACTCCGGAACCCACTGCCTCATTTCGTGCCCTATATTACGTACGTAACACCTGTGCCATAGCGTACGTAACAAAGAGTGGATTTGCTATAGTATATACCCATTTAACGTACGTAATGTACCACTCATAACGTACGTTAACTCGTAGTTGACTTGCCCTTTCTCATTCCAGCAGAAAGTTGCCGACCATGGGACCCACTTGTCGGTCAAAGCCTGATCCTGTCTAATTCTTTTCATAACGTACGTTAAATACTAAACGTAACGTACGCTAAGATTGCACGATTACGTATGTAAGCTCCTACGCTTAATGTACGTAATGGATTTTATACTTAGCCATTTACAACTGTTTTTGCCTGTCGTCTCAATATACCGAATACGTATACCTGACATACTGAATACATATACTCGTCCCAATGATATACCCGATATCAGAATTAAAACAACCTGATACACGATGTCTTCAAATGTAATTGTCAACCAAGTACGATGATTCTACCAATACATATGTCTCAGTCCTTCAATTATTTTATCCATACAGTACAGATCCCACACTATGCAACATGAGTCGGATAAAATAACGTTAAACAACCGTAGTAGAAATCTAGGATATTACAGGTGGTGTCGTATACATTGGAGTTTCGATATCGATTATTGAGGCAAGTATTTTGCTTATACGATTTGTGTCTTGTGAATAGAGATTACATGTTAGGTTTACGATGATTGATTTACCTTCGTGAATATATTTCATATGTAGTGAATATGAACTATTTTGTAATAAATACTTCGTGTTGGTTGTGTTGTGCTTGATTGTTCATGATTGAGGAATCATGATGGTTGTGATGATTGTGTCGGATTGATTTTACGCTTGGATGTGTATTGTGTTTTATGTTGATTATGGGAATAGTCGACTGTGTATTATTCGTGATGATGGTTGAATTGTCGACATCGTGCTATATGTGCTGGTTGTGTGAAGGTGTGATAGTCAATGTGATTGATTGATTGTGAACGTGTAGGTGTAACGTGAACATGAATGTTGTGTGCTGTTTTGCTAAGTTCAAAACTTTGGTGCTGAAATCCAATCGTGCGGGTCTGGCGAGGCCTACAATGACACGTGGCACAGGTCCATGGAGTCAGGACATAGTACGTCCAATCATGCGGGTTCGACGGGACCTACGGTGACACGTGACACAAGTTCACGGGGTCGGTACTACTTGTTGTGATTATTGTGATTGGTTAAGTCCGTGCGGGTTGTTGAACCTACGGAGACACGTGACAGGGGATAACGATGTCATGAATGTGTGTTTGGATTATTGTGTTTTGGGTCAAGTATGTGTGGGTTGTTGTAATACCACCAGTATTACATGTTGTTTCACGTTGAGCGATCATTCCTATTTCTGCTATGTAATAAATAAATGTACTCCGTCGCGATAAATGTATTTTGAATGATATGTTCGTACTGTATTATCATGAAGAAAGCTTGTCCGCACCTGTAATTCTTGTAATGTGAATGTGTGGTGATTGATGATTTGTCGGTGACATACCTTGATGTCGTTGGGCAATTATCGGTGCGAATATGACGATGGCCAACGTCTTGTTACCCGTGAGATTACTCGATGAGATTGAGAGGGAGTCGCGTTATAAGGAATCAATGTGATAATAACTTAGTGAACAAACTGAACCTTACGTATGTTATAAGCTATGTATTACGTACGCTAAGTTTTTGACATTACGTACGCTAAAGATAATACCTTACGTACGTAACACGGTCTTCGGTCTTTAGATAGCGAATCTTCGTCGGATGGTGCATTGTCATACCAACTTTCGGCGCGATAGCGACAGGCAAGTCAACGGGTGTTACGTATGTTAGCCGACTTTCATTACGTACGTAACAATGTGTGTAATTTAGTCCAGTTAGTTATGAGTTTTCCTTACGTATGTTAAGCTTTCAGTAATAACGTACGTAACATGGCTTACGTACGTAAAGCTTCAGGCCTAACGTACGTAAAGTCATTCTGAATTTATAAAAGGACACCCTCCCTTTCATTTCATCCGACCCAAAACTCACCCCTTGCTCTTGTATACTATCCTCCACATTCCCTAAGTCGATTTTAGCTTCCCTAATCAAGTGTTATCCTGTTGGAGTGAGTTGATCAAGCTCCGGAGGAGGTTTTGAAGGTGCTACCATCTCATTCTTCGTCGTTCTTCATCCTCTTTTGTCAATTAAGGCAAGTTCATCGAATTTTGAATTCATTTCAGTGTTGTTATACGGGTCATACTAAATTTTCGGATGCCTTGGGTAGTTTAGAACTTTTGATAAATGATCGGACCAGTAAAAACTAATCACAATTGTTAATCGAAGCCTATCAAGCTAGTATTTTGAATGAATTGTAGTAGTACTTGTAGTTGGATTGTAAAACTCAAAATAGAACTTGTAAATCACCAACACCATAGAATCGTCTTGTTATGGATTGCGATTATAATCCGATTATCGTATTGTAAACACGTTGGTATATCCTTAATGAATTAATTAACGATTATAGAATCGAATAGGTTATTGAATACGTTTGGATTTCGGGAGATTTGTGCTTAGTCGTTCTATTCTAGAATTTCGAATTTGAGTAAGTAATTAAATTACGGTGGCTATAGGTCGTAGTCGTAATGTAGAAATATTATACTAGAACATTATTGTTTAACGACATGATAAATTATAAATTGGTGGATCGAGGAATTTAGTAATTCGCATTGTGGTTAAAACATGAAATATTGGTTTCGACGTCATGAATCAAAACTAGGTTTAGAATCCTAACGGGACGTGGAAATTGTCATTAATCATCATTGTTACCCTAAGATGTTAATCAACGAACATGTAATAGGTTGAGCTTCCGGATGTGGTCGTTCGAGCCGTTGCGTTATCAAGGGAGTAACTCTCGTCGGATTTGAGGCAAGTGAATCTTGCTCGGACTTTACGTCTTAAAATTTCAGAATATTGCATGTATTACTGTCTATGGAATGGTGCTCGTCTTATCTATCTCGTCCGGAGTATTCCTGTGTAGATACTTCTGTGACCCTTGGCCGCGGCCTTGGGAGTTTATATGTTGATATATCTTGCAGAACTATGTTGAGTGGTAAAACCTGAATGGTACCCACGTCCGGAGTATTCCTGTGTAGATTCTTCCATGACCCTTGGTTGCAACCTTGGGAGTTTATGTGCTGATAGAATAAATGACGTTGAATATTCGGTGATAACCTTATTTTCTGAATTTATCTGATTCTATCAATTAAATTGGTTCGATTTGTCTGACCTAGGTTGACTGACGCGATACGTCGTGTCAGGCAAATTTGTTGAACATGTGCAGGACATTCCCGAAGGTTCCGGTCAGGCTTGAGCAGTGTTGGGGAGAAGACTTGTTAATTTCTTAAACTAAATTTGAATAATCCACGTTGTGTAATAACCGTATGAGCGGACTTCATTGCCTTTTTTATATTTCGGTCGTACGAATGCTTTCATTAGAACATTTCCGCACACTATTTGATGAATAAATTGTTTTAAAACCTCTTTTAAAACTCGCCTCGTGGGTCCCATACGGGATTCACGGCACTGTGACCTCCGGTTTATTTTGGGGCGTTACAGAAAATGGTATCAGAGACGAAAACTCACGTGGAAAGTTGTATCAAAATATTTTGAAAACGTTTTGCCTTCAAAAGTCCAAAACTCATGGCGACCGTAACTCCTCGAGGAATGTCGAGGTAAACGTAAACTCTTGAGAATCAGGTACAATGTTTGAATTCAGTAAAAACTCAAAGACTGTTTGTGCTACACTAACCGTCTAGATCGAACAATCATCACTAATGGCACGTCGTGGAGCTAGAAGGAACGTAAACGCTGCACAGGGTTCCGCTATGAATCAACAGGAAGACAGGAACACGAGTGAAACTAACCCAGCTGGAAATCAGCCACCGCCCGTTAATCAGAACGAACAGAAGGCGGAAAATCAGAACAACGGGGGATTTGATCCAGCCTTCGTCCAGACACTCGCCCAGGCCATTGCTATGGGGATCGCTCAGGTCAACCGGGCAGAACGGGTACCGGTCATTGACATAGAAGAGAACTGGGAAGGTGGGCTGGGAGAGATGCTGAAGGCCAGAGCGCCAATAATCGATGGATCATGGGATAAGCACGTGGATTATTGGATATCCGAGATGGAGACTGCCTTCGAGGTGATCGGTTGCCCAGGGAACCAAAAGGTACCGCTCGGAATCAACCATCTCCGTGACACCGCAGCCCGACGGTGGAGGACCTATAAGCCAGAGGACAGAGTAGTCGGATGGACCGAGTTTTCCAAACTATTGAGAGACGCAATCGTGCCGGTCGGCTCGGCCTTGATCGAGCGCAGAGTTTCTTGATGCGTACCTCGAACTTACAGCAAAGAAATCATTCGAGCTTACAAGACCGAACTAAGCTATGTCGCATAGATGGTTCCATCGAAAGATCAACAAATTTGCCACCTTGCTCAATGGTTGCCGGAAGATGTTCAATGTTACGCGGCCGGGTTATACTGCACCACTTTCAGGGCATATGAGGACGTGGTCACAGCATACGCCGGTACGGTTGTCAGTTCGGATGCCGGGCATAACCAGAAGAAGAAGAAGACATCTAAACAGTCCGGGAGCACTAGCAGAATGAACTCGGGAATTGGATTCTCCTCTAAATCAGCAGCTTCGTCCCAACAGGAAGGAACATCTGACGGACCCTCTTACATATAAATTTTGTCATCATCAAAAAGGGGGAGATTGTTGGTACAATATTTTTAATAATTCATTTTATACATTTTGATGATGAGTTATTTAACCAAAATTTACATTACACATTTTTCCTTCACTTAACGTACGTAAACAACCCATCTATAACGTACGTAGCACTCATAATTCTTGCAAGAGTTTTTATGCAGGTAACGTACGTAACATATTATGTATGATGTACGTAAGCTTTGAAATTTCTGCCCATTGCAAAACGTCATTAGCCATTACAACAGGTCTTCACATCCAACAGATCTTTGACTGGAAGTTAACGTACGTAACGTACGTAATGAAATTTATCAGATGTCACTGGACTGTTTTTCAGAGTTCATTACGGCCGCTACTCAAGTTATATAACGTACGTAAGAGCTGTAACGTATGTAAACGCCCCTCCATAACGTACGTAAAGCGTGCAACTGTTCCAATGGGAAATTCACCTCATGAAGGCTATAAATAGTACATTTCAAGGATTTGGAAGATACAACAAATCATCTGAGCCTACAAGTATTATCAAGCTATTTCAAGCATATTTTACGAGAGATATACATACTCTACATTGCGATACAAGGATAATTGTTCCATCACTTCCTGCTTATATTCTTGTATCTAAGAGTGACATTCTTTGTAAAGTCGAGTTCTTACTCGCAATTGTTTTCTTGTAAGGTTATCTTGTTCTCGGAAAAACAAGAGAGATTTAGTGAGGTTGTTCTTGAGCCCGGAAATCAAGAAATTGTAAGAGTTGGCACTAAACTAGAAAGTGCATTCTAAGTTTCTAAGAAAAGTCCTAGTCGATAAAACTAGGTAGGGGATGTAGGCTTCGTTAATAGACGAACCTCTCGAACAATTTCTTGTGTTCTTTCTTTTCCGCATTTTACTTACTCCGATATTTTAGCTTCCGCACAAAAAGAGTTCAAAACTCTTATCCGCACTATTCAACCCCCCTTATAGTGGCGGTACCAATCTAACACCTCTCGCCGGAGCTGTTTCAATTGTGGCATAGCGGGGAATATCATGAGTTAGTGTCGTAATGCGTCTACAAAGTGTTTTTCATGGGGAAAGGGTGGGCATATGTCTCGCTACTGTTCACGGATCAAACCTACACCAATTTCAGCTCATCAGAGTCAGCAAGGCTCAGTTCAGACATCCAGATCATCCTCCATGTCCGACTATCGATCCCCACCTTACCAAACTCTTCCATATGGTGCTGGAAGAGGACAAGGGCACGAGGGAGGCACTGCACCCTCCTCGGGGACACTGCCATCCCGCATGTTCGAACTAAGGGCTACTGATAACCAGACTGCACCTGCTATCTCAGGTACACTTCTTATTAATTCCTAGCCTATTCATGTACTGTTTGATACTGGAGCGACCCATTCGTTCATATCCCTGGAATGTGGTAACCGTTTGAATCTTCCTTGTGTACCTTGTGAATCTTTTACTGTTAAGCTACCCGAGGGTAGCAGGGTGGGGGGTAATTTGGAAGTTCGAAACTGCCCGATCCGCATCGATAATCAGGGCTGGACAGCTAATCTCATGGTTTTTCGACTATAGAACGAAGACGTTATTTTGGGTATGGACTGGATGACAGTGCACATGACGGTATTAGACAACTATCACCTGACAGTTTCCGTTACAACTCCTGACGGTGCCACTCACATAATCCGAGGCCGAGAACACTTTACTACTAAGGGGTCCCTCAGTCTCCTTACAGCAGAAGTATCTTGTGACGATCGGGGAACATATTATTTATGTTATATTCTTCAGGAGGACACATCACAACTGTTGGTTGCTAATATTCCCACGGTGATCGAATTTCATGATGTTTCCCCGATGAATTACCAGGATTGTCGCCACGACAGGAGGTCGATCTCTCGATTGAACTTTATCCAGGAACGACGCCTATCTCCAAGGCACCATACAGGATGGCACCAGCCGATATGAAGGAATTAAAGTTACAACTTGAAGAATTGCTAAGGAAGGGGCTCGTTCCTCCGAGCACTTCGCCATGGGGTGCGCCGGTCCTTTTTGTCAAGAAAAAGGAGAACTCCCTGCGCCTGTGTATCGATTACAGAGAACTAAATAAGGTCACTATTAAGAACCGCTACCCGCTTCCGAGGATTGATGATTTACTGGATCAACTACAAGGAGAGACCACATTTTCAGAGATCGATTTACGTTCTGGATATCACCAATTGAGAATTCGAGAGGAGGATATTCCAAATACCGCATTTCGATAAAGATACGGACACTATAAGTACATGGTGGTGTTGTTTGGCTTGTCTAATGACCCAGCCGTTTTCATGGAATTGATGAACAAGGTTCTGATAGAATTTCTCGATAAGTGTGTGGTAGTTTTTATTGACGACATTTTGACCTATTCCCAGAGCCGACGGGAGCACGACGAACACTTGAGGCAGGTGTTGAGTGTTTTGAGGCAACACCAACTTTATGCCAAACTTTTTAAATGCGAGTTCTGGATGCCAGAGGTGACCTTTTTGGGATATGTAATTTCAGCAGAAGGCGTTAAGGTGGACCCCCAGAAGATCGAGATGGTTATGAGTTGGGAACCACCAAGAAACGTCAAGGGAGTGAGGAGTTTTCTCGGATTGGCAGGATATTATCGACGGTTTGTCGAAGCTATTTCTAGTATTGCCCGGCCGTTGACGAATCTACTAAGGAAAAGTACCAATTTTGTCTGGACAACAGATTTTCAGGAGAGCTTCGACGAACTAAAAAGGAAGCTGACTACTGCGCCAGTGCTGGTACTACTACAGGGTACGGAACGATTCGTAATATACACCAATGCGTCTAAGCATGGACTTGGATGTGTATTCATGCAAAATGACAGAGTTATTGCATACGCCTCTCGACAACTTAAACCATATGAGGTGAACTATCCGACGCACGATTTGGAACTGGCTGCAGTGGTCCACGCCCTTAAGATTTGGAGACACTACCTTTATGGGGTTACCTGTAAGATTTTTACGGACCACAAGAGTTTAAAATATATTTTCACCCAGATGGAGTTAAACATGAGACAGAGGAATTGGCTGGAGCTAATCAAGGATTACAATGTGGAGATTTTGTATCACCCTGGAAAGGCCAACGTCATAGCAGATGCAATGAGTCGGAAAACTGCACAGGAGATGACACTATCCGGTTTAACGATAGAGTCGAAATTGCAGCAAGATCTAAGGAGAAATGGCATTGAAGTATGGATACAACACCGCCAGGGACAGTTGTGCTCAATCAACATTAATTCATCCTTGCTGGACGAGATACGCTTGGCACAAATGGAAGACCCGGAACTTCGTGCGATCGGCGCAAGGGCCGAAGGGGGGATTATTCCAGACTACAGGATCCAAGGGAACTTGGTGAGGTTTAAGAACAGAATTTGCATTCCACCGAATGACGATCTTAAACAAACTATACTCAAGTAAGCTCCTTCTACTCCCTATTCGGTACATCCTGGGGCGAGCAAAATGTATAAGGATCTGCGGAAGAGCTTCTGGTGGAAGAACATGAAACAGGAGGTAGTGAGGTTCATTGCTCGATGTATGACATGTCAACAGGTGAAGATTGAACACCGCAGGCCGGCCGAAATCGTGCAGCCCTTACCCATTTCGAAATGGAAATGGGAGAGCATATCAATGGATTGTCACCAAGTTACAAGTGACGGTGGAAGGAAAAGACATGATATGGGTCGTTGTAGACCGACTGACGAAGTCGGCACATTTCATTCCAATTCAGGAGACTACCGGGACAGAGCAGCTGGCCTCCATCTTTATCCGGGAAGTAGTGAGACTACATGGCATTCCCTCGGGAATCATATCAGATAGAGACACTAGATACGTGTCCCGCTTCTGGAAGGTTGTCCACAAGGCTATGGGTACTCAGTTACATTTCAGCAAGGCCTATCACCCTCAAACAGATGGACAGACAGAACGTACTATACAGACCCTGGAGGATATATTAAGAGCATGTGTACTCGATTGGGGTAAGGATTGGGCCAGACACCTCTGCGTGGCGGAATTTTCATACAACAATAGCTGGAATGCAAGCATAGGCATGGCACCCTTCGAGGCCTTGTACGGTAGGAGGTGCAAGTCTCCTCTGTGTTGGGATGATGTGTCCGATTGCTACCGAGTTGGATCTGATCCAGGAATGTATTAAGAAGATTTCCATCGTTCAAAAACACATGTTGGCAGTTCAGAGCCACCAAAAGTCATATACTACAGACCGCCAACGACCGTTGGAATTTATGGTCGGGGACCACGTTTGGGTCAAAGTATCGCCGATGCAGGGTGTTCGGCACTTCGGCCAGAAAGGCAAATTGAGCCCGAGATTTATTGGCCCGTTCGAAATACTAAACCGAGTTGGTAAACTCGCTTTTCGACTGGCGTTTCCACCTTCATTAGACGGAGTGCATAATGTCTTCCACGTTTCCCAGCTGAGAAAATACGTGTACGACCCAAGTCACAAGATTAATTTCGAGGAGGTAGAGATTTCTAATGATGCTACCTTTAGAGAAGTCCCAACCGCGATTTTGGATCGACGCGTAAAGACACTAAGGAATAAGGCCATACCTCTTGTAAAAGTTCAATCGTCGCATCATGGCATATAAGAAACGACTTGGGAGACCGAGTCGAGCATGAGGGAGAACTATCCTGAGTTATTTTATTAGTTTCGGGACGAAAGTATTTTTAAGGAGGGTGGTATGTAATACCACCAGTATTACATGTTGTTTCACGTTGAGCGATCATTCCTATTTCTACTATGTAATAAATAAATGTACTCCGTCGCGATAAAAGTGTTTTGAATGATATGTTCGTAGTGTATTATCAGGAATAAAGCTTGTCCGCACCTGTTATTCTTGTAAAGTGATTGTGTGATGATTGATGATTTGTCGGTGACATACCTTGATGTCGTTGGGCAATTATCTGTGTGAATATGACGTTGGACAACGTCTTGTTCCCCGAGAGATTACTCGACGAGATTGAGAGGGAGTCGCGTTATAAGGAATCAATGTGATAATAACTTAGTGAACAAACTGAACCTTACGTACGTTATAAGCTATGTATTACGTACGCTAAAGATAGTACCTTACGTTCATAACGCGGTCTTCGGTCTTCGGATAAGGAATCTTCGTCGGATGGTGCATTGTCAGACCAAATTTCAGCATGATAGCGACAGGCAAGTCAACGGGTGTTACGTACATTAGCCGACTTTCATTACGTACGTAACAATGTGTGTGATTTAGTCCAGTTAGTTCTGAGTTTTCCTTACGTACGTTAAGCTTTCAGTAATAACGTATGTAACATGGCTTACGTACGTAAAGCTTCATGCCTAACGTACGTAAAGCCATTCCGAATTTATAAAAGGACACCCTCCCTTTCATTTCTTCCGACCCAAAACTCACCCCTTGCTCCTGTATACTATCCTCCACCTTCCCTAAGTTGATTTTAGCTTCCCTAATCAAGTGTTATCCTCTTGGAGTTAGTTGATCAAGCTCCGGAGAAGGTTTTGAAGGTTCTACCATCTCATTCTTCGTCGTCCTTCGTCGTTCTTCATCCTCTTTTGTCAATTAAGGTAAGTTCATCAAATCTTGAACTCATTTCAGTGTTGTTATATGGGGCATAATAAGTTTTTGGATGCCTTGGGTAGTTTAGAACTTTCAATAAATGATCGGACCAGTAAAAACTAATCACAATTGTTAATCGAACCCTATAAAGCTAATATTTTGAATGAATTGTACTCGTAGTTGGATTGTAAAACTCATAATCGAACTTGTAAATCACCAACACCATAGAATCGTCTTGTTATGGATTGCGATTATAATTTGATTATCGTATTGTAAACCCGTTGGTAATTCCTTAATGAATTAATTAACAAATATTGAATCGAATAGGTTATCGAATACGTTAGGATTTCGGGAGATTTGTGCTTAGTCGTTCTATTCTAGAATTTCGAATTTGAGTAAGTAATTAAATTACGGTGGCTATAAGTCGTAGTCGTAACGTAGAAATATTGTACTAGAATATTATTGTTTAATGAGATGATAAATTGTAAATTAGCGGACCGAGTAATTTAATAATTCGCATTGTGGTTAAAACATGAAATTTTGGTTTCAACGTCATGAACAAACTAGGTTTAGAATCCTAACGGGACGGGGAAATTGTCATTAATCATCATTGTTACCCTAAGATGTTAATCGGCGAACATGTATTAGGTTGAGCTTTCGGGTGTGGTCGTTCGAGCCGTTGTGTTATCAAGGGTGTAACTCTCGTCGGATTTGAGGCAAGTGAATCTTGCTCGGACCTTACATCTTAAAATTTCAGAATATTGCATGTATTACTGTCTATAGAATGGTGCTCGTCTTATTTATCTCATCCGGAGTATTCCTGTGTAGATACTTCCGTGACCCTTGGCCGCGGCCTTGGGAGTTTATATGTTGATATATCTTGCGGAACTGTGTTGAGGGGTAAAACCTGAATGGTACCCACGTCCGAAGTTTTCCTGTCTAGATACTTCTGTTACCCTTGGTTGCGACCTTGGGAGTTTATGTGCTTATAAAAGAAATGACGTTGAATATTCGGTGATAACCTTGTTTTCTGAATTTATCTGATTCTATCCAATAAATTGGTTCGATTTGTCAGACCTGGGTTGACTGACGCGATACGTCGTGTTAGGCAAATTTGTTGAATATGTGCAGGACATTCCCGAAGGTTCCGGTCAGGCTTGAGTAGTGTTGGGGAGAAGACTTGTTAATTTCTTAAACTAAATTTGAATAATCCATGTTGTGTAATAACCGTATGAGCGGACTTCATTGCCTTTTTTATATTTCGGTCGTACGAATGCTTTCATTAGAACATTTGCGCAAACTATTTGATGAATAAATTGTTTTAAAACCTCTTTTAAAACTCGCCTCGTGGGTCCCACATGGGATTCACGGCACTGTGACGTCCGGTTTATTTTGGGGCATTACAGTTGTTGAACCTACGGAGACACGTGACAGGTGATCACGGTGCCGTGAATTATGTTTTGTCAATCAATGTTTTGAAGGAAAGTTTTTAGGAAATGAATGTTGGGCCGAGCCCCACGCGATTGTGAAAAATGTTTCCATGTTGTAAATTGTTGAGATATGAACCGAGATTTGGGCTAAGACCCTAAAATTTTCGAAAAGGTTTTGCAATTCAGGACACGAGGTCCTAAAGGTTTTCTAGTCCTAAAATCCCCGAGATGAGGATTTTATTTTCAAATACTTCCTTGCTTGTTTTCGAAATTCTAAAACCTCTTGGGAATGCTTTGGTAGTTGATTGTCGTATCTGATTCGTGGTCACTATTTGCTTGCTACATTTCGTATGGTTATGATACTAGCAAATTCGATTTTCTAAACCCTTAAATGGGGGAAATACGTTTCATGCATTTCAGGTATACTCAGTTCGAGGGAGCAGTCACAGGATCAATAGGGAGATGATGAGATACGATACTAATCAAGAGTGAGAGTTTGGTTTAGTTTTGTCATACTGTCAAGTTGTAATTAGTTTTCCGTTGTACTGTACTTCGACCCTGCGTGGGTACTGTTGTAAAGAGTTATTTTCTGTTTGATTGAGTTGTGCGATCTCATCGGTCCGTGAAGTTAACTTGTATTTGACCTTAGCGGTCCATTTTGTTTTATTATTTGACCCGGCTAGTTAAGACTTTGGTCATTCTGTGATGTTTAGCCTCGTAAATCCTCATGGGAAGGGTCTACGGTGTGTACTATTCCCATGTGTATTTGGGGGTGTTACATTTATGGTATTAGAGCTTAGGTTGTAGAAACCTAGTGTAATATCCGGGGGTAATTTTTTTTCATTTTACTGTTGTGTTGTACGTATTCATTTGGAATTGTACAAGTGGTGTTGTATTTGACTGATACAATGTATATTGTATTGGGATATTTTGGAATCGAAATATTTATACTTGTCGTCGGTATTGTGTTGCTGATCGGATGTTGCTTGGTGAGTTTGGAGTTTGATTTTGGCCAAGTATATTGGACCTAACGTACGCTACATTCATAGCATTACGTATGTTAAGGGTGGCAGGTTACGTACGTTAAACCATGTTGGTTATGTACGTAACACAGGGTATTTGATTGCATCTGACTTTCGACGTGTGGGGCCGAACGTGATCGGGACATGTTGGCCTTTTGAGGCAGGCAAGTCAACGAGCATTACGCACGTAATGCTTATGCTATATGGTATGTAATGTATGTTTCATTTTGAGGCAGTAGTTTCTGGGATAACGTACGTAATATTTCCTACGGACGTTAAGGAGAGAGGATAGTGGTCGTAATACGATGTGCAGATTATAAAGACATGTTTCGTCTTTCATTTTCTCACAATCCAATTTCGATTTCTTCTTCTAGAAACCACCCCTCTGCATTTCTTAGTGTATTCCAGCCTCTTCCAACTTGTTTTGGAGCTTCAGAACTTGGATTGAAGCTTAGGAACTTGGAGTTTGGAGTGTTTCTTGATGGTTTGAGGTTGTTCTTCACTTCGTCAAGAGGTATGTGTTTAATCTTGTATTTATCTCGAGATTATGTTGTTGTTGTTGTTGATTACTTCATGTGTTGATTGATGGTTGGAGAATAGCATGATTCTTGATGAGTTTTTATAACTTATGATGAAGAACATGATGATTATGTCTTGGGGAGGAGTTGTTCTTAATGTTTTAAGAATACTTAGAGGTTATAATCATGTCTAGGAAGAGTTATGTTAAGATTGTTACATGATTAACATAGCTTTGAGATGATTATTGTTGTTTTTTGTGTTCTTGGGAGATTCTAACCATTTTAGTATAGAATTATGATGAATTATGTGATGATTGTCATAATCTTGAAATGGTTGATTTAATCTTGCTGATTAATCCGAATTCATGATGAATTGGTGGAGGATTATCGTTTGGATATCATGTTTGTTGTGTTGATGATGTTCTTGAGGTGTTAGTGATGATATTGGTGAAGTTATCATTTTGGGATGATTACTATGATGTTGTTCTCAATGATTCTTGTTGAATTGCTTTCACAAGTATTAAGAACATTTGATCATATTGATCATTGAGGTGTCGGAGGACGTTAGAATTCATAGTTGGAGACTATGATATTCGTTTATGTGGTTTGATCCATTCGTGTTGAATCGGGGTTGTCTTTCGTGCTGTTTTCGATTTCTATCATGTTATTGAATGAATTGTATTTCATTCAAGGTTGTTCGAGTGCTTGTGATTGTTGGAGGATGTCGTTCGTCGTTCGTTGGAGGATTTCACCGCTTTTGGTTTGAGGCAAGTTTTATAGTTGTACTAGTCAATGAGATTAATATTATCATATATGTGTATTAATGTGTTGTATCATTTTGAGACGTAGTCTCTTCATGATTTTGTTGATATCAGGGAATTGTTCGATATAATACCCTTCGGCAGTTATGCCAAATTTATTGTTATTCGCTAATGGCCCATTCAAGGCATTGAGATACCTGTTGTTAATGTTGTTGTCGATAGCCGGTTCGTGGTATCGATGTATCCATTGTTATTGTTGACTGATGTTCCATTGAGATATGGTTGTGATCGTTGTTATTGATATCAGCGTTTTTCTATTGGTGTTGTATTGGCTGATTGAAGGCATTAACATATTTGATTATCATTTCCCTCGTCGGTATCCAATTAAAGGTACTGAGGCATACGTTGATTCGTTGTTATCGATTGGTCGTTCTAAGACAATCGAGGTATTGAATTCGGACTGTCAAGGATAGTTCCCATCCGTTGATTCGATGTTATCAATTGGTCGTTCTAAGACAATCGAGGTAATGAATTGGGACTTTTGAGGATAGTTCCCATCCGTTGATTAGTTGATATCGATTGGCCATTCTAAGGTAATCGATGTATTGAATTGGGAATGTCGAGGACATTTCCCAACCGTTGAGTTGTTGTTATCGATGGTCCGTTCTAAGGTAATCGATGTATTAAATTGGCACTGTCAAGGACATTTCCCATCCGTTGAGTCGTCGTTATCGATTGACCGTTCTAAGGTAATTGATGTATTGAATTAGGACTCTCGAGGACATTTCCCGTCCATTGAGTCGTCGTTATCGATTGTCCGTTCAAGGTAATCTATGTATTGAATTGGGACTGTCGAGGACATTTCCCATCCGTTGAGTCATTGTTATTGATTGATCTTTCGAAGGTAATCCATGTATTGAATTGGGACTGTCCAGGACATTTCCCATCCTTGATATCATTGTTATCTATTATCCGTTCTAAATATAATCGAGGTAGTGAATTGGGACCGCCGAGTACGGTGCCCATTCATGAGTTATTGTTGTCGTGTTGGCCGAATCAAGGCAGCACACTATCGTTCTTGTGAATTCGGTAATCCTATGATTGTTACCGTACGTGATTAATGGTTTTGGAGGCTAGTCTCGGCTAGTGCTCGATGGGTAAGTTTGGGGCTTGAACCTTCGCGGTTGGCTTCCCAACACCTACAATCAGTAGGTCACGGTCATTGGGTAATCTCATTATGGGTAAGCTTGGGTCTTGAACCTTCGCGGTTGGTTTCCCAACACCTACAGTTCAGTAGGTCACGGTCATTGGATGGCCTCATTGTGATACGACTTCGTACCGTGGATTCGGCCTCATTGTGATATGGCTTCGTGCCATGGCTTCGGCCCTCATGTGATACAGCTTCGGGCTGTCTTGGCTTTGGGCCATTGTGATGATTGGCAGCTTCGGCTAAGTGGCTTTCAGGCCATTGTGATATTTTGGCAGCTTGGGCTGAGTGGCTTCCAGGCTATTGTGATGTTTTGGTATTTCCGTTGGAGCCTTCGGGCATTGTGACTCGTATCTATTTCAGCTCTGGTTTGGTTTACCTTTGGGTAATTCGTTTTTGTGTTCTATATTGATGTTTCGCCGTTGGGCACATGTGTTCTAACCTGTTGAGAAGGTATTGATCGTATGCCATGGGCATAGTGTTTCACGAATGCTCGGTTCTTACCTTAGTTTGTGAGCATCTCCTATTATCATTGTTGTACTGTTTATTTTGCCTTTGGATTCATATCATGTTGTATATATTTGATATTCATTATCTGGATGACTGACCCCGTGGGGGCGGATAGTTTTCTCATGTTTCGGGTGTTTGCGAGGAGAGAGTTGAGATGCAGGGGCATGACGATGGCGACGGGGCATTCAAGCGATATTAGTCCCGTGTTGTCAGTGTTCATGTTGGTTAGTCCGTTTGGAGTGTTCTCCATTTTTCAGTCGTTGTCATTATGTATTATCCAAGCAAGGCTCGTGGATGTTGTTGTATTTTTATTTTGTCCATGCAGGCCCATCATTGTCATTGAAATTCCACATCGGAATATTGTGTCGAACATCATAGTAGGGACTGTGATTTTCCTTATTGGTCAGATTGATGTATGTTAGTCGTGTTTGCCTGGTGGATCTCCTGATGTGGGATCCACGGCACTGTAATAACCTAATGGGATTTTGGGGGTGTTACAGAAGATGGTATCGGGAATGGGTTGTGAGATACCCTGATATGTGAGTTATGTGGCTCTACCGATGTGGTAGTAGTGGAGTTGTCAGGTTATGACAATCTGGACAGTCGGGTTTTGTGAGTCGTGATAGTTGAACGACTGTATGAGTCATTCTTTCATCGAGTCATCGTCAGTGAGAACTAGTATCTCAAGACCTCGAAGCTTCGTATGACCTGTGTAAGGACTCGATTCTCTTTTATGTTCATACATTCATTATGTCATTGATTATACATGTTTTGTTGAAACCTGTATGTAACATTAGTGTTACGATTGAATCATGAGTATTTGTTTTGGAGCGTGTGCGCTCTGTATTGGCTATGATTAGCATGATTGATGTGATTGTTTATCTGTTGAGTATGTATACTCGTGTTTGGCTATTGACTTAGCATTCCGCATTGGCCGTTGAGGCGTATTTGAGCTATGACCATGATTGAACGTTATTCTTTCAGTATGGAAAGAGGACGTGAGAGGGGGGTAAAGGCTGCAGAGCGGGACGGAACCCAGAACCTCATGTCTATGCACGTGCAGATGCCGAGATGGATCAGAGTTCGGCCGGTGGTGTTACCTACATGACTGATTCTCCTTCGGGACGTCATACTCGAGAAGTCGATCAGATTGAGAGTGGACACGTCGACCCTTTCTTGGTTATGAGGGGCATGATGGCTCAGATGACTCAGATGACACAGATAGTGGAGACCATGCAGGACTCGATGGTTTGTGGTCCACCGCAGAAGGGATTCCAAGTGCTGTTTCATGGACAGAGTGGGGGAGTGAGTCAGATTATTGGCGATATCTGTCGACAGAGGCCGCCTACTTTTGAGGGTTCGTCGGAACCAACTGACATTGTTCAATCGCTTGAACATTTTGATAAACTCTTCGACATGGTTCAGTGTCCGAAGAGAGTAAGGTGGCAGTAGCGGCTTACTACTTTAGTAAGGGCGCTTATTCTTGGTGGCTTTCTGTGAAACCCACCGATCATGATTGTGTTTGGAGCGAGTTCAAGACTCTCATGTTAGAGAGGTATTATCCGGCTCCACTTCGTGAATCCAAGTTGTCAGAGGTTTTGAACCCTGAATTCATCGAGGATGAGGGTGTTATTGTCATTGCTGAGAAGTTTCAAGGACTTCTTCAGTTTGCTTCTTCTGTTATCCGTACTGAGGCGGATAAGATAAAGTATTTTAGCAATAGGCTAAACTGGCAGTTTAGGATGCAGTTGTTCAATCATAATTGTAACTCACTTGGTGAATTCATTGAGAAGGCTCTTGGAGCATAGCTTTTGAACAAGGAACTTGCTCGGAAGAACCCTTCAGTTTCTTCTGGTGAGAGGACTAGGATGCTGGTTCATTCAGAGGGACATCGGGCTCCCATGTCCAAGAGGTCATTTTCTAGTCGTCTCCATGCTGGGAAAGCATCTTCTTCTCAAACAACGAGTTTGACTGTTGTTTGCTTTAACTGTGATTCAGCGGGGCACATCAGCACTCTGTGTACGGTGCCAGCTTTTGTTTGTTTCATGTGTAGGAGGCAGGGACACCTTCAGAAATACTGCAGGAGTTCTAGTGCCTGTAAATCTCAAGAGAGATCACGGGCCTCGAGATATTTTGTTACTCCAGTCCGTACTTCATCCAAGGGGTCCTATCAGGCTTCGAGAGCCATAGGTAAGGACAACCGAGGAGGAGGAGCGAGTTCAGATTTGGGTCTTCCTCAAGTCAATGAGATCGAGGAGATCGATGATCTGGAGGATGTTGATGTCGGGTACATTTGAGATGTAGCCTTGAATTGTATTTTCCTTTCTTTGTTTTTTCGGATTAATGTTTAACTTAATTTGTATTTTGATATTGTGGTTGTGAACCATTTACTGTTGATCTATCTTATAATGATAGTATTTGAGAACCTTGAGATTTGAGGTTGTTTGATGTGATTTTCTTTCCTTTTGGTGCTGTACGCGAGATTTTGTGATAATTTGGGGAATTGTTCAGTGTAATTCGAGACGTCAAGTCGCGAGGACTTGGGCATACGATTGATATGATCCTGAGGACTATATATATGTTGTTGGTTTCCTTTTGTGGCGCGAGTCAGTGTTCGCATGGGCGTCTGATGCCGACGATAATGGGGAAGTATACACCGATGATTGTAGACATGTACAATGTGCGGCTCCCGCGGGGTGTGTACGCCGGTGTTACAAGTCATGCGGGTGGTACAGATTTTTGGTCGGCCTCTAGTGGAGGAGTCATGGTTCGACTGATCTCTTTTTGGCTGAGTGTCTTATCTGTTGGTGCTCGCCTTCTTTATACAGAGAAGATGCAGGGGCCCTAGGGGTTTGCCCAGTTGCTCAGGCGAGGTGGTTCGCATTGAGGAATATTCCTGGAGATGTTGTTTTCAGATCCTGATGGATAGTTCATATTCCGAGTTATGTACCCCTAGTTTCGGGGACAAAACTCTTTTTTTTTAGGAGTATGGCCTCGAATGCCACTCAGAGGATGTTGAGTGAGGGCATTGTACTTGTAATTGTGTAAATCATTTATATAAGGCAAATGAATGTTTCTTTATTTACTGGTAGTTACTGGCATTCCTGACTCGTAAATATATATATATAGAAACTAGTCCGTGTATTTGAGAGCAAAACATTCCACTCCTTATTGGATAAGGGGATCGGCACTGGAAAGGTTTATAGCTCAAATACTTAATCGTTCGCAAGGAGATGAAACTTGACTGGGCATTAAGTTTATGTGAAGACTTGTATGATGTGTTCTTTGACGTGGAGAGTGCCTGTCGAACACTAATGGTTAGTGGGAGCACACGTTATAGGTATGCTAATTGTATTAGTATACTCGAACCGACTCACCCTCGATTCGTCACATGGATTTCACTCCGGGACAGTCAATGACGGAATTGAAAGGTTGTGATAGGTATTCGTGAACCTTCGACTTGAGGATTTAGTAGGGATGTGCTTGTGACATCAAGATTTTCATTAGAGTAGTTCGAACCTGTAAACCGGAAGGCGGGGGTCAACCTCGACGTGCATCTTGATGGGCAAGTAGCAGGTCCTATTGAATACAAAGATAGAATCTTTCTCCCGTTAGTGATCGGGTTAGATGTCCTATGCGGTTATTGGCAGATGAGATCATAAGTCTTTGGCCAAAGCATTGGAGCTAGTTGTATTAGATACATGAGAGCTCGATGATCTCGATTTACATTAACGCGTGCATAGAGTCAAGTACAAATAGGGTTTGACTGACCGTGACCCTATAACTTGATCGGAACATTTGAAAGAAGCGTTTATACGTATACTGGTATTCACGACAGAATGGTTCTTGAATGATCCCATCATTCGTTTTCAGTTGGGGTACAGTGTAGGCCGCCAGGCTGGCTAGGTGGTGCTACTACTCTTTGGTTCCTCCCATTGCTGACTGAGACGGACCTACCGAGTCGCGCAATAGGATTAACGACGGAATGAATCGAGCTTATTCTCTCATTATGAATATTAGATATTTGATATCTAAATTTAGGATATTGGATGTTTAAATCGATTTATTGGATAAATTGATTTACGGCCTAATGAATTAAATAAATTACTGGGTGATTAGTTTAATTCATGAATATAATTATTTCTTGGAGAAATTAATTATGTTATTTTGTATTTGATATGTTTAATTAATTGGATTAATTAATTGATATAAATACATCAAATCGTAGTTTATCTGTTTGGACTCTCGGGAGTCCGAAACGAACCGAACTCGTCCGTTTATTCATCATGCCCCCCTTTCCACCTTATTTCCCCTTGTCTTTTGTTTCCATTTTATATGATTGATAAAGACATGGTGGGGCTTGATTCCTCATGTGCATCAGTTGTACCTGTGAGTGGAAAGTTGAATAAGATGAGAAGACTTCATCACTCTCACACCCAATTCCATTCCATACGTGAGATAGAGGAAGGAGATAGAGAAAAAGAACTTAGAGTTCATTTCATGGTCTTCAACTTCATCTTCATCTTCTTCATTATTTTCTTCAATTTTCTTAGAGAAATATTGAGAGAAAAATAGAGAGAAAAATAGATTAACACTTAGAGTGTAATAATCTTTATATTCAAGCTCCTATAATATTGTTCTAGCCGTATCCTTAGAGAATAACGAGGTTTAGTCGTTCCAGTCGTTTCTCCGGCGCGTGACAAGTAGAGAGGTTGTCTTTTCGACATTGGATCATCCAAGAGCTTGGAGCGGATTGGATACGTAGAGATCAAGCAAAGCTTGGGGAATAGCTCAAGAGAAGGAATCCATTTAATAAATGGACTACAAGGGTGAGTTTTATATCTCTTGTGATTTCGTTTCTATATTCGTATATACGTAGCTCGATCGATCCTCATAGGGATTCGAATCGAATTAATTTTTGTTTTACCGCTTCCGCTGGGCCTTCGTTTTAGGCACCGAATCCCAACATTTCTATGGAGGGGGATAGTAATATCTGGGGGTAATTTTTTTTCGTTTTACTGTTGTGTTGTACGTATTCATTTGGAATTGTACAAGTGGTGTTGTATTTGACTGATACAATGTATATTGTATTGGGATATTTCGGAATCAAAATATTTATACTTGTTGTCGGTATTGTGTTGCCGATCGGAAGTTTCTTGGTGAGTTTGGAGTTTGATTTTGGCCAAGTATATTGGACCTAACGTATGCTACATGCATAACATTACGTACGTTAAGGGTGGCTAGTTACGTACGTTAAAGCATGTTGGTTACGTACGTAACACAGGTTATCTGATCGCATCTGACTTTCGGCGTGTGGGGCCGAACGTGATTGGATCATGTTGGCCTTTCGAGGCAACCAAGTCAACGAGCATTACGTACGTAATGCTTATGCTATAGCGTACGTAATGCATGTTTCATTTTGAGACAGTAGTTTCTGGGATAACGTAGCGTACGCTATGTAAAGGTGATAAGGTACGTAATATTTCTTACGGACGTTAAGGAGAGATGATAGCGGCCGTAATACGATGTGCAGATTATAAAGACATGTTTTGTCTTTCATTTTCTCACAATCCAATTTCGATTTCTTCTTCTAGAAACCACCCCTATGCATTTCTTAGTGTATTCCAGCCTCTTCCAACTTGTTTTGGAGCTTCAGAACTTGGATTGAAGCTTAGGAACTTGGAGTTTGGAGTGTTTCTTGATGGTTTGAGGTTGTTCTTCACTTCGTAAAGAGGTATGTGTTTAATCTTGTATTTATCTCGAGATTATGTTGTTGTTGTTGTTGATTACTTCATGTGTTTATTGATGGTTGGAGAATAGCATGATTCTTGATGAGTTTTTATAACTTATGATGAAGAACATGATGATTATGTCTTGGGGAGGAGTTGTTCTTAATGTTTTAAGAATACTTAGAGGTTATAATCATGTCTAGGAAGAGTTATGTTAAGATTGTTACATGATTAACATAGCTTTGAGATGATTATTGTTGTTTTTTATGTTCTTGGGAGATTCTAACCATTTTAGTATAGAATTATGATGAATTATGTGATGATTGTCATAATCTTGAAACGGTTGATTTAATCTTGCTGATTAATCCGAATTCATGATGAATTGGTGGAGGATTATCGTTTGGATATCATGTTTGTTGTGTTGATGATGTTCTTGAGGTGTTAGTGATGATATTGGTGAAGTTATCATTTTGGGATGGTTACTATGATGTTGTTCTCAATGATTCTTGTTGAATTGCTTTCACAAGTATTAAGAACATTTGATCATATTGATCATTGAGGTGTCGGAGGACGTTCGAATTCATAGTTGGAGACTATGATATTCGTTTATGTGGTTTGATCGATTTGTGTTGATCGGGGTTGTCTTTTGTGCTGTTTTCGATTTCTATCGTGTTATTGAATGAATTGTATTTCATTCAGGGTTGTTAGAGTGCTTGTGATTGTTGGAGGACGCCGTTCGTCATTCGTTGGAGGATATTGTCCCGTTTGGTTTGAGGCAAGTTTTATACTTGTATTAGTCAATGAGAGTAGTGTTATCATATATATGTATGAATGTGTTATAGCATTTCGAGACATAGTATCTTCATGATTTTGTTGATATCAGGGAATTGTTCGATACAATACCCTTCAGAAATTATGCCAAATGTTATTGTTATTCGCTAATAGCCAGTTCAAGGCATTGAGATACTTGTTGTTAATGTTGTTGTCGATAGCCGGTTCGCCGTATCGATGTATCGATTGTTATTGTTGACTGATGTTCCATTGAGATATGGTTGTGATCGTTGTTATTGATATCAGTGTTTTTCTATTGGTGTTGTATCGGCCAATTGAAGGCATGGACGTATTTTATTATCATTTCCGTCGTCGGTAGCCAATTAAAGGTACTGAGGCATCCGCTGATTCGTTGTTATGTAATTGGAACTTGTGATATTGTAATGATTGTACTTTTGTATAAGTACTATTCTCTGTATTTCATTATCCGATGTTGTCGAGCATATAATTTCGTATATGTGATATAAAGATTGAAATTCTGTGCATGTAGCGCACGCTACAGGCTGAGGGTAGCGTACGCTAACGTGGTTTCATAGCGCACGCTACCAAGTGTAATTAGCGCACGCTATGCGTGGTCAGATTGATTGAGACGTGCGGTAGATGAGATCTGGCCGGGGGACCCCTGTCCGATCGTGTCGGATGTACCTGGACGGCTTTCGGGAAAAGCCGAGTCAACGCCTTAGCGCACGCTACAGGTCGATGCGTAGCGCACGCTAAGTGCCGAGTACAGTTTAGACTGTGAGCCGTTAGCGCACACTACGAATGTGTGGTCTAGCGCGCGCTAATAGCCATTTATTATAAATAGGACAAAGATCCTATTCGTGATTTCGATTCCTTCTCCTCCCACAACCCGAACTTTGACACATAGAACATAACTACTTTCGTCCTAAACACTCCGTATCAACCTCCTCAACCTCCTAGTTCGAGATTGAAGATCATACATCATCGAGATTGGTGTTCAAGCCTTCGGTGTTGGATTGCTTCATTTCATCCGTGTTCTTCACTACTTCGAGGTAGGTGATTCTTCACCAATGATTAGTATGTTCATAAGGAAGATTTGAATCATGTTTGGATAGCAAGTATTTCGTTCATCACATGTTAGAAGGATACTTTTGACGTATCGGTACTAGATGTCGAATGAACCTTTGAACCATCTTATTATAAGGACACCTAAGCATGTTTAAATCGATTTATGATCAAGTAATCGGATATTACCCAGTTGATACGTTGTATATGTTGGAATCATGTGTTTTGGAACGTAAGACGATGGAACTTAGATTATTTCTTCAAGATCGTAGAGGAATTGTGATATCGAGATAACTATCCGTATATTGGTATTTCATAATCATAAATCTTCCATAAACCTTATTATCATGATATGCCCGAGGATAACTTGTAATATCACCATTGGATTCATGAGTTCTTCATCATTCAACCCAGTTTTCGGTTTGCAGTATTCTGCCATGCAAGATTAGCGCACGCTAACATGTGTGAGTTAACGTGCGCTATCGAGGTTCTGCAGACAAAACGTATATAGCGACGTTATGAGACAAATGAGTCGATCGATTCGTGGCTAGCGACGCTAGTCTTATACGATAGCGTACGCTATCAGTCAGCCTTAGCGCACGTTACGTAGAGTACGTAGCGCGCGCTAAGCAATCCAGCATTGTTTAGTTTGAGCTTTTGGCCGTAGGTCAATTGTTAGCCATTGTTCGACTCGAGATGATTTGTATATCGTTCCTTTGTTAAGGTTCGAGCTTGTTACGTTGATCGAGGGGGCGCCTTCGAGTGCGCCGAGAGCATTGAAGTATATCGCTCTTGCCATCTTCGAGGCAAGTATCGTGATATGTTAATATCGGTATTTTTGGAGTATGCGTATGATTATGCATGTTGTTGAACATGATATTTACTTCGTTGATTTGTCATGATATTCGCTTATATGTTCATGTTGATGAACGTAATGATTTGGCATATGTGTATGCATGAGTTGTGTTTGTATACGTGTACGATCTATGCCGAGGGCGCTGGATCGGATGTCCACCTCGTGTTGGTCCGACGGATCATCTTGGGATCTAGCCGAGGGCGCTGGATCATTGGACGGGTTATTTCCACCTCGTGTTGGTCCGACGGGATCATCTTGGGATCTATGCCGAGGGCGCCGGATCATTGGAATACCCAGTGTGTAATGGAATCTTGTAGATTCGCATTGTCTGATTCCTAGAGCGGAAGTCCGTGTGATGTATCTTGTTGTGTATTGTTGATGCATATTCGAATTGTTTAAATATGATACTTGTACTAGCATCGTTTTGCTAACCCTTCGGGGTGGACATTTGTTTTGATGTTCGTAGCTAAGGAGCAGGAAACAACACAAGATCGACGTGACGACGAAGGGGTTCAGTGATGTTTATTGTTATTGGAGATTTGTGGTCTTGGTTTGGTTTCTGTACTCGAGTACGCGTGTCCTTTTGATATTAATTCGATATGGTTGTATTAATTACCCGTTGAACCAGTTATACGTTTTCATAAACTTGAATTTTCGCAGTATTGATGTCTTGTATTTACTTTTCTTTTTAATTAGCCTTGTAAATCCTTATTTAAGGGGTTTACGGCGCTGTAATTATTCCGAATATCTCGGGGTGTTACAGAATATGGTATCGGAGCTAAGATTTATGGATATCTTGGCAGTCGGGTTTTAATTGGGTCTGTTTACGTTATTTGATTTACGGGTCGTTGTAACATCACCGCTCACCAAGTCGTCATGTGGACCGTGGTTGTAAGTCTCTTAATCTCTTATACTACCGTATTACTTAATTACTGTTTTGTGAGTATTGACGGACTTTATTTCAAAATTTTGTTCTGTATATTGAGAAATTACGTTTACAGTATGCTGAGAGGAGGTCGTGGACGCAGACGCGGTCGTGGACGCGGACGTGGTAACATGAGACATGAGGATTCCGCAACTACCCCAGAAATATCGGCTAGTCGAACCGATTCCCATTCTGGAGGGCAGCAAGGATCAGCGAATGATGACGCAAACCCTAACATGCCAGGAGTGCTTCAACAGGTGGTGGCGCAAATAAATCGGGCCGCCTGTGTCGTTGATCGCATGCATAGCCGATGGGACAGCAAAGCACCACGAGGATAACCGGGAGACAGATGGCTTGCGGAAGTGGTTAAATTGCACCCGCCAAAATTTGACGGATCTCACGAGACACTTACTTGGGATCACCGGCTCAAGGAGTTGGAAAAGATATTCGCGGGTCTTAATCGTCCCGAGGACCTAAGGTTCCTATTGCCCAAGATTTTCTCGATCGGGAGGCCTTTGATTGGTGGGAGGCTATTCGACCCGAGAATCATAATGCGGATCGACGGAATTCAAACAAATGATGGAAGCACAGATTGTCCTCGTCCGCTAGAGAGGCGAAGATCCGAGATTTTTCTCACCACAGAGTTCGAGGCATCTGTGATGATGTAATCAAAACTTTTAATCATCACCGACTTGTGTGCGACACTTGGTCGAACGGAGGCGTAAAAGATTTTTCATTTTGATATGCGGATGAAGCCGAGATTCAGAAGACATGTCGGATTCGAGTGTACTACGTTGCGACAAAGATCAAGACAAAGCGCCGCCTACGACATGAAAGAGGCGGCGATGGAGAAATCAAGAGAGGCAAAGAAGCGTAAGGTGACCCAGCCTTTGCAGAGAACAAGAGTGGTGGGCCCGCAAGGGCCGCCTTCTTTTATTCGGCTAGGAAACCTCCACATCCTTCTAGAGGCGGAAAGAAGTTCCGGCAACATCGTAGCTTTGACGCATCAAAGAAATGCTACAATTGTGGTCGAGCCGGCATATTCGACGGGATTGCCCGCATCTTCTCGTGACTTGTTACGATTGTGGGCAAGAAGGGCACCGTGCGGCCTTCTCGTGGAGCCGCTAGATCTTTTGGTACCCGCACTCGGCACCAGCTCCTAAGGAGATAAGTGTGAACCAGACATACGCAGAGTGGATTTCAGCAGTAACGCCGGGAAGAGAGAGACATCCAAGGCCGGGTCCGTTCCTCCGCGCCTGCACGAAATGAGGAGATCTCGACGACTGAACACACCGCCGTTGCATCGTGCACGATTCTGATCCTTTTGCAACCAGCTAGTGTCTTGTTCGATTCGGGAGCTACGCATTCTTTTATATCTTTGAACCGTGTTAAACGCTTGAACATCTCGTGCTTGTATAATTGTGAACCTTATGTTGTGGGATTACCGAGGAGAGAAAATTGTGGGAACACTAGAAGCTAGGGATTTCCCAAAGATCTATAGAAGGAAGAGATTGGCCATCGAATCTTATTGTAGTTGACATCTGCGGTGACGATTTAATTCTCTGAGATGATTGGCTCAACTGCTATGGAGTCGTGATGAATTACCGAGAGAGAGTCATTTCCATCATTGCCGATGACGGATCTCGAACACTTATTCCGAGGATGGAGACCGAAGCTCGGGAAATTGATCAAAGCAATGAAAGCAAAGAAATTATCAAACAGGATGTCATGGACTTTGGTGTTATGCCATGAGGAAAGAGGAAGGAGTAGAGCTCGCCTATTCCAGTTGTGAATGAGTTCTCGATATATTTCTGACGAGCTACTGTGGTTACCTCCGCAAAGAGAAGTGGAATTCACCATCGAATTAGAGCCCGGAGCAACCCCTATTTCCAGTGGCACCATACCGCATGGCGCCAACCGAGATGTATGAACTCAAGAAGCAACCGGAGGAATTGTTAAGGTATGGGCTATATTCAACCGAGCGTTTCCCCTTGGGGAGCGCCCATTCTCTTTGTCCTAAGAAAGACGGATCCCTCCGATCGTGTATTGATTACAGGAGCTTAACAAGATGACGATCAAGAATAAGTATCCTATACCTCGGATCGACGACTTGTTTGATCAATCGCAAGGGGCAAGGGTATTCTCGAAGATTGACTTGCGATCGTGATACCATCGCTTGAGGATTAAGGAATCGATATACCAAATCGCTTCAGATCCCAGACGGACATTATGAATTTGTAGTGATGCCATTTGACTTACCAATGCTCCCGTGGTATTCATGCAATTGATGAATCGGGTATTCTTGGAGTACTTGGATAAATTTGTGGTCGCTTTCATTGACGACATTTTGATATATTAGATGGACGAAGAGGATCATGCTAAACATCTACTAGTCTTTTTGATCATCTTGAGAAAGTAACAGATATATGAAAAATTTTATAAATGCTAGTTCGCTTAAGGAAGTAACCTTCCTTGGGCATGTGATATCATCCGATGGAGTTCAGTGGACCGAAAAAGTCGAAGCAATCTTGGAATGGGAAGCTCCTAAGAACGTGAAGGAAGTCCAAGCTTCTTAGGACTAGCCGGATATTATCGCCGCTTTGTAGAGGGATTTTCCAAAATTGCTCGTCCGCTCACTCAAATTACATGTAAAACTCAAAAGTTCGCGTGGAATGAGAAGTGCCAGCCGGGTTTTGACGAACTTAAGAAGAGACCGACGACAAGACCTATATTAGCGCCGCTGTAAGGAACCGATGGATTTGTGGTATACAAGACGCTTCAAATCGTGGTTTGGGTTGCGTGTTGATGCAAAAGGATAAAGTGATTGCTTATGCTTCTCGGCAACTAAAATCGTACGAAGTTAATTATCCGACTCATGATCCGGAGCTAGCACTGTGGTCTTTGCCTAGAAAATTTGGCGACTTTATCATGACGGCACTTCATTGTCGATCTTTACAGATCATAAGAGCCTCAAATACATTTTCAATGTAAAGAATTAAACATGAGGCGTAGAAGGTGGTGGAATTGATCAAGGATTACGACTTGGAGATTCTCTATCATCCGGGAAAGCAAATGTAGTAACCGATGCTTTGAGCCGTAAACTGCTTTCTCTTCGAGTGTTGAAGCTCTTACGCCCTGCATCAAAGATTCAACGAGAACCGATCCGCGAAGGGATTGAAGTATGGGCACCAGGAATCCAAGGGCGACTTTATGTGATGGAACCGACTTCATCACTAGTCGAGAAGATCAAGTCCAAGCAATTGGACGATTCTCCGATCCTTCGATTATGTGATGAAGTAAAGAAAGGAAAAGCCCTGTGATTCGTGATACAAGACGATGGAGTTCTCGAGATTTCAAAGTCGACTATGCGTTCCCGACGATGATAACTTGAGACGGACTATTCTCGAAAGAAGCTCATAGCGCGCCCTATTCTATTCACCCGGCAAAGAAGATGTATAAGGATCTTAAACAAAACTTCCGGTGGGGAATATGAAGAAGGACGAGCAGAGCACGCTTCAAGTGTTTGACTTGCCACAGGTCAAGATTGAGCATCGGCGACTGCCGGGATGTTAAAACCCCTTCCCATACCCGAATTGAAGTGGGAGGACATTTCGATGGATTTCATCACCAAGATGCCAAGGACTAGAGCAGAATGAACATGATTTGGGTCGTAGTTGATCGACTAACCAAGTCGGCTCATTTCCTAGGAATCAAAGATACATGGGGACCCGAGAGATTGGCACGAGTATTTGTTGCGAGATAGTCGATTGCATGGGACGCCAAGACCATTATTTCGGATCGAGATGGTCGCTTCGTGTCGCACTTCTAGAAGGCACCCATAAGGCTTTGGGGATCGAGCGCAACTTTAGCACACTTATCATCCCCAAATGATTTGGCCATCCAAAGGACTATTCAAACCGTAGAAGACATGCTTAGAGCTTGTGCGCTGATTGGTCAACCGATTGGGAAGTTCACTTGCCCTTGATCGAATTCACTTACAATAATAGTTGGCATGCTTCTATTAGAATGGCACCATTTGAAGCTTTGTACGGGAGGAGATGCCGATCACCCCGTGTTGGGATGATTCTTCTGATTTGATCGGACGGAACCTAATTGATTATTCAGACTCAAGAGAAGATAACTTTGATTCGAGAGAGACTATTGATCGCCTGCAGTCGATGTAAGTCTTATGCCGATGTACGCCGTCGTCCTCTAGAGTTTGACGTTGGGGATCATGTGCTATTGAAGGTGTCTCCTACACGAGGGATTTTCCGTTTTGGGAGGAGAGGCAAGCTCACCCGAGATATATCGGACCATTCGAGATCCTCGAGAGAGTTGGAGAGTTAGCATACAGATTGGCCTTACCGCCGTCGCCGAGTCATGTTCACAATGTGTTTCACGTATCCCAATCGCGAAAGTATGTACCGGACCCTACCACGTCATTGATTTCGACGAGATCGAGATAGCTAATGATGGCACCTTCAAGAGAGACCAATCAAGATACTTGAGAGCCGGATCAAACAATTGAGGAATAAACCAATACATTTGGTTAAAGTACAATGGTCACGACATGGAGTCGAAGAGGCCACTTGGGAAACGGAGGACGGTATGAAGGCTAAATATCCGAGTTGTTTTCATCCTAAGTTTCGGACGAAACTTCCTTTTAGGAGGAAGGATGTAATACCGAGATTTTGTTATGTAATCGAACTTGTGATATTGTAATGATTGTACTTTTGTATAAGTACTATTCTCTCGTATTTCATTATCCGATGTTGTCGAGCATATAATTTCGTATATGTGATATAAAGATTGAAATTTCGTGCATGTAGCGCACGCTACAGCCGAGGGTAGCATACGCTAACGTGGTTTCATAGCGCACGCTACCGAGTGTAATTAGCGCACGCTATGCGTGGTCGATTGATTGAGACGCGGCGGTAGGTGAGATCTCGCCGGGACCCTGCCGGATCGTGTCGGATGTACTGGACGGCCGAAAAGCCGAGTCAACGCCTTAGCGCACGATACAGTCGATGCGTAGCGCACGCTAAGTGCCGAGTACGCTTTAGATCGTGAGCCGTTAGCGCACGCTACGAACAGGGTCTAGCGCGCTAATAGCCATTTATTATAAATAGACAAAGATCCTATTCGTGATTTCATTCCTTCTCCTCCCACAACCCGAACTTTGACACATAGAACATAACTACTTTCGTCCCTAAACACTCCGTATCAACCTCCTCAACCTCCTAGTTCGAGATTGAAGATCATACATCATTGGAGATTGGTGTTCAAGCCTTCGGTGTTGGATTGCTTCATTTCATCCGTGTTCTTCACTACTTCGAGGTAGGTGATTCTTCACCAATGATTAGTATGTTCATAAGGAAGATTTGAATCATGTTTGGCTAGCAAGTATTTCGTTCATCACATGTTAGAAGGATACTTTTGACGTATCGGTACTAGATGTCGAATGAACCTTTGAACCATCTTATTATAAGGACACCTAAGCATGTTTAAATCGATTTATGATCAAGTAATCGGATATTACCCAGTTGATACGTTGTATACATTGGAATCATGTGTTTTGGAACGTAAGACGATGGAACTTAGATTATTTCTTGAAGATCGTAGAGGAATTGTGATATCGAGATAACTATCCGTATATTGGTATTTCATAATCATAAATCTTCCAGAAACCTTATTATCATGATATGCCCGAGGATAACTTGTAATATCACCATAGATTCATGAGTTCTTCATCATTCAACCCAGCTTTGCAGATTCTCACATGCAAGATTAGCGCACGCTAACATGTGTGAGTTAACGTGCGCTATCGAGGTTCGGTTTCGCACAAAACGCACGTAGCGACGTTATGAGACAATGAGTCAAATCGCCGATTCGTGGCTAGCGCACGCTAGTCTTATACGATAGCGTACGCTATCAGCTCAGCTTAGCGCACGTTACGTAGAGTACGTAGCGCGCGCTAAGCAATCCAGCATTGTTTAGTTTGAGCTTTTCGGCCGTAGTCAATTGTTAGGCCATTGTTCGACTCGAGATGATTTGTATATCGTTCCTTTTGTTAAGGTTCGAGCTTGTTACGTTGATCGGAGGGGGCGGCCTTCGAGCGCCGAGAGCATTGAAGTATATCGCTCTTGCCATCTTCGAGGCAAGTATCGTGATATGTTAATATCGGTATTTTTGGAGTATGCGTATGATTATGCATGTTGTTGAACATGATATTTACTTCGTTGATTTGTCATGATATTCGCTTATATGTTCATGTTGATGAACGTAATGATTTGGCATATGTGTATGCATGAGTTGTGTTTGTATACGTGTACGATCTATGCCGAGGGCGCCGGATCGGATGTCCACCTCGTGTTGGTCCGACGGGATCATCTTGGGATCTAGCCGAGGGCGCTGGATCATTGGACGGGTTATTTCCACCTCGTGTTGGTCCGACGGGATCATCTTGGGATCTATGCGGAGGGCGCTGGATCATTGGAATACCTGTGCCGTAATGGAATCTTGTAGATTCGCATTGTCTGATTCCTAGCGGAAGTCCGTGTGATGTATCTTGTTGTGTATTGTTGATGCATATTCGAATTGTTTAAATATGATACTTGTACTAGCATCGTTTTGCTAACCCCTTCGGGGTGGACATTTGTTTTGATGTTCAGGTAGCTAAGGAGCAGGGAAACAACACAAGACTGACGTGACGACGAAGGGGTTCAGTGATGTTTATTGTTATTGGAGATTTGTGGTCTTGGTTTGGTTTCTGTACTCGAGTACGCGTGTCCTTTTGATATTAATTCGATATGGTTGTATTAATTACCCGTTGAACCAGTTATACGTTTTCATAAACTTGAATTTTCGCAGTATTGATGTCTTGTATTTACTTTTCTTTTTAATTAGCCTTGTAAATCCTTATTTAAGGGGTTTACGGCGCTGTAATTATTCCGAATATCTCGGGGTGTTACATTTGACAACATGAATAAAACCATAAGCATGATCAAGGTTCCAATATAAATCAAACTCAACATATGATAATTGCCTCGAAAATGGCAAGAATGGAAATACTCCAATAAATGACACGCGTCCGTATGTCACCGCCCCTCGATCGTCCCCTATGAAAGGCTTGGACCTAAGAAATAATAAAGAATTCCTCTCAAGTCGTACGAACGTCTAACAATCCGGTTTACGGCCGCAAGCTCTAAAAAAAATGAATTCTGTCTGAACTACTTAGCGCGCACTACGTACTCTACGTAACGTGCGCTAAGCCTGTCCGTTAACGTACGCAAATGACCAGGTTTAGCGTGCGCTAGCTGTGTACTGACAGTCTTCTCTAAATAGCTGACTGCCCTGCCTGATGATATAACGTACGTTACGTATCCAACGTAGCGCACGTTACTCATTCCCGATAGCACACGTTAATATATACATCTTAGCGTGCGCTAATCGTGCATGGCAGTCACTACTGGGTAAAACTTGAACTAAAGGTGATGAAAACTCATGAAATCCTCAGTGTTAATACATGCCAACTCCGTGCATATCATGCTCATACGGTTTATGAAAGATCTTTATGGATTAAATGACTACGAGACACAAGGATACGTATCATCATTACTACACCATAATTCATCTTGATCTTCAAGAAAATATTCTAAGTTCAATTTATTCCAAGTCCCAAAACATATGCTCCCTTACGTAAAACATAAGAACTAGGTAATCTCCATACACTGGTCATGATCGGTTTTGAAGATACATAATATGATTAGGAGTCCACATACTAAAAAGGTTCAATGGATCATATGATGAATAAGTGCCGAAACGTCAAAAATATCCTTCTAACGCATGATGATCGACTACTTGTGAATCTAACTAACTAGGTAAATCCCAAAACATAATAAAAAACGTCCTTCAGAGTACTACTAATACTGGTGAAGAATCACCTACCTCAAAGTAGTGAAGAACAAGGAGGAAATTCGAAGCAATCCCACGCCGAAGGTTTGAACACCAATCCTCCAATGATCTACAATCTTCAACACGAGCTAGGATGCCGGCAAGAAGTGTTTAGGATGAAAAGAGTGTCTTTCTAAGTTTAAGAATTCGGATGGGGGAGTGAAAAATCTGAAAAAATGAAAAAGGATGTTGTCCTATATATAGAAAATGGTTATTAGCGCGTGCTAGTCCATATTCATAGCGTGCGCTAACGACTATTTGAAACGTTACTGATTTCACTGTACTCAGCTTTTAGCGTGCGCTACCCTCATGTGAGTAGCATGCGCTAACGCGTTGACTTGACTTTTTCCCTAAAGCCGTCCAGGTTCATCTCGACACAATCCGACCAAGATCCCCGGCCTGATCTCACCTACCACACGTCTCAATCAATTTGACCCCGCATAGCGTGCGCTAAGGTTCCTCCACAGCGTGCGCTATGGATCCAAGTTAGCATACGCTATACTTAATCGATAGCGTGCGCTACATGCGCAGAATCACAAATTTAAGTCACACTCATGAAATCATACACTTAACAACACCGGATTATGAAATACGGAGAATAATGCTCAGATCAAAATGAAACAATTACAATATCACAAGTTCCAAATACATAGCAGAAATCTCGGGTATTACATCCTTCCTCCCTAAAAAGAAGTTTCGTCCCGAAACTTAAGATGAAAACAACTCTGGATATCTAGTCCTCATACTGTCCTCCGTTTCCCAAGTGGCCTCTTCTGCAATTGGGATACGTGAAACATATTGTGAACGTGACTCAGCGATGGCGGTAAGGCCAACCTGTATGCTAAATCCCCAACTCTTTCGAGGATCTCAAATGGTCCGATATACCTCGGACTTAGCTTGCCTTTCCTCCCAAAACGGAAAATTCCTCGTGTAGGAGACACCTTCAATAGTACGTGGTCCCCAATGTCGAACTCTAGAGGGCGACGACGTACATATGCATAAGACTTCTGTCCACTCTGGGCAGTCAACAGTCTTTCCCGAATCAAAGCTATCTTCTCTTGAGTCTGAATTATCAATTCCGGTTCTGTCCCGATCAAATCCGAAGAATCATCCTAGCACAGGGGTGACCGGCATCTTCTCCCCTACAAAGCTTCAAATGGTGCCATCTTAATAGAAGCATGCCAACTATTATTGTAGGTGAATTCAATCAATGGCAAATGAACTTCCCAATCAGTTGACCAATCCAAAGCACAAGCTCTAAGAATGTCTTCATCGCTTGTATAGTCCTTTCGGACTGACCGTCCGTTTGGGGATGATAAGCCGTGCTAAAGTTGAGCTCAGTCCCCAAAGCCCTGTGAACTGCCTTCCAGAAGTGCGACACGAAGCGACCATCTCGATCCGAAATAATGGCCTTTGGCATCCCATGCAATCTGACTGTCTCCGCAATAAATACTCGCGCCAATCTCTCGGGTCCCCATGTATCTTTAATTCCTAGGAAATGAGCCGACTTGGTTAGTCGATCAACTATAACCCAAATCATGTTCATTCCCGTTTTGGTCCTTGGCATACTGGTGATGAAATCCATCGAGATATCCTCCCACTTCCACTCAGGGATCGGAAGCGGCTTTAACATTTCAGCAGGTCGCTGATGTTCAATCTTAACCTGCTGACAAGTCAAACACTTCGAAACGTACTCTGCTACGTCCTTCTTCATATTCCCCCACCAGAAGTTTTGTTTAAGATCCTTATACATCTTACTGCTGCTCGGGTGAATAGAATAAGGTGCGCTATGAGCTTCCTTCAGAATTGTCCGTCTCAAATCATCATCATCGGGAACGCAAAATCGACTCTGGAGTCTCAGAACTCCATCATATTGTATCACGAATCCTGGGGCCTTTCCTTTCTTTACTTCGTCACATAACCGAAGGATCAGAGAATCATTTAACTGTTTAGATTTGATCTCCTCGACTAGTGATGAAGTCAGTTCCATCACATATAGTTGCCCTTGGATTCCTGGTGCCCATACTTCAATCCCTTCGCGGATCAGTTCCCGTTGAATGCTGGTTTGGGATGTAAGTGCTTCCAACACTCGAAAAGAAACAGGTTTACGGCTCAATACATCGGCTACTACGTTTGCTTTCCCCGGATGATAGAGAATCTCCAAGTCGTAATCCTTGATCAATTCCAGCCACCTTATCTGCCTCATGTTTAATTCTTTCTGACTGAAAATGTACTTGAGGCTCTTATGATCTGTAAAGATCTGACAATGAGTGTCGTACAAATAATGTCTCCAAATTTTCAATGCAAAGACTACAGCTGCTAGCTCCAGATCATGAGTTGGGTAATTAATCTCGTACGGTTTCAATTGCCGAGAAGCATAGGCAATCACCTTATCCTTTTGCATCAACACACATCCCAGACCCTGATTTGAAGCGTCGCTATATACCATGAATCCATCAGTCCCATCTGGTAATGCTAATATAAGTGCTGTCGTCAGTCTCTTCTTAAGTTCATCGAAACCAGTCTGGCATTTCTCATCCCACGTAAACTTTTGAGTTTTCTGTAACAACTGAGTGAGCGGACGAGCAATTTTGGAAAATCCCTCTACAAAACGGCGATAATATCCAGCAAGTCCTAGGAAACTCCGGACTTCTTTCACGTTATTAAGAACTTCCCATTCCAAGATTGCTTCGACTTTCTTCGGGTCCACCTGAACTCCGTCAGCTGATATCACATGCCCAAGGAAAGTTACTTCCCTAAGCCAGAACTCGCATTTTGAAAGCTTTGCATACAGCTGTTCCTTCCTCAAGGTGCTCAAAACCACACGCAAATGTTCGGCATGCTCCTCTGCGTTCTTCGAATATATCAAGATGTCATCAATGAAGTCGACCACAAATTTATCCAAGTATTCTAAGAATACCCGATTCATCAATTGCATGAATACCGCAGGAGCATTGGTAAGTCCAAATAGCATCACTACAAATTCATAATGCCCGTACCGGGACCTGAAAGCAGACTTTGGTATATCCGATTCCTTAATTCTCAACTGATGGTATCCTGATCGCAAGTCAATCTTCGAGAATACCCTTGCCCCTTGCAGTTGATCAAACAAGTCGTCGATCCGAGGTATAGGATACTTATTCTTGATCGTCATCTTATTGAGTTCCCTGTAATCAATACACAGTCGGAGGGTTCCATCTTTCTTCTGGACAAAGAGAACGGGCGCTCCCCAAGGAGAAACGCTAGGTTGAATATAACCAATCTGTAACAATTCCTCCAGTTGCTTCTTGAGTTCATACATCTCGGTTGGCGCCATGCGGTATGGTGCTCTGGAAATAGGAGCTGCTCCAGGCTCTAATTCGATAGTGAACTCCACTTCTCTCTGCGGAGGTAATCCAGGTAGTTCGTCAGGAAATACATCTGAGAACTCATTCACAACTGAAATAGACGAGAGTTCTACTCCTTCCTCTTTCCTTATGGCATAGCACCAAAGTCCATGACATCCCTGCTTCAGTAATTTCATGGCTTTCATTGCTTTGATCAATTTTCCCGAGCTTCACGGTCTCCATCCTTGGAATAAGTGTTCAGATCCGTCATCCGCAATGATAGAAATGACTGTCTTTCGGTAATTCAGAATAGCTCCATAACGGTTGAGCCAATCGTCCCCGAGAATTAAATCGTCACCGTAGATGTCAACTACAATAAGATTCGATGGCCAATCTCTCCCTCCTATAGACATTGGAAAATCTTTAGCTTCTAGGGTTCCCACAATTTTCTCTCCGCTCGGTAATCCCACAACATAAGGTTCACAATTATACAAGCACGAGATTTTCAAACGATTAACACAGTTCAAAGATATAAAAGAATGCGTAGCTCCCGAATCGAACAAGACACTAACTCGTTGCAAAAGGATCTGAATCGTACCTGATGCAACAGCTGTGTTCTGATCATCCTTCTTCATCTCGTAAATACGCGGAGGAACGGACCCAGCGCTGGATGCCTCTCTTTTCCCCACATTCTGCTGCGGGAAACCGTTTTGATGCGTCTGGTTTATACTAGTGTCCTTCGGAACCGGTACAGGAGTGCGAGTACCAAAAGATCGGGTCGCATTCCCACAAAATGTTGTGCGATGCCCTTCCTGTTCACACTCGAAACAGGTCACAAGGCCGAAAGCTTGATCCACGTCGAACATGCCCTGCTTTGCCACAGTTATAACATTTCTTCCCTGCGTCTGAAACAGTTGGTGCTGCCCGGAACTTCTTTCCACCTCGAGACGGATGCGGAGGCCTCCTGGATGAATGAAAAGAGGACTGGCCCCTGCGAGGCCCACTACTCTTATTCTCCGTGAAGTTGCCAGCCACTTTCTGCTTCTTTGCTTCCGTTGATTTCTCTACTGCCGCCTCTTTCATATCATAGGCCAACGCCTTGTCCTGATACTGTCGCAAGGTGGTACATTCAAATCCGGACATATATTGCTGAATTTACGGCTTCATTCACATGTCGAAATGAAAAATCCTCTCCGCCTCGGTTCTGACCAAGTGACGCACATAAGTCAGCTGGTGATTAAAAGTCTTAATCACGTCCGTCACAGATGCTTCTGAATTTTGTGGTGAGAAAAACTCCCGAACTCGGGCCTCTCTAACTGGGCGAGGACAATACTACGCTTCCATCATTAATTTAAATTCTGTCTGGTCAACATTATGCTCCTCCAGTCGAATGGCCTCCCACCAGTCGAAAGCCTCCCCTGTCAGAAGATACTGGGCGACCGGAACCTTTCTATCGCTGGGACAGTTAATCCCCACAAAAATATTCTCTAATTCCTTCAGCCAGTGATCCCAAGAAAGCGTCTCAGCCGAACCGTCAAATTTCGGAGGATGCAATTTGATCACCTCAGTAAGCCATTTATCTCCCCGATTATCCACGTTATGCTGCTGTCCCATCGTCGTCTGCATGCGATCCACAACTTGAGCAAACTGGTTTATCTGAGCAACCACCTGCTGAAGCACTCCCGGCACATTAGGATCTGCATTATTATTTGCTGATCCCTGTTGTCCTCCGGAATGGGAATCCGTTCGACTAGCGGTTATTTCTGGGGAAGACACCGACTCTTCTTGTCTCGCATTTCCACGTCCGCGTCCACGACCGCGTCCGCGTCCACGACCTCCTCTCAACATACTGTAAACACAAATACTCAATATCCAGGGCAAACTTTCTAAAAGGAAGTCCATCAATGTTTACAAAACATGAATTAATTAAAACGGTAGCATTTGAGATTAGGAAACTTATAACCACGGTCCACACGACGATGCTGGCTCAGTAGTGATGTTACAACCGACCAATAATCAAATAACGTAAACAGACCCAACTAACCCGACTGCCAAGATATCCATGAATCTTAGCTCTGATACCATATTCTGTAACACCCCGAGATATTCGGAATAATTACAGCGCCGTAAACCCTTTAAGTAAGGATTTACAAGGCTAATTTAAAAGGAATGTAAATATAATCCAATCGTACAACTGAAGTTTAAAAATATAGATTTGGTTCAACTGATCCAATGAGTTAACTTATACAACCATATCGAAATGACATTATTAAAACATACGTGCTCGAGTACTAAATGAACCAAGAAGACAAATCACAATAACAATAAACATCAACCACATCACTGAGCCATTTCATCGTCCTGTCGGTACTGTGGTTGCTTCCCCGCTCCTCGGCTACCTGAACATCAAAACAATGTCCACCCCTGAAGGGGTTAGCAAAACAATGCTAGTACAAGTATCATAATACATAGATCATCAGTGCATCATAAAACATGCAAAACGGACTTCCGTCATCGGAATCCAACGATGTGAATCCTCACGATTCCATCAACACAATACAGGGTAATCCAGCGATCCAGCGCCCTTGGTATAGATCACCATGATGATCCCGTCGGACCAACGCATGGTGGAAAACCCGTCCAGCGATCCAGCGCCCTCAGCATAGATCCCCATGATGATCCCGTCGGACCAACGCATGGTGGACATTCGATCCAGCGCCCTCAGCATAGATCCTCATGATCCCCTCGGATCATTTATACCATAAACCAATCAATTATGCATACATATATGCATTTCAATATGTTCATCAATACGAACAATTAACAACGAATACCACGAGAAATTACAGAAATACATCTCATATTTGACAACATGAACAAAACCATAAGCATGATCAAGGTTCCAATATAAATCAAACTCAACATATGATACTTGCCTCTAAAATGGCAAGAATGGAAATACTCCGATAAATGACACGCGTCTGTATGTCACCGCCCCTCGATCGTCCCCTATGAAAGGCTTGGACCTAAGAAATAATAAATAATTCCTCTCAAGTCGTACGAACGTCTAACAATTTGGTTTACGGCCGCAAGCTCTAAAAAAAAAAATTCTGTCTGAACTACTTAGCGCGCGCTACGTACTCTACGTAACGTGCGCTAAGCCTGCCCATTAACGTACGCAAATGACCAGGTTTAGCGTGCGCCGTGTAATCTTGTGATCTTCTCTCAATGTACCGCTTCGCTCGATGATATAACGTACGTTATGTATCCAACGTAGCGCACGTTACTCATTCCCGATATCGCACGTTAATATATACATCATAACGTGCGCTAATCGTGCATGGCAGTTGTAACACCCCCAAACCACTCGGGAATATTACAGCGCCGCAGACCCTCTCCGCGAGGATCTACCAGGCTAAATACAATACAATGCATCACTTCACATGCCGACATAGCTACGTAAAGGACCATTAAACCGATTTGGTCTTTTATCACAACACACAACATTACATACATGATTCTTTCCCAAAACTCATACCCGCGCAGGGGCTGGAATACCATAACGCTCCCATAAATCGGGATAACAATACATCGTAGAAACAACCAACAAGACTATTCAACATACTCAACGATTGGTCTTCATGTGATTAGTATCGTCGTCTTCCATCATCCTTCGTATCGATCCTGTGATTCGCTCCCCAGCAACCTGCAAATACCTGGACGCAATACAGACATCCACCCCACGAATACTAGGGGGTTAGCAAAACTCCACTGTTTTGCTAGTGCAAGTATAAAATATAAATACAAGCCATACATATCATATTCTGGGAATACAATAACTTGATTAATTTAGAAAGACTTCCCGAGATGTTTCATTTAGTTAAAATAGTTCAAGTCTTGGAAGTAGAATTGAACAAGTAAGCACTTTGAAAACAACTCCGAATCCCGGGAGTTTTTGATTGGAAAATAATCACGATACCTATAGCCATACATCAATTCACAACAGTGGACCAATTACACACAACACACCATCCATAAGCCATTCTAGTCCAAGCACCTCTGATGAATATGTTTTACATCCCAAACATTATGGCAAGTCAAAACATCGTGATACTCCGGACATATCACAAAATGCATCAAGTCACAAGGTTAAAAATACTCCTGGTTAACCGTGGATCCGACAATACGCCAATCCCTCCTCGACCCCGTCGGGCCCTCTCGGAGTGGCTTACCCAAATGTTCGCGGAACCGTCATAAGCGGAACCCTCCTCGGCCCCGTCAGGCCCTCTCGGAGTGAACAAATATAACTCTCACACTCAGAAGTAATATCCGACTTCCAATGCAAAGGACTATAAACCATATACTCAGAGTACTCACCAGAATGGCCTCCCCAATCGGACACATGCAAGATTAACAATATAATCTACAAACTATGAAAGGTAGGAGTGAAACGAGGTAAACAACAAGTAAAATGTTTTAAAGAATTCACAGCCTTACGGAACCCATTTTGGGACACAACCCAAGGTTATTTACAAAATACAATTCCAATCACAAATCACAGGGTCCAAGACCCAAATACTCACATCGACATCCTCCCAAGGGTTATTCGCATCCCGTGCTAGTAAGCCACGGACCTCTGAGCCTCCTTGAGACATCCCCGAGTGAAAAACCCAATGGAAAATCACACAACATCACACATCATCGTGATGACAGTCATCTAACAGTACCACACGAAAACCGGGCACAACATACAATACTAGTACCCATTCTCAGAATGACACATTCGTTCTTGAACACTCAAGTTAATTTGAAGAAGACCTTTATCGGGAATATACTTATACATATATATTGATTCTTTTGAAAGTTAAATAACATTCAATTCTCCACATAGACAATCACCAATTTATTATGTATACGGAATACGAAGTGTATGGGCAAGATACTTGCCTCGGTAGTTGACACCGCACACTCCGACGAACGTGGATTAACCGGAAAACCTCGAATGCCCACAACTCTCCGGCGGAAACGACGGTAACACCACCGATCGGAAAACGGCGAACGGAAGGGTTCCGGCTCGAGTTCTTCGCAAGGAACCTGACCCCAACATCATACCATGAATAAATCGACGATCGAACAAGGAAGGATAATCGTAGAACGCCCGAATCCCCTTTGTGACATTTTATCGAACACTTTCAAGGTGTCAATTTGAAACTCAATAAAACGACGAATCCTCGGCAATCCAACCGTGGAAAAACAAGGGATTCGATATAAAACAACTTAATAATCATCAATCCATCACTATTTTAAGTTATAGCGAATCAAACGGACGAAATCCACAAAATCCCCAATTTTTCCCAAAACTATGATTTTAGGAAAACTAACCTTGATTATTTGGATTGAAGGATGTTAAGGAGTGATTAATCGATGTTATCGGCTCCCAAACTTCGTGGATTAGTTGTATAATAACATGCCTTCGTCGGCTCAGAATCCAGTAGCGGAAGAAAGGAGAAAATGAAAATGAGTGCAAACAAGATCGCTCGGTCATATTTATATCGGTGCAGCCTAGCGTGCGCTAGATCGCCGAGCTAGCGTGCGCTAGCGGCGGTCATGGTCGAGAATGTTCGGCGGGCCCGCCATCATGCGCCGAACACGTGCGGCTGCCGGCCCACCACAATCCAGAGACTTCGCTCGGCCAGTAGCGTGGCGCAACCTTCCCGCCAGAAGCGTGCGCAGATGTCCGGCGATGGCGTGCGCTACCCGCCGATCCTCCCAGCCTGTAACCTTTCTTACGCCTCGGCCGACTAGCGCGCGCAGCCAACCGGCCATAGCGTGCGCTGCCTCCTGGCCGTAGCGTGCGCTACTTTCCGGACGTAGCGTGCGCTACGCCGGTTCCTGTCGCAATCGCCCGGCCAGTGCCTGCAGCCGTCCGGCCACCGTCCCCAACCGTCCGGCCAGTGTCCGACCACCATGATTCGACGACTCGATTTTCCGAAATCGCACGGAACGAACACGACACAATACTCGGGGACAACATCATTGGTCCGAAATGAAAGCAACGGATAACAAATCACCACCTATGGTCTTAAACGCCAAAATCAGTTGTCGAGAAAATAATACCGGAACTCGACAACCGGGAAACATCCAAGAAAAATCCAAAATAACCGGAACGAAAATCGTGGGTATTACATTCTACCCCCCTAAAAATAAGTTTCGTCCCGAAACTTAAAACAAAAGCAAGGCGAACCTCGACAACACACCAGAACTCCATGCAGTATAAAGCCACTACGATCCGATTCAATACGCAAGAATGCTTATGAAAAGCAACGAGCATGAATCATTGCGGTTGATAAAACCAAGCAATACAAAAATCAAGTCACGATTCCAACGCTGAAAGGTATGAAATTCCAAAGAACTCATGATTTGGAAGATCGAGTATGAAGAAAATTTCCCAACACTTATGGAAATCACAAAATGGCCCAGATGTACAATAATCACGATTTCGAGGTCAAACGATAATGATTGGACAACGATGAACGAATAACAATGATCGAACAACAACGATAACCTTTGAAGTTCATACCTCAAATCAAGACATCAATAACTTATAGGAAGCACGAGGTGTCACGGTTCACAAGAAATCGATCCGAACTTGGAAAGATCACAACGATATGCACATCAATTCGGAACAATGTCAGAACTCGCTCGAATGACAAATGTGAGAAACAACATAAGGTCAGAAGCATTAACGAACCCAATCGCCTCAATACGGTCGAACGAAACGGAAACGAGAAGAAGAGAAAAAAAAATGTGGGTATTACATCATATCGCCTATAAAAGAGGTTTCATCCCCGAAACTTAAATAACGAAAACGAAGTGCTTGAATATCAACCTTCCCGGCCATATCCTCTTGGTCCCGCATCTAATCTCCATAACCAACTGTACTGTGGTCACGGTCGCGTCCTCTGTCCCTCGGCATACTAAGCGGATTCTCACTCAATACGATTGCACCACTTCGCAAAATTAAATATGCTAAAGTACTAACTTAGCATGACATATCACATAAGGTAACCAAGAATAACTCGGAAAGAAAATCCACGAGGTATCCCTTTAAAGAAAATCTTTTGAAAATCCTTGGATTTGAATGCTATTAGAAATAAACTTTAAAAGTACTTTTAGTACTTGGGTTGTTTCATCAAAACTTGTAAACATCATACTCTAACCGTTTCATTTGAAATCATTTGCCAAAATAATGTTTCGTAAGGCGTTATCAAAATCGTCATGCCTCTACGCATCATCATCACCGTTAACAAACAACAAGTTCACCATGAAAGATCATCAAACCATTCTTACATACTCTAACATTTCCAAATCCGAGTTTGAACTTTACACCGAGTGAGATTTCTTTTATCTTTCACTATATATTTTTGAAAAGGAAATCGTACTGGTTTTCAAAAAAAAATATTTTATGATGTGAAAGATTTTTGTAAATCATGTACTCGAATTATTCGAAAATACGGTAGTATGTTAAAGTCATTTCGAAAATTCTCCCAACACTACACAAGAATCAACGGTAACATTTTACAAGATGTTCAAGGTATTTTAAAACAACTCTTTCAATACCGTCGAGGTTTTATTTGAGAATCCTAGGCCGGCTCGCAAATTTCAAACAGTTTTCAAAGTTCATACGAAGCCGCCGAATTAATCGAAATGTCAAATTAGATTAAAAAAATTGATTCCCACAACTTGCACAATCTTATGAAAGTTTCAGAAAACATTTTCGAACACACACATACATCGATGAATTTATCAACTCACCGAACAAAATCAATTATCACTTAGCGCGAATGAAAGGTCACAACACACGTTCACACAAAACAGTTGTCATCACTAGACAACACACATAGAATACAGTCACAGACGACTGACTGCAGAAAGTTAGACCTAACGGCAAAAATGCGGTTCCACATCCTCAGTCCCAGCGAACTAGCGCACGCTACAACCATTATTTAGAGTGCGCTATTCATGCTGCATTAGCGCGTGTTACAACAATATTAGCGTGCGCTACTCATGCCACATTAGCGCGCGCTAGCTTGTACTTAGCGTGCGCTAACAGCTCGAGTTCAACACATGATTACGAACATATATACGACATTACTAAAACCGATAGTTACAAATGAACAACGGCATCATATGAATCTAAATGCCATCGATTCACATGCTTACAACACTTCACGAACAACCATCAAAGGACAACTGTCATCAAAAATCGAAATCTCGTCTATTAATAAAGAGAGCTGTCTTAACTCATACCGAACGACTTAGCATTCACATCACTGTTTTAGTCTAAAACTGGCAACACTGCCCGAACAACAAGAACATCATCACGTCTTTCTCGACTAACAGCCATAAAACCGATAAGTTGAAAACGAGAGTCACGTCTTGTCTACATTTTGTAAACTTCACTTGGGTTCAAAAAACGTGTTTTGAAAACTTATAATACAAAATGAAAATAAAATATCGGTAGTTTGACTTCTTAAAAAAAATTTGGCCTTGAGGTCATAATACGAAAATCAAACTTTTTCCTCCCTTTGGAGGATGTTTTAAAACAAAATATACGTGACTCCGCAAAACATGTAAAGTTTTAAAATATCACATTGATGAATTCTTCCTTGCGTAACCACATCAAGGCCATTATTCTTGTAAAAACGACTTATATCAGGATGTGTGTATATATACATATACGTTGGTACCACTTTCATCCTAACATCATACGAGGACCAAACAACATAGGCCACATAATCACAAATCACCTTTAAACTCCACATCATAATACAAAATCATACAAGTTCGTATATCACAAGGCACAATATAGTAGGGAGACTTACATCCACAGGTCGCACGAAGATGATGGCTGCACCATGATACTAATCACGACCGACATTCCAGACGACGCGTCGCGACACGACTTAGACAAACACAATCTGACAGGACAAGACACGACAATACCTGACTGGACCCGACTGCCTAGGTTTCCGCAACCTAAGCTCTGATACCATATTCGTAACACCCCAAACCACTCGGGAATATTACAGCCGCCGCACCCTCTCCGCGAGGATCTACCAAAGCTAAATACAATACAATGCATCACTTCACATGCCGACATTGCTACGTAAATGACCTTTAAACCTTTTTGGTCTTTTATCAGAACCAACAAGTTTACCTACATGATTCTTTCCCAACACTCATACCTGCCAGGGGCTGGAATACCATAACGCTACCATAAAACTGGAAAACAATACATAGTACAAAAAACCAACAAGACTAATCAACATACTCAACGATGTGTCTGCAAGTGAAAAGTCTCGTCCTCTACAATCAGCCTTCGTATCGAACCTGTGATACGCTCCCAAAGGCCCGCAAATACCGGGCCTTGTCTGAGACATCCACCCCGAATACTCGGGGGTTAGCAAACTCCACTGTTTTGCTAGTGCAAGTATAAAATATAAATACAAGCCATACATATCATATTCTGGGAATACAATAACTTGATTAATTTAGAAAGACTTCCCGAGATGTTTCATTTAGTTAAAATAGTTCAAGTCTTGGAAGTAGAATTGAACAAGTAAGCACTTTGAAAACAACTCCGAATCCCGGGAGTTTTTGATTGGAAAATAATCACGATACCTATAGCCATACATCAATTCACAACAGTGGACCAATTACACACAACACACCATCCATAAGCCATTCTAGTCCAAGCACCTCTGATGAATATGTTTTACATCCCAAACATTATGGCAAGTCAAAACATCGTGATACTCCGGACATATCACAAAATGCATCAAGTCACAAGGTTAAAAATACTCCTGGTTAACCGTGGATCCGACAATACGCGAATCCCTCCTCGACCCCGTCGGGCCCTCTCGGAGTGGCTTACCCAAATGTTCGCGGAACCGTCATAAGCGGAACCCTCCTCGGCCCCGTCAGGCCCTCTCGGAGTGAACAAATATAACTCTCACACTCAGAAGTAATATCCGACTTCCAATGCAAAGGACTATAAACCATATACTCAGAGTACTCACCAGAATGGCCTCCCCAATCGGACACATGCAAGATTAACAATATAATCTACAAACTATGAAAGGTAGGAGTGAAACGAGGTAAACAACAAGTAAAATGTTTTAAAGAATTCACAGCCTTACGGAACCCATTTTGGGACACAACCCAAGGTTATTTACAAAATACAATTCCAATCACAAATCACAGGGTCCAAGACCCAAATACTCACATCGACATCCTCCCAAGGGTTATTCGCATCCCGTGCTAGTAAGCCACGGACCTCGGAGCCTCCTTGAGACATCCCCGAGTGAAAACCCAATGGAAAATCACACAACATCACACATCATCGTGATGACAGTCATCTAACAGTACCACACGAAAACCGGGCACAACATACAATACTAGTACCCATTCTCAGAATGACACATTCGTTCTTGAACACTCAAGTTAATTTGAAGAAGACCTTTATCGGGAATATACTTATACATATATATTGATTCTTTTGAAAGTTAAATAACATTCAATTCTCCACATAGACAATCACCAATTTATTATGTATACGGAATACGAAGTGTATGGGCAAGATACTTGCCTCGGTAGTTGACACCGCACACTCCGACGAACGTGGATTAACCGGAAAACCTCGAATGCCCACAACTCTCCGGCGGAAACGACGGTAACACCACCGATCGGAAAACGGCGAACGGAAGGGTTCCGGCTCGAGTTCTTCGCAAGGAACCCGACCCCAACATCATACCATGAATAAATCGACGATCGAACAAGGAAGGATAATCGTAGAACGCCCGAATCCCCTTTGTGACATTTTATCGAACACTTTCAAGGTGTCGATTTGAAACTCAATAAAGCAGCGAATCCTCGGCAATCCAACCGTGGAAAAACAAGGGATTCGATATAAAACAACTTAATAATCATCAATCCATCACTATTCTAAGTTATAGCGAATCAAACGGACGAAATCCACAAAATCCCCATTTTTTCCCAAAACTATGATTTTAGGAAAACTAACCTTGATTATTTGGATTGAAGGATGTTAAGGAGTGATTAATCGATGTTATCAGCTCCCAAACTTCGTGGATTAGTTGTATAATAACATGCCTTCGTCACCTCCAAGAATCCGGCCGCGGAAGAGAAAGGGAGAAAATGAAAATGAGTGCAAACAAGATCTTGCTCGGTCATATTTATACTGGTGCAGCCTAGCGTGCGCTAGATCGCCGAGCTAGCGTGCGCTAGCGGCGGTCATGGTCGAGAATGTTCGGCGGGCCCGCCATCATGCGCCGAACACGTGCGGCTGTCGGCCCGACCACAATCCAGAGACTTCTGGCTCGGCGGTAAGCGTGCGCAACCTTCCGGCCGTGGCGTGCGCGATGTCCGTGATGGCGTGCGCTACTGCCCGATCCTCCCGATCGAGAACCTTTACGCCTTACGCCTCGGCCGACTAGCGCGCGCAGCCTAACCGCCATAGCGTGCGGCGCCTCCCGGCCGAAGCGTGCGCTACTTTCCGGTTCTGCCATGTCGCCGGCAGTGCGGCACTCGCCCGGCCAGTGCCTGCAGCCGTCCGGCCACCGTCCCCAACCGTCCGGCCAGTGTCCGACCACCATGATTCGACGACTCGATTTTCCGAAATCGCACGGAACGAACACGACAAAATACTCGGGGACAACATCATTGGTCCGAAATGAAAGCAACGGATAACAAATCACCACCTATGGTCTTAAACGCCAAAATCAGTTGTCGAGAAAATAATACCGGAACTCGACAACCGGGAAACATCCAAGAAAAATCCAAAATAACCGGAACGAAAATCGTGGGTATTACAGCAGTCACTACTGGGTAAAACTTGAACTAAAGGTGATGAAAACTCATGAAATCCTCAGTGTTAATACATGCCAACTCCGTGCATATCATGCTCATACGGTTTATGAAAGATCTTTATGGATTAAATGACTACGAGACACAAGGATACGTATCATCATTACTACACCATAATTCATCTTGATCTTCAAGAAAATATTCTAAGTTCAATTTATTCCAAGTCCCAAAACATATGATCCCTTACGTAAAACATAAGAACTAGGTAATCTCCATACACTGGTCATGATCGGTTTTGAAGATACATAATATGCTTAGGAGTCCACATACTAAAAAGGTTCAATGGATCATACGATGAATAAGTGCCGAAATGTCAAAAATATCCTTCTAACGCATGATGATCGACTACTTGTGAATCTAACTGACTAGGTAAATCCCAAAACATAATAAAAAATGTCCTTCAGAGTACTACTAATACTGGTGAAGAATCACCTACCTCAAAGTAGTGAAGAACAAGGAGGAAATTCGAAGCAATCCCACGCCGAAGGTTTGAACACCAATCCTCCAATGATCTACAATCTTCAACACGAGCTAGGATGCCGGCAAGAAGTGTTTAGGATGAAGAGAGTGTCTTTCTAAGTTCAAGAATTCGGATGGGGGAGTGAAAAATCTGAAAATATGAAAAAGGATGTTGTCCTATATATAGAAAATGGTTATTAGCGCGCGCTAGTCCATATTCATAGCGTGCGCTAACGGCTATTTGAAACGTTATTGATTTCACTGTACTCAGCTTTTAGCGTGCGCTACCCTCATCTGAGTAGCGTGCACTAACGCGTTGACTTGACTTTTTCCCAAAATCCGTCCAGGTTCATCCCGACACAATCCGACCAAGATCCCCGGCCTGATCTCACCTACCACACGTCTCAATCAATTTGACCCCGCATAGCGTGCGCTAAGGTTCCTCCACAGCGTGCGCTATGGATCCAAGTTAGCGGATGCTATACTTAATCGATAGCGTGCGCTACATGCGCAGAATCACAAATTTAAGTCACACTCATGAAATCATACACTTAACAACACCGGATTATGAAATACGGATAATAATGCTCAGATCAAAATGCAACAATTACAATATCACAAGTTCCAAATACATAGCAGAAATCTCGGGTATTACATCCTTCCTCCCTAAAAAGAAGTTTCGTCCCGAAACTTAAGATGAAAACAACTCTGGATATCTAGTCTTCATTATGTCCTCCATTTCCCAAGTGTCCTCTTCAACTCCGTGTCGTGACCATTGCACTTTAACCAAGTGTATTGGTTTATTCCCCAATTGTTTGATCCGACTCTCAAGTATCTTGATGGGTCTCTCTTCGAAGGTACCGTCGTTAGCTATCTCGATCTCATCGAAATCAATGACGTGACTGGGGTCTGGTACATACTTCCGCAATTGGGATACGTGAAACACATTGTGAACGTGACTCAGCGATGGCGGTAAGGCCAACCTGTATGCTAAATCCCCAACTCTTTCGAGGATCTCAAATGGTCCGATATACCTCGGACTTAGCTTGCCTTTCCTCCCAAAATGGAAAAGTCCTCGTATAGGAGACACCTTCAATAGTACGTGGTCCCCAATGTCGAACTCTAGAGGGCGACGACGTACATCTGCATAAGACTTCTGTCGACTTTGGGCAGTCAACAGTCTTTCCCGAATCAAAGTTATCTTCTCTTAAGTCTGAATTATCAATTCCGGTTCCGTCCCGATCAAATCTGAAGAATCATCCCAGCACAGGTGTGACCGGCATCTTCTCCCGTACAAAGCTTCAAATGGTGCCATCTTAATAGAAGCATGCCAACTATTATTGTAGGTGAATTCAATCAATGGAAAATGAACTTCTCAATCAGTTGACCAATCCAAATCACAAGCTCTAAGCATGTCTTCTACTGTTTATATAGTCCTTTCGGACTGACCGTCCGTTTGGGGATGATAAGCCGTGCTAAAGTTGAGCTCAGTCCCCAAAGCCCTGTGAACTGCCTTCCAGAAGTGCGACAAGAAGCGACCATCTCGATCCGAAATAATGGTCTTCGGCATCCCATGCAATCTGACTGTCTCCGCAATAAATACTCGCGCCAATCTCTCGGGTCCCCATGTATCTTTAATTCCTAGGAAATGAGCTGACTTGGTTAGTCGATCAACTACCCAAATCATGTTCATTCCCGTTTTGGTCCTTGGCATACTGGTGATGAAATCCATCTAGATATCCTCCCACTTACACTCAGGGATCGGAAGCGGCTTTAACATTCCAGCAGGTCGCTGATGTTCAATCTTAACCTGTTGACAAGTCAAACACTTCGAAATGTACTCTGCTACGTCCTTCTTCATATTCCCCCACCAGAAGTTTTGTTTAAGATTCTTATACATATCTTACTGCTGCCTGGGTGAATAGAATAAGGTGCGCTATGAGCTTCCTTCATAATTGTCCGTCTCAAATCATCATCATCGAAAACGCAAAATCGACTCTGGAGTCTCAGAACTCCATCATCTTGTATCACGAATCCTGGGGCCTTTCCTTTCTTTACTTCGTCACATAACCGAAGGATCAGAGAATCATTTAACTGTTTAGATTTGATCTCCTCGACTAGTGATGAAGTCAGTTCCATCACATATAGTTGACCTTGGATTCCTGGTGCCCATACTTCAATCCCTTCGCGGATCAGTTCCCGTTGAATGCTGGTTTGGGATGTAAGTGCTTCCAACACTCGAAAAGAAACAGGTTTACGGCTCAATGCATTGGCTACTACGTTTGCTTTCCCCGGATGATAGAGAATCTCCAAGTCGTAATCCTTGATCAATTCCAGCCACCTTCTCTGCCTCATGTTTAATTCTTTCTGACTGAAAATGTACTTGAGGCTCTAATGATCTGTAAAGATCTGACAATGAGTGTCGTACAAATAATGTCTCCAAATTTTCAATGCAAAGACTACAGCTGCTAGCTCCAGATCATGAGTCGGGTAATTAATCTCGTACGGTTTCAATTGCCGAGAAGCATAGGCAATCACCTTATCCTTTTGCATCAACACACATCCAAGACCCTGATTTGAAGCGTCGCTATATACCATGAATCCATCAGTCCCATCTGGTAATGCTAATATAGGTGCTGTCGTCAGTCTCTTCTTAAGTTCATCGAAACCAGTCTGGCATTTCTCATCCCACGTAAACTTTTGAGTTTTCTGTAACAACTGAGTGAGCGGACGAGCAATTTTGGAAAATTCCTCTACAAAGCGGCGATAATATCCAGCAAGTCCTAGGAAACTCCGGACTTCTTTCACGTTATTAGGAACTTCCCATTCCAAGATTGCTTCGACTTTCTTCGGGTCCACCTGAACTCCGTCAGCTGATATCACATGGCCAAGGAAAGTTACTTCCCTAAGCCAGAACTCGCATTTTGAAAGCTTTGCATACAGCTGTTCCTTCCTCAAGGTGCTCAAAACCACACGCAAATGTTCGGCATGCTCCTCTGCGTTCTTCGAATATATCAAGATGTCATCAATGAAGTCGACCACAAATTTATCCAAGTATTCTAAGAATACCGGATTCATCAATTGCATGAATACCGCAGGAGCATTGGTAAGTCCAAATAGCATCACTACAAATTCATAATGCCCGTACCAGGACCTGAAAGCAGACTTTGGTATATCCGATTCCTTAATTCTCAACTGATGGTATCCTGATCGCAAGTCAATCTTCGAGAATACCCTTGCCCCTTGCAGTTGATCAAACAAGTCGTCGATCCGAGGTATAGGATACTTATTCTTGATCGTCATCTTATTGAGTTCCCTGTAATCAATATACAGTCGAAGGGATCCGTCTTTCTTCCGGACAAAGAGAACGGGCGCTCCCCAAGGAGAAACGCTAGGTTGAATATAACCCTTCTGTAACAATTCCTCCAGTTGCTTCTTGAGTTCATACATCTCGGTTGGCGCCATGCGGTATGGTGCTCTGGAAATAGGAGCCGCCTGTGCTCTAATTCGATAGTGAACTCCACTTCTCTCTCGGAGGTAATCCAGTAGTTCATCAGAAATACATCCGAGAACTCATTCACAACCGAAATAGACGAGCTCTACTCCTTCCTCTTTCCTCATGGCATAGCACCAAAGTCCATGACATCCCCGCTTGATAATTTCACGGCTTTCATTGCTTTGATCAATTTTCCCGAGCTTCCTGCCTCCATCCTTGGAATAAGTGTTCAGATCCGTCATCCGCAATGATAGAAATGACTCTCTTTCGGTAATTCAGAATAGCTCCATGACGGTTGAGCCAATCGTCCCCGAGAATTAAATCGTCACCGTAGATGTCAACTACAATAAGATTCGATGGCCAATCTCTCCCTCCTATAGACACTGGAAAATCTCTAGCTTCTAGGGTTCCCACAATTTTCTCTCCGCTCGGTAATCCCACAACATAAGGTTCACAATTATACAAGCACGAGATTTTCAAACGATTAACACAGTTCAAAGATATAAAAGAATGCGTAGCTCCCGAATCGAACAAGACACTAACTGGTTGCAAAAGGATCTGAATCGTACCTGATGCAACAGCTATGTTCTGATCATCCTTCTTCATCTCGTAAATACGCGGAGGAACGGACCCAGCGCTTGATGCCTCTCTTTTCCCCACATTCTGCTGCGGGAAACCGTTTTGATGCGTCTGGTTTATACTAGTGTCCTTCGGAACCGGTACAGGAGTGCGAGTACCAAAAGATCGGGTCGCATTCCCACAAAATGTTGTGCGATGCCCTTCCTGTTCACACTCGAAACAGGTCACAGCAGGCGCGAAACAGTCACGTCGAACATGCCCTGCTTTGCCACAGTTATAACATTTCTTCCCTGCGTCTGAAACAGTTGGTGCTGCCCGGAACTTCTTTCCACCTCGAGACGGATGCGGAGGCCTCCTGGATGAATGAAAAGAGGACTGGCCCCTGCGAGGCCCACTACTCTTATTCTCCGTGAAGTTGCCAGCCACTTTCTGCTTCTTTGCTTCCGTTGATTTCTCTCCGCGCCTCTTTCATATCATAGGCCAACGCCTTGTCACGAGCATCTTGTCGCAAGGTGGTACATTCAAATCCGGACATATATTGTGAATTTTCGGCTTCATTCGCATGTCGAAATGAAAATCCTCTCCGCCTCGGTTCGACCAAGTGACGCACATAAGTCACCGGTGATTAAAAGTCTTAATCACGTCACACAGATGCTTCAATTTTGTGGTGAGAAAAACTCCCGAACTCGGGCCTCTCTAATCGGGCGAGGACAATCAAGCGCTTCCATCATTAATTTGAATTCCGTCCCAAATAACATTATGCTCCTCCTGGCCGAATGGCCTCCCACCGCCGAAAGCCTCCCCTGTCAGAAGATACTGGGTGACCGGAACCTTTCTATCGTTGGGACAGTTAATCCCCGCAAAAATCTTCTCTAATTCCTTCAGCCAGTGATCCCAAGAAAGCGTCTCAGCCGAACCGTCAAATTTCGGAGGATGCAATTTGATCACCTTAGTAAGCCATTTATCTCCCCGATTATCCACGTTATGCTGCTGTCCCATCGCCGTCTGCATGCGATCCACAACTTGAGCAAACTGGTTTATCTGAGCAACCACCTGCTGAAGCACTCCCGGCACATTAGGATCTGCATTATTATTTGCTGATCCCTGTTGTCCTCCGGAATGGGAATCCGTTCGACTAGCGGTTATTTCTGGGGTAGACACCGACTCTTCTTGTCTCTCATTTCCACGTCCGCGTCCACGACCTCCTCTCAACATACTGTAAACACAAATACTCAATATCCAGGGCAAACTTTCTAAAAGGAAGTCCATCAATGTTTACAAAACATGAATTAATTAAAACGGTAGCATTTGAGATTAGGAAACTTACAACCACGGTCCACACGATAATGCTGGATCAGTAGTGATGTTACAACCGACCAATAATAAAATAACGTAAACAGACCCAACTAACCCGACTGCCAAGATATCCATGAATCTTAGATCTGATACCATATTCTGTAACACCCCGAGATATTCGGAATAATTACAGCGCCGTAAACCCTTTAAGTAAGGATTTACAAGGCTAATTTAAAAGGAATGTAAATATAATCCAATCGTACAACTGAAGTTTAAAAATATAGATTTGGTTCAACTGATCCAATGAGTTAAATTATACAACCATATCGAAATAACATTATTAAAACATACGTACTCGAGTACTAAATGAACCAAGAAGACAAATCACAATAACAATAAACATCAACCACATCACTGAGCCATTTCATCGTCTCCGTTTGCATCGTGGTTGCTTCCCCGCTCCTCGGCTACCTGAACATCAAAATAATGTCCACCCCCGAAGTGGTTAGCAAAACAATGCTAGTACAAGTATCATAATACATAGATCATCAGTGCATCATAAAAAATGCAAAATGGACTTCCGTCATCGGAATCCAACGATGTGAATCCTCACGATTCCATCAACACAATACAGGGTAATCCAGCGATCCAACGCCCTTGGTATAGATCCCCATGATGATCCCGTCGGACCAACGCATGGTGGTAAACCCGTCCAGCGATCCAGCGCCCTCAGCATAGATCCCCATGATGATCCCGTCGGACCAACGCATGGTGGACATTCGATCCAGCGCCCTCAGCATAGATCCTCATGATCCCCTCGGATCATTTATACCATAAACCAATCAATTATGCATACATATATGCATTTCAATATGTTCATCAATACGAACAATTAACAACGAATACCACGAGAAATTACAGAAATACATCTCATATTTGACAACATGAACAAAACCATAAGCATGATCAAGGTTCCAATATAAATCAAACTCAACATATGATACTTGCCTCGAAAATGGCAAGAATGGAAATACTCTAATAAATGACACACGTCCGTATGTCACCGCCCCTCGATCGTCCCCTATGAAAGGCTTGGACCTAAGAAATAATAAAGAATTCCTCTCAAGTCGTACGAACGTCTAACAATCCGGTATACGGCCGCAAGCTCTAAAAAAATGAATTCTGTCTGAACTACTTAGCGCGCGCTACGTACTCTACGTAACGTGCGCTAAGCCTACCCATTAACGTACGCAAATGACCAGGTTTAGCGTGCACTAGGCGTAATCTTGTGCAGTGTTCTCACGAGCGACCATCGCCTTTTGATGATATAACGTACGTTACGTATCCAACGTAGCGCACGTTACTCATTCCCGATAGCGCACGTTAATATATACATCTTAGCGTGCGCTAATCGTGCATGGCAGTCACTACTGGGTAAAACTTGAGCTAAAGGTGATGAAAACTCATGAAATCCTCAGTGTTAATACATGCCAACTCCGTGCATATCATGCTCATACGGTTTATGAAAGATCTTTATGGATTAAATGACTACGAGACACAAGGATACGTATCATCATTACTACACCATAATTCATCTTGATCTTCAAGAAAATATTCTAAGTTCAATTTATTCCAAGTCCCAAAACATATGATCCCATACGTAAAACATAAGAACTAGGTAATCTCCATACACTGGTCATGATCGGTTTTGAAGATACATAATATGCATAGGAGTCCACATACTAAAAAGGTTCAATGGATCATATGATGAATAAGTGCCGAAACGTCAAAAATATCCTTCTAACGCATGATGATCGACTACTTGTGAATCTAACTGACTAGGTAAATCCCAAAACATAATCAAAAACGTCCTTCAGAGTACTACTAATACTGGTGAAGAATCACCTACCTCAAAGTAGTGAAGAACAAGGAGGAAATTCGAAGCAATCCCACGCCGAAGGTTTGAACACCAATCCTCCAATGATCTACAATCTTCAACACGAGCTAGGATGCCGGCAAGAAGTGTTTAGGATGAAGAGAGTGTCCTTCTAAGTTCAAGAATTCGGATGGGGGAGTGAAAAATCTGAAAATATGAAAAAGGATGTTTTCCGATATATAGAAAATGGTTATTAGCGCGCGCTAGTCCATATTCATAGCGTGCGCTAACGGCTATTTGAAACGTTACTGATTTCACTGTACTCAGCTTTTAGCGTGCGCTACTCTCATGTGAGTAGCGTGCGCTAACGTGTTGACTTGACTTTTTCCCGAAAGCCGTCCAGGTTCATCCCGACACAATCCGACCAAGATCCCCGGCCTGATCTCACCTACCACACGTCTCAATCAATTTGACCCCGCATAGCGTGCGCTAAGGTTCCTCCACAACGTGCACTATGGATCCAAGTTAGCGTACGCTATACTTAATCGATAGCGTGCGCTACATGCGCAGAATCACAAATTTAAGTCACACTCATGCAATCATACACTTAACAACACCGGATTATGAAATACGGAGAATAATGCTCAGATCAAAATGCAACAATTACAATATCACAAGTTCCAAATACATAGCAGAAATCTCGGGTATTACAATAAGCAACCTCATCCTTTCAATTCTTGTTTTGTAGATTTTTAAAATTACTTTTTTGCTCAGAAAGGGAAATCTTTTTTCAATATTATTCAAAGTTTCATCCATGACAAAAAAAATGAAAAAGGATAAAATATTTACAAATATCAGTTGTTGTGGGAAACTGAAAAATCCGACTTTAATAATCACGGAGTACCGTTATCCGCCAGTTGACCGGACAGACACAATTGAGTACTAAGTTACAATGTCGAGAAATTGTATCTATAACAATAGTTTACAATGTAAGATTTCAAAATAAAACTTATACTTCCCCGGCAACGGCGCCATAAACTTGAAACGTTCTTAGTGTAACTATCGCAAGTGCACGATATCGTATCAAGTAGTAAGTGGACTTTTTTAGTCCGGTTTATCGATCCCACGAGGAAGTTTGGTTATAAGTTGAATTATACACTATTAGTATATTTTTATAGATACTAAGATGAGTGAAACACACAATTAAAGAGTTTGGTTTAATAATTGCAAAGAAAATGCAATAATAGTTCTAATATTTTAAGGAAATAAAATGATTGCTACAATAATAGATTGATTAACGTTAAAATGAAATAGTTGGGATTACAAACTTAGTTCGTCATTAGTTATAGAAGATGTATAGGAGATCATAAGATGAATTTACTTATTATGTTGTGTAGATTCGATTTTTCTTAAAAAGACGGTTTCTCTTTCGAACTATAAAACGCCCCTTATATATTGAATCAATCCACTATATTCCTATGTTGATTGGCTTCAATACATAGCATTAGGATTTATGAAAATAACTCAAAGACTCATCTAAGGTCTAGAGGTATATTTCTATCCCCTAGAACAACTTAGAGTGAAGATCATTTGATCTAATCAAACATATTTTCTTTCGAAACATATGAAGACCATAAATATCGTCATTTATTGGCCAAATAAATAAAGATAGTTAAAATAATGAAAATCACACATAATAATAAGTAATTCACAATAGATCTTTATACAAACTTAAATAAATGACTAACCTTTTTTATAATCCCAACTAAGGTAACTTAGCCCATGAAGGGTTTAATACACATAATACAAGTTTGAGTGGTCATTATTAGTTGAACAAGAGAAAAAATTAATCCTAACTCCCTTAGTAGATAAAGGAGAAAGAAGCAATAAACTCTCTGAACAATATATGCTATACCACACTAACACAAATCACTCAAGAACACAAGTGTGTTCTTCACACAAAAAGAAAATATTACAAAAAGTGGAAAAATTATAAGATGAATGATGAATGATGAAGGATCTAAGGGGTCTATTTATACACCTAAAGTCATCTAATAGCTCCAAAACTCCAGCATTATTACATTAGATCGGATCAATGCCAGTCATCCTCTCAATAATAGACCAAAAGTATAAAATATTATACAAATGATCACAATCTGCCAAGAGTTACGGCCGTAACAGTCAGGAGTTACGGCCGTAATTTGAATGACTTACGGCCGTAATATACATGAGTTACGGCTGTAAGTAGGCTATGGCTTTATGTCTTGTGAGTTACGCCCGTATGTTATGATGTTACGCCCGTATGGAGTTTCAGACTTCATTTTATGCCCAAATTTTCTCAGACTTTGCGTTTTTGCCCCAAATCTTCTTCGGATGATAACATTTGATATATAACTCTGATTTTGAATCCGGAAAGACTGCCGAACTCGTCTCGGAAAGCCCTACAACATGAATACAAAAAAATTCAATAAAGAGAATATTTTATAAACATGTTATTTCTTGAGTAAATCAGTAATTCAATCCGATCAAGACTAGATTTACATCATCATCCGATAAAAATAAAATTATTAAAAACTAATTAATTAAAAGTAAAAAACGAGTAGACTAGCTCAATTATGGGTGAAATTTATCGATACAAACCATGGATAAGTGTATAAAACTGACACTTATGACACCCCCAAACTTGAATTCTTGCTAGTCCCGAGCAAGACTCTTTATTATTCACGTCCAAAAAAATAAAAATAAAACAAAAATAAGAAAAATAATACACACATAAATTAAAATAAAAAGATAAAAGGAGATCAAAATGCCATTAATACACAACAACCAGTTTTATACAGTAGATAGAAATGAATCAAGATTCAAAATAAATCTACTAATGATTTTGAAGTTAAAACACGGTTTTATTTTGTAATTCCAAATTCAAGGTTTTCCCCCCAAAAGGTTGATTATTTCTTTCCCACTCGTGACACACACGACTCCCTTTAATGGTTGCTCTCGATCACTCGTTTATTTTTCAACTCAATATGAAGAAGAATTTCATTGGCGTCATCAAATATTGTGATTTTTCACGAAATTGAGTGTATTGAAATTCAGCCGCTAATTAATTCAGATCTTCTCATAAACTACATCCCTTAGTGATAGCTTTCACACCGTTATTTGCTAACGTGTAGCTCTATTCACCAACTCAATTTCTATCTTTTTTTCAAAGGTGGTAGCTTTCACACCGTTATTTGCTAACGTGTAGCTCTTTTCACCAATTTTTCTGTGAGACGGCAGCTACGCACCAACAATGGTTAGTCCTTTATTTTTCGCAAAATTTTAAGACCCCCAAAATTAGGCAGCTGTTGCTGCTCAACACTTCTCCTTTTTGTCATTTTTTTTATTAGGTGATAGCTTTCACACCGTTATTTGCTAACGTGTAGGTCTTTTCACCAATGACTCCCTTTTTTTTAGGGAATAGAATTTTTGCAGAAAATCATTTATTAGTTAAGCATGAAAAATCAAAAACTCCACAAATTAAGTAAATTTCAGTTCTATTTTTCATCAACCGACTGATTCTTCTTTTCTCAAGGTAACGAATGACTCGATTTTATATGATAACTACAAGGCTTGGAAAGAGAGATTAAGGCTCAAAAATTTGGAATATACAATTTTTTTTAACCGGTTTAAAATGATTTTAGAAGCTTGTATATAGCTAACTTATTGGTGTTATGGCCAGATCTAGAAATCTCATAAATCAAAATACTAAAAAAATTAAGGCAAATAAAAATAATCAAAACACACCAAAATACCAACACACCAAAATAATTAAAACATACCACCCCCAAACTTGAAAATAAAATTGTCCTCAGTTTTAAAAAAATAGAAAAAATAAAATAAAAAGCAAGTAGAAAAACAAAATACTCCGTGTTATGAATGTTGATGCTTGCGCTAACGCCATTTAGAATCTGCAAGAGAATAAATATACGAGGCAAATAACAAAAGAAAATAAAATATACTCGGAACTATAACACAATTTTTAAGATGCGCTTCAAGAAAGTCCGAACAGTCGCCTTACGCTGCCATGAATGCTTTAATAAAAAAACAATAAAAATTACAGCAATAAAATAACATTACATAAATCGCGAATAGATGCGCGTCAAGAGATCAAGAAGAAACTCCTTAAGCTGCCACCATTTAGCACGATTATTACACACGACAGAAAGTAAAAATACAAGGGGTCCGACATGGGTTATCAAAGGGAGAGGAATGAATCCACTTTTCGTTTTCTCACGGTAAAATCTTTCATCCAGACAATTTTAGCTAGAGCTGGATCTGGTTGAGGAACAACTTCATTGATTTTTTTGATTAGTTCTTCTGGTGTTGTTGCAACGACTATGATTCGTTTAGCACGCTCGGAAATAAAACCCTTTTCAGCAGAGTAGTCGATGAAAGATAGTAAACCATCAACGAAACCATTGACATTAAGCAGACCTATTGGTTTTTGATGAACATTTAGCTGGGCTCTGGTAACCACATGAAAAAGTTCCTCAAGAGTACCAAAACAACCGGGAAGGGTGATAAAGGCGCCAGAATTATTTATCATGTGAGTTATGCGATCTTGCATATTTACAGATCTAAACTCATCTCCAATAGTTGCCCCGGTGATTTTACTTTCAGCCAGAGGTTTTGGAATTATTCCCAACACTCTTACTCCTTCCATATAGGCAGAAGGAGCAGCTCGTCCCATTAATCCTAGACTTCCTCCTCCGTAAACTACATGAATGCATTTTTCTCCTAAGGTACGACCCAAGTTGTGGGCTGCTTCAGTAAAACATGCCTATTTTCCATAACTAGCTCCACCAAAAATGCAGACTGTGCTAAATTTTTTTGTTGAAGATGATGACTCCATTTTTGAAAAGAAATTTATTTGAGAGAAAAAGAGAAAAGTACAAGTTTGAGGGGTGAATAAAATGAACAAGCACAATGTTTATTTATAGAAGAAAAATGAGGAAAAATTGCTTAACAAGTTTGTGATTGCGTTGATTGCCTTCAACTACTCAATAGAATAATGAAAACATTTATCCCGTATCACATTTTTTTATTAGGAAAATCTCACCATACGATAAAAATAAAAGATACTTACGCATATGTACAGTAGTTGTGATTGTGGCTCACATCTTCCTCTGATTTTACGTTCAGAAACGGCCTAAACGCCTTCTATGAGTCGGGGCAAAGCTTCCCATCCAATTTTCTTACAAATTGGCAAACAGGGTCTTTTAACGTCAGATTCCCAAGACGTTGTTCATATTCTGGTTTGAATTTATTCCATAAACATCAAATTCCGTAATGTACGAGTCCACTAGGATGCGTGTCAAGAGAAATTTCGATATCATCTAAATTCTCTTTATTCTGACCATCCTTAATGAATTGAATTTTATCTTCTCTGTTTGTAGATGGAATTCCTAAAGATCGACATTTTAAATTACAGTTCCATCTAGCACATTTATAGCAAACGGCTATCATCTTTGCTCGTCGTTTCTTGGCATATGAACTTTTTCCAAGCCCTGGTAAAAATCTAGTCGGTATTTCTGTGAATTCACCTGCTATTCTTACTTTGGCTTCAATTATGAATCTAATATCAAAAGATATGCTTTTATTCATAAGCAACCTCATCCTTTCAATTCTTGTTTTGTAGATTTTTAAAATTACTTTTTTGCTCAGAAAGGGAAATCTTTTTTCAATATTATTCAAAGTTTCATCCATGACAAAAAAAAATGAAAAAGGATAAAATATCAACAAATATCAGTTGTTGTGGGAAACTGAAAAATCCGACTTTAATAGTCACGGAGTACCGTTATCCGCCACTTGACCGGACAGACACAATTGAGTACTAAGTTACAATGTCGAGAAATTGTATCTATAACAATAGTTTACAATGTAAGATTTTAAAATAAAACTTATACTTCCCCGGCAACGGCGCCAAAAACTTGACACGTTCTTAGTGTAACTATCGCAAGTGCACGATATCGTATCAAGTAGTAAGTGGACTTTTTGAGTCTGGTTTATCGATCCGACGAGGAAGTTTGGTTATAATTTGAATTATACACTATTAGTCTATTTTTATAGATACTAAGATGAGTGAAACACACAATTAAAGAGTTTGGTTTAATAATTGCAAAGAAAATGCAATAATAGTTCTAATATTTTAAGGAAATAAAAAGATTGCAACAATAATAGATTGATTAACGATAAAATGAAATAGTTGGGATTACGAACTTAGTTCGTCATTAGTTATAGAAGATGTACAGGAGATCATAAGATGAATTTACTTATTATGTTGTGTAGATTCAATTTTCCTTAAAAAGACGGTTTCTCTTTCGAACTATAAAACGCCCCTTATATATTGAATCAATCCACTATATTCCTATGTTGATTGGCTTCAATACATAGCATTAGGATTTGTGAAAATAACTCAAAGAATCATCTAAGGTCTAGAGGTATATTTCTATCCCCTAGAACAACTTAGAGTGAAGATCATTTGATCTAATCAAATATATTTTCTTTCGAAACATATGAAGACCATAAATATCGTCATTTATTGGCCAAATAAATAAAGATTGTTAAAACAATGAAAATTACACACAATAATAAATAATTCACAATAGATCTTTATACAAACTTAAATAACATGACTAACCTTGTTTATAATCCCAACTAAGGTAACTTAGCCCATGAAGGGTTTAATATACATAATACAAGTTTGAGTGGTCATTATTAGTTGAACAAGAGAAAAAATTGATCCTAACTCCCTTAGTAGATAAAGGAGAAAGAAGCAATAAACTCTCTGAACAACATATGCTATACCACACTAACACAAATCATTCAAGAACACAAGTGTGTTCTTCACACAAAAAGAAAATATTACAAAAAGTGGAAAAATTATAAGATGAATGATGAATGATGAAGAATCTACGGGGTCTATTTATACACTTAAAGTCATCTAATAGCTCCAAAACTCCAGCATTATTACATTAGATCGGATCAATGCCAGCCACCCCCTCAATAATAGACCAAAAGTATAAAAAATTATACAAATGATCACAATCTGCCAAGAGTTACGGCTGTAATAGTCAGGAGTTACGGCCGTAACTTGGATGACTTACGGTCGTAATATACATGAGTTATGGCTGTAAGTAGGCTACGGCTTTATGTCTTGTGAGTTACGCACGTATGTTATGATATTACGCCCGCATGGAGTTTCAGACTCATTTTATGCCCAGATTTTCTCAGACTTTGCGTTTTTGCCCCAAATCTTCTTCGGATGATAACTTTTGATATATAACTCTGATTTTGAATCCGGAAAGACTGCCGAACTCGTATCGGAAAGACCTACAAGATGAATACATAAAAATTCAATAAAGAGAATATTTTATAAACATGTTATTTGCTGAGTAAATCAGTAATTCAATCCGATTAAGACTAGATTTATATCATCATCCGATAAAAATAAAATTATTAAAAACTAATTAATTAAAAGCAAAAAACGAGTAGACTAGCTCAATTATGGGTGAAATTTATCGATACAAACCATGGATAAGTGTATAAAACTGACACTTATCAGTGATCGATATCATTATTGAGTATTGTGACTGACCCCGTCGTGGGCTTTATTTTTAGGTACTCGGAGATCGAGCTAGTAGCGGTCGTGAAGGGGTGAGCTTCCCGGGTGATACTGGTTGTGGATTATTTTTGAGAATCGAGTATTCCTTTCTGGTTGTTTTATTCCGCTGCAAATATATATTTTGAACTGTCGAGATTCGGCATTTCGCCTTATATTTTCAAATAGTATTTGATGATGGTATTTGAGAACTATATTTTGGAAAATATTTTAGTATTTAAAATATTACCATCATCGGCATTTTGGTGTTTTTAAACATTTTTAAAATGGTTTTTAGCCTGGTGGGTTCCGGCGCGGGACTCACGGCGCTGTAATATCCCAGATGGTTTTGGGGGTGTTACATACGTAACGATGTATGGTTAACGTACGTAATAAAGTGTTTATGTATTCAAACAAGGAGCCGTTGTTTATGACATCATAGCATAGGTCGGCATGCAACGGATATGAAGACTTATGATAACGTACGTAATGGATAAATTGATAACGTACGTAATGGAGACCACAGAAGCTACTGGATTGTTTTGATAAGAGCTTAACGTACGTAACCAAATGGTGTTAACGTACGTAATGCATCTGACGTACGTAATGGATGGGCAATAACGTACGTAACGAAGGCAAAAGTTGCTAACAGCTAGTTGAGGCTTTGGAGCCTATAAATACCACTTCATGTGGTATTGATCTAACAACAACTTCAAGCAATCGAGATATTGATCATATATTGTTATACATTCTATCGTTGTTGTATTTTAGCTTATATTGACAAGAGTTTGAGTTTAATACACGAAAACTCATACACGAGAGCAAAGAAAGGATACTATTAGATTCGGTGTTAATAGGATCAAGGATCCGGCATTATTAGAATCACAATCTATATCCACATGAGGTTTATCTAGTACCCATAGAAAGCTAGATTGGTTGATTCCTTGTCCAATAAAAAAGAAAAAAGATTTAACTTGGACCAACAAAAAGACAAGTGTGTACGGTAATCCCTCGATCGATAGAAGAGAGGTTGTAACAGTTTATCTCGACCGATAGAAGAGAGATTGTAATGGTAATCCCTCGATCGATAGAAGAGAGGTGCAGAGGTTGATCTTTAACCTATAGAAAAAGATATCGAGAGAGGATGTAGGCATGTTTGGCCAAACCTCTATATATCCTGTGTCGATTTATTTTCCGCATCTTTATTTAAATCGCTTCCGCAACGCGAAATAGTTTTATATCTCTATCTCCAAATGGTGATAACGACCAATCCTGCTCCAATAATTGGTATCGGAGCGGTACCTCCTAGAAGTGGCTTAACATCCGAGGAGAAGACGATCCAAATGGTGTTTCAATTTGTCCCGATCGAAGGTCTTGCCTTGAACCGACCACCATTCTTCGATGGATATAACTTCATGACATGGAAGAAGAAGATGTCAATATTCATTCGTGCTTATGACGTCGAGCTTTGAAAAGTGATATGTCTTGGTCCGAAAATTCCAATCAAATCCGACGGTACGCTTAAAAGTTTTGAAGAGTACGATGATTCCGATTGGAAAAATGATCACTATAATTGCAAAGATACGCAATTACTATATTGTGCTCTAAATCCGGAAGAACACAACTGGATATCCTCGTGTGAAAGTGCAAAAGAGATATGAAAGATGTTAGAAGTCACACACGAAGGAACGTCTCAAATGAAAGAGACGAAGATTAATATGCTTCTTTACGACTAGGATCTATTCCAAATGAAAGACCAAGAATCCATTACAATCATGCTCGACCGATTTTCGGTCATTACAAGTGGATTGGCTTGTTATGGAAAACCCTTTTCGAGTAGTGAAAAAGTAAAGAAGATCCTACGATCGCTACCTCGAGAATGGTACGGAACGGTTACGGCGATTATGGAATCGAAAGATTTGAATAATCTTGATTTTAGCGCCCTCGTTGGTTCGCTAATTAATTTTGATATTGTTCTAAAATCACGGAACAACAAGCCGAAACCAAAGGAAAGAACAATAGCTTTAAAAGCTAAGATGTCAAGAAAAGAAGAAATCACGGTGGACGATAGTGATGAAGAATCGGCATATTATGCCAAGAATATTAATAAATTTCAAAATTTATTAAACTGGAGAAAGAAAGACATCAAGAGGGGCGAATCTAAGAAATTCGACAACAATTGTCGAAACTGTGGTAAACCAGGCCACTTCGCGAAGAATTACCGAGCAAATCCTAAGAAAGAAGTTCTCGTTGCAACATGGAGCGATGAAGATGAAGATGATGATTTCAATCAAAATAATCTCGCTCTCATGGCACGAAGTTCATTCGACGAAAGCGACGTCGAAAGTCAGGTTAGTACATCGTCTCAAGACGAATTATTTGAAGCATTCGAATTATTGCATAAAGATTTCAAAATGCTTTAAGTGAAATTATATTCCTCCAATCTAAAAATAAATTATTGGAAACTAAAATTTCCAAATTTTTGAAAAGAAGAAAAATATCGAGATCGATCATTCTTAATGCCTTGAAAATGAAAATATTTTAAAGAAAGATCTTTTGAAAGTTCAAGACGAACTTAAGGGTTTAACAAAGAAATTTTCGTGTGGAAACGAAAAGTTTGAACAAATGTTATCGATTCAAAAATACACTTTGAACAAATAGGGGTTAGGGTTCAAACCGCATATTAAAAACGAATCCTTAACTTTCAAAATACCCCGTTGTGAAAAATGTTTAAAAATTGGGCACCATATTTCAAATTGTAAAAGCCCACGACAGACGATTAAAACTAAAAAAAGTTTGGATTCCTAAAGGAACCACTATTCCAAACATCGTCTATGTTAATGAAAAACGACCAACTTTCGGTTGGATCCCCAAAAATTAATTTTCATCAATTAGTATTTTACTCAGGGGGAGTATTATATTTTTTTTCAAAAAGGGAGAGATTTTTGTCAGGGGGAGATTACCCATTTTTTACATACATGTTTTTGCATACATTTTATCATGATGTTATTATCATTTATATACGTCTTTGCTCATAAAAAAAGGGGATAAAACAATAGAATGGGATAAAAAATGTCATGGAAGAAGGACGAGAAAAATAAAAATAATACAAATCCGAAAGGAGGAGAAAAGTCGAAAAAATCGATAAAGAAAACGAAGAAGTTGGAAAATAAAAGGAAGAAGTCGAAAAGGAGAAAAAGAAAAGATGGGAGAAACTAACAAAATGATCAAAGCCGAAAACTTTGATTCGTACAAATATAAATATATATTTTATTTTGCAGGTTTATCCAATTCAAGGTGTTATTTTGTAATCATCAAAAAAGGGGAGATTGTAGAAATATTTTATTCCAAATATTCATTAATCGAGTTTTGATGATTAGTTGTTGAACAAAGAAAAACAACAAGGAAGCTAAGCAAAACAACAAAGAAGTCGAAGACGCAAAAAGCCGGAAATAACATACATAACGTACGCAATGCATGTAGCATAACGTATGTAATTAATCAAGATTAACGTACGTAACGATGTATGGTTAACGTACGTAATGAAATGTTTATGTATTCAAACAAGGAGCCGTTGTTTATGATGTCATAGCATAGGCCAGCATGCAACGGATATGAAGACTTATGATAACGTACGTAATGGACAAATTGATAACGTACGTAACGGAGACCACAGAAGCTACTAGACTGTTGATAAGAGCTTAACGTACGTAACCAAATGGTGTTAACGTACGTAAGGAACGCAAAAGTTGCTAAGGGCTAGTTGAGGCTTTGGAGCCTATAAATACCACTTCCTATGGTATTGATCTAACAACAACCTCAAGCAATCGAGAGATTGATCTTATATTGTTATACATTCTATCATTGTTGTATTTGAGCTTATCTTGACAAGAGTTTGAGTGTAATACATGAAAACTCATACACGAGAGGAAAAAGAAAGGATATGATTGGATTCGGTGTTATTAGGATCAAGGATCCGGCATTATTAGAATCGCAATCTATATCCACGTGAGGTTTATCTAGTACCCATAGAAAGCTAGATTGGTTGATTCCTTGTCCAATATAAAAGGAAAACAGTTTAACTTGGACCGACAAAAAGACAAGTGTGTACGGTAATCCCTCGACCGATAGAAGAGAGGTTGTAATGGTTTATCTCGACCGATAGAAGAGAGATTGTAACGGTAATCCCTCGACCAATAGAAAAGAGGTGTAGAGGTTGATCTTTAACCGATAGAAAAAGATACCGATAGAGGACGTAGGCACATTTGGCCAAACCTCTATAAATCCTGTGTCGATTTATTTTCTGCATCTGCAACGCGAAAGAGTTTTATAACTCTATGTCCAAACGACGATACCGACCAATCCTGCTCCAACAACTCCGCGATACTGCAGCCCGATGGTGGAAGACCTATAAGCCGGAGGACAGAGCAGTCGGGTGGACCGAGTTTTCCAAACTGTTGAGAGACAAGTACTGCCCCAGGTCAGCTCAAACTGCTCGTTCACGGAGTTTCTTCAGTGCAGGACCACAGAACTTGCCGGTGCCAGAAATCTTTCGGGCCTATAGGACCGAACTAAGCGATGTCTCACATATGGTTCCATCCGAAGATCAACAAAATTGTCCACTTGCACAACGGTTGCCAGAAGATGTTCAACGTTACGCAGCTGGATTTCACTGCACAATTCTGAGGGCATATGAGGACGTAGTCGCGGCATACGCCAGTACTGTTGTTAGTTATGATACCGGGCATAACCAAAAGAAGCAGAAGACATCTAACCACTCTGGGAGCACCGGTAGAATGAACTCGGGAACTGGGTTCTCCTCTAAATCAGTGGTTTCGTACCAACAGAAGGGCACATATGACCGGTCCCTTCGCCGGAGCTGTTTCAATTGTGGCATAGCTGGACATACCATGAGTCAGTGCCATAAAGTGGCTACGAAGTGTTTTTCATGCATAGAAAGTGGGCACATGTCTCGCTACTGTTCGCGGGTCAATTCTACACCAAATCCAGCTCCTCAGATTCAGCAAGGTTCGGTACAGTCATCCAGGGCACCCGCCGTGTCTGACTATCGATATCCACCTTACCAAACTCCACCATATGGTGCCAGAATAGGACGTGGGTGTGGGGGAGGATTGCACCCTCCTCGAGGACACTGCCATCCCATGTGTTCGAATTGAGGGCTACTGATGACCAAACAGCACCTGCTGTCTCAGGTACACTTCTTATTAATTTCCAGCCTGTTCATGTACTGTTTGATACTGAAGCGACACACTCATTTATATATGTGGAATGTTTTAATCGTTTGAACCTTCCTTGTGTACCTTGTGAATCTTTTACTGTTAAGCTACCCAAAGGGTAGCAGAGTTGGGGGTAATTTGGAAGTTCAAAATTGTCCGATCCGCATTGATGATCAGGGCTGGAAAGCAAATTTCATGGTTTTCCCACTCCAGAACGAAGATGTCATTTTGGGTATGGACTGGATGACGATGCACATGACGATATTAGATACCTGTCACCTGACCATTTCCATTATGACTTGTGACGGTGCCACTCACATAATCAGTGGTCGAGAATACTTCAGTACTATAGGGTCCCTCAGCCTCCTTACAGCGGGAGTATCTTGTGACACTCGAGAAACGTATTACTGGTGTTATGTTCTTCAGGAGGATGCATCACAGTTATCGGTTGATAACATTCCCGTAGTGAGCAAATTTCCAGACATTTTTCCCAATGAATTACCAGAGTTGCCGCCACGACGGGAGGTCGATCTCTCGATTGAACTTGAGCTGGGAACGACGCCTATCTCTAAGGCACCATACAGGATGGCACCTGCTGAAATGAAGGAATTAAAGTTACAACTCAAAAGATTGCTAAAGAAGGGACTGATCCGTCCGAGTACTTCACCATGGGGTGCGCCGATCCTTTTTGTGAATAAAAAGGATAACTCCCTGCGCTTGTGTATCGATTACAGAGAGCTAAACAAAGTCACTATCATAAACCGTTACCCACTTCCGAGGATTGATGATTTACTGGATCAATTACAGGGGGCCACTGTGTTCTCAAAATCGATTTACGGTCCGGATATAACCAATTGAGGATTCCAGAGGAGGATATTACCAAGACCGCATTTCGATCAATATATGGACACTATGAGTACATGGTGGTGTCATTCGGCTTGACTAATGCCCCAGCCATTTTTACGGAGTTAATGAACAAGCTTCTCACAAATTTTCTCGATAAGTGTGTGGTGGTTTTTATTGACGACATTTTAATCTATTCCCAGAGCCGACAGGAGCTTGAGGAACACTTGAGGCAAGTGTTAAGTGTTTTAAGGCAACACCAACTTTATGCAAAACTTTCTAAATGCGAGTTCTGGATGCCGGAGGTGACCTTTCTGGGACATGTAATTTCGGCAGAAGGCGTCAAGGTAGAGCCCCAGAAGATCGAGACAGTGATGAGTTGGGAACCACCAAGAAACGTCAAGGAAGTGAGGAGTTTTCTGGGATTGGCAGGATATTATCGACGGTTTATCGAGGCTTTTTCTTATATCACTTGGCCGTTGAGGAATCTACTAAGAAAGAGTACCAAGTTTGCTGGACAACGGATTGCCAGGAGAGCTTCGATGAATTAAAAATGAGACTGACTACCGCTCCGGTGTTAGTATTATCGCAGGGCAAGGAAGGATTTGTGATTTACACAGATGCATCTAAACATGGACTAAGATGTGTCTTCATGCAAAACGACAGAGTAATTGCATTTGCCTCTCGATAACACAAACCGTACGAGGTGAACTATCTGACGCACGACTTGGAACTGGCTGCAGTGGTCCATGCTCTTAAGTTCTAGAGACACTACCTTTACAGGGTTACCTGTAAGATTTTTATGGACCACAAGAGTTTAAAATATATTTTCACCCAAAGAGAGTTAAACATGAGGCAGAGGCGCTGGCTGGAGCTAATCAAGGATTATGACGTAAAAAATTTGTATCACCCTGGGAAGGCCAACGCCATAGCGGATGCACTTAGCCGGAAGACTGCGCAAGAGATGACGATATCCGGTATAACAGTACAATCAGAACTGCAATAGGACCTCAGGAGGAATGGTATGGAAGTATGGGTACAACGCCGCCAGGGACAGTTGTGCTCAATTAATATTCATTCATCCTTGCTGGATGAGATATGTCTAGTACATATGAAATACCTCGAACTGCGTGCGATCAGTACAAGGGCCAGGGGGTTATCTCAGACTACAGGATCTACGGGGGCTTGGTGAGATTTAAGAACAGGATTTGTATCCCGCCAAATGATGAGCTAAGGCAAACTATACTGAAGGAAGTTCACTCTACTCCCTACTCTGTGCATCACGGGGCAAGCAAAATGTATAAAGATGTGCGGAAGAGGTTTTGGTGAAAAAACATGAAATAGGAAGTAGACAGATTCGTTGCTCGATGCATGACGTGTCAACAAGTGAAGATCGAACATCGCCGACCGGCTGGAATCATGCAACCCTTGCCCATTCCGGAATGGAAATGGGAGAGCATATCAATGGATTTTGTCACCAAGTTACCAACATTGATTGGAGGCAAGGACACGATATGGGTCATTGTAGACTGACTGACAAAGTCAGCACATTTCATTTCGATCCAGGAGACTACCAGGACAGAGCAGTTAGCCACCATCTTTATCCGGGAAATCGTGAGACTACATGGCGTTCCCTCAGCGATCATATCAGATAGAGACACTAGGTATGTGTCCCGCTTCTGATAGGCTGTCCACAAGGATATGGGTACTCAACTACATTTTAGCACAGCCTATCACCCTCAAACAGACGGACAGACGGAACGTACGATACAGACCCAGGAGGATATGTTGAGAGCATGTGTACTCGATTGGGGCAAAGATTGGGCTAAACATATCTGCTTGGCAGAATTCTCATACAATAACAGTTGGCATGCGAGCATAGGCATGGCACCCTTCGAAGCCTTGTATGGTAGGAGATGCAAGTCTCCCCTATATTAGGATGATGCTTCCGATGTCGTCGCCACCGAGTTAGATCTGATCCAGGAATCTATTAAGAAGATTTCTGTTGTCCGAAAACACATGTTAGCAGCACAGAACTGCCAGAAGTCATATGCTATAGATCGCCAACGACCGCTGGAATTTCTAGTTGGGGATCACATTTGGGTCAAAGTGTACCGATGCGGGGCATTGGACATTTCGGCTAGAAGGGCAAGTTGAGCCTGAGGTTTATCGGCCCGTTTGAGATTCTAGACCGTGTGGGTAAACACGCTTATCGATTAGCACTACCACCATCATTAGACGGAGTGCACGATGTCTTCCACGTATCCCAGTTGAGAAAGAACGTTTACGATCCGAGTCACAAAATCAATTTCGAAGAGTTAGAGATTTCTAATGATGCTACCTTCACAGAAGTGCCAATCGCGATTCTAGATCAGCGCATAAAGACCTTGAGGAATAAAGTTATACCCCTTGTGAATGTTCATCGGTCACATCACGGCATTAACGAAGCAACTTGGGAGACTAAGTCTAGCATGAGAGAGAGTCACCCCAAGTTATTTTCTTAGTTTCGGGACGAAACAATTTTAAGGGGGATGGTATATAATACCATGAGTATTCCATGTTGTTTAAGACTTTGTACCTTGTTTTAATGATTAAATGATGTGCTCCATCGTGATGCTTGTACTTTTATACATATTATGTTTAGACCGTGTTGTGACGTATAAAGTCTTGAAAGTACTTGTTTGTTTTGTGATGTGATTTCCTGATGTTGATGATATGTCGGTGACTTACCTTGATATCGTTGAGCAATTATCGGTGCGAATATGACGGTGGCCAACATCTTATTCTCAGAGAAATTGCTGGATGAGTCTAAAGGGGAGTCGTGTTATAAGGATTAAACGTAATATTATAACTTAGTGTATTAAACGAACCTTACGTACGTTACTCGAACAGCATTACGTAAACTATCCTCATAACATTACGTACGTTAAAGCTTAGACTTTACGTACGTAATGTAGTCTTCGGATGAGATTCTCGATCCCGCTTGGTCAGGGCAACTTTCGGCATGTCAACGATAGCTAGTCAACTGAGCATTACGTACATAATTCAGCGACACATTACGTAAGTAATGGTTAATGTCATTTCGGGCAGTAGCTTCTGAGAATCACTTACATACGTTAACCCTTTGGCGGTAACGTACCTAACGATGGTTACGTACGTAAACACTTAGGCATTACGTAGATAATGCTATCCTGGTGTTATAAAATGACATTTTCTCTTTCATTTCCTTCGACCCTTGAACACTTATTCTCGCCCAAATATCATCCTCCAACCCTCCTAATTGAATTCTAAGCCTTCCTAGCCGTGTATTATCATAGTAGAGTGGATTGATCAAGCTCCAGAGAAGGTTTTGAAGGTGTTGTCCTCCCGTTCTTCGTCGTCCTTTGTATTTTTTCCTTGTATCTCGTCAAGTAACGTAAGTTTATCAACCTTTAAATTCATCTTAGTGTCGTTAGTTGAGTTATACTAGATTCGGATGCCTTGGGTAGTTTAGAACTCTTGATAATAATTGAACTGGTGGGGCTAATCATAATCATTAATCGAAACCTATTAAGCTAGTATTTTGTATGACTTGTAGTAGTAATCATAGTTGGATTGTAAAACTCAGAATCGAACTTGTAAATAACCAACACCATAGAATCGTCATGTTATGGATTGTGATTGTAATCCGATTGTCGTATTGTAAACTCATTGGTAATTCCTTAACGAATTAGTTGTCAATTATCGAATTGGATAGGTAATCAAATACATTAGGATTTCGCGGGAATTGTGCTTGTTCGTTCTTTCTTAGAGATTATGGAATTTCAAAATTGAGTAATTAACGAAATTATGTGTGGCTATAGTCGTAGTCGTAACGTAGAATTATTGTACAAGAACATTATAGTTAAATGAGATGATAAATTGAAAATCGGTGGATCGAGGAATTAAGTAATTCGCATTGTCGTTAACCACGGAATTTTGGTTTCGCCATTATGAAACTAACTAGGTTTAGAATACTATCGGGGCAGGGTAATTATCGCTATTCGTCATTATCACCATGAGGTACTAATCGACGAATATGTAATAGGTTGAGCTCTCGGGTGTGGTCGTTAGAGCCGTTGTGTAATCAATGGAGTAACTCCAGTCGGAACTAAGGCAAGTGGAACTTGCTCAGACTATGTTACATTAAATTACAAATTAATGTGTGTCACTATTTGTGGAATTGTGTTTGTTCTATTTACCCATGTCCGGAGTATTCCTGTGTAGATACTTCCGTGACCCTTGGCTGCGGCCTTGAGAGTTTATATGTTGATACATCTGTACAGAACTGTGTTGAGGGATAAAACCTGAATGGTACCCACGTCCGGAGTAATCCTGTATAGATACTTCCGTGACCCTTGGTTGCGACCTTGGGAGTTTATGTGTTGATAGAAAAGATAATGTTGGGTATGATGTGATCTAATGCCAAACCGAACATTGATATTGTATTGCAAGTTTATCTTATACCTTTGATGATTTTCCGTTCATATATTGTCTGACCTAGGTTGACCGGCCCGATTCGTCGTGTCAGGCAAATTTGTTGAATATGTGCAGGACATTTCAGAAGGTTCCGGTCAGGCTTAAGTGGTGTTGGAGGAAGCCCTGTTATTTCGTTTTTCTTTATAAAATTTCGAATATTCCAAGTTGATGTAATAACTGTGTGGTCAAACTTATTTTCTAAAGTATTTTGTTTCGGAATTTTGTCATCATGGAATTACCTTCAAAAAATCATTAATGGATGAACTTTAAAATCTAGAAAATTAGCCTTGTGGGTCCCTCATGGGGTTCACGGCACTGTAACGTTCCAGTGAGTTTTTGGGGCATTATACTATGGTTACGTTGGTTACGCTCTTGATGAGAATCGAGACTTGTTGATTCCTCATTTTGGGGGAATTAGAGGCATAGTAGTGTAATTCCAAGCACACACTATGACTTTGATTCGCATATATTACCCCCCAAACCCCTCGACCAAGCACTCCCTTAGTGTAAGGATCCTTATGGATTTGGAGTTGGCATTTATTTCTAGTTAAATTCCATTGCATAAGCATGGAGAAGTTGTTTCACCCATTTTTGTTAGTGTTTTTGGTATTATTTTAGTCAAGTAATGTGCTTTCATATTGTTTTACGTCATTTGTAGTGTTTAATTGTTATTATTGTTAAAAGAATAATACTTTTGTGTGCCTTGATCTAAAAATTATGGCTTTCCTAGTTAAGATATGTTTAGACACACTACCAATTTCATTAGATTAGTTGACGACCAAAAGTTGTTGGCTAAGGTCGAAAGTTGTCGCCTATATTATTGGGTCGTCAGCTAAAATCTGGTCTGCCGATATTCGTCGGCTAAGGTTTAGCCGACGATAGCCTGGGCAAACCGTCGGATAAAACTGGGACTTTAGCCGATGACTACTTCATGACTGGCTAGAGTGTAGTCATCGGCTAAAGTATAGTCGTTGGCTAAAGTCTTAAGGATTTATCCAACGGCTAGGTGTTGTCGTCGTCTAAACTCCGAATTATAAAAGCTACATACAACTCAGCCTAACCTGGACCCGCTCCGATCCAAACCTGAACCGCCAAGACCCCAAATCGCCCGCGAGAAACAAATCCCAGTATTTGTGCATGGCGGGACTCGAACCCGCAACCTTTCCCTCTATGAAGTAGTACATTGCCGTCGAGCTATATGGACTACATGTGTAAAAATGTTTCAAATATTTTATTTCTTATATTGTGCAAAAATATTATTTATTTATTTATTATTAAATCTTTACGCTAAATATATTAAAAATTTTATATTATTAAAATCACATATTTTATTTCAATAATAAAAAATTTTAGAAAATAAATTACTGTTGAAAATTTTTAGAAAAAATACATAAAGTCATAATACTCACACTTTTACCGCCAACTAGATCTGTGTCGTGGGCTAAAATATAAAGTAGTCGCCGGCTAAAATATGAAGTAGTCGTCGGATAAAGCATTGGCACCTTTAGCCGACGGTTTATTATCGTCGGCTAAAGCATTGGTACTTTAGCCGACGGTTTATTGTCGTCGGCTAAAATATGAAGTAGTCATCGGCTAAAGCATTGGCACTTTAGCCAACGATTTATTATCGTCAGCTAAGGTCTGAATACTTTAGCCTAAGACTTGTTGTCGTTGGATAATGTTATAGGACTTTAGCCGACGACTCAGTTGAGGTATAGCCGACGATAGGACTTAAAGTCATCGGCTAAACTATTTTAGACGACGACATATTTACTCATCGGCTAAACCGTGCCTGACGGTCGTCGTCGGTCGTTCTCCGGTCGATCATCGGCAAAAGTGCGAATTTTGGTAGTGACATGTATTGTAGTATCTCACTATATTTAGTTAATTAGTGAGAAATAGACACTTTTTGCCCTACTTTTATCTCATTCATTATTCTTCAACACATTATTTGAACCAATAGAGCAAGAAATATCCAAAATTCCCAAAAAAAAGACCGGATTTTTTTTCAAACCCTAGTGAGCCGCCAGCAATGGATCACATCCGATCCGCCAGTGTCGATGCCTGCTACATAGAAACCTCGGCCAAACCCTCTTTGCCAAAATCCTAATCGCGATCAACCTCACCGATCGATCTGTTGACTCAAAGTATTTTGATGATGATCGTTTTCAAAATATTTAACAAATTGTATTTCATCAAGGTGTTATATTGAAGGAAACTGGTCTTAGCGCACGCTACATGTTTCAGCGTAGCGCACGCTATCGAGGCATATATACAGACAAGTCAACTCAGCTGCAGTCTAGTCGGATCCTACCTGATGGATAGCGCACGCAAAGGTCATAATATCAGCGCGCGCTAAACTGTTAGTCTTAGCGCACGCTATACAACATTATTAACGCACGCTATCGCATCTCAAGTCATAGGATAGTAAGGTCTGGAAAGAAAAAGGAAAATGACTTGCGCACGCTACGGATGTTCATTTATGTACACTACCATGAGGTCTTAGCGCACGTTACTTTTCATCTCTTGCGCACGCTACTGGATAACATGGTTGGTAGTCCAGTAGCCACTGGACTCAAAATGAGAAGGCACTTACGTACGCTACACAAGGTAACGTACGTTACTGAGAAAAGCATATAGCGCATGCTACTCTATGCACATTAGTGCACGCTAAATCAGTCACAAGTTTACCGTTGGATATTTTACCCGTTGGAACGCAAGAGTCAAAGGAGATCCGTGAAATCTGGAAAAGCTGATATTAAATAATACTAGCGCACGCTATGCATAATTGCTAGCGCATGCTAAGTACAAATTTATCCGTTGGATAAAGAGACGTTGGGGAGACAAACCAACACATTTCAAAGTCAAAGTTGAAGAATCGTTGACCAACCGTTAGCGCACGCTAAGAAGGTATGACTAGCGCACGCTAGCCATATAATTTTACCATTGGAACAGTTTTGTGACCGTTCAGAAAGGCCAAGTCAGAGACCGATTGCGCACGCTATGGAGGTATTATTAGCGCACGCTAATAATACAAATATCAGTATTTGAAGAATGGCTGACACCTATAAATACCCATAGGACTTGGGTATCACACACACAACTTCAGGCATACAAGCATACAAGCAATCAAAGCATACTTGAGCTCAGTTTTATATCTTCTATTGCATTCTAAGTTGTGAGAAGAAAGATACAAAGAGTGAAACACCTTGTAATAGTTATTATACGTTGTATTCTTTCATTTGGTTGTGAGTGTTGCATCACTCATACGAGAGCTTCAGAAAAACAAATCAAGAGTCACTAATCCGGTGTTATTAGGATCTTTTGATCCGGCATTGTTAGGATTACACTCCAATATTCGTATAGTAAGGATTATCTAGTTCCTATAGAACACTAGATAAACAAAGTTTATTTTGAGAGTGGTTGAGCTTGGACCAATAGAAGAGAAGCGGTTGTAACGGTTGTTCTACTCGGACCGATCGAAGACGAGTCAAGTGTGTGGTTGTTCTTGAGCCAATAGAAAAAGAAGTCGGAGAGAGGACGTAGGCAAGTTGCCGAACCTCTATAAATCTTTGAGTCTTTTACTTTCCGCACTATTTTCTTTTATTCGCAAGAAAGTTCGATATTCCGCACTACCACTATTCAACCCCCCTTCTAGTGGTGAAATTATCTCTTCAGTTGGTATCGGAGCGGGTCTCTTTTTAAAGGTTTAACCACCTAAGGGAAAAAGATCCACAAATGGCACTTCTTGGCCAAATCGAAGGAAATGCTCTCAACCGTCCTCCCTTCTTTGACGGTTCCAATTTCATGACATGGAAAAATAAAATGGCTATCTTTGTTCAAGCCTACGATATTGAAATTTGGAAAGTTATTGCCCTTGGTCTAAAACTTGCAAAGAAAGAAGATGGATCGTTGAAAAAGTTCGACGAGTTCAACGACGAGGATTGGAGGAACACGCACATCAATTCACGTGCTAATCAACTTCTCTATTGCGACCTTAATCCCAAAGAACTCAATAGGATATCTTCCTACGAATGTGCAAAGGAAATTTGGGAAATTCTCAAAGTAACTCATGAGGGAACCACCCAAGTCAAGGAGACTAAAATCAACATGCTACTTCATGACTACGAACTCTTCTCCATGAAAGACGAGGAAACGATCACAAATATGTTGGATCAATTTTCGGCTATAACCAATGGACTTGCATCTTTCGGAAAGCCTATATTGAGTAGCGACAAAGCCAAGAAAATTCTTCGCTCGTTGCCACGAGAATGGGATGCTATGGTTACCACGATCATGGAATCCAAGGATCTCAACAAACTTGAGTTTAGTACCCTCATCGGGTCGCTCATCAACTATGAGATCATTCTCAAGTCTAGAGGTACTAAACCAAAACCTCGGGAAAAGTAGTCGCATTCAATGTTGATAGCGATGTTGAGGAAGATCTTCCCGAAGATAAAGATGACGAGGAACTTGCTCTCTACGCCAAGAATTTTAGAAGGTATAAAAGCCTAATTCAAAAAAGGCGAAGTTTCCTTGGTCGGTATGGCAAGCCGGAGCAAAAGAAGAGTGGCTATGCTCCTATAAAGAAGTTCGACAATAATTGTCAGAAATGCGGTCAAGCCGGTCACTATGCCAAAGAATGTCGAGGATCCTCTTCAAAGCCTCAAATGGAAAGATTCAAAAAGAAGGAGGGCCTAATCGCCTCTTGGAGTGGACGAGGAGGAGATTGAAAGATCTCTAGACGTGAATCTCGCATTCATGGCACTCGACTCCGAAAGCAATATCGAGGTAAGTTCTAAACTCAATGATGACGAATATGATTCTTTTGATTTTTGCGATTCACAAGAAGTTCATCATGACGATGAGTTATTAAGTGCGTCTGAATCCTTGAACACGGAGTATGACGAGATGGTTAATTTAAATATATCTTTAAAGAGAAAAATAAAATCTCCAGAACTCGAAAATTTCTCTCTTCAAAACAAAGGCAAAACTATTGAGCTCGACCATACCTTATGCCTTGAAAAGGAAAATGTTTTGAAAATCGAGTTGACGAAAACTCAAAAGGACCTAAAATATATTTTGAACAAATTTACTCTCGGAAATGAGAAATTCGAAAAGCTTCTATCTATTCAAAAATCCCCATTGCTAAAACACGGTCTTGGTTTCGATCCGTTTAAAAGGGAACAATATCTTATCAACCTTGACAAAATAAAGAAAACCAAAACCGAGAACTCAAAAGCCCCTTTCAAACAACGAGTTCATGATGTTAGTGTTCGTTCAAAGTTGAGAACCATCAAGGTTAAACAAATATGGGTTCCTAAAGGGACAATCGTTCCAAATGCTATAAGTATAGTTAACTTTGGAGGACCCAAATGGGCTTGGGTACCGAAACAACCGAGAAATTCTATTTTTGTAGGTACCGGCACCAAAGAAAAGCAAATGGTACATTGATAGCGTATGTTCAAGGCACATGTGCGGCTCTGAGAATTTGTTTGAAGATCTCGAATATCAAGAACAAGGACATGTGACCTTTGGTGACAACCAAAAAGGGAAAATTAAGGGAATCGGCAAAGTCGGTAAGGAACCTTCTCCCTATATCAACAAAGTATTGTTTGTTGAAGGTTTGCATCATAATATACATAGCGTTTCACAACTTTGCGATAAAGGTTTTAAAATTCACTTTGAGCAAACGCATTGCACGGCATTTAGAAATAATAAAATTGCATTCATCGGTTTGAGATGTGGAAACATTTATATTGTTGATCTTAATGATAAAAGTTCCTTCAATGAAAAATGTCTTATTACTTTAGATGATAATGCATATTTATGGCATCGAAAAGTGGGACATACATCTTTACCTATCATTTCTATTTTATCAAGACACGACCTTGTTCGTGGATTGCCCAAACTCAAGTTTGATAGAAAGCATTTGTGTGAATCATGCATAAAAGGGAAACACACTCGAGAATCTTTTAAACGAAAATTCGAGGTTTCCACTAGTCTCGTTCTTGAACTTGTGCATATGGATTTGATTGGACCATCTAGACATGTTAGTTTAAATGGCAAGCTTTACACTTTGGTTATTGTTGATGATTTCTCTCGATTTACTTGGGTTAGATTTTTAGCGCATAAGGCTGATGCATTTTCCGAGTTTTCTAAATGGTGTCATTTGGTATCAAATGAGAAAAATCTCTCCATAATCTTTATCCGCACCGATCACGAAGGTGAATTTGATTGCACTCCGTTTGAACTCTTATGTGACAAATACGGGATTAATCATAATTTTTCGGCTCCTAGAACGCCTCAACAAAATGGGGCTGTTGAAAGAAAAAATCGATCCTTGGAAGAAATGTCGAGGACTATGCTTAATGAATACTCTCTTCCACGATACTTTTGGGCCAAAGCAATCTTTACGGAATATTATGTGATTAACCGGGTTCATGTTCGTAGAACTCATCTTAAAACCCCGTATGAATTATGGAAGGGTAAAAAGCCAAATATAGCTTATTTTCATCCTTTTGGTTGCAATGTATTTATATTAAACAATGGTGTTGTGCGGCGATTAATACGACTCGAAGGCGATCGGCATAACGATCAGAGAGCCTACCATAGAAGACATACTCTGGGCAAACACCCAGTAGTCGGCACCCACGGCGACCGTCTTTCGGTATCCGGCGATCGTCTATTGTTAATTGTCGATCGTCTATGATGTCCAACCAGAGACGATCGTCTCGTGCCACGTATGAATCCAATATCCGTCAAAGTCGTCGAAGACTGAATCTTAGACGGTGGCCCACGTGCAGATCCATAAAGGGTGCCGACAGATAAGACATTTAACCCCAGCCTGTCACCTACCTCACCTACCGACAGGGCCGCCGAAAGGTACAAAGTGGGTCCTCCCCGGACAGCGACTCAGGACGCGTGCAGGCTTCACATTGGCTCGCACAGCTGGCCGCCAGCAGCAGCCCCAGACTTTAAGGGAACAGCCTCACGTAACGGGATGATCGGCCATCTTATTATAATATAGAAAACGGCGGTCGCCCACGATCGCCGGAGAGGTCCCAGCAACCTTGTCTCCTATAAATAGGAGGCTCACTACAGTGGCTAAGGAGGCTGTCATTACCGTGAATACAAGTGCAAAACATACAGAGAGAGAATCATAGACTCATCTGGCAATTACTTACACATTCATAGTGATATTCATACATACTTACAATACATCCCAAGCAAGAACTCACAGATCTTCATATCTGGTTCTTCCGGCAATCTACACGCTCTACAGCTAGATAACTAGAAGTCTTTACACTCATTGTAATAGATTCTAACATTAATATTTGTACTCTACCGTATATTTATTAATAACATCTCATGAGAGCATTCAAGCCCGGGATTAACAACCCCGACAAATCTTGTGTTATTTATTTTTCCGCGGTAGTGTTCTCGCATTTGTTTGTTACTCGTTCATTCCAGCAATACTATCTCCGTATAATATTTTGGGTAACAACAATTGGCGCTAGAAGGTGGGTACCTATACCTTCATTTTTATTCCTACCGTCTTAAAGAACACTCACTGTTCTCCGGACATATACTTGAAGAAACACTCACTGTTCTTCAAAAGAAAAGCCTTCAGAAAAATGACATCTGCAACGACCTCCAAGAGAGCCACCCTGAGATCTGCCGGAAATCTCATTCCGGCCCGGACCGAATCCCAGCCCACGGCGGAAGGCGACCGTGGCGACGCCAGGCTCTCACTCCCGCCCCCGAGGGATGGTTCTAGCCTCTCACTCGATCAGTTCCAGACTGCGGAACAGATTGAAGAGGCTATAGCCATCCTCAGGGAGCGACGGAGGGCATGCGACTCGGCCACCATCACTCCGTCGGCCATCCGCCGGGCAGGCAAGCAGAATCTTAAGGGGATCTATGTTGAGAAATCGACAGAAAGCCCCGAGCCGCAGGAGAAGGCTCTCGTGAGGCGAGACGATTCCGTCTTCAGCCGCCTAGGGAGCGATCCCTCGTGGCGACCCGGGCACTCAGGCCCCAGCCGGGAGACATCGGAGTCCGAATCCTTTGCCAGGAGTTCGACATATCCGACTCCCAGGAGACAAGCTGGTCAGCGAGCCCCCGCTCGCCCAAGAAATGAACCCACTGGCAGGGATCTCATCGTCCACCATGGAGCCAGGGGATCTGTGTACGATCGCCTTGGCTCGCGCTCCGGGATCAATCGGCGGCGGTCGAGCACGGCGATGGCCGCCATGCGCCCGGCTCGGCGAGATGAAGGCGCTCACAGGCTGGGCAGGCGCCAGGAGATCGATCGCTGGGCCAAGTGAACCACTCGCGGTTCAGATCGAGCTCGCCCCAGTTCAACCAAAGATCGCTCCCCCACAAACACCTCTATATGAGGGGAGATCAGATCCGGAGACCCACTTGAGCAAATTCCGGATCTACATGACCGGATGCGGAGCATCAGATGCGACGAAGTGTCGAATGTTCCCATTAACTCTGGGCGACCTCGCCCACAGGTGGTACATCTCACTACCACCTCGCTCAATCAACTGCTTCGAGAAGCTGGCGAACGACTTCACGTCGTACTTCGCCGCCAAAGTCGCTCGCCTAGAAAGCCCCAACCGCATGATGAAAATCAGGCAGGGGAAGGACGAATCAGATGAAGATTACATCGACTGGGTAGACGAGATAGTCCTCACCGGCGAGCCCATCAGCGACGAGCTCGCACTTTACTCGGTCCTGGGAGGATTCTGCGGCCACTCACCCATGTTCAGGCACCTCACAAAGGACATCCCCCCGACCTACTCGGTCTTCCGCGTCAGAGCCGCCGATTTCCTGGCCAGGCAAAGGATGCTCTCCCTCCGCTTGGGCGAGGGACCCTCCGAGGAAGGGAAGGCGTCGTCCCACGTCCAGAAGAAGGCGGTCGCCAAGCCCAGAAAGGCGGTCGCAAAGCCGCCTGGTGAGTTCAAAGCCTTCGAAGATGTGGAGGTCCACCTTCTCCATAACCTCAACTTATCTCTGGCCCACACCTTCAACGCAATCAAGGGGCGTGAATGGCTTTCCAAACCAAAGCCGATAAGGGACCACGGTCATCTAGACCGTAGAAAATTCTGTGCCTACCACAAGAGTCCTGGCCACAACACCAGCCAATGCCACGACCTCCTCAGACAACTCTGGCGACTGTTTGAGGAAGGAAAATTGGACAACTTGGTCACCAAGCCAGAACCGAGGACCAGAGGGCTAGAGCGCTGACCAAACGAAAGAACCCCTCCCAATCCGGTCACCAGGATCGAGCATGAGCCGGAGTACTCTGATGAATCGATCCCTCCGATCAATCCTGGCGGTCGGATCAATATGCTTCAAGCAGGAGGTGGAAACCTCAGGGGCCTTTCCCCGGTTTCCACCATGTCAAACAGGAAGCGAAAGGCCGAACTGAGGGCGTTCGCCGGGGTCCATGTCGTGGTACCTCCAGAGCCGACCATCTCTAAAGACGCGCTCATCACCTTCTCCAACAAGGACAGAGAGGGAGTGCAGTGCCCCAAACAGGATGCATTGGTGATCTCCGCGTGTATCCTTGGGAAGATGATCGATCGAGTGCTGGTCGACAATGGGAGCTTCTACAACATCATATTCAAATCCGCACTGGATCAGATCGGCAACTTGACCAAGTTTATCAAGCCGTTCGGCACCGTACTCCAAGGGTTCGGCGATAGCACAGTCCAAGCCTATGGAAGGATCAAGCTCTCTGTCGAGCTAATATGCTTTTACGATCCCAAGGTTAGGATTACTAGGAACCTAAATTTTGTAATCATAGATAGGCCCAGCATCTATAATGGGTTCCTAGGTCGCCCCTTTCTAGAAACCTTTGAGGCGGTCGCCTCGTCTTTCTTTTACTGTATCAAATTCCCCACTGCCGATGGGACGGTCGGTACTGTAAAAGGAGATCAGCTAATAGCAAAGAAATGCTTGAATTACTCCTATGTCGTTACTTCTTTCGATACTTCCCATGCTATGTGTAACATTGAAACAATCGACGATCAACCCATGGAGATCGACGAACCTGTAACACCCCCAGATTTAACCGGAAATATTACAGCGCCGTGGGCCCCGAGATGGAACCCACAAGGCTAAAAGAAATTTTCGCAAACATTTACAAATGCCAAAGAGGACAACGACGGTACTATCTTTAAAAATTCACAAAGACATATAAAATCCATTTATCAAAAACCGTCGTAAAAACTCTTTTGAAATCTCAAGGCCAAACAGCCGACACTCAAAAGTTTAGAAAACGATTTCCAAAGTAACCTCAGTTACTAGATACCAAAAGAGCATTTCAAAATACTCACGCAGCGGAAAAAGACTAACCATAAAGATACTCTAGCAGCGGAATACAAGAACCAATCAAGAAACTCAATGCACACAACATGTCTTAGCCAGTATCCTCCGGGAAGCTCATCTCTTCACGACCGCTACAAGCTCGATACTCCGAGAACCTAAAAAGAAATCCCACGACGGGTCACCATAATATCCAACAATGATAACTGTCACATCACATTAATAATAACATACCAATGAGAATACAACATAAGAATACGACCAACATAATCTTACCGCCATGACTTTGCTTACTCAAGAAATTCTCATCAGAATAACCATTATCACATTTCACATCCTGTACTCGATTAACCAATAAACTCGAACATAATATCTGTATTTTACCTCAAACAATACTCAAGATTCTCAAACTGTAATCACCAACTCACGATACGGAAATATACCATTACCGACCAATACGATCCATCGAATAACATCATCAAATCCCAAGACGATGACCGATTTTCCATCAAAGACAAATACCAAGGAAATACGGAACATACCTCGAGATATGAAGTGCCACGACAATCATATCAGTCTAATCCGAGATCAGATCAATGCAATACGGACACGGTCCTAACACAAGACCTACAAATGCATACTCATATGACCACGTCAATATGATCACAGCAATATCAATCATGTATACTCAATGGAAATCCGACGATCCAGCGCCCTCAGCATAGATCCCTTTGTTGATCCTATCGATCAACATAAGGTGGATAACTAACAATACACATATGAACAACATATGATACAATCAATGATGCGAATTCACAAGATTCCATCAACACAATCTCGGTAATCCAACGATCCACCGCCCTCAAGATAGATCCCCATGATGATCCCGTCGAACCAACGCATGGTGGAAAACTCCGTCCAACGATCCGGCGCCTCAAAGATAGATCCTCATGATGATCTCGTCGAACCAACGCATGATGGACATTCGATCCAGCGCCCTCAGCATAGATCCTCATAATCCCATCGGATTATTTACACAACATAAACAACACAATATGCATACACATATGCAAATCAACACGTTCATCAACATGAACAACATAACATGCACGACAACATGAAAATTTACTAGGACGACTTCATTTTCAACAACATGAAAGAAAGTGTACGAGACCAAAATAAATAACATTAAACCATAATCAATATGGAATACTTGCCCCGAGTCCTTCGGGAGCAACCTCGATGTCCAATCATCACCGACGATTATACTCAATGCTCGGCGTTCCAAACGTACAATGAACTATAGATACTCATATCCTCATCTTTACCATAATGTAACCTCGATACTCGAACATACCAATAACTGAGATAAAGCATATACATTATGATTTACCTCCCAAAATCGAAAGAACGATATGCGATCCGAATACCCAGAGTTCACAATAATAATCATCGCTATATGCATTATAAACGAAATGAAACTGAAACCATTCATTAAATATTATAACTGCGCAAGTAATAACTTGCCTCGATACCGATACCGCGAAGCTGCTGCCGAACACACTGCCTTTGTCTACGAGCTCCTCATCCCCGATCAAAAGCAATACAATGGACATACTCGAACACAACTGCAATATCTGGTTATAATCACCGATCAATAATCTCAACCTATCGAAGAAATCAAATAAAACATATCCGATAACAATCAACAACCGACAAAACTAACCAATCGAACTCAACGGTTCAACACAACCTCGAATAAACGCGGTCAGAACAAACCAAATCAAACCATCACGAATTCATAATCAAAACACAAAAATGCTGCACTGTCTGCCTACTTAGCGGACGTTAAACGCATAACGTAGCGTGCGCTAAGTTGTCCCGTTAGCGTGCGCTAGCCAGTAAGCTTAGCGTGTGCTAATGCTGTACAGTGGCATGCATTCCAAACATCGACTCACATCTTGCGACTACGAATCCGAATGAAGGGAGACATAAATCCCCATATCTCTTGAAGATAAACGACCCCATAATTATCACAATGATCATGTCAATGTCCATATATCAATAACAACCTCAATAATCAAACCGACTCGATAACAAGGATCATATCATGCTAAATCTGGAATTCAACCTAGTATCATGATTCATCTCATCTAAATCGACCAATATAATTACCAAGATTCAGAAATCCTTCTTAGATCGGGTTAAATGAATCAACATCCTTATGGTATGAAGAATCTTAACTAACATCCGAAACTCTTATCAAAATTCCATTGAATCTCATATAACATCATCATATGATTATCCAACATGCTCCTTGCATGAAATCATCCAAGAAAAATGAACCACTAACGAAGGAATACGAAGATTACCTGGTTTAGATGAACCAAAAAGAAGAACATTAGAACTCCATCCAAAGAATCATGAACAACTTGAAGGACAAGGCTTGAATCCATGCTCTCCATCTTAATCTTGTTAAAGATCACCATATCTCAGTGTTTGAGACCTCAAACCTCTTTCTAAAAACTCTCTCTCTCGGTAAGGAAGGAATGGACGAAATGCTTCATAACACCCTTCGTCCCTTTTTATAATATTCATTATTAGCGTGCGCTAACATCTCATGTTTAGCGTGCGCTACCGCTTAGCGTGCGCTAATCGACTTTGTTAGCGTGCGTTATCGAAGCCCAGCAGGCTCGCCTTGATTCGTAAACTAGCTTACGACGTAATGCCCATGTATTAACGTCGTAAAACATCCCGCCTAGCGACGCAAGTCATTTACCTTAGCGTGCGCTAATACCATTGACTTGCTACGATCTACACCTACCACGAAGATGCTCGTGACCCCACCACCAAATCAACCAATAAAGCCAAGATTCCCTGTTGACCGATATATAGTTAGCGTGCGCTAATCAACATGCATTAGCGTGCGCTAACACTACATTACAACATCCGTTGACTTATCGTAACGTGCGCCGAAAGTGGCACGGTCCACGCGTAGATTCCTTCCGATCGGTTTGTATTAGCGTGCGTTATCTTATATCCGTAGCGTGCGCTAATCCTGTAGCGATAGCGGCGCTACTCATGATTATTAGCGTGCGCTAATAATGTTACACTTAGCCATTTCCAATTACACTTTGTCTCGACATACCGAAAACACATATACACTTACCGAATACATATCCGAATCCAATAATATTCTTATACGATATACTCTATATCAGAAGTACGATAACCTGATACACGATATCCTCAAATGTAACTGTCGACCAGATACGACAATTCTACCGATACTGACATCTTAGTCCTTTATTTATTTTATTCCTACTGTACAGATTCCACGTTGTACAATATAACTCGAATAAAATAATATCAAACAACAGTAGTAGAAATTCCGGATATTACATTCTACACCACTTAAAATAAGTTTCGTCCTCGAAACTTGCAATCCGTCATAAAACAAACAAACATACCTTCCAACCCAAAATATCCCCAAAACCATCACGACAACGATCAATTATCGTCATCACTGAATAACCAAAAGAGCATACTTACAAATACGCAGGTCGACGATCTCCTGAAATACTAGCAAGCGGTCTCACTGTACAGTCTCAATACGCTTACGATCACAATTCCGTGAGTCTCAACAAAATATATCATCTTCGGATGAAACAATCTGCCCGAATCAAATCCTCATGCTGATTACATAATCAAGTCCCAATTCGATAAGACGAATAATATACAATACATCTACGAAACAACCGCCCAAAAAAGCGACACGAATCCGAAACATCAACAAAAATCCGACGCTCGGATGATCACCAATAATGATCAACAATCAACCGAATTTATCATCGACATGATAAATTCCAATATGACCAACCAGGTCAAAACACAATCGAGAATATCATCAACGTGATAAACTCCAATATTACCAACGAATGATCAACGAAAATCGAGAATACCTTCACACGATAAACTCCAACACGATCAACACGAACCACGTAAGCGGATATACGAAATAATAACATTCTCAAAACGACAAATCAATCACGTACGGTAGATCTCAATAAACATACCCAATCGCGAACATATTCCTCGGCACACGAACAATCGATCACAAATTGATGAACATACCTAATTATACATGGAGTGGGAACGACCACTCAATATCCAAAACCACCAGTATGGGGTCACCATCCCCAAATTTACACTTACAAAGAAATCATTCAAAGATCACTATGGTAACATTGCGCAACTACCGCACCAATGGACTCACATAGCACATATGTCCCGGTTTTACAAAGTCCAAAGTTCCAAAATTACATCCTGCACATGAATCTACAACGCGCAGTATATTTCTCTTATCTGATCAATCAACCGATCATCCTTGCATAACCAATCTACCATACTAAACTTCGAATCTCTTTTCCTTGTACCATCGATATGATATGCCCGATGCACTAAATGCGTATGTACATCAATCACATTTTCAATACCAGTTTGAAATCATATATTCTTGTCACGAAGACAATTTTCGAAAGTTCTTTCAAGAGTTTGAAAACTCAAAACATAAATTTTCGTAAGACCACGAAATCAATTTTAAAAATTAAATCGGCTCGCTGGTGCCAAGTTCTCGATAAAAATTCTTTTCAAATAGACACGATTAAATAAAATGAAATTCATGCAAATGCTTGTCCATATCCATACTCCTGTATATCAGTTCAGCTTGTCACCAATATCCACCGATATTCCATCGGGAAGACCACACGATCGAGTTCCAAAACCTCAATATATAGACTCCGATAAAAACTCCTTTTCCACACATGACTCGTATCGTCAACCATTTACCCATCCTGGATCACCTCAAATATGATATGACAAAACGTTGAAACAAATCAAGCAAATCAAACACGGCGAAAGACTTCCCGAGAGGTTCCATTTGAACGAGTAAACCAGAGCCTCGAAAGGCGGAAATAACATAGGTAAACGATTGGTAAAGTATTTTACAAATCTCGCGAGTTTTAGAAAACAGGAAGGTCTTTTGAAACGTTAGGGTCTCAGCCCGTATCTCATTCCACATTACAAGAAGTTTAAAAAGTAGAAAACTCTTTTCGGACCCCAAGTCCTGAGTTATAAAACCATTTCAAAATCGATTGGGTCTCGGCCCAAAATCATTTTCCGTAAAACGTCCGTAAGACATTCATTTTGAAGAGTATCATTTTCAAATGTTCAAAAGCGGTTCATATATCATAAAATGAATTAACATGACTACATGTTCTCCTGAACAATCCACAATATTTCTCCCAATGCACAATTCCGTTCCAAAATTTAATCGACATACTGATTTTCAAAATCATAGTTTCTCCATTCATCAATCATGTCCCAATTTTGTTACCTTATACTGTAACGCATGATATCTGCTGAATCTCAAAACGTATCAACTTAGAACGGCAATGAATCTCAATGAAATTCAAAAATCCAAATACTTACAGATCGTGAAGCCGACGATTCCCCGTGATACTGGCACATGTCTCGACTCTAGAAAATACTCAACACGGATATTTTCAAAACACACGTTTTGCCAAGTCGATTCGACTCAAGAACACAATACATCTCATTCCAGAATCTCGTTTAACACCGTTTGTAAAAGTTTATAACAACCCCAATACTACACTGGCATATCGCATAACCCTTAAGCCCGAGTGAACAACAAAAACTCACGGCTCCAATATTTGTCAATTGACAACTCGAATGAGGCAACGAAAACCACGACTCGACTCCAAATGCCTAGGTTTTCTCAACCTAAGGCTCCGATACCATATTCGTAACACCCCAGTTTAACCGGAAATATTACAGTAGCGTGGCCCCGAGATGGAACCCACAAGGCTAAAAGAAATTTTCGCAAACATTTACAAATGCCCAAGAGGCCAACGACAGTACTATCTTTAAAAATTCACAAAGACATATAAAATCCATTTATCAAAAACCGTCGTAAAAACTCTTTTGAAATTGCAAGGCCAAACAGCCGACACTCAAAAGTTTAGAAAATGATTTCCAAAGTAACCTCAGTTACTAGATACCAAAAGAGCATTTCAAAATACTCACGCAGCGGAAAAAGACCAACCATAAAGATACTCTAGCAGCGGAATACAAGAACCAATCAAGAAACTCAATGCACACAACATGTCTTAGCCAGTATCCTCCGGGAAGCTCATCTCTTCACGACCGCTACAAGCTCGATACTCCGAGAACCTAAAAAGAAATCCCATGATGGGGTCAGCCATAATATCCAACAATGATAACTGTCACATCACATTAATAATAACATACCAATGAGAATACAACATAAGAATACGACCAACATAATCTTACCGCCATGACTTTGCTTACTCAAGAAATTCTCATCAGAATAACCATTATCACATTTCACATCCTGTACTCGATTAACCAATAAACTCGAACATAATATCTGTATTGTACCTCAAACAATACTCAAGATTCTCAAACTGTCATCACCAACTCACGATACGGAAATATACCATTACCGACCAATACGATCCATCGAATAACATCATCAAATCCCAAGACGATAACCGATTTTCCATCAAAGACAAATACCAAGGAAATACGGAACATACCTCGAGATATGAAGTGCCACGACAATCATATCAGTCTAATCCGAGATCAGATCAATGCAATACGGACACGGTCCTAACACAAGACCTACAAATGCATACTCATATGACCACGTCAATATGATCACAGCAATATCAATCATGTATACTCAATGGAAATCCGACGATCCAGCGCCCTCAGCATAGATCCCTTTGTTGATCCTATCAGATCAACATAAGGTGGATAACTAACAATACACATATAAACAACAACATATGATACAATCAATGATGCGAATTCACAAGATTCCATCAACACAATACTGGTAATCCAACGATCCAGCGCCCTCAGCATAGATCCCCATGATGATCCCGTCGAACCAACACATGGTGGAAAACCTGTCCAACGATCCAGCGCCCTCAGCATAGATCCTCATGATGATCCCGTCGAACCAACGCATGATGGACATTCGATCCAGCGCCCTCAGCATAGATCCTCATAATCCCATCGGATTATTTACACAACATAAACAACACAATATGCATACACATATGCAAATCAACACGTTCATCAACATGAACAACATAACATGCACGACAACATAAAAATTTACTAGGACGACTTCATGTTCAACAACATGAAAGAAAGTGTACGAGACCAAAATAAATAACATTAAACCATAATCAATATGGAATACTTGCCCCGAGTCCTTCGGGAGCAACCTCGATGTCCAATCATCACCGACGATTATCCTCAATGCTCGGCGTTGCAAACGTACAATGAACTATAGATACTCATATCCTCGTCTTTACCATAATGTAACCTCGATACTCGAACATACCAATAACTGAGATAAAGCATATACATTATGATTTACCTCCCAGAATCGAAAGAACGATATGCGATCCGAATACCCAGAGTTCACAATAATAATCATCGCTATATGCATTATAAACGAAATGAAACTGAAACCATTCATTAAATATTATAACTACGCAAGTAATAACTTGCCTCGATACCGATACCGCGAAGCTGCTGCCGAACACACTGCCTTTGTCTACGAGCTCCTCATCCCCGATCAAAAGCAATACAATGGACATACTCGAACACAACCGCAATATCTGGTTATAATCACCGATCAATAATCTCAACCTATCGAAGAAATCAAATAACACATATCCGATAACAATCAACAACCGACAAAACTAACCAATCGAACTCAACGGTTCAACACAACCTCGAATAAACGCAATGTAACAAACCAAATCAAACCATCATGAATTCATAATCAAAACACAAAAATACTGCACTGTCTGCCTACTTAGCGCACGTTAAACGCATAACGTAGCGTGCGCTAAGTTGTCCCGTTAGCGTGCGCTAGCCAGTAAGCTTAGCGTGCGCTAATGCTGTACAGTGGCATGCATTCCAAACATCGACTCACATCTTGCGACAACGAATCCGAATGAAGGGAGACATAAATCCCCATATCTCTTGAAGATAAACGACCCCATAATTATCACAATGATCATGTCAATGTCCATATATCAATAACAACCTCAATAATCAAACCGACTCGATAACAAGGATCATATCATGCTAAATCTGGAATTCAACCTAGTATCATGATTCATCTCATCTAAATCGACCAATATAATTACCAAGATTCAGAAATCCTTCTTAGATCGGGTTAAATGAATCAACATCCTTATGGTATGAAGAATCTTAACTAACATCCGAAACTCTTATCAAAATTCCATTGAATCTCATATAACATCATCATATGATTATCCAACATGCTCCTTGCATGAAATCATCCAAGAAAAATGAACCACAAACGAAGGAATACGAAGATTACGGTTTAGATGAACCAAAAAGAAGAACATTAGAACTCCATCCAAAGAATCATGAACAACTTGAAGGACAAGGCTTGAATCCATGCTCTCCATCTTAATCTTGTTAAAGATCACCATCTCTCAGTGTTTGAGACCTCAAACCTCTTTCTAAAAACTCTCTCTCTCGGTTGCAAGGAAGGAATGGACGAAATGCTTCATAACACCCTTCTGTCCCTTTTTATAATATTCATTATTAGCGTGCGCTAACATCTCATGTTTAGCGTGCGCTACCGCCTTAGCGTGCGCTAACTGACTTTGTTAGCGTGCGCTATCAGCCTGCAGGCTACCGCCTTGCTTCGTAAACTAGCTTACGTACGTAATGCCCATGCATTAACGTACGTAAAACATCCTGCCTAGCGTACGCAAGTCATTTACCTTAGCGTGCGCTAATACCAGTTGACTTGCTACAATCTACACCTACCACGAAGATGCTCGTGACCCCACCAGCCGAAATCAACCAATAAAGCCAAGATTCCCTGTTGACCGATATATAGTTAGCGTGCGCTAATCAACATGCATTAGCGTGCGCTAACACTACATTACAACATCCGTTGACTTATCAGAACGTGCGCCGAAAGTGGCCTGGTCCACGCGTAGATTCCTTCCGATCGGACTGTATTAGCGTGCGTTATCTTATATCCGTAGCGTGTGCTAATCCTGCACGATAGCGTGCGCTACTCATGATTATTAGCGTGCGCTAATAATGTTACACTTAGCCATTTCCAACTGTTACCGCCTGTCTCGACATACCGAAAACACATATACACTTACTGAATACATATACTGAATCCAATAATATTCTTATACGATATACTCTATATCAGAAGTACGATAACCTGATACACGATATCCTCAAATGTAACTTTCGACAAGAAACGACAATTCTACCGATATCTTGACATCTTAGTCCTTTATTTATTTTATTCCTACTGCATGCATTCCACGTTGTACAATATAACTCGAATAAAATAATATCAAACAATGATAGTAGAAATTCGGATATTACATTCTACACCACTTAAAATAAGTTTCGTCCTCGAAACTTGCAATCCGTCATAAAACAAACAAACATACCTTCCAACCCAAAATATCCCCAAAACCATCACGACAACGATCAATTATCGTCATCACCGAATAACCAAAAGAGCATACTTACAAATACGCAGGTCGACGATCTCCTGAAATACTAGCAAGCGGTCTCACTGTACAGTCTCAATACGCTTACGATCACAATTCCCTGAGTCTCAACAAAATATATCATCTTCGGATGAAACAATCTGCCCGAATCAAATCCTACGCTGATTACATAATCAAGTCCCAATTCCGATAAGACGAATAATATACAATACATCTACGAAACAACTGCCCAAAACAACGACACGAATCCCGAAACATCAACAAAAATCCGAACGCTCAGATGATCACCAATAATGATCAACAATCAACCGAATTTATCATCGACATGATAAATTCCAATATGACCAACCAGAGGTCAAAACACAATCGAGAATATCATCAACGTGATAAACTCCAATATTACCAACGAATGATCAACGAAAATCGAGAATACCTTCACACGATAAACTCCAACACGATCAACACAGAACCACAGAAACAGATATACGAAATAATAACATTCTCAAAACGACAAATCAATCACGTACAGTAGATCTCAATAAACATACCCAACTGGCGAACATATTCCTCGGCACACGAACAATCGATCACAAATTGATGAACATACCTAATTATACATGGAGTGGGAACGACCACTCAATATCCAAAACCACCAGTATGGGGTCACCATCCCCAAATTTACACTTACAAAGAAATCATTCAAAGATCACTATGGTAAGATTGCGCAACTACCGCACCAATGGACTCACATAGCACATATGTCCCGGTTTTACAAAGTCCAAAGTTCCAAAATTACATCCTGCACATGAATCTACAACGCGCAGTATATTTCTCTTATCTGATCAATCAACCGATCATCCTTGCATAACCAATCTACCATACTAAACTTCGAATCTCTTTTCCTTGTACCATCGATATGATATGCCCGATGCACTAAATGCGTATGTACATCAATCACATTTTCAATACCAGTTTGAAATCATATATTCTTGTCACGAAGACAATTTTCGAAAGTTCTTTCAAGAGTTTGAAAACTCAAAACATAAATTTTCGTAAGACCACGAAATCAATTTTAAAAATTAAATCGGCTCGCTGGTGCCAAGTTCTCGATAAAAATTCTTTTCAAATAGACACGATTAAATAAAATGAAATTCATGCAAATGCTTGTCCATATCCATACTCCTGTATATCGGTTCGACTTGTCACCAATATCCACCGATATTCCATCGGGAAGACCACACGATCGAGTTCCAAAACCTCAATATATAGACTCGATAAAAACTCCTTTTCCACACATGACTCGTATCGTCAACCATTTACCCATCCTGGATCACCTCAAATATGATATGACAAAACGTTGAAACAAATCAAGCAAATCAAACACGGCGAAAGACTTCCCGAGAGGTTCCATTTGAACGAGTAAACCAGAGCCTCGAAAGGCGGAAATAACATAGGTAAACGATTGGTAAAGTATTTTACAAATCTCGCGAGTTTTAGAAAACAGGAAGGTCTTTTGAAACGTTAGGGTCTCAGCCCGTATCTCATTCCACATTACAAGAAGTTTAAAAGTAGAAAACTCTTTTCGGACCCCAAGTCTGAGTTATAAAACCATTTCAAAATCGATTGGGTCTCGGCCCAAAATCATTTTCCGTAAACGTCCGTAAGACATTCATTTTGAAGAGTATCATTTTCAAATGTTCAAAAGCGGTTCATATATCATAAAATGAATTAACATGACTACATGTTCTCTGAACAATCCACAATATTTCTCCCAATGCACAATTCCGTTCCAAAATTTAATCGACATCGATTTTCAAAATCATAGTTTCTCCATTCATCAATCATGTCCCAATTTTGTTACCTTATACCGTAACGCATGATATCCGCTTGAATCTCAAAACGTATCAACTTAGAACGGCAATAAATCTCAATGAAATTCAAAATCCAAATACTTACGGATCGTGAAGCCGACGATTCCCCGTGATCTTGGCACATGTCTCGACTCTAGAAAATACTCAACACGGATATTTTCAAAACACACGTTTGCCAAGTCGATTCGACCTAAGAACACAATACATCTCATTCCAGAATCTCGTTTAACACCGTTTGGAAAAGTTTATAACAACCCCAATACTACACTGGCAAATCGCATAACCCATAAGCCCGAGTGAACAACAAAACTCACGGCTCCAATATTTGTCAATTGACAACTCGAATGAGGCAACGAAAACACGAGCCAACTCGACCCAAATGCCTAGGTTTTCTCAACCTAAGGCTCCGATACCATATTCGTAACACCCCGATTTAACCGGAAATATTACAGCGCCGTGGGCCCCGAGATGGAACCCACAAGGCTAAAAGAAATTTTCGCAAACATTTACAAATGCCCAAGAGGCCAACGACAGTACTATCTTTAAAAATTCACAAAGACATATAAAATCCATTTATCAAAAACCGTCGTAAAAACTCTTTTGAAATCGCAAGGCCAACAAATTGACACTCAAAAGTTTAGAAAATGATTTCCAAAGTAACCTCGGTTACTAGATACCAAAAGAGCATTTCAAAATACTCACGCAATGGAAAAGACCAACCATAAAGATACTCTAGCAATGAATACAAGAACCAATCAAGAAACTCAATGCACACAACATGTCTTAGCCAAGATCCTCAGGAAGCTCATCTCTTCACGACCGCTACAAGCTCGATACTCCGAGAACCTAAAAGAAATCCCATGATGGGGTCACCATAATATCCAACAATGATAACTGTCACATCACATTAATAATAACATACCAATGAGAATACAACATAAGAATACGACCAACATAATCTTACCGCCATGACTTTGCTTACTCAAGAAATTCTCATCGAATAACCATTATCACATTTCACATCCCGTACTCGATTAACCAATAAACTCGAACATAATATACGTATTGTACCTCAAACAATACTCAAGATTCTCAAACTGTCATCACCAACTCACGATACGGAAATATACCATTACCGACCAATACGATCCATCGAATAACATCATCAAATCCCAAGACGATAACCGATTTTCCATCAAAGACAAATACCAAGGAAATACGGAACATACCTCGAGATATGAAGTGCCACGACAATCATATCGTCTAATCCGAGATCGGATCAATGCAATACGGACACGGTCCTAACACAAGACCTACAAATGCATACTCATATGACCACGTCAATATGATCACAGCAATATCAATCATGTATACTCAATGGAAATCCGACGATCCAGCGCCCTCAGCATAGATCCCTTTGTTGATCCTATCAGATCAACATAAGGTGGATAACTAACAATACACATATAAACAACAACATATGATACAATCAATGATGCGAATTCACAAGATTCCATCAACACAATACTGGTAATCCAACGATCCAGCGCCCTCAGCATAGATCCCCATGATGATCCCGTCGAACCAACACATGGTGGAAAACCTATCCAACGATCCAGCGCCCTCAGCATAGATCCTCATGATGATCCCGTCGAACCAACGCATGATGGACATTCGATCCAGCGCCCTCAGCATAGATCCTCATAATCCCATCGGATTATTTACACAACATAAACAACACATTATGCATACACATATGCAATTCAACACGTTCATCAACATGAACAACATAACATGCGACAACATAAAAATTTACTAGACGACTTCATGTTCAACAACATGAAAGAAAGTGTACGAGACCAAAATAAATAACATTAAACCATAATCAATATGGAATACTTGCCCCGAGTCCTTCGGGAGCAACCTCGATGTCCAATCATCACCGACGATTATCCTCAATGCTCGGCGTTGCAAACGTACAATGAACTATAGATACTCATATCCTCGTCTTTACCATAATGTAACCTCGATACTCGAACATACCAATAACTGAGATAAAGCATATACATTATGATTTACCTCCCAGAATCGAAAGAACGATATGCGATCCGAATACCCAGAGTTCACAATAATAATCATCGCTATATGCATTATAAACGAAATGAAACTGAAACCATTCATTAAATATTATAACTACGCAAGTAATAACTTGCCTCGATACCGATACCGCGAAGCTGCCGCCGAACACACCGCCTTTGTCTACGAGCTCCTCATCCCCGATCAAAAGCAATACAATGGACATACTCGAACACAACCGCAATATCTGGTTATAATCACCGATCAATAATCTCAACCTATCGAAGAAATCAAATAACACATATCCGATAACAATCAACAACCGACAAAACTAACCAATCGAACTCAACGGTTCAACACAACCTCGAATAAACGCAATGAACAAACCAAATCAAACCATCATGAATTCATAATCAAAACACAAAAATATCGCCTGTCGCCTACTTAGCGCACGTTAAACGCATAACGTAGCGTGCGCTAAGTTGTCCCGTTAGCGTGCGCTAGCGGCAAGCTTAGCGTGCGCTAATGCCGCATGCTGGCATGCATTCCAAACATCGACTCACATCTTGCGACAACGAATCCGAATGAAGGGAGACATAAATCCCCATATCTCTTGAAGATAAACGACCCCATAATTATCACAATGATCATGTCAATGTCCATATATCAATAACAACCTCAATAATCAAACCGACTCGATAACAAGGATCATATCATGCTAAATGGAATTCAACCTAGTATCATGATTCATCTCATCTAAATCGACCAATATAATTACCAAGATTGAAATCCTTCTTAGATCGGGTTAAATGAATCAACATCCTTATGGTATGAAGAATCTTAACTAACATCCGAAACTCTTATCAAAATTCCATTGAATCTCATATAACATCATCATATGATTATCCAACATGCTCCTTGCATGAAATCATCCAAGAAAAATGAACCACAAACGAAGGAATACGAAGATTACCTGGTTTAGATGAACCAAAAAGAAGAACATTAGAACTCCATCCAAAGAATCATGAACAACTTGAAGGACAAGGCTTGAATCCATGCTCTCCATCTTAATCTTGTTAAAGATCACCATCTCTCAGTGTTTGAGACCTCAAACCTCTTTCTAAAAACTCTCTCTCTCGGTTGCAAGAAAGGAATGGACGAAATGCTTCATAACACCCTTCTGTCCCTTTTTATAATATTCATTATTAGCGTGCGCTAACATCTCATGTTTAGCGTGCGCTACCGCCTTAGCGTGCGCTAACTGACTTTGTTAGCGTGCGCTATCAAGCCCAGAGGCTACCGCCTTGCTTCGTAAACTAGCTTACGACGTAATGCCCATGCATTAACGTACGTAAAACATCCCGCCTAGCGACGCAAGTCATTTACCTTAGCGTGCGCTAATACGATTGACTTGCTATAGTCTACACCTACCACGAAGATGCTCGTGACCCCACCACCAAATCAACCAATAAAGCCAAGATTCCCTGTTGACCGATATATAGTTAGCGTGCGCTAATCAACATGCATTAGCGTGCGCTAACACTACATTACAACATCCGTTGACTTATCAGAACGTGCGCCGAAAGTGGCCTGGTCCACGCGTAGATTCCTTCCGATCGGACTGTATTAGCGTGCGTTATCTTATATCCGTAGCGTGTGCTAATCCTGCACGATAGCGTGCGCTACTCATGATTATTAGCGTGCGCTAATAATGTTACACTTAGCCATTTCCAACTATTACCGCCTGTCTCGACATACCGAAAACACATATACACTTACTGAATACATATACTGAATCCAATAATATTCTTATACGATATACTCTATATCAGAAGTACGATAACCTGATACACGATATCCTCAAATGTAACTGTCGACCAGATACGACAATTCTACCGATACTGACATCTTAGTCCTTTATTTATTTTATTCCTACTGTACAGATTCCACGTTGTACAATATAACTCGAATAAAATAATATCAAACAACAGTAGTAGAAATTCCGGATATTACATTCTACACCACTTAAAATAAGTTTCGTCCTCGAAACTTGCAATCCGTCATAAAACAAACAAACATACCTTCCAACCCAAAATATCCCCAAAACCATCACGACAACGATCAATTATCGTCATCCGAATAACCAAAAGAGCATACTTACAAATACGCAGTCGACGATCTCTGAAATACTAGCAAGCGGTCTCACCGCATACTCTCAATACGCTTACGATCACAATTCCCGAGTCTCAACAAAATATATCATCTTCGGATGAAACAATCCGCCCGAATCAAATCCTGTCACTTTGATTACATAATCAAGTCCCAATTAGATAAGACGAATAATATACAATACATCTACGAAACAACCGCCCAAAAAAGCGACGAATCCCGAAACATCAACAAAAATCCGAACGCTCAGATGATCACCAATAATGATCAACAATCAACCGAATTTATCATCGACATGATAAATTCCAATATGACCAACCAGAGGTCAAAACACAATCGAGAATATCATCAACGTGATAAACTCCAATATTACCAACGAATGATCAACGAAAATCGAGAATACCTTCACACGATAAACTCCAACACGATCAACACAGAACCACGAGAAATGGATATACGAAATAATAACATTCTCAAAACGACAAATCAATCACGTACGGTAGATCTCAATAAACATACCCAATGGCGAACATAGTCCTCGTCACACGAAAAATCGATCACAAATTTATGAACATAACTTATTATACATGGAGTGGGAAAGACCTCTCATTATCCAAAACCACCAGGATGTGGTCACCATCCACAAATTTACACTTACAAAGAAATCATTCAAAGATCACTATGGTAAGAATGCGCAACTACCGCACCAATGGACTCACATAGCACATAAGTCCCGGTTTTACAAAGTCCAAATGTCTAAAATTACATCCAGCACATGAATCTACAACGCGCAGTATATTTCTCTTATCTGATCAATCAACCGATCATCCTTGCATAACCAATCTACCATACTAAACTTCGAATCTCTTTTCCTTGTACCATCGATATGATATGCCCGATGCACTAAATGCGTATGTACATCAATCACATTTTCAATACCAGTTTGAAATCATATATTCTTGTCACGAAGACAATTTTCGAAAGTTCTTTCAAGAGTTTGAAAACTCAAAACATAAATTTTCGTAAGACCACGAAATCAATTTTAAAAATTAAATCGGCTCGCTGGTGCCAAGTTCTCGATAAAAATTCTTTTCAAATAGACACGATTAAATAAAATGAAATTCATGCAAATGCTTGTCCATATCCATACTCCTGTATATCAGTTCAGCTTGTCACCAATATCCACCGATATTCCATCGGGAAGACCACACGATCGAGTTCCAAAACCTCAATATATAGACTCCGATAAAAACTCCTTTTCCACACATGACTCGTATCGTCAACCATTTACCCATCCTGGATCACCTCAAATATGATATGACAAAACGTTGAAACAAATCAAGCAAATCAAACACGGCGAAAGACTTCCCGAGAGGTTCCATTTGAACGAGTAAACCAGAGCCTCGAAAGGCGGAAATAACATAGGTAAACGATTGGTAAAGTATTTTACAAATCTCGCGAGTTTTAGAAAACAGGAAGGTATTTTGAAACGTTAGGGTCTCAGCCCGTATCTCATTCCACATTACAAGAAGTTTAAAAAGTAGAAAACTCTTTTCGGACCCCAAGTCCTGAGTTATAAAACCATTTCAAAATCGATTGGGTCTCGGCCCAAAATCATTTTCCGTAAAACGTCCGTAAGACATTCATTTTGAAGAGTATCATTTTCAAATGTTCAAAAGCGGTTCATATATCATAAAATGAATTAACATGACTACATGTTCTCCTGAACAATCCACAATATTTCTCCCAATGCACAATTCCGTTCCAAAATTTAATCGACATACTGATTTTCAAAATCATAGTTTCTCCATTCATCAATCATGTCCCAATTTTGTTACCTTATACTGTAACGCATGATATCTGCTGAATCTCAAAACGTATCAACTTAGAACGGCAATAAATCTCAATGAAATTCAAAAATCCAAATACTTACAGATCGTGAAGCCGACGATTCCCCGTGATACTGGCACATGTCTCGACTCTAGAAAATACTCAACACGGATATTTTCAAAACACACGTTTTGCCAAGTCAGTTCGACCTAAGAACACAATACATCTCATTCCAGAGAATCTCGTTTAACACCGTTTGGAAAAGTTTATAACAACCCCAATACTACACTGGCAAATCGCATAACCCATAAGCCCGAGTGAACAACAAAAACTCACGGCTCCAATATTTGTCAATTGACAACTCGAATGAGGCAACGAAAACACGAGCCAACTCGACCCAAATGCCTAGGTTTTCTCAACCTAAGGCTCCGATACCATATTCTGTAACACCCCCAGATTTAACCGGAAATATTACAGCGCCGTGGGCCCCGAGATGGAACCCACAAGGCTAAAAGAAATTTTCGCAAACATTTACAAATGCCCAAGAGGCCAACGACAGTACTATCTTTAAAAATTCACAAAGACATATAAAATCCATTTATCAAAAACCGTCGTAAAAACTCTTTTGAAATCGCAAGGCCAAACAGCCGACACTCAAAAGTTTAGAAAATGATTTCCAAAGTAACCTCAGTTACTAGATACCAAAAGAGCATTTCAAAATACTCACGCAGCGGAAAAAGACCAACCATAAAGATACTCTAGCAGCGGAATACAAGAACCAATCAAGAAACTCAATGCACACAACATGTCTTAGCCAGTATCCTCAGAAGCTCATCTCTTCACGACCGCTACAAGCTCGATACTCCGAGAACCTAAAAAGAAATCCCATGATGGGGTCAGCCATAATATCCAACAATGATAACTGTCACATCACATTAATAATAACATACCAATGAGAATACAACATAAGAATACGACCAACATAATCTTACCGCCATGACTTTGCTTACTCAAGAAATTCTCATCAGAATAACCATTATCACATTTCACATCCTGTACTCGATTAACCAATAAACTCGAACATAATATCTGTATTGTACCTCAAACAATACTCAAGATTCTCAAACTGTCATCACCAACTCACGATACGGAAATATACCATTACCGACCAATACGATCCATCGAATAACATCATCAAATCCCAAGACGATAACCGATTTTCCATCAAAGACAAATACCAAGGAAATACGGAACATACCTCGAGATATGAAGTGCCACGACAATCATATCAGTCTAATCCGAGATCGATCAATGCAATACGGACACGGTCCTAACACAAGACCTACAAATGCATACTCATATGACCACGTCAATATGATCACGGCAATATCAATCATGTATACTCAATGGAAATCCGACGATCCAGCGCCTCGGCATAGATCCCTTTGTTGATCCTATCGAGATCAACATAAGGTGGATAACTAACAATACACATATAAACAACAACATATGATACAATCAATGATGCGAATTCACAAGATTCCATCAACACAATCGGTAATCCAACGATCCAGCGCCCTCAAGATAGATCCCCATGATGATCCGTCGAACCAACACATGGTGGAAAACCCGTCCCAACGATCCGGCGCCCTCGGCATAGATCCTCATGATGATCCGTCGAACCGCATGATGGACATTCGATCCAGCGCCCTCAGCATAGATCCTCATAATCCCATCGGATTATTTACACAACATAAACAACACAATATGCATACACATATGCAAATCAACACGTTCATCAACATGAACAACATAACATGCACGACAACATAAAAATTTACTAGGACGACTTCATGTTCAACAACATGAAAGAAAGTGTACGAGACCAAAATAAATAACATTAAACCATAATCAATATGGAATACTTGCCCCGAGTCCTTCGGGAGCAACCTCGATGTCCAATCATCACCGACGATTATCCTCAATGCTCGGCGTTGCAAACGTACAATGAACTATAGATACTCATATCCTCGTCTTTACCATAATGTAACCTCGATACTCGAACATACCAATAACTGAGATAAAGCATATACATTATGATTTACCTCCCAGAATCGAAAGAACGATATGCGATCCGAATACCTGAGTTCACAATAATAATCATCGCTATATGCATTATAAACGAAATGAAATCGAAACCATTCATTAAATATTATAACTACGCAAGTAATAACTTGCCTCGATACCGATACCGCGAAGCCTTTGCCGAACACACCGCCTTTGTCTACGAGCTCCTCATCCCCGATCAAAAGCAATACAATGGACATACTCGAACACAACCGCAATATCTGGTTATAATCACCGATCAATAATCTCAACCTATCGAAGAAATCAAATAACACATATCCGATAACAATCAACAACCGACAAAACTAACCAATCGAACTCAACGGTTCAACACAACCTCGAATAAACGCAATGAACAAACCAAATCAAACCATCATGAATTCATAATCAAAACACAAAATATCGCCTTTATCGCCTACTTAGCGCACGTTAAACGCATAACGTAGCGTGCGCTAAGTTGTCCGTTAGCGTGCGCTAGCGGTAAGCTTAGCGTGCGCTAATGCCGTCTGATGGCATGCATTCCAAACATCGACTCACATCTTGCGACGAATCCGAATGAAGGGAGACATAAATCCCCATATCTCTTGAAGATAAACGACCCCATAATTATCACAATGATCATGTCAATGTCCATATATCAATAACAACCTCAATAATCAAACCGACTCGATAACAAGGATCATATCATGCTAAATCTGGAATTCAACCTAGTATCATGATTCATCTCATCTAAATCGACCAATATAATTACCAAGATTCAGAAATCCTTCTTAGATCGGGTTAAATGAATCAACATCCTTATGGTATGAAGAATCTTAACTAACATCCGAAACTCTTATCAAAATTCCATTGAATCTCATATAACATCATCATATGATTATCCAACATGCTCCTTGCATGAAATCATCCAAGAAAAATGAACCACAAACGAAGGAATACGAAGATTACCTGGTTTAGATGAACCAAAAAGAAGAACATTAGAACTCCATCCAAAGAATCATGAACAACTTGAAGGACAAGGCTTGAATCCATGCTCTCCATCTTAATCTTGTTAAAGATCACCATCTCTCAGTGTTTGAGACCTCAAACCTCTTTCTAAAAACTCTCTCTCTCGGTTGCAAGAAAGGAATGGACGAAATGCTTCATAACACCCTTCTGTCCCTTTTTATAATATTCATTATTAGCGTGCGCTAACATCTCATGTTTAGCGTGCGCTACCGCCTTAGCGTGCGCTAACTTACTTTGTTAGCGTGCGCTATCGAAGCCCAGAGGCTACTGCCTTGCTTCGTAAACTAGCTTATGTACGTAATGCCCATGCATTAACGTACGTAAAACATCCTGCCTAGCGTACGCAAGTCATTTACCTTAGCGTGCGCTAATACCAGTTGACTTGCTACAGTCTACACCTACCACGAAGATGCTCGTGACCCCACCAGCCGAAATCAACCAATAAAGCCAAGATTCCCTGTTGACCGATATATAGTTAGCGTGCGCTAATCAACATGCATTAGCGTGCGCTAACACTACATTACAACATCCGTTGACTTATCAGAACGTGCGCCGAAAGTGGCCTGGTCCACGCGTAGATTCCTTCCGATCGGACTGTATTAGCGTGCGTTATCTTATATCCGTAGCGTGTGCTAATCCTGCACGATAGCGTGCGCTACTCATGATTATTAGCGTGCGCTAATAATGTTACACTTAGCCATTTCCAATCATTCTGCTTTGTCTCGACATACCGAAAACACATATACACTTACTGAATACATATACTGAATCCAATAATATTCTTATACGATATACTCTATATCAGAAGTACGATAACCTGATACACGATATCCTCAAATGTAACTGTCGACCAGATACGACAATTATACCGATACTGACATCTCATTCCTTTATTTATTTTATTCCTACTGTACAGATTCCACGCTGTACAATATAACTCGAATAAAATAATATCAAACAACAGTAGTAGAAATTCCGGATATTATAGAACCAAGCACATCGTACCAACCCGACTCAAGGGACGCCATCTCACATCGATTAACGGACGACATCGAGCCAAGGATCGGTTTCGAGCCAAGTCTCGACATCGATCCTAGGATCGAGTCCGGAAATCGTTCCAAACAAGAGGCGACTGTCCCCGTCAAAGAGTTGGAAAGTATAACGTTAGATCCGGCTCACCCGGAGCGGGAAGTATAGATCAGCGCAAGCATCGATCGCGAATTAAAAGAGGACATGATTAATTTACTACGTAAGAACATCGGAGTCTTTGCCTGGTCGCATCAAGATATGGTCGGCATAAGTCCTGAACACGCTTTCCACTATCTAAAGATCGACCCGGCAAGGAAGCCTGTTCACCAGAAACCTAGGAAATTCGGTCCTGAGAGGTACGCAGCACTCGACATAGAAGTCAAAAAGCTACTCAACAACAAACTAATCGGAATAGCTACAGACGATCCATAGTGGGTCGCCAACGCGGTGCTCGTCAAAAAGCCAACTGGCTCCTAGAGGTTGTGCATCGACTTCACCGACCTCAACGCGGCATGTCCAAAAGATCACTTTCCGATGCCCCATATCAATCACTTGGTGAATACTACTGCAGGCTGCGAAATGATGTCGTTCATGGATGCCTTCGCCGGATACCATCAAATCCCAATGGCGGAGAAAGACATAAAGCACACATCTTTCCACACAGAAAGGACATATACTTTTGGGTCCGAATGCCGTTCGGCTTGAAGAATGCGGGGGCAACCTACCAGCGTCTAGTCAACAGAATGTTCGCCAATAAGATCGGCAAGACCATGGAAGTCTACATTGACGACATCGTGGTCAAAAGCCTCAAGAAGGAAGATCACCTCAATGATCTCGCCGAGACGTTCGCCATCCTCGAGAAGTTCAACATGAAACTGAACCCCAAGAAATGCAACTTCGGGGTGAGCTCCGGAAAATTCCTAGGGCACATCGTGAGCCAAAGGGGGATCGAGGCGAACCCCACCAAGATTCAGGCAATCCTCGACATGCAGGAGCCACGGAACGTCAAGCAGGTGCAATGCCTCACAGGTTGTCTAGCCGCCCTCAACCGTTTCATATCTCGACTCGGCGATAAAATCAAGCATTTCTTCGCGACCATCAAGAACAAGAAGTTCGCATGGACGAAGGAGAGTCAGGTAGCATTCGCCAAAATCAAGGAATATCTATCTAACCCCCAGATCCTGGCAAAACCGATCCCCGGTGAGAAATTATTCCTTTACCTAGCGGCCTCGGAAGTTGCACTGAGTGCCGTGTTGGTGCGAGCGGAGGGACAAGTCCACTTGCCGATCTACTATGTTAGTCAAGCGCTCCATGACGCAGAAACACGTTATACACCATTGGAGAATATCGCCTATGCTCTAGTCATGTGTGTTCGCAAGCTGAGGGCTTACTTCTTCGAACATCAAGTGGAAGTCCTGACAACTCTACCTCTAAGGCAAGTTCTACACCGACCGGACACTAATGGGCGACTCCTCAAGTGGTCACTGGAGATCGCCCAATACGGTATCACATACGCTCCTCGCACGGCGATCAAAGGCCAAGCTCTGGCAGACTTCGTGGTGGAATTAACATTCCCTCACAGTCCAACCCAGATCGGCCGACCTGCCTGGAAGCTATATGTGGATGGCTCGGCGACCGATTCGCGAGCAAGGGCAGGGATTGTCCTCATCAGTCCCAATGGGCAAAGTTTCACAAATGCTGTGCGTTTTGGATTTCATGCGACCAACAATGAAGCCGAATATGAAGCCTTGGTAGGCGGGCTCGATCTAGCCCTCGCCCTGGATGTTCGTCGCCTCCATATCTTCATGGACTCCCTCTTGGTCGTGAACCAAGTCAAGGGAGAATATGAGGCGCGCGGCGAACAGATGGTCAAATACCAAGAGTTGGTCGCCGAAATGTGCACAAAATTTGAGGAAGTGCTAATCGAACAGGTCCCGAGAGAGCACAACTCGCAGGCCGATGCTCTATCCAAAATAGCGTCATCAGATGTGGCAGCCGATTTCTCTAATATCCAAATTACAAAATCAGCAAGGCCGGCGATCGACAGAAACCTGGTTACCACAGTCGCCGTTGCCGAGGAGAACTGGATGACTCCGTTCATCAAATACTTAAAGGATGGAACGGTCTCTGACGACCGTATCAAAGCTCGCCAACTCCAGCTCCGTGCGACCAGGTACACCCTATTGGACGACTGGCTTTACAAGCGAGCTTTCAGCCTTCCCCTCCTCAAATGTATTACACCGGAGGAAGGTCGGCTCGTTTTGGCCGAGATCCATGACGGGATCTGTGGAAACTATGCTGGCGGACGAGCTCTCGTCCATAAAACAACCAGACAAGGTTTTTTCTGGCCATCACTTCAGAAGGATGCGATCGCCTATGCCAGATCGTGTCATAGGTGTCAATTAATGGGACCAAACATCAAACTCTCCCCCGAGCAACTCACTTCAATGTACAGCCCATGGCCTTTCGCCTAATGGGGCATTGACCTTATAGGTCCCTTGCCGACGGCGCCAGGGGGCTGTAAGTTTGCCATCGTGGGGGTCGACTACTTCACCAAATGGTCTGAGGCTAAACCGCTCAACAAGATCGGTCAAGAGAAAGTAATCAAGTTCATCTAGAAAAACATCATATGTCGGTTCGGTCTGCCCCAGGCCATCATCTCCGACAACGGAAAGCAGTTCGATGGCTTAGAAGTCATGCAATTCTGTGAGAAGTGGGGAATCAAGAGGTTGTTCTCGGCCCCCTACCACCCTCAGACGAACGGGCAGGTAGAAGCCGTAAACAAAATCCTCAAACACACGATTAAGCACGACTCGAATCCAGGCAAGGACGGTGGGCGAGCGAGCTCCCGGACATTTTGTGGTCTTATCGAACGACGACCCGTAACTCAACCGGTGAAACCCCATTCGCCCTCGCCTTCAAAACAGAAGTGGTGATCCCCTAGGAGATCGCCATCCTCAGCCATCGAACCGAACAAGAGATGACGACCGACAATGATGTGCCCGACGGATCGACCTCGACATGCTCGAAGAACGACGATTGGCCTCAGAAATGAAGAACACAATCCACAAAAGGAGATCCGAGAAGTTCTTCAATTCGAAGGTCAAGGAAAGAAGGTTTCAAGTGGGCGATCTCGTCCTCAAAAAGATACAGACCCACACAGGTGTCTTTGGTCCGAACTGGGAAGGCCACTTCAGGATATCTAAATGGCTAACTAAGGGAGCCTACGAACTTGAACATCCTGACGGTACTCTGGATCAATATCCCTGGAACGCCGTACATCTGAAGAAATACTACCAGTGAAAACTTTATATTCAGTTTCAACTGCCCAATGAACAAGGAATATAATGTGATTTTTTCCTATCCCATCTATTCTGGCAATCGCCCCACCAGGCACATCGTATACCATCAAGGATCGTCGCTCGAATATGGCGATCCGAGGTAGAAAAAGTGCAGCCATGGTTCTGGAGGTCGATAGAACCGACATCTTCGCCCATGCAAGGTTCCTTGGGCTGAGATCGCCCGCCCTTCGTTTAAATACGAGGCCGGCAATGCATAGCCGAAGGACCCTCCAAAATAATTTGTGGACACGTTCACACGCCCGCAAAGTACGTCATCTAACATGATGTACTCGGACAAGGCGACACGTCCCTACCCCGTCACAACGTATACCATCGAGAGTCGACATCCAACATGCCGACCCGAGGTAGAAAAGTGCTGATAAAGCCGTGGATGTGGAGTCGAATAAACCGACGATGCCCCATGCAAGGACTCCTCCAGACCAAGATCGCCCACCTTTCGTTTAAATACAAGGCAGGCGCAGCCTAACGGAGGACCCTCAAAATAAAGTGAGTCGCGGGATAGACAATGTCCCTCACACACAAATACACGGTTGTGGAGGTCGGTCCATCGAACTCCGCGACCGTGCACGATTCCTCATAGTCGGTATAACTGAAGATAGCTCACCAAACATACTATTTTTGTTCCCTTACTTACAATAAGTAAACAAAAACAAGGGGGCAGAGAAGAGGAGCTAATCCTAAAGGCGATCGAACAGAAGGAATCGTACTCGATCGGATTCGTTCAAACACACGCAATACGATGAGTTTTGTTCGACAATATTTACAAGTAAGAATTTCCAAACATGTCAATACTTTCAAACATTCAGACAATCGATCGGGTGAACAAGACATCGGAAGCAATCATACCCATACTTGTAAAAATTCGCATGCAAACATTCAAAGGCGATCGTACGAGTTAAGACAAAGATGCAAAAAAGGGAATGTTTTATTCATTTTTCAAGGAGTTCGTACAATACAGAGCCCGAAGGCAATACAAAGAAAGAGCAAAAAATTACAAGTAAAAGAAGACAGAAATCTCTCAGGGCCCCTCCGGCTGGTCTTCGCCCCCAGGTGGCGGATCGGCATGCGCCCCCCCATCGGCCTCCGGATAGATGAGTTTATCCGGAAAAGGATACCAACTCAAGTCGATCCCAAAGTCGATGAGATCAAGGATCGGCAAGGAAAACTCTGGATACAAAGGGTGCTCGAGTGCATAGGCCTTGAAGCTCTCTATCAAGGGACCGATCTCGATCCCTACCTTTTTGGCGGCTCGGACTGCGTCGGCGTAGGCCACATAATAGGCGAACTCGCCAACGAGTGCCACATTGAGGTAGGGATCGGTCTCGATCGCCTTTAGCTGCCTTTCAGCTCAGTGGTCGTCTTCTCCGCTTCTGCCAATTCGACCACCTTAGCAGTCGTTTCCCCCTTAGCCTTCTCCAGCTCTCCCTTCGCCACCTCCAGCTCGCTGTTGAGCCGATCCACTGTCGCCTTCAGCACGGCCGCCTCCTCCTGCGAATCCACTTTCATCCGGCGAGCCTCCTTCTCCTGGTCGCGTAACCGATCGGCCACTTCCTTGGAGCGGCTCAGCTTCTGCTTCATTCGGTCAATGTCCTGTTTAGCTCGTTTGGCCGTCTCCAAGTACTCCTTCTCCATAGACTGGATCCGGTTGGCAAATTCAATGTTTTTGTTCCGGGCGGCCTCGAGGTCGCTATGGAGGCGAGCATTAGAGGGTCGCCCTTCAAAATCCCTAGCGGCTTTGACGACCATCGTCGCCGCCTGGAGAGTCAGGGCGATGGTCGCCTGCATGGCGTCTCCAGATCGCCGACGAGCGATCGCATAAAGATCGGTCGTCCAAGACTTAGGCAGAGCGGTGCTGGCCTTCTGGACGTCGAGGGACTTTTGCGGAGCCTTACTCGCCAAGAAATCCAGCACCATAGGCGAGACGTCCGGATCAGCAAGACGGACCCTACAACACAAACAACAGAGACAAAGGAGTTAGTTTATACCTTACTCAAATTTCCTAACTCGGAAAGTTCAATCCGATCTTACCTGTTGACCAGCTCGGGATCGCGGCCAAAATAGGGCTTGCACCGAGAAGTTTCAGCTTCAGTAATCGCCACCTTTTTCAAGAAACCGCCCGATGACCTGGAGCCGGACGCCGAGGGCCTAGAGCCTGACCCCTCCACCAATGGAACAGCGGAGATAGGAGCCGCGGCGACTGGAGGCTCCAAAATAGACACGTCCACCTCAGTAGTCGGCAGGGACTCCTCCAGCCTCCGCCTCTTGCGGTTACGCTGGAGTTGTTCCTCCTCTTGAATTTCTGGCTCGGTGACCGGCACCACAGCGGGCCTCACCACAGGGACGGGGCGAGACATTGTCGCAGCAATGCGACCCGTCTTCTTCCCCTGGTGAACACGACCGATAAGACCAGGATTAGACATGGCGATCTCCTGCGGTGGCTCGACGAAGCGGGGAAAATGAATCTCTGACAAAGAACAAATTCAAACAAGTTAAACACCTCTGTCAATCAGACGATCGCCAAGTAAGGAAGAAGAAGTAAAATTTATACCTGGAACTTTCAGATGATGTGGGAAGCGAAATAATCGAGCCCCCAACTGGTGAAGTTCGTCCCCCAATGAGCAAACGTCTATGTAGGAATCCGGTAAGGCACGAATCCGCTCCCAAACGATCAAGAACTCGAAGGGGAGATCTCCGATCGCTGGAACAAGGGATCCTGCAAAAAGGAAACGAAATTAGATCAGTCCAAGACATGCCCGATCAAAGGGAGAGTTAAAACCCTTACTCGGATTCCTCTCCCGAAAATTGGTGGGAATCTCCAACTCTTCCTCCGGCCTTTCACTCGAAGCCGACCTCCACGCTCCGCCAACCCAGCATCATTTTGCCAGATCGCCCCGAGACTTGTTCGGAACCCCGAGGACCACTCTTCCCATTCGGCCTTGAATGTGATTACCGCCGGCCGACCCTTTCTGCGCAGCCAGTTTGAAGAGATAGGTCATTTCCATCGCAGAAAGGAGACGGAACAACCGGTGACCGCCGAAAAGTGTCTGAGTGCAGATGATATGTATCCAGGCGTTCGGCGTCAGTTGGAGCGGCGTCAAATTCCAGGCGATCAACAAATAGGATACGGCGAACGGCAAGGGGAACCGTAGGCCGGCCTCCATAATCATCTCATTGACGGCGACCAGACCCTCGGGAGGTTGATCGGCACGCTCATTTTTCGAGGGCACGTGCAAGAAAACATCAGAAGGAATGTGATATTTCGCCCTCCAGCGTTTTAAGTCTTTCCGGGTTGCCGAACTCCGGATCTGACCAAGGGTCCACTGAGACGGGTCGGCGGCCCGAAACGCCGTCCACTTCACATGTTCATAAGGGTGAGCGGCGGAGTAAGCATCGAAATCAAATTCTGAACAGGGTCCGACGATCCCCTCCATAAGCTTAGCAAAAGCCATATAGGCGGGGCCGAATACACTGTCCCGCTCCCAAGACAGTCGCACTAGTTCATCCTCATCCGCCGGCGAGCCCCCTTGCTCCACCGCCACCTCCGTTCTCTCCACCTCGGCCTCGTTGAAGAGCTCCTCGAGTTCTGCGGGCGCAATCCCCACACGAATGGATTCAACGGCTGTTTCCATGTGAAGTCCCGCGGGAATTTCCTCCCGGTCAGGCAAAGTTGCGGCGGCGGAGGTGCTTCCGGTCTCGAAGGTCTTAGATCCTCCAGACATATTATAAAAAGTAAAGGGAGAAAGAAGATTGGTTTTCTTACCTAAAAAGAAAAAGGAGGACGATCGGCACAAGAAGCTTCGGAAATTTCTGCAGAGTTTCAGCAAGAAGGCAAGGACGTGTGAAGAGTAGAAATGAAGTAGCCCTAGCCCCTTTTATAGGTGGGAGCAGGGGTCTTTGTGCAAATAGGTCAAATTCCGAGGGCTGGAGTGCAACCGTCGGAGGGGGGACACATTAAATGCAGCCCTCGAATCCCGCGTACGCGTCTTTTCGAGGGCACGCCAGGCGACAAGTCTGACAAACCGTCAGACTCCCCCAATGGTGGCGCGACGCGTGTCCTTGCAACGTTTCGAGAGCCCGCCTTCCTTTCTCGCTGCTCCCGGCTCAAAGGAGATCGTCTAAATTTGAAATCAGATCGCCTGATCGTCTAAACACTGGCGATCGCCAATAGTGCCACCTCACCCCGTGTTTTCAACATCGAAGCGAGCTTGGGGGCGATTGTTGTGCGGCGATTAATACGCCTCGAAGGCGATCGGCATAACGATCAGAGCGCCTACCATAGAAGACATACTCTGGGCAAACACCCAGCAGTCGGCACCCACGGTGACCGTCTTTCGGTATCCGGCGATCGTCTATTGTTAATTGGCGATCGTCTATGATGTCCAACCAGAGACGATCATCTCGTGCCACGTATGAATCCAACATCCGTCAAAGTCGTCGAAGACTGAATCTTAGACGGTGGCCCACGTGCAGATCTACAAAGGGCACCGATAGATAAGACATTCGACCCCAGCCTATCACCTACCTCACCTACCGACAGGGCCGCCGAAAGGTACAAAGTGGGTCCTCCCCGGATAGCAACTCAGGATGCGTGCAAGCTTCCCATTGGCTCGCACAGCTAGCCGCCAGCAGCAGCCCCAGACTTTAAGGGAACAGCCTCACGTAACGGGACAATCGGCCATCTTATTATAATATAGAAAACCGCGGTCGCCTGCGATCGCCGGAGAGGTCCCAGCAACCTTGTCTCCTATAAATAGGAGGCTCACTACAGTGGCTAAGGAGGCTATCATTACCGTGAATACAAGTGCAAAACATACAGAGAGAGAATCATAGACTCATCTGGCAATTACTTACACATTCATAGTGATATTCATACATACTTACAATACATCCCAAGCAAGAACTCACAGATCTTCATATCTGGTTCTTCCGGCAATCTACACGCTCTACAGCTTAGATAACTAGAAGTCTTTACACTCATTGTAATAGATTCTAACATTAATATTTGTACTCCACAGTATATTTATTAATAACATCTCGCGAGAGCATTCAAGCCCGGGATTAACAACCCCGGCAAATCTTATGTTATTTATTTTCCCGCGGAAGTGTTCTCGCATTTGTTTGTTACTCGTTCATTCCAGCAATACTATCTCCGGATAATATTTTGGGTAACAACAAATGGTAAGGATAAATTGGGCAAGTTTGATGCTAAATCCGACTCTGGAATATTTCTTGGTTATTGTACAAATAGCAAAGCATATGGCGTTTATAACATTAGAACCAATAAAGTTGAAGAATCCATTCATGTTAAATTCAACGATATGATCTCACCCCCGAGAAAGGTAGAATATTTTGATGATGCAGGTACTTTTCCGGATCCCTCAACCGAAGTGAAGAAAACTTCGGAAATCCAAACGAACACAATCGTTGATTTACCGAAAGATTGGAAGAACATCAAAGACCATCCAAAGGATCTCGTGATTGGAAATATTAAAGACGGTGTTCAAACCCGAAGGAGAACCACCGAATATATGGCTCATTGTACTTTCGTATCCGAAATTGTTCCCAAGAATATATCTGAGGCTCTTGATGATGAAAGTTAGGTGATGGCAATGCAAGAGGAGCTTGTACAATTCATGCACAATAATGTATGTAATTTAGTTCCCGCTCCTAAAGATAAAACAATTATCGGAACTAAATGGGTGCACAAAATTAAGAGTGACGAAGATGGTTACCCAATTCGAAATAAATCCCGTTCGGTCGCTCAAGGGTATAATCAAGAGGAAGGTCTTGATTACGAATAAAGTTTTGCTCTCGTGGCTCGACTCGAAGCCATCCGCTTGTTATGTGCATTTGCCGCCCACAAAAAGATCAAACTATTCCAAATGGATGTGAAAAGTGCATTCTTGAATGGCTACATTCAAGAAGAAGTCTATGTCAAGCAACCTCCCGGTTTTGAAGATCATCAATTTCCGGATCACGTCTACAAGCTCAACAAGGCACTCTACGGGTTGAAGCAAGCACCCCGAGCATGGTATGATCGTTTAAGCTAATTTTTAATTTCAAATGATTATAAAAGAGGTAAAGTCGATAATACCTTGTTTGTGAAAATTTTAAATGATGATATACTTGTTTGCCAAATTTATGTTGATGACATTGTATTTGGAGCTACTAACGAATTATTGTGCCAAGATTCCTCTAATCTTATGAAAGGAGAGTTCGAGATGAGTATGATGGGAGAATTAACGTTCTTCCTCGGGCTTCAAATCAAGCAATGTGAAAATGGAATCTTTATCAATCAAACAAAGTACTCAAACGATCTCCTAAAGAAATTCAAAATGGAAAGTAGCAAGGTGATTTCAACGCCAATGTCTTCATCATTAAAGCTTGAAAAAGATAAAAATGGCAAATCCGTAGATCAAAAACTATATCGAGGTATGATCGGATCGTTGTTATATTTGACTGCTTCTAGGCCAGACATAATATTTGCTACATGCTTATGTGATCTATTCCAAGCTAATCCCAAGGAATCACATTTAATTGCTTGTAAACGCATTTTTCGTTACTTAAAAGGGACTATCAGACTAGGTCTATGGTATCCCTCTTGCTTGGATTTCAACTTGATTGTATATAGTGACGCCGATTTCGGCGGATGTAAAATTGATAAAAAGAGTACTAGTGGTACGTGTCATTTTATTGGATCATGCTTAATATCTTGGGGAAGTAAAGATCAAACCAGTGTAGCGTTGTCTACAGCTGAGGCCGAATACGTTTCTGCAGGGAGCGCCTGTGCTCAGGTGTTATGGATTAAAAATCAACTCCGCGACTACGGCATATATTTTGAAAATACCCCTATTCTATGTGATAATACTAGTGCGATTAATCTAAGAAAAAATCTTGTGTTGCATAGTAGAACTAAGAATATAGACATTAGACATCATTTTCTACGCGACCATGTGCAAAAGAAAGATATCTGTTTAATTTTTGTCGGGACGAAGGACCAACTTGCTGATATTTTTACAAAACCTCTTCCCGAAGAATCATTTAATTCTATTCGTTTGCAACTTGGTATGGGGCATCTAGACAATTTTTGAAATAAGTTTTCTACTCGAGAAATCAATATCCTTGAATCGTTCCATTCGCTAGCGCACGCTAGCTTCATTTTTCTTAACGCGCGCTAACTTTCGTTTTCGATAGCGTACGCTAACCTTCTATACTTTGCGTGCGCTAATTAAAACTCTTCATATTCCGAATCTTCTACTGGACAGTCCAGTGAGCTTCCAATTTACTCCTAACGTACGCTAACTTTACACTCCTAGCGTACGCTAATTAAAACGACTCAGTCCACTATTTAAACTCTGTTCAGCTCAGAAACGTTTTACTCTCTCATAACGTACGCAAACACCGATCCCCTTTTTAGCAAAGAACCCTAGCCAACGAATTCCAACCAGCAACTTCCGATGTCTTGTTCAAATCGTCCAATTACTTCTAGATTCATGTCAAGCAAGGGCCACAAAGCCATGGAAAAATCTTACAAAAACCTAAAATGCCCTCGCAACACATAATACGATGCGACCCGATTCGTGTCATACACCGCATCGAAGGTGTTTTCTGAAATCCTTCCTCAAGAGCATCTTACCGACTGCTACTTTTTCAATTTCGGCAGTCTCGAACGAGCAAAGGTAAATATCCATGAATTTTTTGAAGCTCTAGGGATAGCTCGTTTCGTTAAATGCAAAGAGATCATTTATCCTTCTTGTGTCCGAGAATTTTATGCTAATCTGAATTTGGGAGACGGTGATGGTTCTTCTGGTGGATTCGTCCTCAGTAGTTTGGTGAAAGGGACCGTGGTGAAAATTTCGTCATAAATCCTTCACGAATTAATTGGATTGTCGAAGGACGGTTTTGATTGTTTTGGGAAGCCAACTGATGAGGAATCAGTCGTATCTGAGAAAGATGTTGCCGATTTTCTGTGCTCTAAAACTGTCATCGAGGTTACCGATGACGTTTTTGAAAACAATGACTTTGGTATTCATATCCGTTTGTTGTTGGCTGCACTCATTAAGTGCTTGATGCCAAAGGTGAACACACAACACAAGCTAGTCGACATTGACAAAAACGTGGTGTACCGAGTGCTGAAAGACGACAAGGTGGACTTCACCGCAATTGTGTTGAATTGGATGAAGGCAAAAGGAGACTCCTTTCGCTCAAAAGACTATATGTCGAGAACACGGAAGTCAGGGCTACCATTTGGTTCCATTCTCACTATGATCTTCCGTCACTTCCGTGTCGACTTGTCTAGCGAGGCATCAGTTCCGGTGTCTCGAGGACACGAGATTAGCGATCTCACCCTCAAGGCAATGCACTATGTTGAAACGTTCAATAGAGGTTGGGTGCTATTCCCATATCTTTGGGAAGACGACCAAGTACCGAAAGGGATGCGAACACCAACTCCGGCCGAACGTGTGCTCCATCGAGGACCTCATACACTTCGGGAATTGCAAACCGGAAAATTTGTTCGTCACCCAAAAGCAAAAGGCAAGAGACCGATGATAGACTCCATCACCGAAGAAGAAGAGAGTGATCTTATTTCTCGGATGCGGAGCATCGAGACCTCTCAAATGGAAATACGAGAGGATGTTCGGTCTCTTCATTCAGAAGTCCGGGAAGTTCGTGGGCTAATTTCTGATTTCTTCTGATACACTCACCCGTCATTCCCATTCCCATCCTCCTCTTCCGATCAAGCCCCTTAGAGTCTAGGAGTTTGATACTTGTTGTAGAAACTTATCTTTCAAACGATTTTTATGTCTCATGCTTTGAATGCCTGTAATGCTTGAACTTCTTTTTAATGAAATTTGCATTATATCTTCGTTTGGTTTCATGAAGTATGGCATTTGTTGATTATGTGCTTTCATTTTGTTTCATGGTATTTGTTGGTATTATGTTTTATACGCAACTACACAGGGGGAGTTTTTGTTTATGTCAAAAAGGGGGAGAAATACTCCAAAAACCGAAATGTACTAATATATCGAACAAGTTACCTTGATTCAAAACTTTTAAAAACATTTTTTGCAGGTATAAATTAAATGTTTTGACATCATCAAAAAGGGGGAGATTGTTGACTCAAAGTATTTTGATGATGATCGTTTTCAAAACATTTAACAAATTGTATTTCATCAAGGTGTTATATTGAAGGAAACTGGTCTTAGCGCACGCTACATGTTTCAGCGTAGCGCACGCTATCGAGGCATATATGCAGACAAGTCAACTCAGTTGCAGTCTAGTCGGATCCTACCTGATGGATAGCGCACGCAAAGGTCATAATATCAGCGCACGCTAAACTGTTAATCTTAGCGCACGCTATACAACATTATTAACGCACGCTATCGCATCTCAAGTCAGAGGACAGTAAGGTCTGGAAAGAAAAAGGAAAAGGACTTGCGCACGCTACGGACGTTCATTTACGTACGCTACCATGAGGTCTTAGCACACGTTACTTTTCATCTCTTGCGCACGCTACCGGATAACATGGTTGGTAGTCCAGTAGCCACTGGACTCAAAATGAGAAGGCACTTACGTACGCTACACAAGGTAACGCACGTTACTGAGGAAAGCATATAGCGCACGCTACTCTATACACATTAGCGCATGCTAAATCAGTCAAAAGTTTACCGTTGGATATTCTACCCGTTGGAACGCAAGAGTCAAAGGAGATCCGTGAAATCTGGAAAAGCTGATATTAAATAATACTAGCGCACGCTATGCATAATTGCTAGCGCACGCCAAGTACAAATTTATCCGTTGGATAAAGAGACGTTGGGGAGACAAACCAACACATTTCAAAGTCAAAGTTGAAGACCTGTTGACCAACCGTTAGCGCACGCTAAGAAGGTATGACTAGCGCACGCTAGCCATATAATTTTACCGTTGGAACAGTTTTGTGACCGTTCAGAAAGGCCAAGTCAGAGACCGATTGCGCACGCTATGGAGGTATTATTAGCGCACGCTAATTATACAAATATCAGTATTTGAAGAATGGCTAACACCTATAAATACCCATAGGACTTGGGTATCACACACACAACTTCAAGCATACAAGCATACAAGCATACAAGCAATCAAAGCATACTTGAGCTCAGTTTTATATCTTATATTGCATTCTAAGTTGTGAGAAGAAAGATACAAAGAGTGAAACACCTTGTAATATTAATTATACTTTGTATTCTTTCATTTGGTTGTGAGTGTTGCATCACTCATACGAGAGCTTTAGAGAAACGAATTAAGAGTCACTAATCCGGTGTTATTAGGATCTTTTGATCCGGCATTGTTAGGATTACACTCCAATATTCGTATAGTAAGGATTATCTAGTTCCTATAGAACACTAGATAAACAAAGTTTATTTTGAGAGTGGTTGAGCTTGGACCAATAGAAGACAAGCGGTTGTAACAGTTGTTGTACTCGGACCGATCGAAGACGAGTCAAGTGTATGGTTGTTCTTGAGCCAATAGAAAAAGAAGTCAGAGAAAGGACGTAGGCAAGTTGCCGAACCTCTATAAATCTTTGAGTATTTTACTTTCCGCACTATTTTCTTTTATTCACAAGAAATTTCGATATTCCGCATTACCACTATTCAACCCCCCTTCTAGTGGTGAAATTATCTCTTCACGATCAGCCCGACATCAAGTTTCAAAATCCATTTTTTAGATTGTCACTCGTCGCCAGTGACCCCTCCAATTTCAGACCACGATCTGCCCCAATCCAACCACCGAAACAAGATACGTTGCTCGTTGCCGATCAGATTTACAGCAGGACCCGTGCTACACGTCTTTTACGCTCATTACATTTGTGTTACTTGTATCCCAATACAGACCCATAGAGAAGCCTGCTCACCCGTTTCCCGTTCCGACACAAATAGATCCACCCCCAACCACTTCCCGTTCTGACACAAATAGATCCACCCCCAAGAACTTCCAGATTGGACGCGAACAGATCCGTTCCCTGCCGGCAGGGGCGGAGGGAGAGGAGTCCAAGGGTGTCCATGGACCCCTCCGGCGGATCAAAATTCCCCTATAAAATAAGGAAGCTAATATATATAATTATCCGACCTCTATAATTTTTATAGCTCCGGACCCTCCTGAGTAAATGTTCTGCTTCCGCCACTGCCTGCCGGACCCACTCTTCCTGCCTCCTCCTCCGATGTTCCCATCTAGACCTGCGCATCTCGCCTTTCCAGTCCAAATCCGATCCAGTTGAAGTGCGACCCATTTTTCAGTCCAGTCGCTGAACCGCTTGGAGTTCTCCCGGTTGACCACAGCTTCACCAAATCAGATTCTTTTTCTCCCCCAAACGCAAGTAGGTGCACAAATTCGAATCCTACTATCTGCTAAGTGCGCCACTTTACATGCTCTAATTAATTTAATTATGTATATTATGATTTAGAATTGCTAAAATCATGCTTAATTAAATCTAATGAATTACATAAATAATTGAATTAAAAGTAAGTCATGTGAAGTAATCATAATTGCCCATAAGAAACTACTTGATTGCATAATATGTATATAGATATATTCCTAAGATTATGTGTCTATATTTATAGATATATATATATATATATATATATCTTGATGCATCTATAGATATGACATGCAAATTAGGTTTCATTATTAGTAGTTTCTAGAGGACTCAATACTACTGCCTATAACTTATAGAAATGTGATAAAATGATTTCATGGATAAAAAGCATCGAAAGAAATTATGACCACATCTTGGTATAAAAAAATAAAATAATAGGCTATTGAAATATTATCATGAAAGTACTCATGGTATACTATGAAAACTAATTTTTCTTTTTTTGTATCAAGATGGCTGATCCAACTTGTCCCGAATTTTATATCTTGGACTCGAAAGGGCTTGAGCACCATAGATGGGACTCCGACATCGAGACCGCACTTGTCGTTAAATAATATAGTATTATGCTTCTTGACACCACAGACCATGTACCGTCTGAAAAGATAAAAGCGAGCGCACTAATGTTCCTTAGGCGATACGTTGACTAGAGCCTGGGATGGAAATATCTACAGTTAAAATTCCCGAAAGAATTTTGGGATACCCTTAAGGGCCATTTTAAGAACATTCACAACACATTGCTTAGAGTTGACCATGCAGTGGAATGAAATCCGCTTGCTTGATTATAAACGGATCAACGATTTCAACAAAAATATGCTCCGCCTCAAGGCACGCCTGAATTTCTGTGGAAAGCACATCACAAAAGATGATATAACCCAGAAAATTCTTTTCACCTGCCCTACTTCCGCCCTTATACTAGCGAACTAGTTAGTCTAGAGTTGATCACAAACGCATCAATATCTTCAATAAGCCAGTCAACCTATTACAAGTGGCTAAGAGGTATAATGAAGTACTAGTGAGCAATAATGTCAAGCCCGTCGGGACAAAGAAAATTCCCGAGACTAATTATGGCAAAGTGAAGGGTGGAAAGAACCCCAATGCATAGGGGACTTGACATGACAAACCACAACATGGTAAGGGCATGGTGATCGAGAACGTGGGGGTTCTTCCAATATAATGCGAAGACTTTTTGCTTCCGACTCTGCTAGCCAAGGGAATCGAAAAGCACATACGCATCCTATTATCCCTAAAGCTCGAGTTGGCAATGAACCATGCTATCATTGTGGAGATTCTGGAATTGGTATAAGAACTGCCATGCAAGCAAGCAAGTCAAAGCTCACTACAAGAAATGTAGAGTCTAAAGAAAGAGGAGCACTATATATAGGAACATGACCTAGACAAGTCCCCCGATGTCAATTTCATAATGTCACATTGAGCCATACCTGCCACAGTCTTCAGAGGCACCCCTTTATGACTGAATCCTAGTATTATGTTTACTTAATCGTTTACATTTGGCATAGTTGCCTCAAGATAATTGTGTCAGTATATTTTTTTTTCGGTAATGGTGTGATACAACTTTATTTTAACAAGATATTAATATTGCTTACATTATATTCTTAGATTTATTTCAAAGAACTGAATATTGCTTGCGTGTTTTTGGTTCGAAATTTTTTCTCTTTTTATAGGAATGAATCAAGGATAACTTGAATGCTTGGTACATAGTGGAACTATCCACACCATTCTTAGGAATAGGCTTCTATTCATAGAACTAGTCACCTGCCAATCCTTGGTAGCTACGATGATTGGGTCCTCCCAACTCATCCAAGGGTGAGAAAATGCCGGATTTTTTATGCCTAGCGGCACTCTCTTCCAAGTTATTGATGCTCTATATGTGCCTAGATTGGACCTTACTCATCTTTAAAGATATACGTAGCAGCCATGCTGAAACCCACCGTGAGAATAGAATTGAGTTTCTTTATATTACATCTAATGTATGTGGACGTAAATGTATATTAGAAAAACTCAAGAGTCAAGATAATGGATTATACCTCACTACTATTAGGGTCTTCGAATCTTATGCACCATAAATGAAATTTGGGACAATGCCTCATATAGACTTTGGCACGATAGACTAGGTCATCCTGGTCGAGATATGATGATTCATATCCTAAAAACTCGCTCGGACATTCTTTCTTTTGAGTGAAAAGATGGCAACAACTAAATACAAAGAATAATGTTGATTTAAATCATGCCATGTCGTCTAAAGGATCATAGACATATGCCCCTTACAAGCAGTTGACTATGTCAAACGCACATCACTCGTTTTGCATAGCCTGCTCTTTAGCTAAAGTAGGAGCAAGACCTTCCTACTGTAACACCCCCAGATTTAACCGGAAATATTACAGCGCCGTGGGCCCCGAGATGGAACCCACAAGGCTAAAAGAAATTTTCGCAAACATTTACAAATGCCCAAGAGGCCAACGACGGTACTATCTTTAAAAATTCACAAAGACTTATAAAATCCATTTATCAGAAAACCGTCGTAAAAACTCATTTGAAATCGCAAGGCCAAACAGCCGACACTCAAAAGTTTAGAAAACGATTTCCAAAGTAACCTCAGTTACCAGATACCAAAAGAGCGTCTCAAAATACTCACGCAGCGGAAAAAGACCAACCATAAAGATACTCTAGCAGTGGAATACAAGAACCGATCAAGAAACTCAATGCACAGAACATGTCCTAGCCAGTATCCTCCGGGAAGCTCATCTCTTCACGACCGCTACAAGCTCGATACTCCGAGAACCTAAAAAGAAATCCCACGACGGGGTCAGCCATAATATCCAACAATGATAACCGTCACATCACATTAATAATAACATACCAATGAGAATACAACATAAGAATACGACCAACGTAATCTTTACTTACTCAAGAAATTCTCATCAGAATAACCATTATCACATTTCACATCCTGTACTCAATTAACCAATAAACTCGAACATAATATCTGTATTGTACCTTAAACAATACTCAAGATCCTCAAACTATCATAACCAACTCACGATACGGAAATCTACCATTTCTGACCAATACGATCCATCGAATAATATCATCAAATCCCAAGACGATAACCGATTGTCCATCAAAGACAAATACCAAGGAAATACGGAACATACCTCGAGATATGAAGTGCCACGACAATCATATCGGTCTAATCCGAGATCAGATCAATGCAATACGGACACGGTCCTAACACAAGACCTACAAATGCATACTCATATGACCACGCCAATATGATCATAGCAATAATAATCATGTATACTCAATGGAAATCCGACGATCCAGCGCCCTCAGCATAGATCCCTTTGTTGATCCTATCAGATCAACATAAGGTCGATAACTAACAATACACATGTGAACAACAACACATGATAAAATCAATGATGCGAATTCACCAGATTCCATCAACACAATCTGGTAATCCAACGATCCAGCGCCCTCGGCATAGATCCCCATGATGATCCCGTCGAACCAACGCATGGTGGAAAACCTCCCAACGATCCGGCGCCAAAGATAGATCCTCATGATGATCCCGTCGAACCAACGCATGATGGACATTCGATCCAGCGCCCTCAAGATAGATCCTCATAATCCCATCGGATTATTTACACAACATAAACAACACAATATGCATACACATATGCAAACAACACGTTCATCAACATGAACAACATAACATGCACGACAACATGACAATTTACTAGGACGACTTCATGTTCAACAACATGAAAGAGAATGTACGAGACCAAAATAAATAACATAAAACCGTGACCAATATGGAGTACTTGCCGAGTCCTTCTAAGCAACCTCGATGTCCAATCATCACCGACGATTATTCCCACCGCTCGGCGATCCAAACGTACAACGAACTATAGATACTCATATCCTCGTCCTTACCATAATGTAACCTCGATACTCGAACATACCAATAATCGAGATAAAGCATATTCATTATGATCTACCTCCCGAATCGAAAGAACGATATGCGATCCGGATACCCGAGTTCACAATAATAATCATCGCTATATGCATTATAAACGAAATGAAATCAAAACCATTCATTAAATATTATAATCGAGCAAGTAATAACTTGCCTCGATACCGATACCATGAAGTCATTGCCGAACACATTGCCTTTATCTACGAGCTCCTCACCTCGATCAAACGCAATACAATGGACATACTCGAACACGACCGCAATATCCGGTTATAATCACCGATCAATAATCTCAACCTATCGAAGAAACCAAATAACACATATCCGATAACGGTCAACAATCGAGAAAACTAACCAATCGAACTCAACGGTTCAACACAACCTCGAATAAACACAATGTAACCAACCAAGTCAAACCATCACGAATTCCTAATCAAAACACAAAAAAATATCGCACTGTCGCCTACTTAGCGCACGTTAATCACCTAACGTAGCGTGCGCTAAGTTGCTCCCGTTAGCGCGCGCTAGGCGCAAACGAAGCGTGCGCTAATGCCGTGCGGTGGCATGCATTTCAAGCATCGTCTAACACTTCCATCATGACAATGATCAACTCATCTCGAGATTAAGGATTTCATAACAATCATGACATATAATTTAATAGCTCGTCAAGAACACGAATTATCCAAATTCACGTTCATGATCCATAAATGATAAAATCCGATGTGTTCTAACATCTAAAAATCCTTATTCATCATGTTCTTCGACATACAATTCATATAACTTCAAGAATCACGAAGGCGTCACCATAATCGTTACCATACGAAGTAACCAACGACCAAACATCAAAATCCGAATTGAAGAAGGGAATTACATCAACATATATCTTGAATTCCATCCAAAACCATACGAAACATATCAATACTCATATATTGATAACAACACTAACTTAGTACGGTAATCCAACTCGTTGTCATGCTCATCAACTTGTTTATATGATAATCATCAACTCAAGAACATCATATACAATCCAAAACGAAATCTCAAAGTGAAGAGTAATTACCTTTTTTGAAGGAAAGGATTGATTTCCAAGAATCACCAATGATTTCAAGAACAAAGCTTTACTCCATGATTTCCATCTTTAATCTTGTTAAAGAGGATCATCCTTCAGTGTTTAGGAACTCCAAATGTTCTCACAAGGTTGTCTCTATCGGGTGAAAGGAAAGAAATGGACGAAATGTTTCATGACACCCGCTTGTCCCTTTAAATAGAATACATCACTAGCGTGCGCTAAACCATTATGTTTAGCGTGCGCTAGCCTTAGCGTGCGCTTAATCGACTTTGTTAGCGTGCGCTATCGGGCCCGTGAGGCTCTTGTCTTGCTTCGTAGAACTACCTTACGTACGTAATGCCCATGCATTAACGCACGTAAATCATCATGTCTAGCGACGCAAGTCCTTACTCTTAGCGTGCGCTATCCGAAGTTGACTTACTACGGTGTTCACCTACCACTCGCCCCCACATTCCGACAAAGATCTGGCAAGGATAAGATTCCTTGTTGATCGATACATAGTTAGCGTGCGCTAAGCCTAATATTTTAGCGTGCGCTAATACTTCAGGACAACAACCGTTGACTTACTGTAACGTGCGCCGAAAGCGGCCGGGTCCACACGCAGATTCCTTCCGATCTCATGCGCACTAGCGTACGCTAACCTATAAGCGTAGCGTGCGCTAATCCTGCACGATAGCGTGCGTTATGCATGAATATCAGCGTGCGCTAATAAGGCTATACTTAGCCATTTTCCGCAGTTCTTGTCCAACGTCTCGACATACCAAAAACGAACATAAGACACACTGAACACAAACACTGAATCCAATAATATCATCATACGATATACCCAATATCAAAAGTACGACAACCTGATACACAATATCCTCAAATGTAACTGTCGACCAAATACGACAATTATACCGATACTGATATCTCAGTCCTTTATTTATTTTATCCCTACTGTACAGATTCCACGCTGTACAATATAACTCGGATAAAATAGTATCAAACAACAGTAATAGAAATTCCGGATATTACATTCTACACCCCTTAAAATAAGTTTCGTCCTCGAAACTTGCAATCCGTCATAGAAAACAAACAAACATACTGTTCAACCCAAAATATCCCAAAACCATCACGACACTAATCAATCATCATTATTCTGAATAGACAAAACCGCATACTTACAAATACGCAGGTCGACGATCTCCGGAGATACTAGCCAGCGTTCTCACGGTACAGTCTCAATACGCTTACGATCACAATTCCCTGATTCTCAACAAAATATATCATCTTCGGATCAAACAATCTGCCCGAATCAAATCCTGTCTGCCTGATTACATAATCAAGTCTCAATTCTGATAAAACGAATAATATCCGATGTATCTGTGAAACAACTGCTCAATACAATGGCAACGAATCCCGAAACATCGATAGACAATCTGAACGCTCAGATGATCACCAACAATGATCAACAATCAACCGAATTTATCATCGACATGATAAATTCCAATCTGACCAACCAGAGGTCAAAACACAATCGAGAATATCATCAACGTGATAAACTCCAATACAACCAACAAACGATCAACGGAAATCGAGAATACCTTCACACGGTAAACTCCAACACGATCAACACAGAACCACAGAAACAGATATATGAAAGAATAACATTCTCAAAACGTCAAATCAATCACGTACATTAGATCTCAATAAACATACTCAACTGGCGAACATTTCCCTCGGCATACGAACAACGAATCGCAAATCGACGAACATACCAATTCATACGCGGAGTGGAAACGACCACTCAATATCCAAAACAACCAGTATGGGGTCACCATCCCCAAATCTACGCTTACAAGGAAATCATTCCAGAATCACTAAGGTAAAATTGTGTTACTATCATACCAATGGAATCACATAGCACCTATGTTCCGGTTTCACAAAATCCCAAGTTTCCAAAATAATATTATGCGCATGAATCTACAACACGCAACATACTTCTCTAATCCGATAAATCAACCGATCATCCGTGGATAACCAAACTACCATACTAACGTTCGAATCTCTTTCATCGTACCATACTGATGTACCATCCAGTTCGTGAGTCTCATTCAGAACTCCACCACGATATGCATTATGCACTAAATGCGCATGTATATCCATCACGTTTTCAAAACCCGGTTTGAAATCATATTTTCTTTTCATGAAGATAATTTTCGAAAGTTCTTTCTAGGGTTTGAAAACTCAAAACATAAATTTTGGTAAGACCACGAAATAAATTTTAAAAATTAAATCGGCTCGCTGGTGCCAAGTTCTCGATAAAATTTCTTTTCGAATACATACGTTTAAATAAAAATGGAATCATGCAAATGATTGACCACAACCATACTCCTGTATACCAATTCGGCTCGTCACAATCCACTTAACATTCCAACGGAAACCACACGATCGAGTTCCAAAACCTCAATATATAGACTCCGATAAAAACTCCTTTTCCACACATGACTCGTATCGTCAACCATTTACCCATCCTGGATCACCTCCAATATGATATGACAAAACGTTGAAACAAATCAAGCAAATCAAACACGGCGAAAGACTTCCCGAGAGGTTCCATTTGAACAAGTAAACCAAAGCCTCGATAGGCGGAAATAACATAGGTAAACGATTGGTAAAGTATTTTACAAATCTCGGGAGTTTTAAGAAAACAGAAAAGCCGTTAGAAACATTAGGGTCTCAGCCCGTATCTCGTTCCGCATTACAAAAAGTTTAAAAAGTAGAAAACCCCTTTTCGGACTTCAAGTCCTGAGTTATAAAACCATTTCAAACTCGATTGGGTCTCGGCCCAAAATCATTTTCCGTAAAACATCCGTAAAATATTCATTTTGAAAAGTATCATTTTCAAATGCTCAAAACAGTTCATATATCTCAAATGAATTAACATGCTACATGTTCTTCTCAACAATCCATAGTCCTTCTCCCGATTACACAATTCCGTTCCAAAATCGAGCTGATATACTGATTTCCAAAATCATAACTTCTCAAGATCATCAATCATATCCCAACTCTGTCACCTTATATTGAAATGCATAATATCTGCTGAATCTCAAAACATATCAACTTAGAACGGCAGTAAATCTCAATGAAATTCAAAAATCCGAATACTTACAGATCGTGAATCCGACGATTCCCGTGATACCGGCACATGTCTAGACTCATGATAATTCTCGACTGTGGTATTTTCAAAACTCTCGTTTTGCAAACTCAGTGCAACTCATGTACACTATATATCACGTTAACACCATTTGGAAAAGTTATAACAAGCCCGATGCGATCGGCAAATCCGATAACGCACAAGCCTGAGTGAACAACAAAGACTCACGGCTCTAGTATTTGTCAATCGACAACTCGAATGACGCAACAAAAACACGACCCAACTCGACCCAGATGCCTAGGTTTTCTCAACCTAAGCTCCGATACCATATTCTGTAACACCCGCAGATTTAACCGGAAATATTACAGCGCCGTGGGCCCCGAGATGGAACCCACAAGGCTAAAAGAAATTTTCGCAAATATTTACAAATGCCCAAGAGGCCAACGACGGTACTATCTTTAAAAATTCACAAAGACTTATAAAATCCATTTATCAAAAACGGTCGTAAAAACTCATTTGAAATCGCAAGGCCAAACAGCCGACACTCAAAAGTTTAGAAAACGATTTCCAAAGTAACCTCAGTTACCAGATACCAAAAGAGCGTCTCAAAATACTCACGCAGCGGAAAAAGACCAACCATAAAGATACTCTAGCAGCGGAATACAAGAACCGATCAAGAAACTCAATGCACAAAACATGTCCTAGCCTGTAATATCCGCAATTTCGATTTTTCGGTAATTTTCTTTTTTCGACGGAAGTCTGTTTTGACGACTCTCTCATGACCGTTTCGTCATTCCGAGAATATTTAATTCTGCTCTTTTTGTCATCCGAGTTCGTTTCGGTATCGTTTTGTTGAGTTCCGTGTTCTTAAACGGCTTTTCCGCACTCGAGTTCGATTCTTGCGAATCTCGTCTGAAACTGTTGTTTCGAGTTTCTCGCAAGTTCATTTAATGTTATTATTCATGTTGCGAGCTTTGGTTCGGTGTTTCGATCACGTATCGTGATTTTCGGACGTTTTGGGCCATTTTTGTAATTTCCCAAAGTCTGGGGTAATTATTTCCGTTGTCGAATTCCGACACTTCGGATGGTCGGAATCGTGTGTTCTCTTAGTGCTTGGATTCGTCTTTGCGAGTACTTCGTAACCGTATCTTCGATTTTTACTCGAGTTCGGGTTTCGGGGTCGTCCGGCCGTCGGAGTGGCCACGGCCGAGTCACGACCGGAGCAGGGCCTGGCTGGCCGAGTTACGGCCGTAAGGTGCCGTTACGGCCGTAAGGTGTCCGAGTTACGGCCGTAAGCGTGATCGGGTACGGCCGTCTGGCCAGGCGGATTTTGGCGAAGGCGGTTCTGGCCGTAGTAAGGTGTGCGAGTTACGTAGTAAGTGTCCATTTAGTCTTTGGCGGATTTTTGACGAATGCGGTTACGGCCGTAAGGCTGCCGAGTACGGCCGTAAGGTGTCCGAGTTACGGCCGTAAGGCTGCCGATTCTGGCCGTAACCTGCCGGCTATATATAGCTGGCTCGGCGATTTCATTTCAACGCGATTTTTCTTCCTTTTTCGACGTCTGGCGACAGGAGGCTCGGGAAATCGAGTTCTTGGCCGATTCTAATCATTTCCACGGCATTTTGGAAGATCCTTGTTGATTATATCATCATCTAATCCGAGTATTTCGTCGAATCAAGGTATATTTCTTGATTTTCTTTCAAGTTGACTTTTTGGAGAATTGTTCTTGATTTCGTTTCTAATCCGATTTTGATGAATCGGTTGATGTTAGTAAACATTATTAATCATGTTCTATGGATTGTATATCCATATTTTCGATCCGTTCAACCCGATTGATGATTTTTAGGGTCTTGAGGAACTTTGAACATTTAGTGTTCGATTAAATGCCTCAAAGAGTTTCTTTCGGTCGTTATGTTGATTTCGATTGATATTGTGTTATTGAATGAATTGTATTTCATTCAAGGTGGTCCGAGTACTTGTGTTTACCGGAGGACGCCGTTCGTTGTTCGTGGAGGGATTCCATCGCCTTCGGTTGAGGCAAGTTTTATACTTGTACTAGTCAATGAGATTAATGTTATCATATATGTGTATGAATGTGTTGTATCATTCGAGACTTAGTCTCTTCATGAATTCATTGTAAACAAGAGATCGTTCTATACGATACCTTTCGGCAATTTAGCCAAATGTTTATTGTTGTTCGTTAACGGCCGGTTCAAGGCATTGTGATACTCATTATTAATGTCATTGTCGATAGCGGTTCGCGGTATCGATGTATCGATTGTTTTTATTATAGATGTCATTTTAAGATATGGTTGTGATCTTTGTTATTCTGTTTGGATTGTCATTAAAAGCATGCGAGGCCGATTAAAGGCATTGGCTTATTCATCTCTCGCCTTCGTAACGGTAATCGATTAAAGGTGCCGAGGCATCCTTCATATCATTGTTATCGAATTGCCGTTCTCGGGTAAATCGAAATGTTCAATCATTCACTAAATCATTGTTATCGATTGACCTTTCTAAGGCAATCTAGGTATTCACTCATTCATCGTATCATTGTTATCGATTGGCCATTCTCGTGCAAATCGAAATGTTCAATCATTCATCGCATCATTGTTATCGATTGACCTTTCTAAGGCAATCGAGGTATTCACTCATTCATCGTGTCATTGTTATCGATTGGCGTTCTCGTGCAAATCGAAGTGTTCAATAATATATGGAAACATTGTTGTATATTGACCATTTAAGTCAATCTAGGTATTGAATAATCATTGCATCATTGTTGTCGGTTGGCGTTTAAGGCAATCGAGGTGTTAATTTGGGATCAGGACGGTGTCTATCCGTGTGTTACTATCATCGTGTTGGCCGACTCAAGGCAGCACACTATCATTCATTGTGATACGGCTTCATGCCGTGGCTTCGGCCCTAATTGTGATACGGCTGGATGCCGTGGCTTCGGCCCTAATTGTGATACGGCTGGATGCCGTGGCTTCGGCCCTAATTGTGATACGGTTTTCATGCCGTGGCTTCGGCCCTAATTGTGATACGGCTGGATGCCGTGGCTTCGGCCCTAATTGTGATACGGTTTTCATGCCGTGGCTTCAGCCCTAATTGTGATACGGCTTTCATGCCGTGGCTTCGGCCCTAATTGTGATACGGTTTTCATGCCGTGGCTTCCCTAATCAATAACTTGGGCTGTTTCGACTTCATGTGATTGTGATATTTGTGACTTCGGCCGAGTGTCTTTAAGGCCTTTGTGATTGTCTTGGTAATTTCATTGGAGCCTTCGGGCATTGTGATTCATAATTAATTCAGTTCTAGTTTGGTTCATGTCGTGTAATTCATTGTGGTACTCTGTGATTATGATTCGCCGTTGGGCACTTATGTTCTAACTGTTGAGCAATTATTAATAGTATCGTGGGCATAGTATTTCACGAATGCTCGGTTCTTACATTGGTTTGTGAGCATCTCGTACTATTATCATTATCGTTTCATTACGCCTTTGGATGCATATCATGTTATACATGTATTTGATATTCATTATCTGGATGATGACCCCAGTGGCGGAACATGTTTTCATGTTTTAGGTGCGTGCGAGGAGAGTTGAGACACGGGGGCATGATGATGGCGGCGAGGCATTCGGCGATACTAGTCCGAGTTGTTCATTGTTGGTCGGCCGGTTGGAGTGTACTCCGGTCTTGTCGATTGTTGTCGTGTTGTATTACAGACAGGATGTTCGTGGATCTTTATTGTATTTCATTTTGGCCATGTAGGCCACTTTTGTCGTTGAAATTCCCTATCGGAATATTGTGTTGGATATCATGGTAGGGACTATGATTTTCCCTTGTTGTTTAATTTAACGTATTTTAGTCATGTTCGCTGGTGGATCTCTGGCGTGGGGTCCACGGCACTGCTTAATAGGATTTGGGGGTGTTACAGAAATGGTATCAGAGAGTTGGGTTGTGAAATACCCTGAGATGTAAGTTATGTGGTCCTACCGACGCGGTAGTAGTGGGATTGTCAGGTTATGACAATCTAGTCAGTCAGGTTTTGTGAGTCGTAATATTAGTGCGACTGCACGAGTCATTCATTCTTCGAGTCGTCGTCAGTGAAGGCTAGTATCGCGAGACCTCGAAGCTTCGTATGACCTGTGTAAGGACTCGATTCTCTTTGTGTTCATACATCCATCATGTCATTAATCGTTCATGCTTTGCTGAAACCTATATGTGATATTAGTGCTATGATTGATTCATGATTAATTGTTTTGGAGCACGTGTGACTTGTGTAAGCATTAAGGATCAACTCATTTATCAGTTAATAATTTTCAATCATCATTTTGATCTCATCACTCAGTTAATTCATTCATCACTCAGTCAATATCATCACTCAGATAATTCATCTATCACTCAGTTAATTCATTCATCACTCAGTCAATATCATCACTCAGATAATTCATCTATCACTCAGTTAATTCATTCCTCACTCAGTCAATATCATCACTCAGATAATTCATTCATCAGTCAGTTAATTCCTTCATCACTCAGTCAATATCATTCATCACTCGGTTAATTCATTCATCACTCGATTAATTCATTCATCACTGAGTTAATTCCTTCATCACTTAGTCAATCTCATTGTTCCGTCAATTCATTCATTACTCAGTCAATCTCATTATTCAGTTAATTAATTCATTACTCAGATAATTCATTCATCACTCAGCCAATATCATTAGTCAGTTAATTCATCACTTAGTTAACTCATTCATCACTCAGTTAATTCATTCATCACTCAGCCAATATCATTAGTCAGTTAATTCATCACTTAGTTAACCCATTCATCACTCAGTTAATTCATTCATCACTCAGTCAATATCATTCATCACTCAGTTAATTCGTTCATCACTCAGTCAATATCATTCATCACTCAGTTAATTCGTCCATCACTCAGTCACTATCATTACTCGGTTAATTCATTCATCACTCAGTCAATATCATTCATCACTCAGTTAATTCGTTCATCACTCAGTCACTATCATTACTCAGATAATTCATTCATCACTCAGTTAATTCGTTCATCACTCAGTCAATATCATTACTCAGATAATTCATTCATCACTCGGTTAATTCATTCATCACTCAGTCAATATCATTGCTCAGTTAATTCATTCATCACTCAGTCAATTCCTTCATCACTTATTCAATCTCATTGTTAAGATTAATTCATTAATCACTCAGTCAATCTCATTGTTCAGTCAATTCATTCATCACTCAGTCAATCTCATTGCTCAGTTAATTCATTCATCACTCAGTTAATCTCGTCGCTCAGTTAATTCATTATCACTCAGTCAATCTCATTGTTCAATTAATTCATTAATCATCCAGTCCATCTCACGGTTTAGTTGTTGATCTTACGGATCGAATTTTCAACCTTGTTAACTTGTGCAAGGTAATCATTTCAGAATTTCATCAGATCACCATGTTACCCCACTTGATCTTTCCTGCGATCTTACCATCTCCTGACATCATGTCGACGATCATTTCATTGAATTATTAATGCATTCATTGTGTTAGAGCGTGTATGCCCATTGTTATCGTTCGTCTCGTAATCATAATGCGATCTTCATATGAGATCCGAAATTATCACGTGACTTTCTGCCTCGATATGGGAAGAGGCATCGAGAGGGACATCGGACTCAGACGTCCAAGAGATCGTTTTCTAGTCGTCTTCGTCTTTGGGAGAGCATCTTCATCTCGGACGACGAGTTATTTGTTGTTGCTTTAAGCGTGATACAATAGGACATTCATCACCGGTTTTGAGCAAGTTAATTCTTGTTCGGTAATAGTATAATCATTCATTTCATTTGTCGTTCATTCATTCAAATAATTCATTCATCATATATCAATCACGTTGAGACTTATAATTATCAAACTAATCATTCACTTCACAGGAAACTATGTTTCCAATCATTTCATTTGAGCTATCACTCATTACGTTATCATTTCACCCCGGTGAGTCATTCTTGATCCTTGTTAGATTTCGATTCATTATCATTCATTGTGATCATTCTTGTTCGTGTGTATCACGTCGATTTTTCCTGGCGGGATATTGCTTCTCCCTACTTGTTTTAAGTTTCGGGACGAAACTTCTTTTAAGGGGGGTAGTATGTAATATCCGCAATTTCGATTTTTCGGTAATTTTCTTTTTTCGACGGAAGTCTGTTTTGACGACTCTCTCATGACCGTTTCGTCATTCCGAGAATATTTAATTCTGCTCTTTTTGTCATCCGAGTTCGTTTCGGTATCGTTTTGTTGAGTTCCGTGTTCTTAAACGGCTTTTCCGCACTCGAGTTCGATTCTTGCGAATCTCGTCAAATGCAGCTGTTGTTTGAGTTTCTATAAGTTCATTTAATGTTATTATTCATGTTGCGAGCTTTGGTTCGGTGTTTCGATCACGTATCGTGATTTTCGGACGTTTTGGGCCATTTTTGTAATTTCCCAAAGTGCGGGGTAATTATTTCGTTGTCGAATTCCGACACTTCGGATGGTCGGAATCGTGTGTTCTCTTAGTGCTTGGATTCGACTTTGCGAGTACTTCGTAACCGTATCTTGATTTTTACTCGGGTTCGGGTTTCGGGTCGTCCGGGCCGTCGGAGTGGCCACGGCGAGTCACGCCGGAGCGAGGGCTTTGGCGAGTTACGGCCGTAAGGTGCCGTTACGGCCGTAAGGTGTCCGAGTTACGGCCGTAAGCGTGATCGGGTACGGCCGTCTGAGCCAGGCGGATTTTGACGAAGGCGATTACGGCCGTAAGGTGTGCGATTACGGCCGTAGTAAGTGTCCATTTGGTCTTTGGCGATTTTTGACGAATGCGGTTACGGCCGTAAGGCTGCCGAGTACGGCCGTAAGGTGTCCGAGTTACGGCCGTAAGGCTGCCGATTCTGGCCGTAACCTGCCGGCTATATATAGCTGGCTCGGCGATTTCATTTCAACGCGATTTTTCTTCCTTTTCGACGTGCGGCGACGGAGGCTCGGGAAATCGAGTTCTTGGCGATTCTAATCATTTCCACGGCATTTTGGAAGATCCTTGTTGATTATATCATCATCTAATCCGAGTATTTCGTCGAATCAAGGTATATTTCTTGATTTTCTTTCAAGTTGACTTTTTGGAGAATTGTTCTTGATTTCGTTTCTAATCCGATTTTGATGAATCGGTTGATGTTAGTAAACATTATTAATCATGTTCTATGGATTGTATATCCATATTTTCGATCCGTTCAAACCTATTGATGATTTTAGGGTCTTGAGGAACTTTGAACATTTAGTGTTCGATTAAATGCCTCAAAGAGTTTCTTTCGGTCGTTATGTTGATTTCGATTGATATTGTGTTATTGAATGAATTGTATTTCATTCAAGGTGGTCCGAGTACTTGTGTTTACCGGAGGACGCCGTTCGTTGTTCGTGGAGGGATTCCATCGCCTTCGGTTGAGGCAAGTTTTATACTTGTACTAGTCAATGAGATTAATGTTATCATATATGTGTATGAATGTGTTGTATCATTCCGAGACTTAGTCTCTTCATGAATTCATTGATATCAAGAGATCGTTCGATACGATACCTTTCGGCAATTTTGCCAAATGTTTATTGTTGTTCGTTAACGGCCGGTTCAAGGCATTGTGATACTCATTATTAATGTCATTGTCGATAGCCGGTTCGCGGTATCGATGTATCGATTGTTGTTAATATAGATGTCAATTAAAGACATCGTTGAGATCATTGTTATTCCTGTTTTGATTGTCATTAAAGCATGCAGGCCGATTAAAGGCATTGGCTTATTCATCTCTCGCCTTCGTCGGTAACCGATTAAAGGTGCCTAGGCATCCTTCATATCATTGTTATCGAATTGCCTTTCTCATTAAAATCGAAATGTTCAATATTTCACTAAATCATTGTTATCGATTGACCTTTCTAAGGCAATCTAGGTATTCAATCATTCATCGTATCATTGTTATCGATTGGCCATTCTCGTGCAAATCGAAATGTTCAATCATTCATTGCATCATTGTTATCGATTGACCTTTCTAAGGCAATCGAGGTATTCACTCATTCATCGTGTCATTGTTATCGATTGGCGTTCTCGTGCAAATCGAAGTGTTCAATCATTTATGGTATCATTGTTGTCGATTGACCGTTTTAGGCAATCGAGGTATTGAATCATCCGCTGCATCATTGTTGTCGGTTGGCCGTTTTAAGGCAATCGAGGTGTTAATTTGGGACTGTCAAGGACGGTGTCTATCCGTGTGTTACTATCATCGTGTTGGCCGACTCAAGGCAGCACACTATCATTCATTGTGATACGGCTTCATGCCGTGGCTTCGGCCCTAATTGTGATACGGCTGGATGCCGTGGCTTCGGCCCTAATTGTGATACGGCTGGATGTCGTGGCTTCGGCCCTAATTGTGATACGGTTTTCATGCCGTGGCTTCGGCCCTAATTGTGATACGGCTGGATGCCGTGGCTTCGGCCCTAATTGTGATACGGTTTTCATGCCGTGGCTTCAGCCCTAATTGTGATACGGCTTTCATGCCGTGGCTTCGCCCTAATTGTGATACGGTTTTCATGCCGTGGCTTGCCCTAATCAATATGACTTGGGCTGTTTCGACTTCATGTGATTGTGATATTTGACGGCTTCGGCCGAGTGTCTTTAAGGCCTTTGTGATTGTCTTGGTAATTTCATTGGAGCCTTCGGGCATTGTGATTCATAATTAATTCGGTTCTAGTTTGGTTCATGTCGTGTAATTCATTGTGGTACTCTGTGATTATGATTCGCCGTTGGGCACTTATGTTCTAACTCGTTGAGCAGGTATTAATAGTATGCCGTGGGCATAGTATTTCACGAATGCTCGGTTCTTACATTGGTTTGTGAGCATCTCGTACTATTATCATTATGCCGTTTCATTACGCCTTTGGATGCATATCATGTTATACATGTATTTGATATTCATTATACGGATGGCCGACCGTGGGGCGGAACATGTTTTCATGTTTTAGGTGCGTGCGAGAGAGAGTTGAGACACGGGGCATGATGATGGCGACGAGGCATTCGAGCGATACTAGTCCGAGTTGTTCATTGTTGGTCACCCGGTTGGAGTGTACTCCGGTCTTGTCGATTGTTGTCGTGTTGTATTACGAGACGGATGTTCGTGGATCTTCATTGTATTTCATTTTGGCCATGTAGGCCACTTTTGTCGTTGAAATTCCCTATCGGAATATTGTGTTGGATATCATGGTAGGGACTATGATTTTCCCTTGTTGTTTAATTTAACGTATTTTAGTCATGTTCGCACTTTGGTGGATCTCTGGCGTGGGGTCCACGGACCTTGTAATAACCTTGATAGGATTTGGGGTGTTACGAAATGGTATCGAGAGTTGGGTTGTGAAATACCACGAGATGTAAGTTATGTGGTCCTACCGACGCGGTAGTAGTGGGATTGTCGAGGTTATGACAATCTAGTCGATCGAGTTTTGTGAGTCGTAATATTAGTGCATCGCACGAGTCATTCATTCTTCGAGTCGCCGTCAGTGAAGGCTAGTATCGCGAGACCTCGAAGCTTCGTATGACCTGTGTAAGGACTCGATTCTCTTTGTGTTCATACATCCATCATGTCATTAATCGTTCATGCTTTGCTGAAACCTATATGTGATATTAGTGCTATGATTGATTCATGATTAATTGTTTTGGAGCACGTGTGACTTGTGTAAGCATTAAGGATCAACTCATTTATCGCTTAATAATTTTCAATCATCATTTTGATCTCATCACTCGATTAATTCATTCATCACTCGATCAATATCATCACTCGGATAATTCATCTATCACTCGATTAATTCATTCATCACTCACCAATATCATCACTCGAGATAATTCATCTATCACTCGGTTAATTCATTCCTCACTCAGTCAATATCATCACTCAGATAATTCATTCATCAGTCAGTTAATTCCTTCATCACTCAGTCAATATCATTCATCACTCGGTTAATTCATTCATCACTCGATTAATTCATTCATCACTCAGTTAATTCCTTCATCACTTAGTCAATCTCATTGTTCCGTCAATTCATTCATTACTCAGTCAATCTCATTATTCAGTTAATTAATTCATCACTCAGATAATTCATTCATCACTCAGCCAATATCATTAGTCAGTTAATTCATCACTTAGTTAACTCATTCATCACTCAGTTAATTCATTCATCACTCAGCCAATATCATTAGTCAGTTAATTCATCACTTAGTTAACCCATTCATCACTCAGTTAATTCATTCATCACTCAGTCAATATCATTCATCACTCAGTTAATTCGTTCATCACTCAGTCAATATCATTCATCACTCCGTTAATTCGTCCATCACTCAGTCACTATCATTACTCGGTTAATTCATTCATCACTCAGTCAATATCATTCATCACTCGGTTAATTCGCTCATCACTCGATCACTATCATTACTCGGATAATTCATTCATCACTCGGTTAATTCGTTCATCACTCATACAAAATCATAACTCAGATAAATCATTCATCACACGGATAATTCATTCAACACTCAGACAATATCAATGCTCAGTTAAAACATTCATCACTCACCAATTCCTTCATCACTTATTCAATCTCATTGTTAAGATTAATTCATTAATCACTCGATCAATCTCATTGTTCATCAATTCATTCATCACTCGATCAATCTCATTGCTCAGTTAATTCATTCATCACTCGGTTAATCTCGCCGCTCGGTTAATTCATTATCACTCAGTCAATCTCATTGTTCAATTAATTCATTAATCATCCAGTCCATCTCACGGTTTAGTTGTTGATCTTACGGATCGAATTTTCAACCTTGTTAACTTGTGCAAGGTAATCATTTCAGGAATTTCATCAGATAATCATGTTACCTCACTTGATCTTTCATGCGATCTTATCATATCCCGACATCATGTCGACGATCATTTCATTGAATTATTAATGCATTCATTGTGTTAGAGCGTGTATGCCCATTGTTATCGTTCTGTCTCGTAATCATAATGCGATCTTCATATGAGATCTGAAATTATCACGTGACTTTCCTGCCTCGATATGGGAAGAGCTGTCAGAGGGACATCGGACTCCGACGTCCAAGAGATCGTTTTCTAGTCGTCTTCGTGCTGGGAGAGCATCTTCATCTCGGACGACGAGTTCGACTGTTGTTGCTTATACTGTGATACAATAGGACATTCATCACCGGTTTTGAGCAAGTTAATTCTTGTTCGGTAATAGTATAATCATTCATTTCATTTGTCGTTCATTCATTCAAATAATTCATTCATCATATATCAATCACGTTGAGACTTATAATTATCAAACTAATCATTCACTTCACAGGAAACTATGTTTCCAATCATTTCATTTGAGCTATCACTCATTACGTTATCATTTCACCCCGGTGAGTCATTCTTGATCCTTGTTAGATTTCGATTCATTATCATTCATTGTGATCATTCTTGTTCGTGTGTATCACGTCGATTTTTCCTGGCGGGATATTGCTTCTCCCTACTTGTTTTAAGTTTCGGGACGAAACTTCTTTTAAGGGGGGTAGTATGTAATATCCGCAATTTCGATTTTTCGGTAATTTTCTTTTTCGACGGAAGTCTGTTTTGACGACTCGCTCATGACCGTTTCGTCATTCCGAGAATATTTAATTCTGCTCTTTTTGTCATCCAAGTTCGTTTGGTATCGTTTTGTTGAGTTAGTGTTCTTAAACGGCTTTTCCACTTTCGAGTTCGATTCTTGCGAATCTCGCCTCAAATCAAGTTGTTTGAGTTTCGCAAGTTCATTTAATGTTATTATTCATGTTGCGAGCTTTGGTTCGGTGTTTCGATCACGTATCGTGATTTTCGGACGTTTTGGGCCATTTTTGTAATTTCCCAAAGTCCGGGTAATTATTTCGTTGTCGAATTCCGACACTTCGGATGGTCGGAATCGTGTGTTCTCTTAGTGCTTGGATTCGTCTTTGCGAGTACTTCGTAACCGTATCTTCGATTTTTACTCAGGTTCGGGTTTTGGGGTCGTGCAGGCCGTCGGAGTGGCCACGGCCGAGTCACGGCCGGAGCAGGGCTGCTTTGGCGAGTTACGGCCGTAAGGTGCAGTTACGGCCGTAAGGTGTCCGAGTTACGGCCCTAAGCGTGATCGGGTCTGGCCGCAAGCGCTGGGCGGATTTTGACGAAGGCCGGTTACGGCCGTAAGGTGTGCGAGTTACGGCCGTAAGTGTCCGGCTGGTGCTGGGCAGATTTTTGACGAATGCCGGTTACGGCCGTAAGGCCTGCCGAGTACGGCCGTAAGGTGTCCGAGTTACGGCCATAAGGCCTGCCGGTTACGGCCGTAACCCTGCCGGCTATATATAGCCTGGCTCGGCCAGATTTCATTTCAACGCGATTTTTCTTCCTTTTTCGGCGTCTGGCGACGGGAGGCTCGGGAAATCGAGTTCTTGGCCGATTCTAATCATTTCCACGGCATTTTGGAAGATCCTTGTTGATTATATCATCATCTAATCCGAGTATTTCGTCGAATCAAGGTATATTTCTTGATTTTCTTTCAAGTTGACTTTTTGGAGAATTGTTCTTGATTTCGTTTCTAATCCGATTTTGATGAATCGGTTGATGTTAGTAAACATTATTAATCATGTTCTATGGATTGTATATCCATATTTTCGATTCGTTCAACCCGATTGATGATTTTTAGGGTCTTGAGAAACTTTGAACATTTAGTGTTCGATTAAATGCCTCAAAGAGTTTCTTTCGGTCGTTATGTTGATTTCGATTGATATTGTGTTATTGAATGAATTGTATTTCATTCAAGGTGGTTCAGTACTTGTGTTTACCGGAGGACGCCGTTCGTTGTTCGTGGAGGGATTCCATCGCCTTCGGTTGAGGCAAGTTTTATACTTGTACTAGTCAATGAGATTAATGTTATCATATATGTGTATGAATGTGTTGTATCATTCCGAGACTTAGTCTCTTCATGAATTCATTGATATCAAGAGATCGTTCGATACGATACCTTTCGGCAATTTTGCCAAATGTTTATTGTTGTTCGTTAACGGCCGGTTCAAGGCATTGTGATACTCATTATTAATGTCATTGTCGATAGCCGGTTCGCGGTATCGATGTATCGATTGTTGTTAATATAGATGTCAATTAAAGACATCGTTGAGATCATTGTTATTCCTGTTTGGATTGTCATTAAAACCGCAGGCCGATTAAAGGCATTGGCTTATTCATCTCTCGCCTTCGTCGTCGGTAACCGATTAAAGGTGCCGAGGCATCCTTCATATCATTGTTATCGAATTGCCGTTCTCAGGTAAATCGAAATGTTCAATCATTCACTAAATCATTGTTATCGATTGACCTTTCTAAGGCAATCTAGGTATTCACTCATTCATCGTATCATTGTTATCGATTGGCCATTCTCAGGCAAATCGAAATGTTCAATCATTCACTGCATCATTGTTATCGATTGACCTTTCTAAGGCAATCGAGGTATTCACTCATTCATCGTGTCATTGTTATCGATTGGCCGTTCTCAGGCAAATCGAAGTGTTCAATCATTTATGGTATCATTGTTGTCGATTGACCGTTTTAGGCAATCGAGGTATTGAATCATCCGCTGCATCATTGTTGTCGGTTGGCCGTTTTAAGGCAATCGAGGTGTTAATTTGGGACTGTCAAGGACGGTGTCTATCCGTGTGTTACTATCATCGTGTTGGCCGACTCAAGGCAGCACACTATCATTCATTGTGATACGGCTTCATGCCGTGGCTTCGGCCCTAATTGTGATACGGCTGGATGCCGTGGCTTCGGCCCTAATTGTGATACGGCTGGATGCCGTGGCTTCGGCCCTAATTGTGATACGGTTTTCATGCCGTGGCTTCGGCCCTAATTGTGATACGGCTGGATGCCGTGGCTTCGGCCCTAATTGTGATACGGTTTTCATGCCGTGGCTTCAGCCCTAATTGTGATACGGCTTTCATGCCGTGGCTTCGGCCCTAATTGTGATACGGTTTTCATGCCGTGGCTTCGGCCCTAATCAATAACAGCTTCGGGCTGTTTCGACTTCATGTGATTGTGATATTTGACAGCTTCGGCCGAGTGTCTTTAAGGCCTTTGTGATTGTCTTGGTAATTTCATTGGAGCCTTCGGGCATTGTGATTCATAATTAATTCAGTTCTAGTTTGGTTCATGTCGTGTAATTCATTGTGGTACTCTGTGATTATGATTCGCCGTTGGGCACTTATGTTCTAACCTGTTGAACAGGTATTAATAGTATGCCGTGGGCATAGTATTTCACGAATGCTCGGTTCTTACATTGGTTTGTGAGCATCTCGTACTATTATCATTGTACCGTTTCATTCTGCCTTTGGATGCATATCATGTTATACATGTATTTGATATTCATTATCTGGATGACTGACCCCGTGGGGGCGGAACATGTTTTCATGTTTTAGGTGCGTGCGAGGAGAGAGTTGAGACACAGGGGCATGATGATGGCGACGAGGCATTCGAGCGATACTAGTCCGAGTTGTTCATTGTTGGTCAGCCAGTTGGAGTGTACTCCAGTCTTGTCAGTTGTTGTCGTGTTGTATTACGACAGGATGTTCGTGGATCTTTGTTGTATTTCATTTTGGCCATGTAGGCCACTTTTGTCGTTGAAATTCCCTATCGGAATATTGTGTTGGATATCATGGTAGGGACTATGATTTTCCCTTGTTGTTTAATTTAACGTATTTTAGTCATGTTCGCCTGGTGGATCTCCTGGCGTGGGGTCCACGGCACTGTAATAACCCAATAGGATTTGGGGGTGTTACATAGCCAGTATCCTCCGGGAAGCTCATCTCTTCACGACCGCTACAAGCTCGATACTCCGAGAACCTAAAAAGAAATCCCACGACGGGGTCAGCCATAATATCCAACAATGATAACCGTCACATCACATTAATAATAACATACCAATGAGAATACAACATAAGAATACGACCAACGTAATCTTTACTTACTCAAGAAATTCTCATCAGAATAACCATTATCACATTTCACATCATGTACTCAATTAACCAATAAACTCGAACATAATATCTGTATTGTACCTTAAACAATACTCAAGATCCTCAAACTATCATAACCAACTCACGATACGGAAATCTACCATTTCTGACCAATACGATCCATCGAATAATATCATCAAATCCCAAGACGATAACCGATTGTCCATCAAAGACAAATACCAAGGAAATACGGAGCATACTTCGAGATATGAAGTGCCACGACAATCATATCGGTCTAATCCGAGATCAGATCAATGCAATACGGACACAGTCCTAACACAAGACCTACAAATGCATACTCATATGACCACGTCAATATGATCATAGCAATAATAATCATGTATACTCAATGGAAATCCGACGATCCAGCGCCCTCAGCATAGATCCCTTTGTTGATCCTATCAGATCAACATAAGGTGGATAACTAACAATACACATGTGAACAACAACACATGATAAAATCAATGATGCGAATTCACAAGATTCCATCAACACAATACTGGTAATCCAACGATCCAGCGCCCTCAGCATAGATCCCCATGATGATCCCGTCGAACCAACGCATGGTGGAAAACCTGTCCAACGATCCAGCGCCCTCAGCATAGATCCTCATGATGATCCCGTCGAACCAACGCATGATGGACATTCGATCCAGCGCCCTCAGCATAGATCCTCATAATCCCATCGGATTATTTACACAACATAAACAACACAATATGCATACACATGTGCAAAACAACACGTTCATCAACATGAACAACATAACATGCACGACAACATGACAATTTACTAGGACGACTTCATGTTCAACAACATGAAACAGAATGTACAAGACCAAAATAAATAACATAAAACCGTGACCAATATGGAATACTTGCCCCGAGTCCTTCGGAAGCAACCTCGATGTCCAATCATCACCGACGATTATTCCCACTGCTCGGCGATCCAAACGTATAACGAACTATAGATACTCATATCCTCGTCCTTACCATAATGTAACCTCGATACTCGAACATACCAATAACTGAGATAAAGCATATTCATTATGATCTACCTCCCAGAATCGAAAGAACGATATGCGATCCGGATACCCAGAGTTCACAATAATAATCATCGCTATATGCATTATAAACGAAATGAAACTGAAACCATTCATTAAATATTATAACTGAGCAAGTAATAACTTGCCTCGATACCGATACCACGAAGTCATTGCCGAACACATTGCTTTATCTACGAGCTCCTCGGCCTCGATCAAACGCAATACAATGGACATACTCGAACACGACCGCAATATCCGGTTATAATCACCGATCAATAATCTCAACCTATCGAAGAAACCAAATAACACATATCCGATAACGGTCAACAATCGAGAAAACTAACCAATCGAACTCAACGGTTCAACACAACCTCGAATAAACACAATGTAACCAACCAAGTCAAACCATCACGAATTCCTAATCAAAACACAAAAAGAATCTCGCATCGTCGCCTACTTAGCGCACGTTAATCACCTAACGTAGCGTGGCGCTAAGTTGCTCCCGTTAGCGCGCTAGGCAAGAACGAAGCGTGCGCTAATGCGTGCGATGGCATGCATTTCAAGCATCGTCTAACACTTCCATCATGACAATGATCAACTCATCTCGAGATTAAGGATTTCATAACAATCATGACATATAATTTAATAGCTCTTCAAGAACACGAATTATCCAAATTCACGTTCATGATCCATAAAATGATAAAATCCGATGTGTTCTAACATCTAAAAATCCTTATTCATCATGTTCTTGACATACAATTCATATAACTTCAAGAATCACAAGAGCATCACCATAATCGTTACCATACGAAGTAACCAACGACCAAACATCAAAAATCCGAATTGAAGAAGGGAATTACATCAACATATATCTTGAATTCCATCCAAAACCATACGAAACATATCAATACTCATATATTGATAACAACACTAACTTAGTACGGTAATCCAACTCGTTGTCATGCTCATCAACTTGTTTATATGATAATCATCAACTCAAGAACATCATATACAATCCAAAACGAAATCTCAAAGTGAAGAGTAATTACCTTTTTTGAAGGAAAGGATTGATTTCCAAGAATCACCAATGATTTCAAGAACAAAGCTTTACTCCATGATTTCCATCTTTAATCTTGTTAAAGAGGATCATCCCTCAGTGTTTAGGAACTCCAAATGTTCTCACAAGGTTGTCTCTATCGGGTGAAAGGAAAGAAATGGACAAAATGTTTCATGACACCCGTTTGTCCCTTTAAATAGAATACATCACTAGCGTGCGCTAAACCATTATGTTTAGCGTGCGCTAGCCTTAGCGTGCGCTAACTGACTTTGTTAGCGTGCGCTATCGAAGCCCAGAGGCTACTGTCTTGCTTCGTAAACTACCTTACGTATGTAATGCCCATGCATTAACGTACGTAAATCATCATGTCTAGCGTACGCAAGTCCTTACTCTTAGCGTGCGCTATCCGAAGTTGACTTACTACAGTGTTCACCTACCACTCGCCCCCACATTCCGACAGCATCTGGCAAGGATAAGATTCCTTGTTGACTGATACATAGTTAGCGTGCGCTAAGCCTAATATTTTAGCGTGCGCTAATACTTCAGGACAACAACCGTTGACTTACGAACGTGCGCCGAAAGCCGGGTCCACACGCAGATTCCTTCCGATGCATGCGCACTAGCGACGCTAACCTATAAGCGTAGCGTGCGCTAATCCCGCGATAGCGCGTTATGCATGAATATCGGCGTGCGCTAATAAGGCTATACTTAGCCATTTTCCGCAGCTTCTTGTCCAACGTCTCGACATACCAAAAGCGAACATAAGACACACCGAACACAAACATCAATCCAATAATATCATCATACGATATACCCAATATCAAAAGTACGACAACCCGATACACAATATCCTCAAATGTAATCACGACCAAATACGATAATTATACCGATATCGATATCTCAAGTCCTTTATTTATTTTATCCCTACTGCATGCATTCCACGCTGCATAATATAACTCGGATAAAATAGTATCAAACAACAAAGAATAGAAATTCCGATATTACATTCTACACTTTTAAAATAAGTTTCGTCCTCGAAACTTGCAATCCGTCATAGAAAACAAACAAACATACTGTTCAACCCAAAATATCCCAAAACCATCACGACACTGATCAATCATCATTATTCTGAATAGCCAAAACCGCATACTTACAAATACGCAGGTCGACGATCTCCGGAGATACTAGCCAGCGTTCTCACGGTACAGTCTCAATACGCTTACGATCACAATTCCCTGATTCTCAACAAAATATATCATCTTCGGATCAAACAATCTGCCCGAATCAAATCCTGTCTGCCTGATTACATAATCAAGTCTCAATTCTGATAAAACGAATAATATCCGATGTATCTGTGAAACAACTGCTCAATACAATGGCAACGAATCCCGAAACATCGATAGACAATCTGAACGCTCAGATGATCACCAACAATGATCAACAATCAACCGAATTTATCATCGACATGATAAATTCCAATCTGACCAACCAGAGGTCAAAACACAATCGAGAATATCATCAACGTGATAAACTCCAATACAACCAACGAACGATCAACGGAAATCGAGAATACCTTCACACGGTAAACTCCAACACGATCAACACAGAACCACAGAAACAGATATATGAAAGAATAACATTCTCAAAACGTCAAATCAATCACGTACATTAGATCTCAATAAACATACTCAACTGGCGAACATTTCCCTCGGCATACGAACAACGAATCGCAAATCGACGAACATACCAATTCATACGCGGAGTGGAAACGACCACTCAATATCCAAAACAACCAGTATGGGGTCACCATCCCCAAATCTACGCTTACAAGGAAATCATTCCAGAATCACTAAGGTAAAATCGCGTTACTATCATACCAATGGAATCACATAGCACCTATGTTCCGGTTTCACAAAATCCCAAGTTTCCAAAATAATATTATGCGCATGAATCTACAACACGCAACATACTTCTCTTATCCGATAAATCAACCGATCATCCGTGGATAACCAAACTACCATACTAACGTTCGAATCTCTTTCATCGTACCATACTGATGTACCATCCAGTTCGTGAGTCTCATTCAGAACTCCACCACGATATGCATTATGCACTAAATGCGCATGTATATCCATCACGTTTTCAAAACCAGTTTGAAATCATATATTCTTGTCACGAAGACAATTTTCGAAAGTTCTTTCAAGGGTTTGAAAACTCAAAACATAAATTTTGGTAAGACCACGAAATAAATTTTAAAAATTAAATCGGCTCGCTGGTGCCAAGTTCTCGATAAAATTTCTTTTCGAATACATACGTTTAAATAAAAATGGAATCATGCAAATGATTGACCACAACCATACTCCTGTATACCAATTCGGCTCGTCACAATCCACTTGACATTCCAACGGAAACCACACGATCGAGTTCCAAAACCTCAATATATAGACTCGATAAAAACTCCTTTTCCACACATGACTCGTATCGTCAACCATTTACCCATCCTGGATCACCTCCAATATGATATGACAAAACGTTGAAACAAATCAAGCAAATCAAACACGGCGAAAGACTTCCCGAGAGGTTCCATTTGAACAAGTAAACCAAAGCCTCGATAGGCGGAAATAACATAGGTAAACGATTGGTAAAGTATTTTACAAATCTCGGGAGTTTTAAGAAAACAGAAAAGCCGTTAGAAACATTAGGGTCTCAGCCCGTATCTCGTTCCGCATTACAAAAAGTTTAAAAAGTAGAAAACCCCTTTTCGGACTTCAAGTCCTGAGTTATAAAACCATTTCAAACTCGATTGGGTCTCGGCCCAAAATCATTTTCCGTAAAACATCCGTAAAATATTCATTTTGAAAAGTATCATTTTCAAATGCTCAAAACAGTTCATATATCTCAAATGAATTAACATGCTACATGTTCTTCTCAACAATCCATAGTCCTTCTCCCGATTACACAATTCCGTTCCAAAATCGAGCTGATATACTGATTTCCAAAATCATAACTTCTCAAGATCATCAATCATATCCCAACTCTGTCACCTTATATTGAAATGCATAATATCTGCTGAATCTCAAAACATATCAACTTAGAACGGCAGTAAATCTCAATGAAATTCAAAAATCCGAATACTTACAGATCGTGAAGCCGACGATTCCCCGTGATACTGGCACATGTCTAGACTCAAGAAAATACTCGACACAGGTATTTTCAAAACTCATGTTTTGCAAACTCAGTGCAACTCAAGAACACAATATATCACGTAAACACCATTTGGAAAAGTTATAACAAGCCCAAGACGATCTTGGCAAATCCGATAACGCACAAGCCCGAGTGAACAACAAAGACTCACGGCTCTAGTATTTGTCAATCGACAACTCGAATGACGCAACAAAACACGACCCAACTCGACCCGGATGCCTAGGTTTTCTCAACCTAAGCTCCGATACCATATTCTCGTAACACCCTGCATTTAACCGGAATATTACATAGTGGGCCCCGAGATGGAACCCACAAGGCTAAAAGAAATTTTCGCAAACATTTACAAATGCCCAAGAGGCCAACGACGGTACTATCTTTAAAAATTCACAAAGACTTATAAAATCCATTTATCAAAAACCGTCGTAAAAACTCATTTGAAATCGCAAGGCCAAACAGCCGACACTCAAAAGTTTAGAAAACGATTTCCAAAGTAACCTCAGTTACCAGATACGAAAAGAGCGTCTCAAAATACTCACGCAGCGGAAAAAGACCAACCATAAAGATACTCTAGCAGCGGAATACAAGAACCGATCAAGAAAACTCAATGCACAAAACATGTCCTAGCCAGTATCCTCCGGGAAGCTCATCTCTTCACGACCGCTACAAGCTCGATACTCCGAGAACCTAAAAAGAAATCCCACGACGGGGTCAGCCATAATATCCAACAATGATAACCGTCACATCACATTAATAATAACATACCAATGAGAATACAACATAAGAATACGACCAACGTAATCTTTACTTACTCAAGAAATTCTCATCAGAATAACCATTATCACATTTCACATCATGTACTCAATTAACCAATAAACTCGAACATAATATCTGTATTGTACCTTAAACAATACTCAAGATCCTCAAACTATCATAACCAACTCACGATACGGAAATCTACCATTTCTGACCAATACGATCCATCGAATAATATCATCAAATCCCAAGACGATAACCGATTGTCCATCAAAGACAAATACCAAGGAAATACGGAACATACCTCGAGATATGAAGTGCCACGACAATCATATCGGTCTAATCCGAGATCAGATCAATGCAATACGGACACGTTCTTAACACACGACCTATAAATGCATACTCATATGACCACGCCAATATGATCATAGCAATAATAATCATGTATACTCAATGGAAATCCGACGATCCAGCGCCTCAAAGATAGATCCCTTTGTTGATCCTATCGATCAACATAAGGTGGATAACTAACAATACACATGTGAACAACAACACATGATAAAATCAATGATGCGAATTCACAAGATTCCATCAACACAATCTGGTAGTCCAACGATCCGGCGCCCTCAAGATAGATCCCCATGATGATCCCGTCGAACCAACGCATGGTGGAAAACTCCGTCCAACGATCGGCGCCCTCGGCATAGATCCTCATGATGATCCCGTCGAACCAACGCATGATGGACATTCGATCCAGCGCCCTCAAGATAGATCCTCATAATCCCATCGGATTATTTACACAACATAAACAATACAATATGCATACACATATGCAAAACAACACGTTCATCAACATGAACAACATAACATGCACGACAACATGACAATTTACTAGACGACTTCATGTTCAACAACATGAAAGAGAATGTACGAGACCAAAATAAATAACATAAAACCGTGACCAATATGGAATACTTGCCCGAGTCCTTCTAAGCAACCTCGATGTCCAATCATCACCGACGATTATTCCCACCGCTCGCGATCCAAACGCATAACGAACTAAAGATACTCATATCCTCGTCCTTACCATAATGTAACCTCGATACTCGAACATACCAATAATCGAGATAAAGCATATTCATTATGATCTACCTCCCGAATCGAAAGAACGATATGCGATCCGGATACCGAGTTCACAATAATAATCATCGCTATATGCATTATAAACGAAATGAAACTGAAACCATTCATTAAATATTATAACTGAGCAAGTAATAACTTGCCTCGATACCGATACCACGAAGCTGCTGCCGAACACATTGCCTTTATCTACGAGCTCCTCAGCCTCGATCAAACGCAATACAATGGACATACTCGAACACGACCGCAATATCCGGTTATAATCACCGATCAATAATCTCAACCTATCGAAGAAACCAAATAACACATATCCGATAACGGTCAACAACTGAGAAAACTAACCAATCGAACTCAACGGTTCAACACAACCTCGAATAAACACAGTCAGAACCAACCAAGTCAAACCATCACGAATTCCTAATCAAAACACAAAAAAAATACTGCACTGTCTGCCTACTTAGCGCACGTTAATCACCTAACGTAGCGTGCGCTAAGTTGCTCCCGTTAGCGCGCGCTAGGCAGTAAACGTAGCGTGCGCTAATGCTGTGCAGTGGCATGCATTTCAAGCATCGTCTAACACTTCCATCATGACAATGATCAACTCATCTCGAGATTAAGGATTTCATAACAATCATGACATATAATTTAATAGCTCTTCAAGAACACGAATTATCCAAATTCACGTTCATGATCCATAAAATGATAAAATCCGATGTGTTCTAACATCTAAAAATCCTTATTCATCATGTTCTTCGACATACAATTCATATAACTTCAAGAATCACAGTAGCATCACCATAATCGTTACCATACGAAGTAACCAACGACCAAACATCAAAAATCCGAATTGAAGAAGGGAATTACATCAACATATATCTTGAATTCCATCCAAAACCATACGAAACATATCAATACTCATATATTGATAACAACACTAACTTAGTACGGTAATCCAACTCGTTGTCATGCTCATCAACTTGTTTATATGATAATCATCAACTCAAGAACATCATATACAATCCAAAATGAAATCTCAAAGTGAAGAGTAATTACCTTTTTTGAAGGAAAGGATTGATTTCCAAGAATCACCAATGATTTCAAGAACAAAGCTTTACTCCATGATTTCCATCTTTAATCTTGTTAAAGAGGATCATCCCTCAGTGTTTAGGAACTCCAAATGTTCTCACAAGGTTGTCTCTATCGGGTGAAAGGAAAGAAATGGACGAAATGTTTCATGACACCCGTTTGTCCCTTTAAATAGAATACATCACTAGCGTGCGCTAAACCATTATGTTTAGCGTGCGCTAGCCTTAGCGTGCGCTAGCCTTAGCGTGCGCTAACTGACTTTGTTAGCGTGCGCTATCGAAGCCCAGAGGCTACTGTCTTGCTTCGTAAACTACCTTACGTACGTAATGCCCATGCATTAACGTACGTAAATCATCATGTCTAGCGTACGCAAGTCCTTACTCTTAGCGTGCGCTATCCGAAGTTGACTTACTACAGTGTTCACCTACCACTCGCCCCCACATTCCGACAGCATCTGGCAAGGATAAGATTCCTTGTTGACTGATACATAGTTAGCGTGCGCTAAGCCTAATATTTTAGCGTGCGCTAATACTTCAGGACAACAACCGTTGACTTACGTAACGTGCGCCGAAAGCGGCCGGGTCCACACGCAGATTCCTTCCGACCGTCACATGCACTAGCGTACGCTAACCTATAAGCGTAGCGTGCGCTAATCCTGCACGATAGCGTGCGTTATGCATGAATATCAGCGTGCGCTAATAAGGCTATACTTAGCCATTTTTCGCAGTTCTTGTCCAACGTCTCGACATACCAAAAACGAACATAAGACACACTGAATACAAACACTGAATCCAATAATATCATCATACGATATACCCAATATCAAAAGTACGACAACCTGATACACAATATCCTCAAATGTAACTGTCGACCAAATACGACAATTATACCGATACTGATATCTCAGTCCTTTATTTATTTTATCCCTACTATACAGATTCCACGTTGTACAATATAACTCGGATAAAATAGTATCAAACAACAGTAATAGAAATTCCGGATATTACACCTACGCTAAAGACACTAAAGCAAACATTCCATTATTACAATGTATACAAGGAGATATTTGTGGATCCATACACCTAAAATGTGAACCATTTAGCTACTGTTGAACTCATGTCCACTCAGAATGCTGCATTTACAAAACTCCCAACTCAGATTATCCGTCTTAGGACTCACCATCCTGATCATCCTATCAAGTCCACTCGACTAAATAATGCAGGAAAAATTATATAAAAATTATTGGATGCTAACTGCATGTCAATCAAAATTGACGTAGAGCATCACATTCCCCATGTGCATACACAAGAGAAAACTATAAAAGAATACAAGTGTTACCACGGGCATTGGTTTTGCAAACCAGTCTGTCTATCTCTGCTTGGGGATATGCATTCTTACATGCATCCATACTTATTCATTTCAGACCCACTATTGGCCAACCATTTTCCACGTACCAGTTGGTAACTGGATATGAGCCAGAAATCTCACACGTACACATACTGAGTTGTGTAACCTACGTGCCGATTTTGTCCCCATAACGCAATAAGATGGGTTGTCAGAGACGTTTATGTATTTACATTGGATATGAATCCCCAACAATCATCCGCTATTTACAACCTTTGACAGGTGATCTCTTATTACATATTTTGCGGATTGTCACTTCGATGAGACATAATTCCCATCATTAAGGGAAAGGAGAAAAAGAAATTTCTCGAGGAATGATAGAAATTATAATGGTCCATCCCCAGTCTATCTCACTATAATCTATGTACCTCATACTGTGATCGTGAAGTGCCAAGAATTATCGATCTTCATAATATAGCAGATTTGATGCCTAATGCATTTACTGATATCAATAAAGTGATCAAATCTCATATTCTAGCTGCAAATATGCCTGCAAGTTAGAAGTCCCCAATAAGGGGCACACCACTAATGTACCGAATGATATAATCACACCTGATGGAAGTGTGATTGAGGACGTGGCTCCCAAAAGGAAAAGGGGGAGGCCACATGGTTAGATAGACACCCGCCCAAGGAAGAAAAGGGGAGGTGTGGCACAAATAAATCCATTGATCATAAATACTAGGAATCCTTCCCACGAGATTGTCTCTGGATATATCCATGTCCACGGGTCATTACTGGGGGATGCCCCAAACATCGACTCAACATCATATAACAAAGGATCTCGATTAACTATGAAACTGCATCTGATTTAATGAAATGATCGACCACTCAGATTGATGATGTGTTTGCATAAACAGTTGCTCAAGAAATTATAGAGCATGATGATATTAAACCACGCTCTGTTGAAGAATGTCAACAAAGAGCAGATTGACCTAAATGGAAAGTGCTGAGACTGTATCTCTGACAAAATTCCAGATATTTGGCTCAATAGTGCTAACTCCGCCAAGTGTAAAGCCCGTAGGACATAAATGGGTTCTTGTCAGCAAGCATAATGAGAATCACTAATTCCTACGGTACAAAGCTCGTCTTGTTGCAAAAGTTTTCTCACAATGCCTTGGTATTGATTACGAGGAGACGTACTCCTCTGTAACGGATGTTATTACGTTCTGCTATTTAATAAGCTTAGTTTCTTCTGAAGGATTGGAAATACAGCTAATGGACGTGGTTACTGCGTATCTCTATGGGGATCTAGATACAGAGATCCATATGAAAGTGCTTGATGGCATTCCATTACCCAAATCAAATTACTCTAGACCATGGAGTGTGTATCAATTCATTTGAAACGATCACTTTACAGTTTGAAACAATAGGGAAGGATGTGATATAACCTTTAGAGTAACTACTTGTCTGAGAAGGGATATAAGAACAATGAACTGTGTCCATGTATCTTCGTAAAGAAAATAAGCTCCAATTGCAATCATCGCAGTATATGTTGACGATATGAATATAATTGGTACTCTTGATGAAATAAGAGAAACCACTGGACTTGAAAACTGAGTTTGAGATGAAATATTTTGAGAAGACTCATTTTTGTCTAGGCATTCAGATATAACAGAGTTTGTAGAATTCTCATCCATCAGTCCGTTTATGTCTAGAAGATGCTTGAACGCTTTAACGTGGACAAAGCACACCCGGCTAGCGCTCCCATAGTCATTTGTAGTTTGGTGCAAAGAAAGATTCATTTCGTCCAAAAAAGATGACGAGGAGATTTTGGGAGCTGAAATTCCCCACTTCAGTGCAATAGGCGCTCTAAGTACTTGGCTCAATGTACATGACCCAATATAGCCTTATCAGTTAATTTGCTGGCTCGATTTAGTTCAGCACTGATGCAACATCATTGGGATGGTACCAAGAACATACTTTGATATCTAAAAGGAACCATTGAGTTTAGACTATTCTTCCCATACAAGCAGGCAAAGGAAGCTGCTCCCATTAAGGCAAATGCTGAAGTAAATGCTAATGCTGGAGAACCTAGCTCGATGAACGTGTTTGTAGAATTTGCTGATACAGGGTATCTCTCTGGCCCAAACAAAGGTCTGGCCCAAACAAAGGTCGTGCCCAAACTAGCTATGTATTCACCATTGGGAACACCGATATATATTGAAGATCGACTAAGCTGTAATACCCGAGAATTTTGAATCAAAATTTTTGCCTTTTGAATAGCATTTTACACTTAGTAAAGTTATTGAATTGATGAATATTCATAATGATTTGTTTTGAAACATAATTATAAAATTAGACTATTTAAATTAGTTGTAATGCACATGGGTCGGATCACTACCATTACATATGAACTCCAGAAAATTTTAAGTTTTATAATAGTATAAGAAGTTCAATTATCTTCCCAATGGTTCAAACAGCAAGTCATTCTAAGTCCGAATGTAAGAGATATGACCAAAATAGTGGAGACTACCGCAACATATATGTTAATGTATGTTAACTTGGTCCTTAACGTATGTTAAGGTATCTAAAAGTAGTCCAGAAAGGCACAAAGTGAGTTATGTATGTTAGCACAAGGTCAGGTTAAGTACGTAAGGATGCAGTTATATCAGCATTTGGGACATGTTTTTCTTCATTGTTTCATCTTTCCTCCTCCCTCTTTGGACCCTAAACCATCAAATACATTCATGTCCTCTTCAAACACAGAGATAATGATATATTACCCTCTTCTACCTTGCGATATCAAATGATTGGCGGATTTGGAGCTTTTTCTACTAGTTGATTTCGTGGGATTCTTCAATCTTGAGGTAAGATGGTTTGATCTTCAACCTTGTTTGATTTGTGTAAATTATGTGGTGAAGTTATCGATTATTTGTTGGTTTATGAGACTTGATGGAACTAATTTCCATTTACTTCAATTTTCAACTCTGGAACACTAGATTTTGACAAATTGGGGATCTTTTATTCTTGTATACGGAATTGGTTGAAGAACTTGATTATATGTCTATGGAATAATGGGGTTATTAATGAATTAAGAGTGACTGGCGTTATTTGAGGATTATATATGATTTGTGGATTTATTTGAGTTTATTGAGAACAACTAATAATTACTGGGGTCAATTTCAAATTAATACAAAGTAATTGTGAATCATGTTGGAGTATAAATTGGAATTACTGGGGTCAATCTTAAATTGGAATTGTTATTATTTTTGGATTAGAAATTGGGCTCACTAGTATGAATGTAGTCGTGTGAAGTTCTGTAAATGTCCGAACAAAAGACCTTTGGTTTTATGGTAGTAGATTGTGTATAGATTGGTTCCTTATTGATTGTGATGATGTAAATCAAGGTTGCAAGCAGATGCATATGTTCGAGGTGGTCGGACATAACGTGTGGTAAAAGTTTTATTCGGGATCTAAGGCAAGTACACTTCCTATGTTTATACATTCTTGGATTTATATGTGTAGCATTATGTGCGTGTGTGTATATATTTTTACCCATGGACGGTCAGACGAGAGGGGTTTGTGGCCTTTGTGCGGACCAAAGAACACTTTGAGTTAACCACTCTGGGACGGTCCGACAGGGCCTCTGAGGGTTCTTGGCCCTTGGTGTGAACCACCGTTAATCACATACAAATTTTGGATTGTGAAAATGATGTGAAGTATTGATATTTCGGAATATTTGGACTATTTTGAAAATTGCTTTTTGTGCTTACTTTAATGTTTAAGAAAGTATAATTCATATGTATTGTACTTGTACTAGCAATTCCAGTGCTAACCCCTGTGGGGATAATATGTTTCATGTAGTTTGATGTAGTTGAATTGATAGGATCCACAGGGACAACACGAAGGTCATGACACCCCGCGATGATATTAGATACCCGAGAAGCCTTGAGTAATTTGTGATATCTTTCATATTGTGTAATTTATGATGTCGTGTAATTATTTTTCTAAGTAAGTCAGAACATTCTGCAAGTCTTATTAGTTCGTCGGTTATATTTTATTCAGTATTTTTATAATAGATTTGAAGCATTTTGTTTATATGGTTATGTCTATGTTGGACATGTATTGGTTGATATCATGTGTTGCGGCCTGATAAATCTTTGGAAAGAGTTTACGGCGTTGTAATAGCCCTGATTGTATTGAGGTGTTACATAATATGGTATCAGAGTTTAAGTTGTCAATATCTAGGCGGTTGGGTCGTGTCCTATAGTATGAGCCAGTCAGTCGGGACTAGTATCGTCGGGTTGTCAACACTTCGTGCGACCTGTGGAGGTAAATCTCCTCGATTATGCACTGTGATTTTGTGAAAGTTGGAAATTATGAAGGATTGGTGTTGAACTTGTATATCCATGTGTGTGATTAGCATAATGCACGAAATGATTTTTATGATGGTTAGAATTGACCGTATGCATCGTTTGAATAAGATATTAGTGAATTTAAAGTTCCGTGTTCCTGAAATGTGTTCAGTTGTTGAAGGAGTCTCCGTTGAAAGGATACAATCGAGTATTTTACTATTTGAAGATTGGTTATTGAGATATATCGTACAATCGACATCGATATAAATTGTTATATCGAGAGGCAAATATTTGAAATTGTGAGATCTACTAGAGGAGATATGGTTACTATTGACTTTGAGTTGAGAAAAAATATATTTGAGACGAGTTGGAGGAACGATGTCTTAGTTGCCCTATTAGCTATATTGGGGGTCAATGCAATCGATATCTCGCAAAGTGAGTAATACTGGTGAATAACTAATCCTGTTTAGTTGTCACTTTGAGGTTGATGACGATTATGAGGTATGGTGAGTAGTAGTTGAATTGGAGGGTGGTAATCAATGATATATACATTTTTCTTTAGGCTTAATGCTTATATTTTTCTTGCAAATTCAAATAAATTATTTTTGTAGAGTATATCTTTGAAGATTTTAAAGCAAAAGCATAAACTTTAATTATTTTGATGAAATGAACTCTTTTAACATCTCTGGGAGATGAGTTATCATCCTCAACTGGACAAGTATACACATTGTATATATTTTTTTATAAAATTAAATAATTGCAATATTGTGAGCGGAGAAGTTCACTTTTGAAAAGTTATTTTGGTATTTGCAAGCAAAGAGACATATTCAAATACTTTGTACCCAAGTAAACTTTTTGGTGTTTTGGAAAGAAAGACTTAATTTTGTAAAGTTTTAAATGAATATATAATTTTGATTTGTGGAATGGGGGGATGACACATGTCACTCCCACAATTCTTCCTACACTTTTTATTATAAAACCCTTTTTAGAATAATCCAAACTTATATATATATATATGGTGTAATTTTATTTTCAGAACCCTATTAAGTGCGAGAACTGCGAGAACCACATTTTGCACTCCTAATAATACATAATGTACATCATGTCAATGCATACAACCCCTACTGATCATAATCCCTACTAGATAGTAGGGGTTATAGATATAGTATGGGTTATCATCAGTAGGGGCTATTATATTTAATAAAAAAAATTCAAAAATAATATAAAATTTATATTTTACTATAATACCCTTTGAATTAAAAATATTTTTTAATATTTAAAAAAATCTCATTGGTTTAGAGGAGTTCTCGCAGTTCTCGCACTTAAGAGAGTTCTGAAAATAAAGCCCCCCTATATATATGTATATATATATTAATCACTAGTTAGAGTATGTATAAAATTAATTTATTTATTGTTGATTTTAATTTTTAGGGTTTGTTGAAAGAATGGAAAGATTTTTAAAAAGAAAAATATCGACACGCGGATCTTCAAGTGCAGATAATATTTCTCAACCTAGTTATACTCTTTTGATGCCTACGGAAATTGATTTGGATGATCTTTCTTCGGATCGAAAGGAAAAGAATTTTAGCGTATCACCCTAATCAAATAAATGAAATAAGGCAAAATTTCTGAAGACTATTTGAACGGTTGCATAATGTGTACCATTGAAAAAGAACTTGTTGATGTTACGAATGAAGATATAATGAATCGCTTTCAAAAGATGAAATTTCGTAGAGAACAACTGTAAAACATAATTTGTTTCACCTTTATAATGATATTGTACTTCATTATTGATTTTTTTATTACGGTAATAAAAATTGTGCCCCCAGTCTTAAAAAATCCTGAATCCGTCACTGTACGTTGAGCTGGTGATTTTGGTGAATTGTGAATCCAGAAAGTGATGATGAGTACAAAAATTATTTTCATATAAGTTAGTTTTAGTTGCATGCAGGCCGGTATTGGGACTTCTATGATGTTTTCAGATAATATCATTGAAGATATTGTATTTGGTATATATGTTTCAAAGGACTTATATTTGGTAAGTGCGGCTAAACGAGATGAGTTGATATACAGTAATTATAATGATTGATAAGAGTTGATCAATATGTTATAGAGGATAAGATAAATTCAATGTGAGGATCTTTGTAGCAGTGAAATGAAATGAGGTTGGTTGTGTGATTATAAATCTAATCAAAATCATTTGGACATATTGATCAAACATATTATAAATCCTATTAGTTCGGTATATGATGTCTGGAATTTTACAAGTTGGCATCGCATTCATTTTCATATATAAGTGCGTGAAAAAAAAATGGACTATATTTTTTTTGCAAAATCAAACATATAACTTCACGATGTGATACATTGGAAAAGAAAGACAAATTATGCTCGCTAGCTAAGAAAAGGCGTAATTGGATAAATTTCCTTCGAAATATAGTTTTGTTTTGAAAATTTTTCCTTCACATGCATGGCATGGTTTGGTTTTCATATGGTGGGATTCGAGTACTGTGGAGTTCTATTCATGGATGTTGCGCAAGTCATTTTGTTGATTTTAAGACGTATGTATCTCGACGGTTTTGACATAGTTAAGTTTGATTATACTGAACCGTAGTAAATTATGATGAACATATATTGGTATGAGTTAATATGGAATAAGTGGATATATCGAAGGTACTACATTGTGAGAGCGAGATCGCAAATTTTATTGAGGTGATGAATTGACCGAGCATTTGCATGAGAAGTGATTTATGTAGAAAGCGCGTATTCCATGACTATACCATGATATTTAATATATTTTGAGAAACTTTCATCAAGTATTTTGATCAACGAGCTTTATGTTTTGAGCTTTTAGATATAATGCTGAATTTAAAATTTTCTCGGGCCGCATTGTGTATTTTATAGGCATAATAGTCTGTAAAGATTTCTCAAAGAATATTATATTATATTAAAATTATTATATTTTTCAAAGCACATTATTTAAAACTTTGATTTATATAATCAATTTTGGGGGCCTCTCGAAGAATTCATGGTATAGCGAGGTAGTATCAAGAACTTCGGGAGCAATTTTATACAGTTATGGTATGATATGAAATGGGTTAGGATATAATGTGATAATTTTGAATCATTATCCAAGAGTTGAAGTTTAGTGAGAATATTGCCGTGGAAAGTTGTGTATGTGGTTAGATAGCTTAGAACCGTTAACGGTTGGGTATAAGTGAAAAATACTTGGTACTATTAAAAACTCGAATTATAGAACATAATACGGTGTGGAGTCAATGATTTCATTGTGCACCCAAGGCACAGTCAAAGTGGGAATCGGATCAGGCTTCTAGCAAATGAGACATGAAACTTTGAATTCCACATACGAAAGAGAATAAGGGTTTGTTTACTTTTTTACTTAATCAGCTTAATGTTTAATCAGCTTAATCGATCAGTCATATTTTGCTGTTTACTTTCTACTTAATGATCTTAATAATGTCTTTTTCATTAAGCAACTTTTGGGATGTCCTTACCATTAAAACAGAAATACTTCCCTAATATACCAAAATCATCCTCTTTAATAATAAAAGAATTGAATATATATAGTATAAATTATCATATAATCTTACTTATAATTGAGCATATATAATATAAATTTAAAATATATATTAATATTATACATTTAAAATTCATAAAATATAAGCTATTTATTGATAAAAAAAATTAATATAACTCTATATATTAAATATAACTTAATATATTTATAAAAATATTATCTGATTATTTAAATATACCTGAAAATTATAATATAATTTATAAATATAAATATATTATAATATAAATTAAAATATATATTATTTTATATTATATAAATTGATTTTTTTATATTGACTATCAAAAAAATTAATATAACTATATATAATAAAATATAACTTAATATATTTATAAAAATATTTTCTGATTATTTAAATATACATGAAAATTATAATATAATTTATGAATATAAATATATTATAATATAAATTAATATATATTATTTTATATTATCTAAATTGATTTTTTTATATTGACTATTAAAAAAATTAATATAACTATATATAATAAAATATAACTTAATATATTTATAAAAATATTGTCTGATTATTTACATATAGCTAAAAATTATAATATAATTTATGAATATATATTATAATATAAATTAAAATATATATTATATTATATTATATAAATTGATTTTTTTATATTGACTATTAAAAAAATAATATAACTATATATTAAAATATAACTTAATATATTTATAAAACTATTGTCTAATTATTTAAATATATCTGAAAATTATAATATAATTTATGAATATATATTATAATATAAATTAAAATATAAATTATGTTATATTATTTAAATTGCTTTTTTTATATTGACTATTAAAACATTAATATAAATATATATTAAAATATAACTTAATGTATTTATAAAAATATTGTCTGATTATTTAAATATATCTGAAAATTATAATATGATTTATGAATATTTATTATAATATAAATTAAAATATATAATATGTTATATTATTGAAATTGATTTTTTTATATTGAATATTAAAAAATTAATATAACTATATATATATATTAAAATATAAATTAATATATTTATAAAATATTGACTGATTATTTTCAATAAAAATAAAACTATACTTTTGGCTTAATAATTGGGAAAATTAATATTAGCTAAATTATTCTTCTCAATAAAAAGAAAACTATTAAACTCATGGTACAAAATAATTGTTGAGTAAAAAATATACATTGACTTTAAACATTTATTTAGGTTCTGCAATCGACAGAGCCTCGTTTAAGATCGACGCGGTATTCAAAATTTTAGATAAATGTAATTAATGCAAATTTGATAATCGGTCAAATTAGATTCTCCAATAAAAAATAAAGTAATTTATTTGGGTGACCTAGTAATTGGTACTATTAATATTAGTCAAATTAAAATTTCTAATTAAAATAAAATTACTCAATAAAACAGATATGAGATTCAAATTTTAAATAAATAGAATTAATGTAAATTTAATAATTGATCAAACTATATTTTCACTAAAAAATAAACTATTTTTTTGTCCAACATAAGAATTGGCAAAATTAAACACAGTAAAAATAAAATTCTTAAGCTAGTGTAATAACTACGGGGTTAAAAAATATGCATTGAATTCTAAGTATTTATTTAGGTTCTCCATTGTTAAGTTATATTTTAAATCGATGCGGGATTCAAGACATTGAATTCTATTTATTTAGGTTATCCATCAGTTAAGTACAATTTTAAATCAATATGGGATTTAAAATTTTAGATAAATAGGAATCTAAAATTAAGAAGATGTCACACAAAAGAGAGAGTTAATGTGGTGCTTTAGATCCGTAATATATATTGAATATGAGGTTGTCACACATTTAAGCTTACATGTATATATATATATATATATATATATATATATATATATATATTGAATATGAGGTTGTCACACATTTAAGCTTACATGTGAAATCTTTTAAAATAACATTGTTTAACAAGAAAACATTAAAACAACCTCATTTGTATTATGTCCCTTCACTATATTAGTGTTTCCCCTTAATTGCATCATAACATCTTTAAAGTAGGGTTTCCTATAATATATGCTTCTTTTACATCATATTGTTGGGTGTTTTATTTTACCTAACCAATTCACTTTAGTTTAAACAATTGTTTGATTAAATTCACGATTAAAAAATGTTGCACTACTTATGCATTGGATCCACTACTCATAGTTTAAAAAAAAAAAATCAATCCAAGTGATATAATTTTAGGTGATTTAGAGTGGTTTCACATCTAATCTTACATATGGGTCAGCCTCCCTCTCTCTCTCTCTCTCTCTCTCTCTCTCTCTCTCTCTCTCTCTCTCTCTCTCTCTCTCTCTCTCTCTCTCTCTCTCTCTCTCTCTCTCTCTCTCTCTCTCTCTCTCTCTCTCCCTCTCTCCCTCCCTCTCTCTATATATATAAATATATATGTGATTTACATCTGACTACCTTTTTAGATGGTCTAATTACAGTTTAGTCCTTATTGTTTCAGATATTACAATGAAGAACAAACTTTGCTCTGTCTAGAAACTATATTTACAACGAAGGATAAAAGTCAAACTTTCATATGATGTAACATGAGAGAGAGTATTGATATTCCGAATTTGCCCTTTTATTTTTCCTTTTCTCTTTTACCCATTTATTTTTGGCCTCACGTGGGTGGCACATGCTGGACCTCATTGTAATACATATAACACTTTTGGACTTCAGTGTAATAAATTTTCAAACTTTCAAGTAGCCGTTATTTTTAAATTTTACTGTTTAAATTGAGCCAATTTTGACCTTTTAGGTCTATCATTTTGCCCTGTTTTTTGCTCTGTTTTTTGGAAGAAATGACATGAAAATTGAACAACCAAAACAACATTAACTGCTTGAAAATGAAATTGACATTAAAATGACATTAAACTTCATCATGTTTCATATACATGATCAAATGCAAAGTGCTATGGAGTCTTCTTACAACTCTTCTTTCCTTTCTTTGGAGCAGTTTGCTTGGACCTCTTTCTCTTGTCTCCATGGCTGCTTGATCATTCATCATCATCCAAGTTGGTGTCTTCTCCAAACTCAGTCTCAGTAGCACATGTTTGCTTCCCTTTGGCCTGAAACAATGAATGCACAAAATCAGAAAATGCATAAGTTTATTTAACAAACTAACACACAATAAAATGAGTAACCTACCTTTTTCTTGTTGGGACAGCCCCTTGAGTTGTGTGTTTTCCCTCTACACTCACTACATGCCACTATAGCCTTCCTCCAACCATGGCCAACATTTGATCTACCACCTTCACTTGCCTTCTTGTGCCTTCCCACCTTTGGTCTTCATCTTTTCCTTTTCACAATTGGTGGCAGACACACCTCACTTGCATACTCCAAATTAGTTGGACAGAAAACATGTTGGGGGACTGGTTGTATCAAGATAGAGTATGCTCTCAAGTAGGCCTCTTTTGTGTGCTTCTCATCAATATATTCCACATGTGACTCTCTAGTGTATGACAAAATAGCAAGTGCATGCCTACAAGGGATTCCTCATATATCCCATTTTTTACAGTCACAAGTCCTAGCATCTAGATCAACTGGCAGCAGTTTAAATGCCTCAACTGGATCACCACCTATGATTTCTTGAGCTCTCAGTCTTTCTCTATACATTTTCATATATGAAACCCCAATTTTGTTCAAAAAAATCAAAATTAGCGTATTCTCACAGGACAGATAGTGTAATACCCGGTTGCAATTCAGTCATTATTCAGTAATTGTCATTCAGTAATTGCCATTCAGTAATTTTCACTCATTAATGATCATTTGTCACTCATATTCAATCATTGTATTCATCGTTCACAGTAATTGTATTGTGTATCAGTCGTCATTCATCATCAATCAAGATGGAGTTTCATGCCGTGGTTATCACCGTTGTCACATTCATAGTGTGCTGTGTGTGAGGAGTAGCGCACGCTACGTACTCTCTTTAGCGTGCGCTAATTGAGTACGGGTAGCGCACTCCACCTCTCAACACTAGCGCACGCTAGTGTAGTTGAACAGGCAGTCCAGAAGGCACTGGACTGCAGTTGGGTTTGTAAGTAGCGCACGCTACGAATGGTAAGTAGCACGCGCTAGTGAGCCGGAATAGCGCACGCTATGCAGTCGGTGTAACGCGCGCTAAGGTCGGATCAGGTTGAGTCCAGTGGCTACTGGACTGAATTGGATTAATTCATAGCGCACGCTATGAGTGGTTTTAGCGTACGCAAATAGTGTAGTAGCGCACGCTAATTATTGAATGTAGCGTACGCTACCGCGATCATATCAGAGGACAGAAGGTTCTGGACTCCAGTAATGGGCATCAGATAATTCTTTAGCGCACGCTAACATTCGGAGTTAGCGCACGCTATGTGTACATCCGTAGCGCACGCTACAAAAGGTACATAGCGCACGCTACCGTTTTCGGACAATGGGTACTGGACTACCTAAAACACCCGTTAGCGCACGCTAAGCATAGGGGCTAGCGCGCGCTAAACTGGGATTTCTATAAATTGGACAGTGTAGCCCAGATTTCGGCATTTGTCATTTCTTCTCATTCTCTCATCGGTTCCGGGCGATTTGGAGCGATTTGGAGAGTATTCTTCGAGGTGTAATCATCAATCATCACCTTCAAGCTCATCATTCGGATTAATCATCATTTCATCATCTTCATCACATCAAATCAAAGGTAATGATTTCTTGAATCTAGAATTTCAGATATTTGGGGTTTTCCTTCTGATTTCTTCGTATGAACTTAGATTGTTGTTGGAATATGTTAGATATGGATTATCTACCTTAGATTAATGTATTCCTATGGATTTTAATGGCATATATTTCGGATTTCAAGAACACTTTGGGGGTTGACTTTGATATTTTGGGGGGTCTCGATTAGATATTGTCGTTAACTCGAACTATGGATTCCTATGGGATTATTGATATCATTGAAAGTGTTTAGATGGTTTGAAATACTCATCTTGGAGTTGGTTTCGATATATTTGAGTTTGGGTATTGTTGTATCGACGTTGGAGTCGGTTATGATCGTATTTGATTCGTGTATTGAGCGGTTGTTGGTAATTATTGTTATTCAAAGTTGTTCGAGCGACCGACACCTCATTTTAGGACGTTGTTCGTGGAAGGACATTGTTCACCGGTATTGAGTAAGTTAATTCTTACTCAGTTAAAAGGATATTCATTCCTTTCGTTGTTGATCATTCATAATCATAATTCATTCATAAGGTACTAACCATTTTAAAACTTGTAATTGTCACTTAATTACTTCATTCACGAGGAACGACGGTTCCAATTATTTCATTGATCTATCATTCATTTCACTGTCATTTCATGTCGGTGAGTCATTATTGATTTTCGGTGTCACTTTTGTTATATCGTGGCATTCCGAGTCATACTGGCGTGCCGGTTGGTATGTGTAGGATTTTCATGTCGGGCACATTGAAGTCGTGTGTTGGTTGTTGGCCTCACATTGGACTGTGCACACGAGTCGATTGCTTCCTGAGACTGATTAGGTACAAGACCACATGTGTATTCGATCGATACTCGTTGGTGGCTTGTGCACGGACATATTTCCATCCCGGACGTAGTGTGGCGCCATTCCTTTGAGCCATACTCTTAGTTGATTCATATAGCATGTTTGATTGCGTATGTTTCGATAGGATTGTGTGTATTCAATGTTGGGATTCGGTGCCTAAAACGAAGGCCCAGCGGAAGCGGTAAAACGAAAATTAATTCGATCCAAATCCCTACGAGGATCGATCGAGCTACGTATATACGAATATATAAACGAAAAGCAAGAGTCGTAAGAAACTAACCCTCGAAGTTCGTTGATTAAATTGTAACCTTCTCTTGAGCTATTCCCCAAGCTCTTGAACGATCCAACGCCGAAAGTACCGCGTCTCTACTTGCCACGCGCCGGAGAAACAACCGGAATGACGATCACCTTGCTATCCTCCGAGGATACGGCTAGAGCTAAGTGATGAAGCTATATATGTAAAGATTACTACACTATAAGTGTTTTAATCTTACTCTCTCTATATGATTTTCTCTCAATTTTTCTCCAAGAAAAATGAAGAAGAAATGAATGAAGAAGATGAAGATAATTGAGAAAATAGTTTTTCTCTCTCTCTCTCTCAATCTCACTCACGTAGGAATCATTGGAATGAATAAGTGAGAGATGTCTTCTTCTACATTTATTCAACTCTTCACATGTTACATCTCATTATTATGAGAATCAAAGCCCCACCACCTCAATGATCAAAACATTAAAGAATGGAACAAGGGTCCATATGAAAGTGGGTGGAAATGTGGGGGTTGGCCCATGTAGAAATCGGACAAGTTCGGTTCGTTTCGGACTCCCGCGAGTCCAAACAGATAAATTCCGATTCCGTTCCGATATATTTGTGTCATTTAATTAATCCAATTAATTAAACATATAAAATACAAAATAACATAATTAATTTCTCCAAGAAATAATTATATTCATGAATTAAATTAATCACCCAGTGAAATATTTAATTCATTAGGCCGTAAATCAATTTATCCAATAAATCGATTTAGACATCCAATGTCCCAAATTAGATATCCAATATCTAATATTCATAATGAGAGAATTAGCTTAATTCATTCCGTCGTCAATCCTAATGCGCGACTCGGTAGGTCCGTCTCAGTCAGCAATGGGAGGAACCAAAGAGTAGTAGCACCACCTAGCCACTCGGCGGCCTACACTGTACTTAACCGAGAACGAATGATTGGGATCATTCAAGAACCATTCTGTCGTGAATACCAGTATACGTATAAACCCTTCTTTCAAATGTCCCGATCAAGTTATAGAGTCACGGTCAGTCAAACCCTATCTGTACTTGACGCTATGCATGCGTTAATGTAAATCGAGATCATTGAGCTGTCGTGTATCTAATACAACTAGCTCCAATGCTTTGGCCAAAGACTTATGATCTCATCTGCCAATAACCGCATAGGACATATAACCCACTCACTAACGGGAAAAAGAATTCTATCTTGGTATTCATTAGGACCTGCTACTTGCCCGTCAAGATGCACGTCGAGGTTGACCCCCGCCTTCCGGTTTATAGGGTCGAACTACTCTAATGAAAATCTTGACGTCACAAGCACATCCCTACTAAATCCTCAAGTCGAAGGTTCACGAATACCTATCATAACCTTTCGATTCCGTCATTGACTGTCCCGGAGTGAAATCCGTGTCACGAATCGAGGGTGAGTCGGTACGAGTATACTAATCCAATTAGCATACCTATAACGTGTGATCCCACTAACCATTAGCGTTCGACAGGCACTCTCCATGTCAAAGAACACGTCATACAAGTCTTCACATAAACTTAACGCCCAGTCAAGTTTCATCGACTTGCGAACGATTAAGTATTTGAGCTATAACCTTTCCAGTGCCGCCCCCTTATCCAATAAGGAGTGGAACGTTTTGCTCTCAAATACACGGACTAGTTTCTATATGTTTATTTACGAGTTAGGAATGCCAGTAACTAAAGAAACATTCATTTGCCTTATATAAATGGTTTACATAATTACAAGTACAATGCCCTCACTCAACAACCTCTGAGTGGCATTCGAGGGCATACTCCTAACAATCTCCCACTTGCACTCAATGCCACACACTATGATATCTAATACCCATGTTCTCCAGATGACGCTCCAAGCTAGTCTGAGAAAGTGGCTTGGTCAGTGGATCGGCGACGTTGTCGGCCGAGTCTACTCTGGCAAGACAATGTATCCCTTGCGAACAAATTCTCTTACGAGATGATACTTCCTCTCAATATGTTTGGTCTTTGTTGTGAAACCTCGGCTCCTTGGCCTCGTGCTACGACTCCATCGTTGTCGTAGTACGGTAGACAGGCAAATTTCAAGACATGGTATCATTTGAAGTTCTCCTAGAAACTTCTTAATCCGTAACCCTTCCTTTGAAGCCTCCGAGGCCGCTTGGTACTCGGCTGACAGTGGAATCGTGATCGCGCTTTGCTTGGCACTACGCCAAGATATCGCTCCTCCATTAAGAGTAAATATGTAGCGAAGTGGACATCGAGTGGTCCTTGGTCCTTGGAAGTCCGAATCGGTGAATCCCACCACATCGATTCTCCATGCCATACATAAGAACCATATCTCTAGTTCTTCTTAAGTACTTGAGAAGGTTCTTTACACGATCCAATGTTCCCTACAGGTTTGCACAAACCTACTCACCATGCTTACAGCATGCGCGATGTCAGGTCTTGTACACAACATAACATACATAAGGCTACCCACGGCCGAAGCATATGGTATATTACTCATTTCCTTGCGTTGTTCCTCACTTTGAGGACACATCTTCAAGGTGAGTTTTATTCCATGTTGCATCGGTAGGAACCCTCTTTTAGAATCATCCATCTTAAATCGCTTTAAGATTTTATCTATATAGAGGGCTTGGGAAAGGCCTATTGTTCTCTTCGCTCTATCTCGGTAGAGCCGAATACCAAGAATATAGGTTGCTTCTCCCAAGTCTTTCATGGAGAAATTACTCGAAAGCCAAGATTTCACAGAACTGAGTGTTGTGTCAAGAATTAACACTTTCCGACCGGCGATCGCCTCGGAGGTCGGGCGATCGAGTCACTGCCGAGCGGCCAAGGCAGATCTGCCGACCAACGACCAGGCGGTCGAGCCTTAACCCAGCGGACAAGCTAAATCGGCCAACCGAAGGTCCCAGGATAGGTCCCGGTGCCGAGCGATCGACCTCAAATACGATCGTCTCTCGGTACTCGGCGACCGACTCCTGGCGACCGACTAGCGGGCTCTCGGCTTCTGCCGACCGACCCTTGGTGACCGACCGAATGCCGACCCTCAGCAACTGGCCGATGGCGACCTCTGATGACCATATAGGGACGACCGCCTCATGACGATCAGGGCCGATGGCCATCCAGTCGGCAAAGGCCGAGCCTCAAGACTGGCACCACGTGCAAGAGCCGAGACAAGATCCGCGAATCTCGGGCCATTGACCACAGCCTGGCAGGATCTCTCCACCAGCCGACAAGCCACCGAAAGCTGTCAGTAGGGCCGCATGTGACTGACTCCGGACGCGTGCTGGCCCCTCATTGGACCGCCCAGCTGGCTGCCTGCTGTAGCTTTGGACTTTAGGCAGACTGCCAGCCTCTTCCTTGGACTTTAGCCCAACAGCTCGGGTGATCGCCCCATTATTATAATGGTCGGAAGGCGATCGCCCGCTAGAGGACAGGACCCGGCTGTCCCTATATATACATGGCTCCCAGCACTTGTCCAAGGACGGAAATTCTTCTGGACTGGACCGAACTTTTACCGCACAAAGGCTCCGGAACTTGAACTCTCTGGCATTCTCGCATTACACACGCAATACAGAAGCAAAACATCAAGCACTTGGCTAATCTCCAACTCTTGGCAACATCTATCATTCGGTCTTACTTCTCCCGGCCTCTCTCATCAGGCAGACGATCGGCGGGGACGAAGAACACCGAGCTTCGCTCAAGAGCCGGATTAACAGAGTCTTTTTACACTCATTGTATTTAGATTTCTCTCATTAATACTTGTATCCATGAATATTTGTATTAATATCATCTCGCGAGAGCATTCAAGCCCGGGCCCAACAAACCCGGCAAATCTTGTATTATTTATCTTCTCTCGGAAGTGCTCCCGCAATTGTTTTTTGTTGTCCGTCTCCAGCAGTATTTAATCTTCAGATAGATATTTTGGGCAACAACACTGAGCATTCCCACATCATTTCCTATTAGTAGAATGTCATCTACATATAGTACTAAGAATGCTATCTTGCTCCCACTAACTTTCTTATATACACAAGGTTCCTCTTCATTTTGCACGAAGTCAAACTCTTTGACTGCCTCGTCAAAACGAAGGTTCCAACTACGCGACGCTTGCTTCAGTCCATAAATGGAACGCTGAAGCTTGCACACTTTCTGAATATCGACTTCGGACACAAAGCCTTTAGGCTGCTCCATATAGATTTCCTCCTCGAGGAATCCATTAAGGAAATCCGTCTTTACGTCCATTTGCCATATCTTATAATCGTGGTAGGCAGCTATAGCAAGCATCATGCGAATAGACTTGATCATGGCTACGGGCGAGAAGGTATCGTGGTAATCAATCCCTTCCTTTTGGGTATAACCCTTTGCCACAAGCCTGGCCTTATAGGCGTCAACCTTTCCATCACCATCAGTCTTTCTCTTGTAGATCCACTTATTCTCAATGGGCACTATGCCCTTGGGGGCGATCTACTAGAGTCAGGACTGATTTACATGCATCGAGTCTATCTCAGCTTCCATAGCTTCACGCCATTTCGCGGAGTCTACATCCACCATCGCTTGGTCATAGGTCGTCGGGTCGGTCTCTTGGCTATCACTTGGAACCTCATGGAGACCCAGCTCCTCCAAGTGCACAAGCCCATACCTCTCAGGTAAATGAGACACCCTACTAGACCTACGAGGTGGTTGTACTTGTGTTTCAGAAAGTTCGGTTCCAATTTCTTGCACAGGTGTCTCTTGAGGTGTTTCATTGTATGCTTCTAAAGAAATACTTCTACCTGCTCCGCCTTCCTGAATGAACTCATCTTCCAGGAAGTGTGCTTGTAAAGCAACAATGATCCTTCGATCTTCGGGCATGTAGAATAGATATCCCATCGTCCCAGATGGGAATCCAATGAAACGTCCCTTCGCAGACCTAGCTTCCAACTTTTCCACCTTAGTCTTCTTGACATAGGCGGGACATCCCCAAATCCTAATATGATTAAGACTTGGTTTCCTTCCCTCCCACATCTCATGTGGAGTTTTAGGAACGGATTTGGAAGGACATCTGTTCAAGATATATGCGGCAGTCAGGAGTGCATACCCCCACAGGTAAATTGGCAAGTCAGTATAGCCTAGCATGGAACGGACCATGTTCAACAGGGTCCGGTTCCTTCTTTCTGACACACCATTTAACTGAGGAGTACCTGGAGGTGTTAGTTGTGAAACTATTCCATGTTCTTTAAGGAACTCGTCAAACTCCGTACTCATATACTCGCCACCTCGGTCCGACCGAAGTGCTTTGATATGATTACCAGTTTGTTTCTCGACTAGGGCCTTGAATTCCTGGAATTTCTCAAAGGCCTCGGATTTATGTTTCATTAAGTATACATAACCATACCTAGTATGATCATCTGTAAACGTAATGAAATATTGATATCCGCCACGTGCTACTTCCTAAGCACCACAAACGTCAGTATGGATTAATCCCAGTTTATCAGCGGCTCTTTCAAAAGTCCCTGTGAAGGGGGACTTAGTCATTTTGCGTTTAAGGCAAGATTCACAAGTAGGAAAGGGATCCGATCCCAATGGACCCATAAGTCCATCTTTTTCCATCTTGTAAACCTTGGTCTGACCAACATGACCAAGTCTAAGATGCCATTTCAAAACTTGATTGGTTTCATCCCTACCACGTTTTCTAGTCATAGTATTCACAACTACTTTATTGCTGAGATTTAGATGATACAATTCATTCAACAATGTAGCAGTACCTACTAGTTTATTTCTAAAATAAATTTTGCAGGAACCATCACCAATGAAAAATGAAAAGCCTTTTCGGTCCATGACCGGAATGGATACAATGTTTTTGTGCCCCTTGGGCAAAACAAGTACATCTTCTAGAGTCAAAACAAAGCCAGATTCTAAACCCAAAAGAAGTGATCCTATGTCGGTCGCCTCGACACTATGCCCGCTTCCGACTGTGATCATAACTTCTCCAGCTCCAAGCTTCCTACTTTGTTCCAGATCCTGATTCACGGTACAAATATGAGAACTAGCACCGAACCCGGTATCAGAAGTAGAAAATACAAAGAGCGAACAATTTGTTTCCAAAACTAAAAGTTCTCAGACGAAGTGCCATGAAGAATCGGGCGCCTCTAGCCCAGTGGCCCACTCACCGCACTTGAGACAAGCATCCTTCTTCTTCTTGTTCTTTGGAACCAACGGCCTTGCCCTTTCCCTTAAGGTCCTTAGCTTGTGGTCGATCCGCTTTTTGGTCATTTTCTTCTTATTCTTAGACTTAGAAGTCCGAAGAAATCACAAGTGCGAGACTCCTTCATCCGCGGGTCTTCATCCGAGGCGAGCGGTCACAAGTTTGTTCATTAGCCCGGCTAAATTACATGCAATCTCATTGCGATTGAAGTTCATAACAAGCGTGAGAAGGAATCGGGGAGAGACGTAGGATAAGGTCGGTTTGGAGAGAAGTATCCATTTTAAAATCAAGAGCCTCCAATCTCTCGATCATGGATATCATTTTGAGGACGTGTTCCCCAACCTTCTCACCTTCCTTCATCCTTGCACCGAGCAGCTTGCTTGGATATCTCATATCTAGCGATTCACTTTGTGCTCACCATAAAGTTCGGTTAAGTGAGATAGAATCGCCTAGCGAAGTCATTTTCTCATGAGCTCTCTGAAGCTCATTAGACATGGAAGCCATCATATAAGCACGGACTTTCACGTCATCCTTAACCCACTTTTCGTGGTTTTCAATCTCTTCCTGATTGGCTCGGGTCCGCACAGGAGGCGCCGGAATGTCCGTCTCCAAGACGTATCCCAGTGCCTCTATCGAGGACAATCATCGACATGAGCCAATCCACAAATTTAGGTCCCATTAAGGTGTTCTTTTCGAGTAGAATTGCGAGTGGATTCATTGTCATATTGAGTTATGTCTGCATTAAGCATAACAGATTAATTAGTGACTTGTTATATTATGTTCTGAGTATAGAATTCAGGTCTTTTCTATTCTTGTTACCCAGCTCCCACTATTTTTTATCGGAATAACACACTCCCATGTGAAATCCGGAAGTATCGTCGCTCTACTTCATAGTGGTGATCGAGTTCTTTATAAATCTTAATAGAGGGCAACCAAACAGGTTTCTAGTCTATTAATTTTCATAAAGTGGTGTCCAACACCAACCCATCTAATGGATGATTCGATCTTCTTTTTCCCCTTGTTCACTCCCCTCAACCGATACGGTTTCTATGGTTCGTGAACAAGTTAAGTTTATACCATCGACGCAAATCAGTTTCACAATTGAATCTTATCCGGCAACCTATCAGGTTTCTAGGGATAAAATTTGCTCCAACCGAAGGCATCCAATGCGCTCCCAGTAATTTATCCGTCCTCCCCGAACGACTACCCCGATAACTCGGAAGCATAGCACATCCGGTTTGGATTTCAATTTCCCGAAAATTCGATGGAGGGAAGGAAAACCTTGAAACCTTATAAACTTAATAATTTATTGTGGGAGAATTTTCGCGATTTACGTTGCACTTTGCACATTAATCGTTTAAGCGCGTTTGTGGCATTCATAAAATATGAAACAACCATTCACAACCTAGTTGCTACCAACATGTGGTTCATGGACCGTTCCTAGAAAACAAAAACTCCGTAATCTAATTACAAGTCTTCGTCTTGAATCTTCGTCTTCTCGAAATGGATCTTCCTCCGGTCTTCGTCATTACATATAAATTTTACATTGAAAATTGCATCCTAGATACAAATTTTTCTAGTAAAATAAATAGGCTCAAAACGGCCTTTACAACCCAATCGAATAAAACGAACGATTAAAAAACTAAGTCCACGAACCACATCCCCATTCAAAAGCATTCATTCAATAAATACTAAATAAATGGAAAGCGTAGAGATACATTGATCCAATCAACAATACGAACCGATCCAATCGATTCACACAATCGGTAATATGATAACGTTCAAAATAATTCAGTCGACCATAAATATTCCAATTAATCAAATTTCCCTTATAAAATGAAATACCATAAATCATTTTAATCATATTAAATCCAATTTAACATGCGGGAGATTAATTTTCAAGAATACACAAAAAAATCGAGCCAGGAAGAAATTGGCCTGCCATGGCCGAAGTCATCGCCGGCAAAGATGCCTACAGACATGCTGGCATGGCCGATCATGCTCGGCAGCCGGACGCTGCCAAGAGCCACTGTGCCGCGGCTCTGGAGACTGCCGGCCCACGATCTGGTCGCCTGTGCCGGGCCGCACAGGGCCGCGGCCCCCGATTTTCGGACCCCTCCCGGACCGTCCAACGGCATTTCGGGACTAGTTTTTCGACTGGATATCCAATATCTATATTCTCCAACATTCATATCTTCAATATAAGTCATATTTCCAAGAAATTAAGATTTATATTTAGACATAAACATACGAAAAATATAACTACAACGAACGTAAAAACATATACCACGATTATGACTAAAATGATTCCAAATCATTCACCATCTAATCGAGCATTCCAAATGCTAATATTGTATATACGATCGCAAGACCTACGCTCCGATACCACTGTTGGGATTCGGTGCCTAAAACGAAGGCCCAGCGGAAGCGGTAAAACGAAAATTAATTCGATCCAAATCCCTACGAGAATCGATCGAGCTACGTATATACGAATATATAAACGAAAAGCAAGAGTCGTAAGAAACTAACCCTCGAAGTCCGTTGATTAAATGGTAACCTTCTCTTGAGCTATTCCCCAAGCTCTTGAACGATCCAACGCCGAAAGTACCGCGTCTCTACTTGCCACGCGCCGGAGAAACAACCGGAACGACGATCACCTTGCTATCCTCCGAGGATACGGCTAGAGCTAAGTGATGAAGCTATATATGTAAAGATTACTACACTCTAAGTGTTTTAATCTTACTCTCTCTATATGATTTTCTCTCAACTTTTCTCCAAGAAAAATGAAGAAGAAATGAATGAAGAAGATGAAGATAATTGAGAAAATAGTTTTTCTCTCCCTCTCTCAATCTCACTCACGTAGGAATCATTGGAATGAATAAGTGAGAGATGTCTTCTTCTACATTTATTCAACTCTTCACATGTTACATCTCATTATTATGAGAATCAAAGCCCCACCACCTCAATGATCAAAACATTAAAGAATGGAACAAGGGTCCATATGAAAGTGGGTGGAAATGTGGGGGTTGGACCATGTAGAAATCGGACAAGTTCGGTTCGTTTCGGACTCCCGTGAGTCCAAACAGATAAATTCTGATTCCGTTCCGATGTATTTGTGTCGTTTAATTAATCCAATTAATTAAACATATCAAATACAAAATAACATAATTAATTTCTCCAAGAAATAATTATATTCATGAATTAAATTAATCACCCAGTGAAATATTTAATTTATTAGGCCGTAAATCAATTTATCCAATAAATCGATTTAGACATCCAATGTCCCAAATTAGATATCCAATATCTAATATTCATAATGAGAGAATTAGCTTAATTCATTCCGTCGTCAATCCTAATGCGCGACTCGGTAGGTCCGTCTCAGTCAGCAATGAGAGGAACCAAAGAGTAGTAGCACCACCTAGCCAGCCTGGTGGCCTACACTGTACCCCAACTGAGAACGAATGATTGGGATCATTCAAGAACCATTCTGTCGTGAATACCAGTATACGTATAAACCCTTCTTTCAAATGTCCCGATCAAGTTATAGAGTCACGGTCAGTCAAACCCTATCTGTACTTGACGCTATGCATGCGTTAATGTAAATCGAGATCATCGAGCTGTCGTGTATCTAATACAACTAGCTCCAATGCTTTGGCCAAAGACTTATGATCTCATCTGCCAATAACCGCATAGGACAAATAACCCACTCACTAACGGGAGAAAGAATTCTATCTTGGTATTCAGTAGGACCTGCTACTTGCCCGTCAAGATGCACGTCGAGGTTGACCCCCGCCTTCCGGTTTATAGGGTCGAACTACTCTAATGAAAATCTTGACGTCACAAGCACATCCCTACTAAATCCTCAAGTCGAAGGTTCACGAATACCTATCATAACCTTTCGATTCCGTTATTGACTATCCCGGAGTGAAATCCGTGTGACGAATCGAGGGTGAGTCGGTTCGAGTATACTAATCCAATTAGCATACCTATAACGTGTGCTCCCACTAACCATTAGCGTTCGACAGGCACTCTCCATGTCAAAGAACACGTCATACAAGTCTTCACATAAACTTAACGCCCAGTCAATTTTCATCGACTTGCGAACGATTAAGTATTTGAGCTATAACCTTTCCAGTGCCGCCCCCCTTATCCAATAAGGAGTGGAACGTTTTGCTCTCAAATACACGGACTAGTTTCTATATGTTTATTTACGAGTTAGGAATGCCAGTAACTAAAGAAACAATCATTTGCCTTATATAAATGGTTTACATAATTACAAGTACAATGCCCTCACTCAACAACCTCTGAGTGGCATTCGAGGGCATACTCCTAACATTCAACTCTTGAGGATTGTTATTTTGTGTAACTGACCCCGTTGGGGGATATTGTTTTTCAGGTCATGGCAAGGCTAAAGCACGGGGAGAGCACGTTGACGGCGAGGAGTCCCAATGATACTAGTAGGGGCCCCAGTCTTTTCAGTCATTTATGTTTCCTTCATTTATTCCGCTGCAGACATTCCGTTTGAATACTCATTTCACTCAGTGTTGTATATTTTATCTCCATATAAAATATGCATGTATTCTGTATTATCCTGGGTGTGTTGTATGAAACTCCTCATCAGAGTAATTATTGTTGTAATGTGGTTCGGTACTACATTTACCCTGTGTAATTCATTCATTTTCATTCGCCTAGTGGGTCCCAGTCGGGGGCCCACGGCACTGTAATATCCGCTTAGTTTGGGGTGTTACAGAGTTGGTATCGGAGAGTGGTTTTGAATACTACCTTCCGAGTCATGTATCATTTGAAATCATCGTCATCGGACTAGTATCATTGGACTTTCGCATCACGTGTGACCTGTGCAAATGCCGAGCCAATCAGACCAAGAACTGTAAGATTTCTAACGCCATGGTATAATTTCTGGCAATAATCATTCATTCATAATTTATTAGTTAACAATCCTCAATCATCATTTTCATTTTGACCAGGAGGGCCATGTTAACTCATTAATCACTCAGTTCATTTCATTGTTCAATTGTTGATCTTGAGGATCATGTCATTAATCTTGTTAACTTGTTCAAGATATTCATTTCAAGAATTTCATCAAATAATCACGTCATCTCAGTTGATCATTCATATAATCATTATAGTTGAGCACGTATGCTCATTTTCATCATTTCATAATATAATCATAATGTGATATTCATGCGAGATATATAATCATCATATGACTTTCCACTTCAGTATGGAAAGGGCTGGCAGAGGACGCGGGGAAAGAGGCCGTGGTGCAGGCCGGAACCCGAGAGCTCGTATGAATACACGCGCGAATGCTAGGAATAATGCTAACTCATCGAGCAGTGATGCTGCCACTCATTCACCTGGGCGTAATCATTCACTATCAGGGAGTCGTACCCGGGACACAGCTCAGTCAGAGGGTGTTCGGGTTGACCCACTCGCTTTTATGTAGGGCATGATGGCCCAAATGACTCAGATGGCACAACTAATGGAGACGATGCATAACTCCACTACTCAAAATCAACAGGCTCCTCCGCCGCCACCTCAGAGGCAAGAGAGGGGTGTAAGCAGTATCATTGGCGATATCTCTCGCCAGCGACCACCTACCTTCGAGGGCTCATCTGAGCCGGCGGATATTGTTCATTGGCTTGAGCATTTCGAGAAGTTATTGGCTATGGTGGATTGCCCTGAAGGGCATAAAGTTTCAGTTGCGGCCTACTATCTTGGTAAGAGCGCTCATTCATGGTGGTTATCGTTGAAGCCTACCGACAGATCATGTACTTGGGATCAGTTCAAAACTCTCATGATGGAGAGGTATTATCGAGCCCCACTCAGGGAGGCTAAGTTTTCGGAATTACTCACTCCCGACCTCTCAGCGGACGATGATGTTCTTTCCATCGCCGAAAAATTTCAGGAACTTCTTCTGTTCGCCTCATCTATCATTCACTCTGAGGCGGACAAGATCAAGTATTTCAGCAAGAGGCTGAAACCTCGTATGCGGCTACAGTTTCTTAATCATAATTGCACCACTCTGGCCGAATTCATCGAGAAAGCTCTTACTTACGAGCTTACTGCTAAGGAGATTGCTAAGCAACAACCTTCATCTGCTGGCAAGAAGTCGAAGAACCGTAATCAGTTTGACGGCAGTCAGGCCACTTTCAAGAAACCACGTGCGGGCTCTACCTTTTCTGAGCGACCTTCTATGGCGCCTAAACCCGCGGAATCTCAGTCACGAGCGGCCAGTTCGACCGTCACCTGTTTCAACTGTGAAGAACAGGGTCATTTCAGCACTAAGTGTCCGAAACAGACTGTCACGTGCCACAACTGTGGGATTGCTGGGCATAGGGCCCGTTTTTGCCGAAGGGACTCTAAACCTACTCCGGCGTCATCTCAGGCCCCAGGACATTCAGCGGTGCAGAATCAGGCCACTCAGTCATCGTCGTTCAAGACGACAGGAGCTAATAAAGGTGGAGCTAAGAACTATCAGATGGGAGCATCCGGCTCGGGGGCCGGCAAGTGTAACACCCCCAGATTTAACCGGAAATATTACAGCGCCGTGGGCCCCGAGATGGAACCCACAAGGCTAAAAAGAAATTTTCACAAACATTTACAAATGCCTAAGAGGCCAACGACGGTACTAACTTTAAAAATTCACAAAGACTTATAAAATCCATTTATAAAAGCGCCGTAAAAACTCATTTGAAATCGCGAGGCCAAACAGTGACACTCAAAAGTTTAGAAAACGACTTCCAAAGCAACCTCGGTTACCAGATACCAAAAGGTCATTTCAAAATACTCACGCGGCGGAAAAAGACCAACCATAAGGATACTCTAGCAGCGGAATACGAGAACCAATCAAAAAACTCAATGCACACAACATGTCCTAGCCAGTATCCTCCGGGAAGCTCATCTCTTCACGACCGCTACAAGCTCGATACTCCAAGAACCTAAAAAGAAATCCCACGACGGGGTCAGCCATAATATCCAACAATGATAACCGTCACATCACATTAAGAATACATACCAATGAGAATAAGAATACGACCAATGTAATCTTACCGCCATGACTTTACTTACTCAAGTAATTCTCATCAGAATAACCATTAAACTCGAACATAATATTTGTATTGTACCTCAAACAATACTCAAGATCCTCAAACTATCATAACCAACTCACGATACGGAAATCTACCATTTCTGACCAATACGATCCATCGAATAAAATCATCAAATCCCAAGACGATAACCAATTGTCCACCAAAGACAAGACCAAGGAAAATATGGAACATACCTCGAGATATGATGTGCCACGATAATCATATCAGTCTAATCCGATATCAGAACAATGCAATGCGGACAGGGTCCTAACACAAGACCTACAAATGCATACTCATATGACAACGTCAATATGCTCAAAAACAATAACAACTATGTATACTCAATGGAAATCCCATGATCCAGCGCCCTCAGCATAGATCCCAAGATGATCCTACAAGATCAACACGAGGTGGATAACCAACAATATACATATGCACAACAATAACACAATATTGGGTAATCCATCGATCCAGCGCCCTCGGATAGATCCCAAGATGATCCGTCGGACCAACACGAGGTGGAAAACCCGTCCCAATGATCCGCCCTCAAGATAGATCCCAAGATGATCCCGTCGGACCAACACGAGGTGGACATCCGATCCAGCGCCCTCAGCATAGATCGCGCGATCCCATCGGATCAACACAACATAAACAACACAATATGCATACACATATGCAAAACAATATGTTCATCATCATGAACAACGCAACATGAACGACAATATGACAAATCAATTAAGACGACCTCATGTTCGACAACATGAATGATAATACGCATGATCAAATCACTAACTCTAATTGAATCGATATAAGATACTTGCCCCGAGTCCTTCGGGAGAAATCTCGATGTCCAATCATCACCGACGATTATCCTCAATGCTCGGCGATCCATACGAACAATGAACTATAGATACTCATATCCTCGTCTTTACCATAATGTAACCTTGATACTCGAACATACCAATAACTGAGATAAGCATATACATTATGATTTATCTCCCAGAATCGAAAGAACGATATGCGATCCGAATACCCGAGTTCACAATAATAATCATCGCTATATGCATTATAAGCGAAATGAAATCGAAACCATTCATTAAATATTATAACCGAGCAAGTAATAACTTGCCTCGATACCGTACCACGAAGTCATTGTCGAACACATTGCCTTTGTCTACGAGCTCCTCGGCCGATCAAAAGCAATACTATGGACATACTCGAACACGAACGCAATATCCGGTTAAAATCACCTTTCAGCAATCTCAACCTATCGAAGAAATCAAATAACACATATCCGATAACAATCAACAAGCGACAATACTAACTAATCGAACTCAACGGTTCAACACAACCTCGAATAAACACGGTCGGAACCAACCAAGTCAAACCATCACGAATTCATAATCAAAACACAAAAATATCGCATCGCCTACTTAGCGCACGTTAAACGCATAACGTAGCATGCGCTAAGTTGTCCGTTAGTGTGCGCTAGCGATAAGCTTAGCGTGCGCTAATGTCTGATGGCATGCAATCCAAGCATCGACTAACATCTTGCAACTACGAATCCGAATGAAGGGAGATATGAATCTCCATATCTCTTGAAGATAAACAACACCATAACTATCACAAGGATCATATCATTGTCCATATATCAATAATAACACCAACAATCAAACCGACTCGATAACAAGGATCATATCATATTCAATCCGGAATTCAACCTCGTATCATGATTTAACTCCTCTAAATCGATCAATATAATTAACAAGATTGAAATCCATCTTAGATCGGGTTAAACGAATCAACATCCTTATAGTATGAAGAATCTTAACTAACATCCGAGACTCTTATCAAAATTCCATTGAATCCCATATAACATCATCATATGATTATCCAACATGCTCCTTACATGAAATCATCCAAGAAAACGAACTATCATCAAGAGGATACGAAAATTACGGATTGGATGGACCAAGAATAAGAACACTAGACTCCATTCCAAGAATCATGAATAACTTGAAGAACAAGGCTTGAATCCATGCTCTCCATCTTAATCTTGTTAAAGATCATCATCTCTCGGTGTTTAGGAACTCCAAATGTTCTCCCAAGGTTGTCTCTATCGGATGAAAGGAAAGAAATGGGCGAAATGCTTCATGACACTGTTTGTCCCTTTATATAGAATACCTTACTAGCGTGCGCTAAACCATTATGTTTAGCGCTAGCCTTAGCGTGCGCTAGCCGACTTTGTTAGCGTGCGCTATCAGCCCGAGGCTACCGTCTTGCTTCGTAAACTACCTTACGTACGTAATGCCCATGCATTAACGTCGTAAATCATCATGTCTAGCGACGCAAGTCCTTACTCTTAGCGTGCGCTATCCGAAGTTGACTTACTACGGTGTTCACCTACCACTCGCCCCCACATTCCGACAACATCTAGCAAGGATAAGATTCCTTGTTGGTGATATATAGTTAGCGTGCGCTAAGCCTAATCTTTAGCGTGCGCTAATACTTCAGGACAACAACCGTTGACTTACGAGCGTGCGCAAAGCGGTAGGGTCCACACGCAGATTCCTTCCGATGCATGCGCACTAGCGACGCTAACCTATAAACGTAGCGTGCGCTAATCACGCGATAGCGTCGTTATGCATGAATATCGGCGTGCGCTAATAAGGCTATACTTAGCCATTTTCCAGATTCTTGTCCAACGTCTCGACATACCAAAAGCGAACATAAGACACCGAACACAAACACTGAATCGATAATATCATCATACGATATACCCAATATCAAAAGTACGACAACCCGATACACAATATCCTCAAATGTAATTGTCGACCAAATACGACAATTATACCGATCTTGATATCTCAGTCCTTTATTTATTTTATCTCTACTGCATGATTCCACGCTGTACAATATAACTCGGATAAAATAATATTAAACATCAGTAGTAGAAATTCCGGATATTACATTCTACACCCCTTAAAATAAGTTTCGTCCTCGAAACTTGCAATCCATCATAAAACGAACAAACATACCGTTCAACTCAAAATATCCCAAAACCATCACGACAACGATTTATCATCTTCCAAATACGCAGGTCGACGATCTCCGGAGATACTAGCCAGCGTTCTCACGGTACAGTCTCAATACGCTTACGATCACAATTCCCTGATTCTCAACAAAATATATCATCTTCGGATCAAACAATCTGCCCGAATCAAATCCTGTCTGCCTGATTACATAATCAAGTCTCAATTCTGATAAAACGAATAATATCTGATGTATCTGTGAAACAACTGCTCAATACAATGGCAACGAATCCCGAAACATCGATAGACAATCTGAATGCTCAGATGATCACCAACAATGATCAACAATCAACCGAATTTATCATCGACATGATAAATTCCAATCTGACCAACCAGAGGTCAAAACACAATCGAGAATATCATCAACGTGATAAACTCCAATACAACCAACGAACGATCAACGGAAATCGAGAATACCTTCACACGGTAAACTCCAACACTATCAACACAGAACCACGAAGCGGATATACGAAAAAGCAAAATTCTCAAAGCGACACACCGATCACATACGGTGGATCTCAATAAACATATCCGAGTGGCGAACATACCCCTCGGCATATGAACAACCAATCACAAAGACGAACATACCCGATCATACACGGAGTGAAGCGACCACTCACTATCTAAAACAACCAAGATGGGGTCACCATCCCCAAATCTACGCTTACAAGGAAATCATTCGAGAATCGGTAAGGTAAAATCGCGCTACTACCATACCAATGGAATCACATAGCACATATGTTCGGTTTCACAAAATCCCAAGTTTCCAAAATAATATTATGTGCATGAATCTACAACACGCAACATATTTCTCTTATCGATAACTCAACCGATCATCAGGATAATCAAACTAACATCTTGAAGATCGAATTCCATTTCCATCGTACCATCAATATGATATGCACTATGCACTAAATGCGTATGTATATCAATCACATTTTCAAAACCAGTTTGAAATCATATATTCTTGTAAAAAGACAAATTTTGAAAATTCTTTCAAGAGTTTGAAAACTCAAAACATAAATTTTGGTAAGACCACAAAATCAATTTTGAAAAATTAACTTGGCTCGATGGTGCCAAGTATTTGATATGATTTCCTTGAATCCACACGATTTGAAGTTTTAAAATGAAAAGTATGCAAATGCTCGACTATATCCATACTCCCGTATACCAATTCGGTTCGTCACCAATATCCACCGATATTCCATCGGAAAACCACACGATCGAGTTCCAAAATCTCAATATATAAATTCCGACTAAACTCCTTTTCCACATGACTTGCAACGTCGGTCATTAACCCATCTGGATCACCTTAAATATGATATGACAAAATATTGAAACAAATCCACATGAAAGACTTCCCGAGAGGTTCAATTTGAACAAGTAAACCAAAGCCTCGAAAGGCGGAAATAGCATAGGTAAGCGATTGGTAAAGTGTTTTACAAGTCTCGGGAGTTTTAAGAAAGCAGAAAAGCCGTTTGAAACATTAGGGTCTTAGCCGTAACTCGTTCCGCATTACAAAAAGTTTAAAAAGTAGAAAACCCCTTTTCGGACTTCAAGTCTGAGTTATAAAACCATTTCAAAATCGATTGGGTCTCGGCCCAAAATCATTTTCCGTAAAACATCCGTAAGACATTCATTTTGAAAAGTATCATTTTCAAATGCTCAAAAGCGATTCATATATATCACAAAATGAACTAACATGACTACATGTTCTTCTCGACACTCCATAGCCCTTCTCCCGAATACATAATTTCGTTCCAGAATCTAACCAACATCGATTCTCGAAATCATAACTCCTCAAGATCATCAATCTGTCCCAACTCTGTCACCTTATCCGTAACGCATAATATCTTGAATCTCAAAACGTATCAACTTAGAACGGCAATAAATCTCAATGAAATTCAAAATCCAAATACTTACGGATCGTGAAGCCGACGATTCCCGTGATCTTGGCACATGTCTCGGCTCTAGAAAATACTCGACACGGACATTATCAAAACACACGTTGGCAAACTCGATTCGACTCAACAACACAATACATCTCATTCCAGAGAATCTCGTTAACACCATTTGGAAAAGTTATAACAAGCCCGATACGATCTTGGTAAATCACATAACACATAAGCTTTGAGTGAACAACAAAAACTCACGGCTCTAATATTTGTCAATCGAAAACTCGAATGATGCGACAAAAACACGACCCAACGCGCCCCAAATGCCTAGGCTTTCTCAACCTACGCTCTGTTACCATATTCTGTAACACCCCCAGATTTAACCGGAAATATTACAGCGCCGTGGGCCCCGAGATGGAACCCACAAGGCTAAAAAGAAATTTTCACAAACATTTACAAATGCCTAAGAGGCCAACGACGGTACTAACTTTAAAAATTCACAAAGACTTATAAAATCCATTTATAAAAAACTGTCGTAAAAACTCATTTGAAATCGCGAGGCCAAACAGCCGACACTCAAAAGTTTAGAAAACGACTTCCAAAGCAACCTCGGTTACCGGATACCAAAAGGTCATTTCAAAATACTCACGCGGCGGAAAAAGACCAACCATAAGGATACTCTAGCGGCGGAATACGAGAACCAATCAAAAACTCAATGCACACAACATGTCCTAGCCATTATCCTCAGGAAGCTCATCTCTTCACGACCGCTACAAGCTCGATACTCCAAGAACCTAAAAATAAATCCCACGACGGGGTCAGCCATAATATCCAACAATGATAACCGTCACATCACATTAAGAATACATACCAATGAGAATAAGAATACGACCAATGTAATCTTACGCCATGACTTTACTTACTCAAGTAATTCTCATCGAATAACCATTAAACTCGAACATAATATTTGTATTGTACCTCAAACAATACTCAAGATCCTCAAACTATCATAACCAACTCACGATACGGAAATCTACCATTTCGACCAATACGATCCATCGAATAAAATCATCAAATCCCAAGACGATAACCAATTGTCCACGAAAGACAAGACCAAGGAAAATATGGAACATACCTCGAGATATGATGTGCCACGATAATCATATCGTCTAATCCGATATCGAACAATGCAATGCGGACAGGTCCTAACACAAGACCTACAAATGCATACTCATATGACAACGTCAATATGCTCAAAAACAATAACAACTATGTATACTCAATGGAAATCCCATGATCCAGCGCCCTCGGCATAGATCCCAAGATGATCCTACAAGATCAACACGAGGTGGATAACCAACAATATACATATGCACAACAATAACACAATCTGGGTAATCCAGCGATCAGGCCCTCGGCATAGATCCCAAGATGATCGTCGGACCAACACGAGGTGGAAAAACCCGTCCAATGATCCAGCGCCCTCGGCATAGATCCCAAGATGATCGTCGGACCAACACGAGGTGGACATCCGATCCAGTGCCCTCGGCATAGATCGCGCGATCCCATCGGATCAACACAACATAAACAACACAATATGCATACACATATGCAAACAATATGTTCATCATCATGAACAACGCAACATGAGCGACAATATGACAAATCAATTAAGGCGACCTCATGTTCGACAACATGAATGATAATACGCATGATCAAATCACTAACTCTAATTGAATCGATATAAGATACTTGCCGAGTCCTTCGGGAGAAATCTCGATGTCGATCATCACCGACGATTATCCTCAATGCTCGGCGATCCATACGAACAATGAACTATAGATACTCATATCCTCGTCTTTACCATAATGTAACCTTGATACTCGAACATACCAATAAGCGAGATAAGCATATACATTATGATTTATCTCCAGAATCGAAAGAACGATATGCGATCCGAATACGAGTTCACAATAATAATCATCGCTATATGCATTATAAGCGAAATGAAATCGAAACCATTCATTAAATATTATAAGCGAGCAAGTAATAACGCCTCGATACGGTACCACGAAGTTGTTGTCGAACACATTGCCTTTGTCTACGAGCTCCTCGGCCCGATCAAAAGCAATACAATGGACATACTCGAACACGACCGCAATATCCGGTTATAATCACCGATCGACAATCTCAACCTATCAAAGAAATCAAATAACACATATCCGATAACAATCAACAAGCGACAATACTAACCAATCGAACTCAGCGGTTCAACACAACCTCGAATAAACACAGAACCAACCAAGTCAAACCATCACGAATTCATAATCAAAACACAAAAATCTGCCTGTCGCCTACTTAGCCCACGTTAAACGCATAACGTGGCGTGCGCTAAGTTGTCCGTTAGCGTGCGCTAGCGGTAAGCTTAGCGTGCGCTAATGTCTGATGGCATGCAATCCAAGCATCGACTAACATCTTGCAACTACGAATCGAATGAAGGGAGATATGAATCTCCATATCTCTTGAAGATAAACAACACCATAACTATCACAAGGATCATATCATTGTCCATATATCAATAATAACACCAACAATCAAACCGACTCGATAACAAGGATCATATCATATTCAATCCGGAATTCAACCTCGTATCATGATTTAACTCCTCTAAATCGATCAATATAATTAACAAGATTAAATCCATCTTAGAATGGGTTAAACGAATCAACATCCTTTTAGTATGAAGAATCTTAACTAACTTCCGAGACTCTTATCTAAATTACATTTAATCCAATATAACATCATAATATGATTTTCAAACATGCTACTTAAATGAAATCATCCAAGAAATCTAACTATCATCATGAGGATACGAAAATTACGGATTGGATGGACCAAGAATAAGAACACTAGACTCCATTCCAAGAATCATGAATAACTTGAAGAACAAGGCTTGAATCCATGCTCTCCATCTTAATCTTGTTAAAGATCATCATCTCTCGGTGTTTAGGAACTCCAAATGTTCTCCCAAGGTTGTCTCTATCGGGTGAAAGGAAAGAAATGGGCGAAATGCTTCATGACACTGTTTGTCCCTTTATATAGAATACCTTACTAGCGTGCGCTAAACCATTATGTTTAGCGTGCGCTAGCCTTAGCGCGCTTAATCGACTTTGTTAGCGTGCGCTATCAGCCCGAGGCTCTTGTCTTGCCGTAAACTACCTTACGTACGTAATGCCCATGCATTAACGTCGTAAATCATCTTGTCTAGAGTACTCAAGTCCTTACTCTTAGCGTGCGCTATCCAAAGTTGACTTACTACGGTGTTCACCTACCACTCGCCCCACATTCCGACATCTAGCAAGGATAAGATTCCTTGTTGGTGATATATAGTTAGCGTGCGCTAAGCCTAATCTTTAGCGTGCGCTAATACTTCAGACAACAACCGTTGACTTACGTAACGTGCGCGAAAGCGGCGGGTCCACACGCAGATTCCTTCCGATCATGCGCACTAGCGACGCTAACCTATAAGCGTAGCGTGCGCTAATCACGCGATAGCGTGCGTTATGCATGAATATCGGCGTGCGCTAATAAGGCTATACTTAGCCATTTTCCATGATTCTTGTCCAGCGTCTCGACATACCAAAAGCGAACATAAGACACACCGAACACAAACATCGAATCGATAATATCATCATACGATATACCCAATATCAAAAGTACGACAACCTGATACACAATATCCTCAAATGTAATTGTCGACCAAATACGACAATTATACCGATACTGATATCTCAGTCCTTTATTTATTTTATCTCTACTGTACAGATTCCACGCTGTACAATATAACTCGGATAAAATAATATTAAACATCAGTAGTAGAAATTCCGGATATTACAGCAAGCCCCGAATTTATGAGATGAAGAAGACCGACGATCTAGAGGCCCGGATGATCTCAGGTACACTCGATATTTTATCTCAACCTGTGTGTACCCTTTTTGATACTGGTGCATCGCATTCATTCATTTCCGAGTCATGTTTGTGTAGACTACGTCTGGGTAGTGCTACTATTTGTGAGCCTTATGTCATTGGTCTACCTGACGGTAGAAGAATTATCGGGAATTGCGAGATTCAAAATTGTCCGATTCAGCTTCATGGCCGTGTATGGCTAGCAGACCTAATCGTGGTAGATTTACCGAGAGACGACGTCATTTTGGATATTGATTGGATGGATCGTCACGATGCCATCATTAGTGTCCGTAAGCGTATGGTCACTATCATTTCAGACGATGGGGTTGAATGTGTTTTTCATGGAGATAATCCCGGCTGTTCTGGTAAGGTCATTAACTTGATGAAAGCAGTGAAATTACTCCGTCAGGGGTGTGTTGGTTATTGGTGCTATATGAACAAAACTGAGAAATCATCAGTAATGTTGACGGATATTCCGCTAGTGAGGGAGTATGCCGATGTTTTTCCAGACGAGTTACCTGGTTTGCCTCCACAGAGAGATGTGGAATTCAGGATTGAGTTGGAGCCCGGTATATCCCCGATATTGAAGGCACCGTACCGGATGGCCCCGACCGAAATGCAGGAATTAAAGTACCAAATTGAGGAGTTGTTCGAGAAAGGTTATATCCATTTGAGTGCATCCCCGTGGGGAGCACCAGTGTTGTTTGTCAAGAAGAAGGATGGTTCGTTCCGCTTGTGTATTGATTACCGGGAATTGAATCGGGTGACGATCAAGAATAAATATCATTTACCCCGTATTGATGATCTTTTGGATCAACTTCAGGGAGCTTCAGTATTTTCCAAGATCGACTTAAGATCTGGATATCACCAGTTGCGGATTCGAACACGCTATAGTCATTATGAGTTTGTGGTTATGCCGTTTGGATTGACTAATGCACCTGCGGTATTCATGGAGTTAATGAATCGGGTTTTCATCGACTTTTTGGATCAGTTTGTTGTTATCTTCATCGATGACATTTTGATTTATTCTCGTAACCGATAGGAACATGAGGTTCATCTTCATCAGGTTCTCGACGTGTTAAGACGAGAGCAACTTTATGGAAAATTTTCCAAATGTGAGTTATGGATGTCCGAAGTGACTTTTCTCGCGCATGTAATTTCATGAGATGGAGTGCGTGTTGATCCTCAGAAGACGTAGGCTATCCATGATTGGTTACCTCCGAAGAATGTTAAGGAAATCCGAAGCTTTCTCGGATTAGCCGGTTATTATCGGCGGTTTGTGGAAGTATTTTCTAAAATCGCTCAACCCATGACGAATCTTTTACGGAAAGATAAGAAATACACGTGGTCCGACACGTGTCAACAGAGTTTTGAGGAACTCAAGAGCCGGTTAACTTCAGCACCTGTTCTTTCTTTACCGCAAGGGACGGAAGGATTTGTGGTTTATAGCGATGCATCCGGATAGGGTCTCGGATGTGTACTAATGCAGAATGGGAGAGTCATTGCTTATGCTTCACGACAATTGAGACCTTACGAGGTTAATTATCCGACCCACGACCTGGAGTTAGCAGCCGTGGTTTTTGCATTGAAGATTTGGCGTCATTACCTTTATGGCGTTACCTGTCAGATATTCACCGATCATAAGAGTTTAAAGTATATATTCACTCAGAAGGAGTTAAATATGTGACAGAGACGGTGGTTGGAACTAATCAAAGATTATGATATCGAGATCCTTTACCACCCGGGCAAGACGAACGTTGTCGCCGATGCCTTGAGTCGTAAGTCCGTTCAGGAGCAGATGCTTACTCGATTAACAGTTCAGAAGGAACTTCAGCAGGAATTTCTGAGACCCGAGATCGAGGTCTGGTTACAGCGAGTACAAGGACAACTTTGTACGTTAGAGATTTCATCGCCACTTGAGGAGGCGATCAGGGAGAATCAAGGTTCAGACCCATTTTTTTTACGCATTCGAGAGGATGTGACTCAGGGGAAAGCCCCCAGATTTGTGGTCCACGAGGATAGACTTTTGCGTTTTAAGAATCGGTTGTGCGTACCGGCGAATGACGAGTTGAAAAACTCGATTTTGAGAGAAGCTCATGCTACCCCTTATTCCGTTCATCCGTGGTCTAGCAAGATGTATAAAGACTTGAAGCAAAATTACTGGTGGAGTAATATGAAGCGAGAAGTCGCGGAATTTGTTTCGAGATGTTTGACCTGTCAGCAAGTCAAGATTGAACATCAGCGACCGGCAGGTATGCTGAAACCTCTCCCTATTCCAGAGTGGAAGTGGGAAGACATTTCTATGGATTTCATCACGAGTTTACCGATGAGTCGTCGTGGCATGAATACAATCTGGGTGATTGTGGACCGTTTAACCAAATCAGCTCATTTCCTTGAGATTAAGGATACGTGGGGTCCCGAGAAACTGGCCCAGTTATTCATCAAAGAGATAGTGAGATTGCATGGTACTTCTAAGAGTATCGTTTCCGATCGCGACGGATGGTTCGTGTCTCATTTTTGGAAATCAGTTCATCGGGCTATGGGAACTCAGCTTAATCTCAGTACCGTTTTTCATCCTCAGTCCGACGGACAATCAGAGAGGACTATTCAGACATTGGAGGACATGTTGAGGGCATGCGTCCTGAATTGGAAAGACGATTGGGAAGCCCAATTACCGTTTATTGAGTACACGTATAATAATAGTTGGCATGCTTCGATTAAGATGGCACCTTACGAGACCTTGTACGGTCATCATTGTCGATCTCCATTGTGTTGGGACGACCTATCAGAATCAATCGGCACCGAGCCCGATATGCTTATAGCCGCCCGGGAGAAGGTAGCTTTGATCAAGAGTCGTATGTTGACAGCTCAGAGTCGACAAAAATCATATGCAGATAATCGTCGTCGACCACTAGAGTTCGAGACGGGTGACCATGTTTTGGTCAATGTATCCCCGAGTCGAGGTATTTTCCGTTTCGGAAAACGGGGGAAGTTGAGTCCGAGATTCATTGGACCGTTTGAGATTTTGGATCGAGTAGGCGAGTTAGCTTATCGATTGGCTTTACCTCCGGCATTGAGCCGAATTCATAATGTGTTCCACATCTCTCAGTTGCGGAAGTATGTTGCCGACCCGAGTCACATACTTCAGTTCGAGGAAATCGAGATCGCGGATGATCATTCGTATGAGGAGCGCCCTATACGAGTGTTAGAGCGGGGAATCAAACAGTTGAGGAATAAGACGATTCCTTTGGTTAAAATTCAGTGGTCTAGACACGGAGTCGAAGAGGCTACTTGGGAAACCGAGGATAGTATGCGGGAGAGTTATCCCGAGTTGTTTGACCCTTAGTTTCGGGGACGAAACTCTTTTAAGGGGGGTGTATGTAATACCCGGTTGTAATTCAGTCATTATTCAGTAATTGTCATTCAGTAATTGCCATTCAGTAATTTTCACTCATTAATGATCATTTGTCACTCATATTCAATCATTGTATTCATCGTTCACAGTAATTTTATTGTGTATCAGTCATCATTCATCATCAATCAAGATGGAGTTTCGTGCCGTGGTTATCACCGTTGTCACATTCATAGTGTGCTGTGTGTGAGGAGTAGCGCACGCTACGTACTCTCTTTAGCGTGCGCTAATTGAGTACGGGTAGCGCACGCCACCTCTCAACACTAGCGCATGCTAGTGTAGTTGAACAGGCAGTCCAGAAGGCACTGGACTGCAGTTGGGTTTGTAAGTAGCGCACACTATGAATGGTAAGTAGCGCGCGCTAGTGAGCCGGAATAGCGCACGCTATGCAGTCGGTGTAACGCGTGCTAAGGTCGGATCAGGTTGAGTCCAGTGGCTACTGGACTGAATTGGATTAATTCATAGCGCACGCTATGAGTGGTTTTAGCATACGCAAATGGTGTAGTAGCGCATGCTAATTATTGAAAGTAGCGTACGCTACCGCGATCAGATCATAGGACATAAGGTTCTGGACTCCAGTACTGGGCATCAGATAATTCATTAGCGCATGCTAACATTCGGAGTTAGCGCACGCGATGTGTACATCCGTAGTGCACACTACAAAAGGTACGTAGCGCACGCTACCGTTTTCGGACAGTGGGTACTGGACTACCCAAAACACCCGTTAGCGCACGCTAAGCATAGGGGCTAGCGCGCGCTAAACTGGGATTTCTATAAATTGGACAGTGTAGCCCAGATTTCGGCATTTGTCATTTCTTCTCATTCTCTCATCGGTTCCATGTGATTTGGAGTGTATTCTTCGAGGTGTAATCATCAATCATCACCTTCAAGCTCATCATTCGGATTAATCATCATTTCATCATCTTTATCACATCAAATCAAAGGTAATGATTTCTTGAATCTAGAATTTCAGATATTTGGGGTTTTCCTTCCGATTTCTTCTTATGAACTTAGATTGTTGTTGGAATATGTTAGATATGGATTATCTATCTTAGATTAATGTATTCCTACGGATTTTAATGGCATATATTTCGGATTTCAAGAACACTTTGGGGGTTGATTTTGATATTTTGGGGGTTTTCGATTAGATGTTGTCGTTAACTCGAACTATGTATTCCTATGGGATTATTGATATCATTGAAAGTGTTTTGATGGTTTGAAATACTCATCTTGGAGTTGGTTTCGATATATTCGAGTTTGGATATTGTTGTATCGACGTTTGAGTCGGTTATGATCGTATTTGATTCGTGTATTGAGCGGTTGTTGGTAATTATTGTTATTCAAGGTTGTTCGAGCGACCGACACCTCATTTTAGGACGTTGTTCGTGGAAGGACATTGTTCACCGGTGTTGAGTAAGTTAATTCTTACTGAGTTAAAAGGATATTCATTCCTTTCGTTGTTGATCATTCATAATCATAATTCATTCATAAGGTACTAACCGTTTTAAAACTTGTAATTGTCACTTAATTACTTCATTCACGAGGAATGACGGTTCCAATTATTTCATTGATCTATCATTCATTTCACTGTCATTTCATGTCGGTGAGTCATTATTGATTTTTGGTGTCACTTTTGTTATATCGTGGCATTCCGGGTCATACTGGTGTGCCGGTTGGTATGTGTAGGATTTTCATGTCGGGCACATTGAAGTCGTGTGTTGGTTGTTGGCCTCACATTGGACTGTGCACACGAGTCGATTGCTTCGTGAGACTGATTAGGTACAAGACCACACGTGTATTCTATCGATACTCGTTGGTGGCTTGTGCACGGACACATTTCCATCCCGGACGTAGTGTGGCGCCATTCCTTTGAGCCGTACTGTTAGTTGATTCATATAGCATGTTTGATTGCGTATGTTTCGACAGGATTGTGTGTATTCAACTCTTGAGGATTGTTGTTCTGTGTAACTGACCCCATTGGTGGATATTGTTTTTCAGGTCATGGCAAGGCTAAAACGGGGAGGGCACGTTGACGGCGAGGAGTCCCAATGATACTAGTAGGGGCCCCAGTCTTTTCAATCATTTATGTTTCCTTCATTTATTCCGCTGCAGACATTCGTTTGAATACTCATTTCACTCAGTGTTGTATATTTTATCTCCATATAAAATATACATGTATTCTGTATTATCCTGGGTGTGTTGTATGAAACTCCTCATCGGAGTAATTATTGTTGTAATGTGGTTCGGTACTACATTTACCCTGTGTAATTCATTCATTTTCATTCGTCTAGTGGGTCCCAGTTGGGGGTCCACGGCACTGTAATATCCGCCTAGTTTGGGGTGTTACAGATAGAATAATAATAAATCATCAATCATTCTATTAATATTATTAGAACAAATTATAATCTTCAGAAGTACTAAAATAATCATTCTCACTTTCACATCGATCAAGGAAATTCATAAATTTGAGTTATTTTTTCAAGTATAATCATATAATCTCCTGATTATTTGCATACTTACTATTTATTTGGTCAAAATCAGTTCATTTTGAGCATTAAATATTATTAATGTCTACATAAGAATATTATCATATGTGATCTTATTAGATTCATCATAACATATATTTTTAAAATGTTGACTTTTCAAAACATTTAGTTATATGCACTTAAACATATTAATTCACAAATATGCTTCTTCGAGACCGCACAGTTAACAAATGTACAAGTTATTATGGGACGAAAAGAGTATTAACTAATGAATATATAAATTTGTTAACAACAATGCATAAAAATGGAAGAGAGAAGACATAATCTAGCCATATAGCTTAGTAGATTGTAATATTTGTCATGCAACTTAGTTTGTACAAATTGTAGCCAAAAAGAACAAATTTGGACGAATCTACCCCCGACCTCCCTTATTTCTCCCCCCTGCCCCTTTCTCTCACTCATTTCCCGCTGGATGACTCTCTCTCTCTCTCTCTCTCTCTCTCTCTCTCTCATTTTTACATTTTCTCTCTCTTCTCTCTCGAGCCCTCCCTCCCACCCGCGCCACCTATCACCACCGTCGTCTATGTTCTCAGGTGACCACCATGGCTCTCACAACCATCTCCAGATCTCGCCGGAACCTAGCTATTTTTGGAGCCGACTTCGCCGGAGTTCTAGTTCTTTCCGCCGCCGCTGCATCACCGTCGACTCTTGATCTAGACGCCGCCGCTGCTGAAGTTGCACCGCCCGTAGATCCAACACCATTGCCGTGCCGTTGAAATCGAAACCCTAGCTCCTTTCGGCGCCGACTTCGTCGGAGCTCCGGGCTTTCCTGTCCGATGACCGCCAACAGCTCCGACGCATCTTCGACGATGCCTTTTCCGTCGATCTGAACCTCTCTCTCCAACGCTGCCGCCTTCCTTCTGCTCCCGCTGCTGGTGCTTCCTTTTCTGCTGCTGCTCTGTTGGGATAAATAATATTGTTTTGATAATTGCCAAACAACAAAAGCTTGATACAGCAAGCCCTGTATCGAAAACCGGTTGAAGTTGCAATCCTGTATCGAAAACCTTATCACAGCGCCAGCATACAACAAGCTCTCGCGCTACCAAGATACAGCAACAAAGTCTAAGTAAGCACCAAGTATGGAAGCTGTCTCGAAACCTCAATACAGCGCCCTTCCATACAACGCCTGACTATTCCAATATGGCTCTGACTCTAGTGGATCTGACATCCACATCGGATCAGGACTGAAGACCGTTTGAAAAGGAATCTTTAGTATTCACTAAAGTCAAGTACCGTTTGATAAAGAAATATTTAAATACTGAAAGGATAAAAGTATTTAAATATTTAAGCTGTCAGAGATCTTCAAATCCCGTAATATCCGGATCCTGATCCTTTCAAGTCAACTATTCAAGTCATCACGGAATCTTTCCCAACGGATCTATCTCAACGGATATATTATTCAGAAGACTATATATATCTCATAAGAGCATTGAAGATCTAAGATATAGATATACACACACCGAAGTTACCAAGTGAAGAAGCTATCATTATATACATCAGAGCAAAACATATCTCCAGAAGCTTTCTGCAAATTAAGAACCAAAGAAGATATACAGTGCTCAACCTCAAGAACAGTCATCATCAGCTCAAGAACTTCATACTCAAAACTGTTGTTCTTACCCGGTTACCTACCTTTTTACCTTTGTGTAAAAACCGAGCTCTGTGTGAACTCAACAAAGTTATTCTGACCTGTGTGGGACGAATAAGAGGACGAAGCTTTGGAACTGTGTGTGAAGAAGCTAGTCAAGAAGGAAGCTTTAACCAATCTGTGTGAACGGTTGAAAGTGACATTCTTTGTATTAATCTGTGTGAACGATACAAGGATAGGTTTGATTATAAATACATAGTTGTGTACGCAGTATTTATAATAAACGTTTTACTCCTGTGTGGAGGACCAGTGGACGTAGAGGGGTTTACCTCGAACCACTTAAATACTGTGTTATTTACCTTTCGCTGCTATCGTTTTCATAACTGTGATTTATACAAGTATACACTGCAAAACCCTGTAAGCACCAAGCTAACAGGAGAATAGACCGAGTTGCTGTATCGACGGCAACTTACTATATTAAAGACTTCCGCTACGCACTCAGATTCGAAAACCATACAGCCTGTTGCTTAAACATTTCCCAAGCTGTATCGAGTATACTTGAAAAGGGGATCAACAATTGGTATCGGAGCGGTTGATTCTAAAAAGAATCAGTCGCATTTTTAACTGAATCAGATCCTTAAAAATACTTATTTTCGAAAACAGTCTTTGTAATTCCCATCCTCTAATATGGATACCTTTATCTCAAATAAGATATCTATGTTTCACATTAACGAGTTTGATGACTGGAGAAACAGGATGAAGAACAAACTCAAAGCCTTCATTGGAGAATCAAAAGCTCCGCTCGCATCAACAAAGACCGAAGAGTGTCTTCAGGTGGTCACTGATAGTGATTCGTCTGATGATGAGCTAGAAGATAGAGCCTATGTGTGCTCTATGGCCGAAGTTAAAGAAGAAAATGAAGACGACGATGATGAGGTAAGCTCCACCTCAACTATTCCCATAAATGCATCTCATACCTTTGAAAATATGCTGAATGAATTTAATAACATTCAAACGGCCCATGAGATATTGAAAGGAGAAAACATACGACTTGAAATTTCTAACTTAGAGCTGAAAGAAGAAAATGACTTGCTGAAGAATAATTACGAAAATATGTCAGCTGATTGCGAAAACAGCAAAGTCAATTTAGAAAAACTCATGGAGAGCAATCATCAACTTGCTCATAATCTAAATGAGACTAAGTCTCATCTTGAAAGCAAGACAAATGATTTGGCTCTACTCGAAGCCAAAGTAAAATCTCTCGAGAAACGTGAAGGAGAATTAGAGACAATCTTGAAATCTTTCGAGAAATCCTCTAAAAGAATGGAAGAGATCCTAAGCACTGGGCAACATGCTCATGATAAACGTGGCTTAGGGTACAACTCGTTCTCCAACAAAGAAAAATCTAGTACAGTATTCGTCAGGAGTGAGGAATCCATCCCTGTATCAAAAGAAGTTCCGAGTTCTGTGAAGGAACCTGTTGCACCGCGGATAGCAAAAGCTGCCATTCCACCCCCGCAACTCTACTATTCGAAAGAAGTTCCGAGTTCTGTGAAGGAACCTGTTGCACCGCGGATAGCAAAAGCTGCCATTCCACCCCCGCAACTCTACTATTCGAGACAGTGGAACCAACAACCACTCAGAAGGCGTACTCAACAGCATGCTCCACAAGCATATCATAAACGCCAGCAGTCATTCAGGAAGAAGGCTGTATCCAATCAACAAAGGCCCGTACTGCAGTACTCTCAGTCATACGCGCCTGAATCGGATACAGGAGCCCCGTTATCCATCAAGAAAGCAGGTGTCCGCGCAGTATCAACAACATCGTTGGGAATCCAACTGGAGACCCAGAAGGCAAGATGTTAGGCCAAAGAAAATGGCTCCACCTCCGAGATGACAATCGTACTGGAATAACAACTATAATTCTCGATTTTTCATGCATTATAATGATTACAACGACTACGTGCCTGCCCCACGTAAATATCGATATAATGGACCAAAAGTAGCCTACAACAAACAAATTGTTGCCCGGCAAATTTGGGTACCAAAAGGCAATATCACACCAGGACCCAAAGTTACTTGATATCCAAGCGTCGACATGAATTGGAAACGCTACAGCCAGAAATCCCTGTAAGTTTTTATGCTTTTACTCATTAAGTGAGGGGGAATGTTGTAAGACCCAAGAATACAGTATCTACCATTAATTAACTGTACACTCGAATCACAATACAAAGACCTTGTAGGACAAAGAAGGCATGAAATCTTCCTACAGCTGACGTGTGCATTAATTAAGGGGGAATACAGTACGACCCATGAATACAGTGTTAATCCGAACATGCCTATAAGAACTGAATCCTGTATGTACCTTTTAAGGGGGAACACTACATTATTCGCGGATACAGTACTTTCACCACATGACACCAATTATGATTAATAAATTTTAGCTTATTACTGCTGTAAGAACTCGTCTGCGAACAGTTCATAGGTTAAGTTGTACTCAACTAGATTACATTGTAAAATTGTGCCTGTGCGCCAATCATAAGTTTAAAATGTAATACACTTCCATATTAGATGCTATCATTTTTTTTGAAATTGCCTGCGAGCAGTTCACATTTCTTTTAGATTAAGGGCTGAAGACCAGATCATTTGACAGAAGATCAAGAAGCCTGCTCAAGAAACTATCAAATAGAGAGGAAACAGTGGGATTAAAACAACCCCTGTATCGAAGTCTTCGCATGTTACCAACAAGTGGTTATCGAAGGGGAAATTGTTTTAGCTTGAAGAGGTTTTTGGTATCAAAAACTTGGCATGATCAAGAAGTTTTGGAATCATCAAGAAGTTTTGGAAATTATCAAAAAGGGGGAAATTGTTGGGATAAATAATATTGTTTTGATAATTGCCAAACAACAAAAGCTTGATACAGCAAGCCCTGTATCGAAAGCCGGTTGAAGTTGCAATCCTGTATCGAAAACCTTATCACAGCGCCAGCATACAGCAAGCTCTCGCGCTACCAAGATACAACAACAAAGTCTAAGTAAGCACCAAGTATGGAAGCTGTCTCGAAACCTCAATACAGCGCCCTTCCATACAGCGCCTGACTATTCCAATATGCTTACAGCTCTAGTGGATACAACATCCACATCGGATCAGGACTGAAGACCGTTTGAAAAGGAATCTTTAGTATTCACTAAAGTCAAGTACCGTTTGATAAAGAAATATTTAAATACTGAAAGGATAAAAGTATTTAAATATTTAAGCTGTCAGAGATCTTCAAATCCCGTAATATCCGGATCCTGATCCTTTCAAGTCAACTATTCAAGTCATCACGGAATCTTGCCCAACGGATCTATCTCAACGGATATATTATTCAGAAGACTATATATATCTCATAAGAGCATTGAAGATCTAAGATATAGATATACACACACCGAAGTTACCAAGTGAAGAAGCTATCATTATATACATCAGAGCAAAACATATCTCCAGAAGCTTTCTGCAAATTAAGAACCAAAGAAGATATACAGTGCTCAACCTCAAGAACAGTCATCATCAGCTCAAGAACTTCATACTCAAAACTGTTGTTCTTACCCGGTTACCTACCTTTTTACCTTTGTGTAAAAACCGAGCTCTGTGTGAACTCAACAAAGTTATTCTGACCTGTGTGGGACGAATAAGAGGACGAAGCTTTGGAACTGTGTGTGAAGAAGCTAGTCAAGAAGGAAGCTTTAACCAATATGTGTGAACGGTTGAAAGTGATATTCTTTGTATCAATCTGTGTGAACGATATAAGGATAGGTTTGATTATAAATACATAGTTGTGTACGCAGTATTTATAATAAACGTTTTACTCCTGTGTGGAGGACCAGTGGACGTAGAGGGGTTTACCTCGAACCACTTAAATACTGTGTTATTTACCTTTCACCGTTACTGTTTTCATAACTGTGATTTATACAAGTATACACTGCAAAACCCTGTAAGCACCAAGCTAACAGGAGAATAGACCGAGTTGCTGTATCGACGGCAACTTACTATATTAAAGACTTCCGCTATGCACTCAGATTCGAAAACCATACAGCCTGTTGCTTAAACATTTCCCAAGCTGTATCGAGTATACTTGAAAAGGGGACCAACATGCTCCGTCGCCGATCCCCTAGCGCCGCCGCCTTCCTTTTGTGTTCTTATCCCATCTTTACAAAAATCTGAAGTTTTTTATTATATTTTTAATTTTTAATTTTAACTTTAAATAAAAGCATTAGATTTTTAATATTAATATTCTAGATTTTTTTAAAAAAATAAAGTTTCAATTTTTCTAAAAAATACGATTTTTTTTATTTTTTATATTTTTTAGACTTTTTTATTTTTTTTATTATTATTGGTATTTATAAAAGAGCCGTGTTTTGCATGAGATAAAATATAATAATTAAAATTGCATTTGATTACAAATCAATTCTAATCAAACAATCGACATGAATTATATTTTTGTGTAATACAATTGGTAATAAAATATATTATATTAATTACTAAATCAGTTGTGGAAAGCTAAGGTGGAACTTTCTGCTACCGCGATCGGTCGCTGATGTGAGGTGGTCGCTGAAATTTTTTCGCGGTATCAATCTGGCGGGGTTGGCGACCGTATAGCGACGGACAATGGTCGCTGACATTTTTTAGCGACGTGTTTTGAAATGGTCGCTGATACCAGTCACTGATTCTAACAATTAGCGACGGATTTTGCGGTCGCTGATATTTCTGGTCGCTCATAGGCATTTTTCTTGTAGTGCTGGTTGTATTTTTTTTCACTATGGATCTGAGAGATGAATTTGTAAGGGTGTCACTATTTACAGTCAAGATGATGTCGTCAACATGTACGAGTTACGAATTAATGACTTCGTATTAGTGTAACCGTAACTATTTCCAGCTACGAATTAGTAAGGGTGTCATTGTTTACACTCTGGTATATTGGTAAGAAATTGTAACTTCTTACCAAGTGTAACTAGTATGAAGTTACGAATTAATGACTTCGTATTAGTGTAACCGTAACTATTTCCAGCTATGAATTAGTATCTGTCTTAATGGGGTTCTGGTATATTGGTAAGAAATTATAACTTCTTACCAAGTGTAACTAGTACGAAGTTACAAATTAATAACTTCGTATTAGTATAACCGTAACTATTTCCAGCTACGAATTAGTATCTGTCTTAATGGGGTTCTCGTATATTGGTAAGAAATTGTAACTTCTTACCAAGTGTACCATTTAAACTTAACATGTTACTATGTTGTTTGTAGGAGCTGATCAACGCGCTTGAGCCATGTTGCCGTCGCACGGGATGACCTCCGCCGAGTTCCTCGCCCTAGTCCGACGCCACTACGAGTTTCTCCGATGAAATTCGATGCTGCCCGAGTCGTCTGGATCTCACAACCCTGCTGGAACCCTATCTTTTTCCGGCACCGACTTCGCCGGAGCTCCCGATCTCTCCGGAACCCTATCTATTTCCGGTGTCAGGATCGGAGGTGCCGGCGGTAATAAAAGACGATGGATCTTGGAATTAAAAATGATGGAGCTGTCCTATTTTGTCCTTTAATTTTTTTAATTTAAAAAAAAAAACAATTCCGTTTCTTATTTACTGTATTTCTGTAAAATTTAGGATTTTGGTTTGAAATATTTGAATTCGTGAAATCCCAGTCTGGATTCGAATTTCCGGGTTACTCTATTGTGTGGTGGTAACTCGTTACGAAATTGTCATTTCTTAGCCGGGATGCTCTTGTATGTTATGGTAACTCAGTACGAAATTATGATTTCTTAGTTGGGTTACCCTTCTATGTGATGGTAACTCAGTAATAAATGGTCAATTATTAATCGGGTAATGGTAACGAACGTAACGAAGCGTAGCGAAAAACAAATAATAAATGATCAATTATTAACCGGGTAATATAACGAACGTAGCGAAAAACAAATATCGTATCCGCAGTTACAATATGGTAACGCAGTTACGATACAATAACACAAAAGGTAAACAACACATGATAACGAGACGGTACGAAATACATACGTCGCAACCCAGAAACTCAGAAAAGGTAAGGAGAGAGATAAAGTGGGTTAATTTATTGAAAAATAAGGGTATATTGGTCCAACCATATCCTTTTTGGCTAGAATTTGTACCTTTTTTGCTAGAATTTGTACAAACTAAGTCTCTTGACAAATATTGTCATTGACTATGGCAAAGTGGCTAAAAGAGTGAATTTCTTCAAAATGGAATCATAATATGAAAAAGGTAAAAAAAAATAGAAAAATTAAAAAAAAAAAAGTGAAGCCTACAGGACTAAAAAGTAATATATCCGCGCACTTTGTAATAACAAAGACTTGGTTGGACATGAGGGACGGGTCTTCATCTTAATCGAACGTCGTTCTGTCTTTTTTCCAGCTCGCTCTTTTTTTCTTCGCGTCGTCGCCAGAGCAAAAGAGTTTCTTCCATGGTTGAAACCTGTTGTAGGAGATAAATGATGTTTCTTTTATAGTAAAAAAAAAAAAGAAACATCATTTATCTCCTACAACAGGTTTCAACCATGGAAGAAACTCTTTTGCTCTGGCGACGACGCGAAGAAAAAAAGAGTGAGCTGTAAAAAAGACAGGACGACGTTCGATTAAGATGAAGACCCGTCCCTCCTATCCAACCAAGATGAAGGCGAAGGTGTGCTATTATCTAATTAGTTTCTTTACCGTGCCGGGAAAACACGTTAATTGTACTTTCTCCGTCCCACAAAATAATACACATGTTGGTGTGCCATGAATTTTAATAAAAATTAGTATATGAGTGGAGAAATGGTGGGTCGTATTATTATTTTTTATAAATAATTGTGTAAAATGAGGGTAAAGTATAGAAATTTGTCCAAAAATGAAAAGTAGAGAAATGTGTATTATTTTCTGGGACGACCCGAAATGACAAAGTGTACACTATTTTGTGGAACGCCGGAAGTAATATTTAAGAATGTCAACATTTTAAAATTTTAACATTATACAGATTTCATATGTTCATGTTCTCCACAAGAATAATTTGAAGGCCGGGGGATAGCTTTTGGAATACGGCCGCTGACGTAGTCAGGGATACTCTTAAGCCTGGCTCACCAATACAATGTAAAGCCGCAAAGAAGTTCCCGTTGATTTAAACCAAAGGGAAGAACAAGTCTCTTCTTCCCGGCATGGACTTAGAACTCCTTCAAAACAAGGGAAGAAAAGATCGAAGAAAGACTTTCCACAAATAGAATATGTTGTGTCAAGATTTAACACCTTCCGACCGGCGATCGCCTCCGAGGCCGAGCGACCGACTTACAGGCCGAGCGACCGACTTACAGGCCGAGCGACCGACTTACAGGCCGAGCGACCGACTTACAGGCCGAGCGACCGACTTACTGCCGAGCGACCAAGGCAAGCCTGCCGACCGGCGACCAGGCGACCGAGCCTTAACCCAATGGGCATGCTAGACTGGCCAACCGAAGGGCCCAGGACAAGTCCCGGTGCCGAGCGATCGACATCAAGACGATCGCCTCTCGGTACTCGACGACCGACCCTTGGCGATCGACCGTCTCTCGGCACCTGGCGACCTGCCCTTGGCGACCGACCCTTGGCGACCTCCATCCACTGGCAGATGTCGACCTCCGAAGACCATCCAGGTCGATCACCACCGACGGACATCCAGTCGGCAAAGGCCGAGCCTCAAGACTGGCACCACGTGCAAAGGCCGAGACAAGATCCGCGAATCCCGGGCCATTGACCAAAGCCTGACAGATTCCCTCCACCAGCCGACAGGCCGCCGAAAGCTTGTCGGTAGGGCCACATGTTGGCCGACTCGGACACGTGATGGCTCCTTATTGGACCGACCAAGGCTGTGCTGCCTCTTCCTTGGACTTTGCTTTGTGACCCAGTGAGACCGGCACATTATTATATTGGCCGGGCGATCGGCGATTATTTTAATGGCCGTGAGCGATCGGCCACTACAGATGTGACCCGGCCGCCTATATAAACGAAGCCCCCGCATTTGTAAACTCACGTGCACTCTCGACATTCTTGCAATACTTACGCAATACGAGCAAACATTAAGCACTTGGCAAATCACCAACTCTTGGCAACTTTCTTTCGGTCTTACTTCTCGGCCTTTTCTCCTCGAGCGGATTATCGGCGGGACGAAGAACACCAAGCTTCGCTCAAGAGCCGGATTAACAGAGTCTTTGTACACTCATTGTATTTAGATTTCTCTCATTAATACTTGTATCCACGAATATTTGTATTAATAACATCTCGCGAGAGCATTCAAGCCCGGGCCTAACAAACCCGGCAAATCTTGTATTATTCATCTTCTCTCGGAAGTGCTCCCGCATTTGCTTGTTGTCCGTCTTCCAGCAGTATTAATCTTCGGATAAATATTTTGGGCAACAACAATTGGCGCTAGAAGAAGGGCATCCAACCCTCGATTTTTTATACCTACCGTCCCGAAGAACACTCACTGTTCTCGGGGCAGATACTTGAAGTGACACTCACTGCACTTCAAAGAAATCCTTCAGAAATCATGTCTTAGCATCGCGTCGAAGAAAGCGGCGGCCGGCCAGACCCGATTCCGTCGGTCCGAGCGGCCGATGGTGGAAGGTAGCCGCCGCGGCCGGGCGCTCGACCACGTCCGGGAAGGCGGCCGAGCCTCTCGCTCGGCCGGTTCCAAACCAAGGAAACGGTCGAAGGGCCTGGCCGTCGCCGAGCGGCGAGTGCTCTCGACGCGCCTCCGGCTACCGCCCCGGTCTCTCGCCGGAAGATCAAGCGGAAGCTTAAGGCCTCTTGGCCGAGCAAGCGCCGAGAGGCTCTCGCCCGCAAGAAGAGGCGCTCGGCGGCCGGGCACGTCCGTCTTCGATCGCACAGGCGCGACCCGACACAGCGGCCGGGCGGTCCGGCCCGGCTACGAGGCAGCGGAGTTGGTGTCCGTCACCAGGAGCTCGGCCTACCCGGCTCCCACGAGGCGATCCAGCCGCCTGGCTCCCGCTCGCAAAATTCCCGAGGTCGGCAGCAGCGGGGTCCGGAGATCGGTACACGATCGCCTCGGCCCCCGCTCCCAAAGCCGATCCGCAAGCAGCCGAGCCGCGGCGATCGCCGCAATGCAACGTCAGATTGACGACATGAAGGCGCTCCTGCAATCCGGGGCAAGCGCCACCAGGACGATCGCCCCGCCGAGCGAGCCGCTCGCGATCGACATCGAGCTCGCCCCGGTGCAGCACACGATCGCCCCTCCTAAGACACCCGTGTACCAAGGGCGATCGGACCCCCAGGCACACCTGCACAAGTTCAACATCTACATGACCGGGTGTGGGGCATCGGACGCGACCAGGTGCCGAATGTTCCCTCTGACACTAGACGACCTCGCCCACCGGTGGTACACCTCATTGCCACCTCGGTCCATAGGCTCCTTTAACGAGCTGGCGCACGTCTTCACGGAATACTTCGCCACCAGGGCCGCTCGGCCAGAAGGTCCCCATCGCATGTGGCGGATCAGGCAAGGAGAACAGGAGTCCGACTCGGACTACATCGACCGGGTTGACATGATCATCCTCAACGGCGAGCCCGTAAGCGATGAGACCGCCCTCTACGCGGTACTTATAGGTTTTCGGGGCTTCTCGCCTATGTTCGGGCATCTCACGAAGACCCTACCGACGACCTACGCAGCCTTAGGGCAGCCGCAGACTTCTGTCGAGGCAAAGGCTTCTTCTTGGCCTAGGAGTAGAACGATCGGCACCGCGCGACGACCTCCAGTCTCGGCCACGATCGCTACTACCCGGCCAGAGCCGGAGGACTCGATCACCGCCTCTGATCCATTCTAACATGAGCGACTAGCGCCGCCCGATCGCCAATTTCGACCTACGAATGAAGCGATCGGCCGAGCGACGATCGCGATTTTCCGGCGGATCGCAACATCATCGCCAACCGGTGGACACGATCGCCATCTGATCCGGCATATAACATGACGGACTAAGGCCTAAGATCGCCTCCACCGCGCATCATAAAGCCATGGCCTGGCGATCGATGGGCAGGCGCCCGGCCATGCAAGGTCCCTTTCGGCCGAGATCGCCCTTCGTTTAAATACGAGGCCGGCGTAGTCGGAGGAGCCCTCCAACATGTCGGTGGACTCATTCCACAACCCCGTCTCAACGTACCGTCGAGGTCGGCCATCTCCATGGTGGCCGAGGTGGAAGCAGAGCTAACAAGCCGCGGGCGTGGAGTTGATTCATCCGACGCGCCTTGCAAGGACTCCTCTAGACCGAGACCGCACGCCTTTCGTTTAAAAACAAGGCGGCGCGGCTAACAGAGGACCCTCATAATAAAGTGAGTCACGAGGCACTCATTGTCTTTGTGCACTAAGACACGGTCATGGGGTCGGTCCATCGATCTCGCGTTGTGCACGATTCCTCAAGCAAGCGAAACCACCAAGTTTCCGTGGGGGATCGGCGATGTTGTTTTGCGGTACGAGACCGAAAGATAGCTAAAGCGATCGACTATGATAGCCCAAGTCCGAGTCCTAAGTCGGCTCGGATCGCCGTCCTCATCCATACACGATCACCGGAAGAACCACCTCGCCCCATGTCTTCAACATAGGAGCAAGGCGAGGGCAATTGTTGTGTCAAGATTTAACACCTTGACCGGCGATCGCCTCCGAGGCGAGCGGCCAGACTTACGAAGCCGAGCGGCCAGGCTTACAGCCGAGCGACCGACTTACGAGCCGAGCGACCGACTTACGTGCCGGCGGCCGACTTGCTGCCCGGCGACCAAGGCAAGCTGCCCGGCCGTGCGACGGCCGAGCCTTAACCCAATGGGCATGCTAGGCGCGGCCAGAAGGGCCGGGACAAGTCCGGTGCGAGCGATCGACATCAAGGCGATCGCCTCTGTACTCGACGACCGACCCTTGGCGATCGGCCGTCTCTCGGCACTGGCGACCTGCCCTTGGCGGCCGACCCTTGGCGACCTCCATCCGGCTGGCGGATGTCGACCTCGAAGACCATCCAGTCGATCACCACCGACGGACATCCAGTCGGCAAGGCGAGCCTCAAGGCGGCACCACGTGCAAAGGCCGAGACAAGATCCGCGAATCCGGGCCATTGACCAAAGCTGTGAGATTCCCTCCACCCGGACAGTGAGCCGAAAGCTTGTCGGTAGGGCCACATGTTGGCCCGACTCGGACACGTGATGGCTCCTTATTGGGCCGACCAAGCTGTGCCGCCTCTTCCTTGGACTTTAGCCTGACAGCCCGGGAGACCGGCACATTATTATATTGGCCGTGACGATCGCGAATTATTTTAATGGCCGTGACGATCGGCCCTACTGAGACGAGACCTTGCCCTATATAAACGAAGCCCCCTGCATTTGTAAACTCACGCTGCACTCTCTGACATTCTTGCAATACTTACGCAATACAGGAGCAAACATTAAGCACTTGGCAAATCACCAACTCTTGGCAACAGCTTTCTTTCGGTCTTACTTCTCCCGGCCTTTTCTCCTCGAGCAGATTATCGGCGGGACGAAGAACACCAAGCTTCGCTCAAGAGCCGGATTAACAGAGTCTTTGTACACTCATTGTATTTAGATTTCTCTCATTAATACTTGTATCCACGAATATTTGTATTAATAACATCTCGCGAGAGCATTCAAGCCCGGGCCTAACAAACCCGGCAAATCTTGTATTATTCATCTTCTCTCGGAAGTGCTCCCGCATTTGCTTGTTGTCCGTCTTCCAGCAGTATTAATCTTCGGATAAATATTTTGGGCAACAACAGAATACAAGGGGAGGGCAAACAAAGAACCCTTCAGATTAGTCCGAAAAAGCCCTTGCCAAACCTAGAATCCAGCAAAGCAACATAGCAAACAAGCCCGGTTCATCGATCTATATTTATATTCAAATGCCAAATGCCTCAACACTATGAATAACATAAATTGATGTAAGAAAACATTTTAATATATTTGATGAACGAATTCAACGCGTCTAAATATTACATTCTCGGTCTATTAACAAATCTACCATGATTAGATTGTCTTTGCTTACCTATATGTCGTCCCATCTCCAGTATGACAAATTTACATGTAATGAGAATAATTATTACAAAGTAATATATTATCAATTTTCTACATCTGTTAATAGGAAACAACAATAATAAATCAAAGACATAGATATCATATAAAATAAGATTTTTTAAATTATTACAAAGAGAAATTTTGACCCTCGGTCGGAATGGTTTGTGGTTAATGTTTTCATCAAACATGTTTACAATATATTTTAAAACTCAAAGGCGGAATTTGCAATTTATAAATTCCTTAGGACATGTTCAAATTGACATATACCCACGTAGATTCAATCACATTGAAGATTTTATGGATTTAAAAAAAATCGGGCAACAATAAATAATGTTTCTATTTGATAACCCAAACTTCCTATGATAAAGTGAATAATTCTAAAATATTTATATTTATATAAATTTTGTTGCGCGCGCACACACGCACGCACACAAACTGTAACACCTCCAAAACTACAAGGACTTCACACGCCATAGATTCTTCTCACAAGGATCCACTAGGCGAGACACTATGAGAGACATCACAATGTTTGATCGACTAGGGTCACACTATATAACAATACGGATCGACAAGGCTGAAAACTCAAAATAATCGAACCGAAAAGGTCACACAATATCACAACAGAGCCGAAACTGAACAAGATTACATTACAACATGTTGGCCACAGAGTATACAGTAAATAACTTAGAAAGGGAGGATAGAATAAGCTGTATCTTTTTCGAAGTTATTTGCGTAGCGGAAGACTGATATTAAGTTGCGGTAAATACAGCAACAAGGTAATCTCCTGTTTGCTTGGTGCGTACAGGGTGTTTGCAATATGTATGCTATAAATCACACAGGCAGATATGAAAATTGTAAATGATAGACTGTAAATCACACAGATATAAGTGGTTCGAGGTAAATCCCTCTACGTACACTGGTACTTCACACAGGAGTAAGATGCTTATTAAAATCATTATTTTTGGTAATTAAGAGCAATTTTATTACCAGCAAGGCATTGTAGCAAAACAATTACAACCTGCAAAACTATCTCTACTAGAAACAAACTAAGACTTCAAATACTTTCTCGCCTTCTCATATCTAACCCCCTCCATTACAATATGTAATTGACATTGTCGAACTACATATTCAACAGAGCTAGGTATATCCCTAAATTTTCTACTGTTTCTCTTCTTCCATAGATAATAAACAGCAGTAGAGACAACTAATCTATACAGCATCTGCTTCCCACTTTTAGTTTTACATTGTATGTCCATGAAAGTCAGCTCATCTTGCCACTCAAAAACCTGATCATGCACCCCACACCATTCAGCTAGCTGCTTCCAAACAAGAGCAGAGAAAGAGCATTTAAAAAATAGATGATCTATTGATTCTTCTCACTGTAAACATAAACAACATTATTTATCACAAGTGATTCCCCACTTCTCCAATCTGTCCACAGTAGTCAGTCTCCTTAATATTGCAAGACAAGTAATGAACACGAATTTAGGAGGGGCAATATTTCTTGTAAGCATCATGTGCCATCTCACCTTTGGGGCAGCTCCTTTAAATTCATCATACATTTTGCGAATAGATAAATGAGAATGATCTAATAATCTGTTACCTTCAGCAATAGAGGCAAAATAAGCACGAGCACCTAAAATTTTTTGTATTATCGAAGAAGTCTGCTTAGGAATAGAACAATATCTGATATCCTGCCCTTTTACATAGCACTCATGAATCCATTTTATCCAAAGGCAGTCCTTTTTCCTAGTAGCATTCCAAAATTATTTACTGATTGCTGCCTTATTCCACCATTTCATATCAGTAAGGTTCCATCCCCCTGCAGTTTTAGGCAGGCAAAGATGTTCCCATGCTACTAAAACTCTTTTTGTAGTACCAGATTTTCCTGATCAAAGGAAGTTCCTGCAAGATGCCTGCAATAATTTGATGACTTTTTGAGGCAAAAGGAAGATTTGACTGCCATATGCTTGTATGCTAAACAATACAGACTTTATTAGCTGCACTCTCCCTGTATATGATAGCACTTTAACAGACCAGCAATCATTTTGCATCAAGATTTTCTGTATTAGAGGTTGACACTGGGCAATAGTCATCTTCTTTGTTGACAATGGCACTCCTAAATATTTGAATGGAAGCAGGCCTTTTGTCATTCCAGATTCAGCAAGGATCTGATCTTGAACTCTCTCATGTACACCACCAAAGTAAATAGAGCTTTTTACCTCATTTGCATTAAGCCCAGAAACAGAAGAAAACTTGTCAAATGCATTTAACAATTTTCTAACAGAACTTTCATCTCCTCTGGAAAACAGGAGTAAATCATCAGCAAAACAGATGTGAATTAAGCCCAGCTTCTTACATCTGGGGTGAAAATGAAATGTCTTATCTCCTTTGAGCTCCATCAAGCACCTATTTAAATATTCCATAGCTACCACAAATAAATATGGTGAGATTGGATCACCTTGTCTGAGTCCTCGCTTAGCAGGAAAAGGCTCAGTGATCACACCATTCACATTAACGGAGTAAGCAACACTCTCTAAGCAAGCCATGCACCATTCAACAAACTGATAGGGAAATCCAAATTCAAGCATTAAAAATTTCATAAAGGGCCATTCTATAGAATCGTAAGATTTTTGAATGTCAATTTTGAGCATACACTTTGGAGAAACCCCTTTCCTTCCATACCCTTTGATCAACTCATGGCTAAGGATGATGTTGTCAAAGATAACCCTACCTTTAACAAAGGATGATTGATGTTCACTAATGAGATAGCCCAGAATCCCTTGCATCCTAGTAGTGAGAGTTTTAGAGATGATTTTATACAACACATTGCAACAGGCAATAGGCTTAAAGTCTTTAACTGCAATAGCTGATCTGACCTTGGGAATTAGTGAGATCAGAGTAGTATTGAGATTTTTAGGGAGAAATCCTGAAGAGAAGAATTCTTGAACTGCTACAGTGATATCCTTTCCAATGCATCCCCAAGTTTGTTGAAAAAAATAAACATTGTAGCCATATAAACCTGGGGCTTTAGCTGGATTCATGATGAATAGAGCATCTCTTATCTCTTTATCAGTGAAGGGAGCACAAAGTTGCAACAGATGGTTGTGAGTGAGGAGAGGGCCTCTTGCAACAATTGTTTTATCCACCATAGGGAATCTAGTTGTTGCACTACCCATCAAACTCATATAAAATCCCCTGATTTCCTCTTGTATTTACTTCTGAGTTGTGCATCTACTTCCATTAGGCCTTACAATAACTTTGATAGAGTTGGCAGTTTGTCTTGCTTTTACATATGCATGAAAGAACTTTGTGTTTTTATCTCCCAATTTCAACCAGTCAGTTCTTGATTTTTAATGCCAAACTATTTCCTCAATGTTACTCCACTTCTCCAGTTCTTGCAGCATCTCTTTTTATTTTTGAATCAGATCCACATTCAGCTTATCACCTCCTAGTTGCTGTTGTACATAAGAAAGCTCTTCTCTAATACTCTGAATATGCTCACTGATATTCCTGAACTGCTGCACATTTAACTGCTTCAAAGGACATTTAAGTTTCTTCAATTTGTACCAGATGTTGAGTAGTTTATTATTGTGGCAGTGCTGGTTCCAGGATGCTTGAATAATCTGCTCAAAATCAGGATGATCTCTCAAAACATTAAGAAACCGAAAAGGAGTGTTCCTCACAATGGTATCACTTTCTATATTCAAACTTTGAGGGCAATGATCAGAGATTCCTTTGTCCAGTAATTCTATAATACTTGAGGGAAAGGCTTGAATCCAGCTCCTGTTAGTGATTGTTCTGTCAATAAGAGAATAAATTCTCTCATCTCCTACTTGGTTATTGCACCATGAGAACTCATGTCCCACATGTCTCAGTGGATACAAATCATTCACTTCTAAGCACTCAGCAAAGTCCTTGTAATCAGCCTCAATAACACTATTTCCTTGGAATCTGTCTTCACATTTGAGCAAGGTATTAAAATCTCCACCTATGATAAGTGGACCATCAACTGCATTGCTCACACTTGCTATGTATCTCCACAAGCTTCTCCTCTGTTCATTTGTGTTGAAAGCATAACCTGTCACAAAGTCAAATTGAATTCCAGAACTGATTTCAGTGAGCTTACAATGAATAGCCAGATCTCGATTTTGTATCCAGCAGCCACTCACTGTTCTAGGGTTCCAACATATCCAAACTCTTCTATTCATAGCATGAGAATAATTATTAACAACCTCCCAGTCCTACAAATTTTTCCTGCTACTTGCTTGAATTTTTCACACTTAACTTGTTTCCAAGATAGCTATACAATCAACCTTATTCATATGCAAAAAGCTTTTAATCTCTTTTTGCTTAAAGGGTTTGTTACAACCCCTAACATTCCACATGATAATTTTCATAGGTCAACAAAGGGGAATGGGTCCCCGCCCCTCTCATTAAACTCAGAACTGTCACCATTTTCATTAAAAGCTTGGTAGGAGTTTCCAGTTGGAATAGCATCTGAGGTCACCTTTGTTGAATTTTTGGTTGCCACTTTTCTTGGAACTGTCCATTCCTCTCTTAGTGGGGGATTGTTAGGCCTTGGTGAGCTTGCATTCCCAATAAGAGGTGTAGGAGGAGGTACATGAGCATTCCCAATCACCTTCACTGGTTTGTCAGTATTTTGCTTAGCCTTAGGCACCCACTGTTGTTTCTTCTTCAAGGCTTCCTGATATGTCTTAGGCTTACCATTCCACGTTAAGCATAAAGGTTTCCAAAAATGCTTGCCTTGAATAATTGAGGACGCAACGAACGAAAAGGAAAGTCACCGACGAACGCTAGGAACCAACGAAACCGAACCTAACGATTCGAAGAATACAATCACAACCATTTCTAAATGAATACGGAATTGGAATACACCCGAAAACCCGCCTACGATTCATGTATATTCGTATATAAACAACAACGAGGGCGGACCACAACGAACACGACGAAAATCTCGCGGACAACATCAACGACCCGAAATGAAAACATAATAAAATAATTAATCATACGCGACCAAGAAAAGGGTCGAGACAACAAATACAGATATGGATACCCGTAACTTTGGGTAAATTACAAAATGACCCAAAACGCCCGAAAATCAAGATACCTGATCGAATAACCAAACCGAAGTTCACCACACGTCTAACAAAGTTAAACGGACTTACTGAAACTCGAAACAGCAGTTTCGGACGAGATTCGTAAGAATCGAACTCAAGTGCGGAAAAGTCGCTAAAAAGTACGGAACTCAATAAAACAACACCGAAACGAACTCGGATGACAAAAAGTGTAGAATTAATCATTCCCAGAATTATGAAACGGTGATGAACGAGTCGTCAAAATGGACTTCCGCCGAAAAAAAAAAGAAATTACCGGAAATCAAAATTACGGGTATTACATTCTACCCTCCTTAAAAGAAGTTTCGTCCCGAAACTTAAAATAAGTAGGGAGAAGCAATATCCCCTGCCAGGAAAACTCGACGAGATACACAAAAACCTAAAACTCGCGCCCGACAGCGAAACGCTGCAAGAAACGCAAAGAGACATACGACGTGAAAATACGCTCCACGACGACTAACACAACGCCACCGGTAGAGACATAATAAAATCAACGAGTGACAAGCGTCATCAATAGACAATACAATCGAGTCGATTATCCAAACAATCACAAAACACAACGAACGAAAATCAATATGATTGACCAACCCAACAGTACATCAATCAAAACGCGAGCCAACCGCTGAACAAATACGGAATCCCACCACCCAAGGGTTGGAAGATCGAAAACGAGACTAATTTCCCGAATTTAAGGGAATTACGAAGGATCCTGAACGCTCAACAATCGCGAAACGAGAACAAAAACTGAACAAACAAACGATTGAGACGACAAAAAAAAAATCGAACAATCATATCCGAAACACGTAAGATAATAAGATTCAAACAATAACTCCCAGGATGACCTGGTGAGAACAACAAGACGTGCATTCCCATAAGATCCACAGGAAAGGGAATAGCGATTGAAAAGCCACAACGACAGACGAGTTATTCTGAAACAATACCACCCTCGTTCGATCAACAAAAGCAAGGGATAGGGAAAGTTCAGAAATGTTAACGAGCATAAACGAGTCGATAGAGTCGAAAATACAGAAGTTTAAAATCTGATCCACTTCGAATAAAAGAACTATTAGAGCCAAAAGATGTTAGTTCCGAACAAGGTTCACAAAAATCGAACCGAATTCGGAAAAGTCACAGCGATAAACAGATCGACCCAAAACCAGATTACAGCTCGTTCGAACGATGAATCTAAGGTACAGAACAAGTTCAGAAGGTATCAATGAACATGAGCGAATCGATAGACTGGAGAAAGAGAAAATACAGAAGTCAAAATAGTACGGGTATTACCTTCGACCTCGCCCGTGAAACTCAACAACGGAACCAAGGTAACGATACAACAAGCATCCGACACAACGCGGAACAATCACCGATGCACATAATTATACCAACCCAAGCTCTAACAGCTCGCATATATGCAATAACGCATAAATCGCTACGAGGCGACAACATCCAATTCCAACATCACACCCCTCACAGAGGCTACCACGACAACTGTGTGGCGAACGACTCAATGTTCACACCACCAATTCAATCACAACTCGGGGGTTAACACCCTAACGAGAGTACGAACATCACACATATATTCCCGGACTGCAAATAGGAACATTAGGTTTTGAAAACGAAAACCACCTTTTGAAAATAATTTGCAAGCACCAGTTGATCTTGAGTATCATATATCAAAAGTAGTACAAACATCGTCATCGAGACTTGGAAAAAAATCATCTTGCATTTGATAAAAAAATGAGGACACCTTTCTTTAAATTAAAACTTTTCAGCAATATTCGACCTTCGGGTCTAAGCAAGTGTGTTTCTAATTCATTAGAAATATCTCAAAATATTTTGATCCTCAAAGTCGAATAATTTTGATACGTAGCGTGGCGCTAGTAGGCATCTTGAGAATACTGTGAGAAAATAATTCATTTTAAAAGTACGTCTCGAGGTTTATTTTTTAAGATACTCAAGGTTTTTCAGAAGTACAATAGGCCAAAATGCCCAAAATTCGCACGTATCAACATTCACTTAAACACATCATATCACACGCATCAAATCGTTCAAAAATGACGACAGTGATATACAATTCCTAGGATATGTTTAACAACATCGTTAAAACAACAATCGGTTTATCAAAACTGGATGGAAAACGACATCAAGAACAAAACTCCAAAAAGTCAACTCTAGGGATTCAAGAAAAATACCTAGATTCGGCGAAGAACAATGGATTAGATGATGTTAAAAATCATCTAGGATACTCCAAAACACCTTTGGATGGAAGAAAAATCAGCCCAGATGCGAACCCTAGTCGCTACGTCTCAAACTCATGGAGGAAGAAGAAGAAATGAAGAAAATGCAACTTAGATCGGTGTCCAGATTTATATCGACACAATTAGCGTGCGCTAATCATTAAGGTTAGCGTGCGCTATCACGGCACCAAACAAAACTCGACCAAAAAAATACAGTTAGCGTCGCTAACCCCAAGTGTTAGCGTGCGCTAACGAGAACTTCAGACTACCCAAGTAGCTCTGGATGCCCGAACTACCAGGTAGCGTGCGCTATCCTCCCCTTAGCGTGCTACCGTCGCACTCTCGCGCGCGCTAGCCGCAAAGCGTAGCGTGCGCTAACGACTCAAAGAGACAACAACAAAACATATCAGAAAATTACCCGCCGTAAACCCTTCTCACAAGGATTTACCAGGCTAAGCACAATTTCCTACGTCATTTTGAAAATGTTAAAAAGACCAATGACGGTAATATTTTCCAAAACTCACAAACTCATTTGTCAAACCGTCATAAAATGTTCAAGGCCAAAATGCCAAAACTTGATTTAGGGAATCGATTTTACGAAATAAAACTCAGTTTGAAAAATACCGAAAGCCGTTTGAAAGAACTCATCCAGCGGATAAGATGCGGTACGAAAATACATCAGCAGCGACGACACTCCTCGTATAAACCAAATACGAGAGTCGAATAAACACATATCGTGAAATCAAAATCCACAGAAGGATTCCATCATTTAACAACTAATCAAACAAATAACTCGTGTCACGCGAGGCACAACACAAAGAAGGGAGTTTAACATCCAGGTCGCACGTAAGTGACGATCGCCCCTCGATACTAATCACGACTACTGATCTCAAACGACGCGTCGTGATGCGACTAAGTCAGACAAAATCCGACGAGACAAAACTCAACAAACACAACTTGACTCGACAGCCTAGGTTTCCCCAAGCTAATCTGGTTTTAAAATCGTATACTCTAGTTATTCGAAAATAAAACCGATAAGTTAAAAATCGTTTTCAAGACCCTTTCAAACACGACAAGGGTTTAACAGCGGTAGCATTTTATAAAATGTCCTAAAACACTTTTAAACACGACCTTTAAATACCGACACAAGGTTTTATTTGAAAATACAAGGCTGGCTCGCCCAAATTCATGTCACTTTTCAAAAACCCACAATACGATCAAGTCTAAGAAATTTTCAAGCATGCACGCCGCATGTATTATTATTAATAGAAACACATTGGTTGTAAATAACAATAATTAGCCAAGTACTAACAATTTCCGAACATACGCATATACGGCATTCAAAAATCACCAGTTCAACAAGCGCAACTCGGAAATACTAATTCCAAGCATATGTCAAACTATCTCTTCAAGTTTAACAGCGTAACCAAAGAACACCGATTTAGACATATGTCGAAACCAGCTATGTGAGTTTCTCAACAAACTCTGCCATCAATACCTTTCCCAGAACATTTCAATGTTCAAAACTTCTACATCATACTGCGCCCTTCGGTGTCCAAACCATCTGTACATTCGGCTCAACATACATTTAGTATATCGCAATTACCAAACACAGATTCCATCATACAACAAAAGACTAGAGAGTCAAGCCCTCTCACAATATACCACGGAGCAAATCTTGGATCTTTCGATCACCAACGATCCCACCAACGCTAGGAAGTTTAGCGATGGATGGCTCGCAAAACGACAAACGGTCAAGCCCAGAACGGCGCACATACTCCAGAGAGATAAAGGACTGCACAATACAAGAATCAAAAGTACACGAACCGGATGGATCAAAAAAACAACTCGACGATAAGTACGAGAGAGACAATCACAGTTCAAGAAGTGGAAATACAATACGAGAAAACAAGAGAATCGAGTAAGGAAAACTTACAAGCACTGGATGTACTGAGACGCCGGCAGCGGTGTGACAATGTGCAAAACAAAACACAACTAGACCCAAATAACCGACAAGCCTAGGTATCCATAAACCTAGAGCTCCGATACCATTTTCTGTAACACCCCCGAGATATTCAAGGTGTATTACAGCGCCGTGGACCCCTACATGGGACCCACCAGGCTAACACAAGAAAACACCACTCGACTAACCATCTCGGTTATAAAGGAAACAATTGTTAACAACAAGAACACAAAACAACACGTCCGGTACAACCGGCATAATAAACGTCAACCGACAAATACAGTAACTTCAACGGAGACCAATCACAATCCGAAAGCAAAAGCTTAAGTACTCGCGAGTACAATCTATAAGTTTACAATTTGGAAGACATCCACGTCAAAGAGACAGTAGGAAATAACAAGACTCAATTGCACATGTCAAAAACCTTGGCCGACATCCTCGTACCATTCCAGCGCCCGATCGTCTGACAGAACATAACCTGAAATCCATAATAAGAATTTCCCCAAAACGGGTCCCCAAAGGGGTTAGCAATTACGCTAGTACAAGTATTCAAGGCAAACCAATTGCTTACACATTTCATAGTACATGCACCAATATCATTTCAAAAACCAAAACCAGACATGTCTTTTCCGGAATCAAACAGTCAAATAATTTGCCTTGGGAACAGGGTAATACCTGTTGGGATTCGGTGCCTAAAACGAAGGCCCAGCGGAAGCGGTAAAACGAAAATTAATTCGATCCGAATCCCTACGAGGATCGATCGAGCTACGTATATACGAATATCAAAACGAATAACAAGAGATATAGAAACTCACCCTTGTAGTCCGTTGATTAGATGGATAACCTTCTCTTGAGCTATTCCCAAGCTTTGCTTGATCTCTACCAATCTATTCCGCTTCAAGCCCTTGAACGATCAAACGCCGAAAGCACCGCGTCTCTACTTGCCACGCGCCGGAAAACGAATGGAATGACAACACCTTGCTATCCTCCGAGGATACGGCTAGATCTAGGTGATGAAGCTTGTTATAGATATTAATATCACTCTAAGTGTATGAATATCTATCTCTCTCAATATTTCCTCACAAAATTTCTCTAAGAAGTTATGAAGAAGATGAATGAAGAAGATGAATAAAGAAGATGATGAAGAAGACTTCTATCTCTCTCTCCTCTTCAAACTCACGTTGGAAATGGAATCAAGTGTTGGGAGAGTTGTCAAAGACATCATCTTATATTATTTCCACCCTCATGTGTACAACCCATGTAACATGAAGTCTTGTCCCACCAAGTCATTATCATCATTTAATAAATGGAAGAAAAGACAATGGGAAAGTGGGTGGAAGCATAATGGGGCGGCTATCATGAAAAACGAATGAGTTCGGTTCGTTTCGGACTCCCGTGAGTCCAAACAGATAAACTCCGATTCTTTTCGATGTATTTGTGTCGATTAATTAATCCAATTAATTAAACATATCAAACACAAAATAACATAATTAATTTCTCCAAGAAATAATTATATTCATGAATTAAATTAATCACCCAGTGATATATTTAATCCATTAAGCCGTAAATCAATTTATCCGATAAATCGATTTAAACATTCAATGTCCCAAATTTATATATCCAATATCCAATATTCATAATGAGAGAATTAGCTCAATTCATTCCGTCGTCAATCCTAATGCGCGACTCGGTAGGTCCGTCTCAATCAGCAATGGGAGGAACCAAAGAGTAGTAGCACCACCTAGCCAGCCTGGTGGCCTACACTGCACTCGACCGAGAACGAATGATTGGGATCATTCAAGAACCATTCTCGTGAATACCAAGATATCGTATAAACCCTTCTTTCAAATGTCCCGATCAAGTTATATGGTCACGATACCAAACCCTATCAAGATTGACGCTATGCATGCGTTAATGCAAATCGAGATCATCGAGTATCGTGTATCTAATACAACTAGCTCCAATGCTTTGGCCAAAGACTTATGATCTCATCCGCCAATAACCGCATAGGACATATAACCCGCTCACTAACGGGAGAAAGAATTCTATCTTGGTATTCGGTAGGACTCGCTACTTGCCGTCAAGATGCACGTCGAGGTTGACCCCGCCTTCCGTTTACGTGGTCGAACTACTCTAATGAAAATCTTGACATCACAAGCACATCCCTACTAAATCCTCAAGTCGAAGGTTCACGAATACCTATCACAACCTTTCGATTCCGTGATTGATCGTCCCGAGTGAAATCCATGTGACGAATCGAGGGTGAGTCGGTCGAGTATACTAATCCAATTAGCATACCTATAACGTGTGCTCCCACTAACCATTAGTGTTCGATGTGCACTCTCCATGTCAAACAACATGTCATACAAGTCTTCACATAAACTTAACGCCTACCAAGTTTCATCGACTTGCGAATGATTAAGTATTTGAGCTATAACCTTTCCAGGCCGACCCCTTATCCAATAAGGAGTGGAACGTTTTGCTCTCAAATACACGGACTAGTTTCTATATGTTTATTTACGAGTTAGGAATGCCAAGAACTACCAAGAAATAAAGAAACATTCATTTGCCTTATATAAATGGTTTACATAATTACAAGTACAATGCCCTCACTCAACAACCTCCGAGTGGCATTCGAGGGCATACTCCTAACAATCTCCCACTTGCACTCAATGCCACATACTATGGTATCTAATACCCATGTTCTCCGATGACGCTCCAAGCTAGTCCGAGAAAGTGGCTTAGTCGGTGGATCGGCGACGTTGTCGGCCGAGTCAACTCTATGCAAAGACAATGTATCCCTTGCGAACAAATTCTCTTACGAGATGATACTTCCTCTCAATATGTTTGGTGTTGTGAAACCTCGGCTCCTTGGCTGCGCTACACTCCGTCGTTGTCGCGATGACATGAACAGCAAATTTCAAGACATGGTATCATTTGAAGTTCTCCTAGAAACTTCTTAATCCGTAACCCTTCCTTGAAGCCTCCGAGGCCGCTTGATACTCGGCGACAGTGGAATCGCTAGTCGCGCTTTGCTTGGCACTACGCCAAGATCTGCTCCTCTATTAAGAGTAAATATGTAGCCAGAAGTGGACATCGAGTCGTCTTTCAGTCCTTGGAAGTCCGAATCAGTGAATCCCACCACATCCAATTCTCCACCGCCATACATAAGAACCATATCTCTAGTTCTTCTCAAGTACTTGAGAACGTTCTTTACAACAGTCCAATGTTCCCTACCTGGGTTTGCCTGAAACCTACTCACCACGCTTACATCATGCGCGATGTCATGTCTTGTACACAACATAGCATACATAAGGCTACCCACGGCTGAAGCATATGGTATATTACTCATTTCCTTGCGTTGTTCCTCACTTTGAGGACACATCTTCAAGGTGAGTTTTATTCCATGTTGCATCGGTAGGAACCCTCTTTTAGAATCATCCATCTTAAATCGCTTTAAGATCTTATCTATATAGAGGGCTTGGGAAAGGCCTATTGTTCTCTTCGCTCTATCCCAGAGAGCCGAATACCAAGAATATAGGTTGCTTCTCCCAAGTCTTTCATAGAGAAATTACTCAAAGCCAAGCTTTCACGTAACTAAGCATTCCCACATCATTTCTGTTAGTAGAATGTCATCTACATATAGTACTAAGAATGCGATCTTGCTCCCACTAACCCTCTTGTATACACAAGGTTCCTCTTCATTTTGCACGAAATCAAACTCTTTGATTGCCTCGTCAAAAACGAAGGTTCCAACTACGCGACGCTTGCTTCACCATAAATGGAACGTCAAGCTTGCACACTTTACGAATATCGACTTCGACACAAAGCCTTTAGGCTGCTCCATATAGATTTCCTCCTCGAGGAATCCATTAAGGAAAGCCGTCTTTACGTCCATTTGCCATATCTCATAATCGTGGTAGGCAGCTATAGCAAGCATCATGCGAATAGACTTGATCATGGCTACGGGCGAGAAGGTATCGTGGTAATCAATCCCTTCCTTCTGGGTTTAACCCTTTGCCACAAGCCTGGCCTTATAGGCATCAACCTTGCCATCACCATCAGTCTTTCTCTTGTAGACCCACTTGTTCCCAATAGGCACTATGCCTTTGGGGCGGTCTACTAGAGTCCAGACCTGATTGACATGCATCGAGTCTATCTCAGCTTCCATAGCTTCACGCCATTTCGAGGAGTCTACATCCACCATCGCTTCGTCATAGGTCGTCGGGTCGGTCTCTTGGCTATCACTTGGAACCTCATGGAGACCCAGTTCCTCCAAGTGCACAAGCCCATACCTCTCAGGTAAATGAGACACCCTACTAGACGTACGAGGTGGTTGTACTTGTGTTTCAGAAAGTTCGGTTCCAGTTTCTTGCACAGGTGTCTCTCGAGGAGTTTCATTGTATTCTTCTAAATAAATACTTCTACCTGCTCCGCCTTCCTGAATGAACTCATCTTCCAGGAAGTGTGCTTGTAAAGAAACAATGATCCTTCGATCTTCGGGCATGTAGAATAGATATCCCATCGTCCCAGACGGGAATCCAATGAAACGTCCCTTCGCAGACCTAGCTTCCAACTTTTCCACCTTAGTCTTATTGACATAATCGGGACATCCCCAAATCCTAATATGATTAAGACTTGGTTTCCTTCCTTACCACATCTCATGTGGAGTTTTAGGAACGGATTTGGAGGGACATCTGTTCAAGATATACGCGGCAGTCAGGAGTGCATACCCCCACAGGTAAATCGGCAAGTCAGTATAGCCCAGCATGGAACGGACCATGTTCAACAGGGTCCGGTTCCTTCTTTCTGACACTCCATTTAACTGAGGAGTACCTGGAGGTGTTAGTTGTGAAACTATTCCATGTTCCTTAAGGAACTCGTCAAACTCCGTGCTCATATACTCGCCACCTCGGTCCGACCGAAGTGCTTTGATATGATTACCAGTTTGTTTCTCGACTAGGGCCTTGAATTCCTGGAATTTCTCAAAGGCCTCGGATTTATGTTTCATTAAGTATACATAACCATACCTAGTATGATCATCTGTAAACGTAATGAAATATTGATATCCGTCACGTCCGCTTCCAAAGCACCACATACATCGGTATGGATTAATCCCGGTTTATCGCGGCTCTTTGAAATGTCCTGTGAAGGGGACTTAGTCATTTTGCCTTTAAGGCAAGATTCACAAGTAGGAAAGGGATCCGATCCCAATGGACCCATAAGTCCATCTTTTTCCATCTTGTAAACCTTGGTCTGACCAACATGACCAAGTCTAAGATGCCATTTCAAAACTTGATTGGTTTCATCCCTACCGCGTTTTCTAGTTATGGTCTTCACAACTACTTTGTTGCTGAGATTTAGATGATACAATCCATTCAACAATGTAGCAGTACCCACTAGTTTATTTCTAAAATAAATTTTGCAGGAACCATCACCAATGAAAAATGAAAAGCCTTTTCGGTCCATGACCGAATGGATACAATGTTTTGTGCCCCTTGGGCAAAACAAGTACATCTTCTAAAGTCAAAACAAAGCCGGATTCTAAACCCAAAAGAAGTGATCCTATGTCGGTCACCTCGACACTATGCCCGCTCCGACCGTGATCATAACTTCTCCACTCAAGCTTCCTACTTTGTTCCAGATCCCGATTCACGGTACAAATATGAGAACTAGCACCGTAATCCAAGATTCAGAAGTAGTAAATACAGAGCGAACAATTTGTTTCCAAAACTAAAAGTTACAGACGAAGTGCCATGAAGAATCGGACAGTCTCTAGCCCAGTGGCCCAGCTCACCGCACTTGAGACAAGCATCCTTATTCTTCTTGTTCTTTGGAACCATCGGGGCCTTGCCCTTTCCCTTAAGGTCCTTAGCTTGTGGTCCAGTCCGCTTCTTGGTCTTTTTCTTCTTATTCTTAGACTTCCGAAGTCCAGAAGAAATCACAAGTGCAGACTCCTTCATCCGCGGGGTCTTCATCTGAGACTGAGCGGTTGATTAGTGCATAATTGATCTAAAATTCATATACAAAATATTCATTTTTCCGGGCATAATTGTACTGATTTATGATTAAAAATATATATTTTACAGATATATCCAAACATGAACTAAAAATGGTTATTTTACAGATTACTGACATGAAGCATCAAAAAGGACGGAAAACAAGATCAAATCCAACGACGGGAATTTTTCAAGGCAAAACGACCTACAACACGGCGCAAACAGGACCGTGTTATGTAAGCCGTTTCACATACGGCGCAACAAGGGCCGTGTCTTGGGCCGTTTCACACACGGCCGGCATTTAGCGCCGTGTCCTCGCGCATATTCCGGAAGAGACCGAGTCAGCACAAAACGGCGCACAACACGGGGCAAACTGGGCCGTTTTTCATCGCCGTTTTTCAGCAGATGCCATGCAAAATTAGTCCACTTTTGACCAACTTGTGAACTCAACCACAAGATATTTTTTTTGGTCAAAAATCTGAAAATTCAAAGACATGGGTGAAGTGTGAACAAAGAATTAAAAAAATGATATTACAATAGATATTTTGAATTAAATAATCAATTGTATTCTTGAAAATCACCTATAAAAGGACATCTTCACCCATTGCAAAATCACCCACATTCTTACCAAGAAATCCTCAACTTCTTGCTAAGAAATACTCCTTTCCTTTAGCAATATATTTTCCTTAGAACTTTCAATTTTAGTTTGTATTTTATTTTTGGTTTGAAGTTTTTCTTCCATTTAGTTTGTAATTGAAAAGTGCTTGATCAATAAGCACTTAGTATTTTACTTTCAATTTTTGTAAGCTTGTAACCTTTAAACAAGTTTGAAGTTATATTTTGAAGTTTGTTTCTTGCACTTTGATTCATCATATTCAAGTAAGTTTTATCTATTGTCATTAAGTTCTAGTAATTAAAAGTTTCTATATATATATATATTATATATATCAATTATTTCTATTATAATTTTAGTTTGTATAAACCAATGAGTAGCTAATCTTTCTTCCTAGGGAAGGGGATTTCTATTAGGTTATATATTGAGTATTTGATTGATTTAAACTATTTTTAGGACTAATTGGTTTAAATAGAGATTGATCATATCCTATTTTTACTAATGAAACCTTCTGATTGATTGTTGAGTGAATTGGAAACATATCTTTTCAATCTATCAAATGTTAATCTTGTTATCAACATCTTAAGATTGCGAAAGTGGTTAAGACATCTTTGATTACGAAAGTACGGAGGTGAAAAGTTGATTACTCGATGAACGATCGTTTATCCTAAAAATAGTCAAGTTAGAGAAATGAAAGGACTAATTGGTTTAAATAGAGATTGATCATATCCTATTTCTACTAGTGAAACCTCCTTGATTGATTGTTAAGTGTATTGGAAACACATCTTTTCAATCTATCAAGTGTTAATCTTGTTATCAACATCTTAAAAAAGTGACAGCGATTAAGACATCTTTGATTACGAAAGTACGGAGGTGAAAAGTTGATTACTCGATAAACATTCATTTTTTCTTTTATATCCATATAAATCAATTCCTATACTTAATTAAAAACCTAATTTAATGAACCCGTATTCCCCTAGATTTTATAAATTCCCAAACTCATTTTAATTCTATTCATTTTCATTAGTTAAAAATAGTCTAGTAAAAATAGTCTTATTATAAATAGTCTTATTATAAATAGTCTTATTATAAATAGTCTTATTATAAATAGTCTTATATAAAATAGTCTTATTAAAAATAGTCTTATATAAAATAGTCTTATATAAAATAGTCTTATTAAAAATAGTTTGGTTTAAAAAATAGTGCATTTTAATTTAGTTAATATTTAAAAACCCAATAATCTATTTTAGTATTTATTTCTCGCAATTTGTAACAAAAAATTATACGAAGCCCTGTTGGACAATCCTCGAGAGAAAAGACCTTGGTAGAACTTACCACAAACTACTTCTACCTCGTATATATTTGCGAGCGACTCAAGAACTCCTATTTTTAGGATAAGTTTTTGACCGATCAAATTTTGGCGCCGTTGCCGGGGATTGTTTTAGGCCAAATATAATTTTTCTGTCCGGTCAAGTGGCGGATAACGGTACTCCGTGACTATCAAAGTCGGATTTTTCAGTTTCCCACAAACAACTGATATTTGTAGATATTTTATCGTTTTTCATTTTAATTTTTTTTTTCATGGAAGAAACTTTGTATAAAATTGAAAAAAGATTTCCCTTTCTAAGCAAAAATGAAATTTTAAAAATTTACAAGACAAGGCTTGAAAGGATGTTTTTTTTTTTTTTTTTTTTTTTTTTTTTTGCTTGAAAGGATGAGGTTGCTTATGAATAAAAGCATACCTTTTGACATAAGATTCATTATCGAAGCCAAAGTAAGAATAGAAGGTGAATTCACAGAAACACCAACTAGATTCTTACCAGGGCTTGGAAAAAGTTCATATGCCAAGAAACGACGAGCAAAGATTCTAGCCGTTTGCTATAAATGTGCTAGATGGAACTGTAATGTAAAATGTCGATCTTTAGGAATTCCATCTACAAAAAGAGAAGATAAAATTCAGTTCATTAATGATGGTCTGAATAAGGAGAATTTAGATAATATCGAAATTTCTCTTGACACGCATCCTAGTGGACTTGTGTATTACGGAATTCAATGTTTGTGGAATAAATTCAAACCAGAATATGAACAACGTCTTGGGAATCTGACGTTAAAAGACCCTGTTTGCCAATTTGTAAGAAAATTGGATGGGAAGCTTCTCCCCGACTCATAGAAGGCGTTTAGGCCGTTTCTGAACGTAAAATCAGAGGAAGATGTGAGCCACAATCACAACTACTGTACATACGCGTGAGTATCTTTTATTTTTGTCGTGTGATGAGATTTTCTGAATAAAAAATGTGATACGCAATAAATGCATTCATTATTCTATTGAGTAGTTGAAGCGCAATCAACGCAATCACAAACTTGTTAAGCAATTTTTTCTCATTTTTTCTTCTATAAATAACCTTTGTGCTTGTTTCTTTTATTCATCCCTCAAACTTGTACTTTTCTCTTTTTCTCTCTAAAAAAATTCTTTTCAAAAATGGAGTCATCATCTTCCACAAAAAAATTTAGCACAGTCTGCATTTTTGGTGGAGCTAGTTATGGAAAAGATGCATGCTTTACTGAAGCAGCACACAACTTGGGTCGTACTTTAGGAGAAAAATGCATTCATGTAGTTTACGGAGGAGGAAGTCTAGGATTAATGGGACGAGCTGCTGCTTCTGCCTATATGGAAGGAGTAAGAGTGTTGGGAGTAATCCCAAAACCTCCGTGAAAGTAAAATCAAGGTCAACTATTGGAGATGAGTTTAGATCCGTGAATATGCAAGATCGCATAACTCACATGATAAATAATTCGCGCCTTTATCGCCCTTCCGGTGGTTTTGGCACCCTTGAGGAACTTTTTCATGTGGTTACAGAGCCCGACTAAATGTTCATCAAAAACCAATAGGAGTGCTTAATGTCAATGGTTTCTTTGATGGTTTACTGTCTTTCATCGACTACTCTGCCGAAAAGGGCTTTATTTCCGAGCGTGCAAAACGAATCATAGTCGTTGCAACAACACTAGAAGAACTAATCAAAAAACTCAATGAATTTGTTCCTCAACCAGATCCAGCTCTAGCTAAAATTGTCTGGGTAGAAGATTTTACAGTGAGAAAACGAAAAGTGGATTCATTCCTCTCCCTTTAATAACCCATGACGGACCTCTTGAATTTTTACTTCATGTCTTGTGTAATAATCGTGCTAAATGATGGCAGCTTAAGGAGTTTCTTCTTGATCTCTTGACGCGCATCTATTCGCGATTTATGTATTGCTGTAATTTTTATTTCGTGTTTTGCTTTTTTAAAAACTTTGATGGCAGCGTAAGGCGACTCTTCGGACTTTCTTGATGCGCATCTAAAAAATTATGTTATACTTACGAGTATATTTTATTTTTTTTTGTGTGTGCCTCGTATATTTATTCTCTTGCAGATTTTAAAGGCGTTAGGCTCAGACATCAACTTTATTAAGAGGGAGTATTACCTTTTCGCATTGATTTTTATTTTTATTTTATAAAGCGAGACAGTTTTATTTTCAATTTTGGGGGTGGTTTGTTTTAGTATTTTGGTGTGTTGTAATTTTGGTGTGGTTTGTTTTAGTATTTTGGTGTGTTGTAATTTTGGTGTGGTTTGTTTAATAATTTTGGTGTGTTTTGATTGATTTGGTTATTTGCCTTAATTTTTTATATATATATATATATATATATATTTATAGTATTTTGATTTTTGAGATAGATCTGGCCATAACACCAATAAATTAGCTATATACAAACTTCTAAATCGTTTTAACCGGTAAAAAAATTGTATATTCCAAAAAATTTTTTTGAGCCTTAATCTCTCTTTCCAAGCCTTGTAATTATCATATAAAATCGAGTCATTCGTTACCTTGAGAAAAGAAGAATCAATTGGTTGATGAAAAATAAAACTGAAATTTACTTAATTTGTGGAGTTTTGATTTTTCATGCTTAACTAAAAATGATTTTACGCAAAAATTCTATTCCCTAAAAAAGGAGTCATTGGTGAAAAGAGCTACACGTTAGCAAATAACGGTGTGAAAGCTATCACCTAAAAAATAAATGACGAAAAGGAGAAGTGTTGAGCAGAATAAATGCCTAATTTTGGAAGTCTTAAATTTTGCGAAAAATAAAGGACTAACCATTGTTGGTGCGTAGTCGCCGTCTCGAAAAATTGGTGAAAAGAGCTACACGTTAGCAAATAACGGTGTGAAAGCTATCACCTTTTTACGAAAGAAAAATAATGAGATAGAAATTGTGTTAGTGAAAAGAGCTACACGTTAGCAAATAACGGTGTGAAAGCTATCACTAAAAGTGATGTAGTTTATGAGCAGATTTGAATTAATTAGCGGTGAATTTCAATACACTCAATTTTGTGAAAATCACAATATTTGATGACGCCGATGAAATTCTTCTTCATATTGAGTCGAAAAATAAACGAGTGATCGAGAGCAACCATTAAAGGGAGTCGTGTGAAGTCACGAGTGGGAAAGAAATAATCAACCTTTTGGGTGGAAAACCTTGTATTTTGGAATTACAAAAATAAAAACCGTGTTTTAACTTCAAAATCGTTAGTAGATTTATTTTGAATCTTGATTCATTTCTATCTACTGTATAAAGTTGGTTATTGTGTATTAATGGCATTTTGATCTCTTTTTATCTTTATATATAATTATTTTTCTTAAATTTGTGTGTATTATTTTTTATTTTTTATTTTATGTCTTATTTTAATTTTTATTTTGTGTGCGATTAATAAAGAGTCTTGCTCGGGACTAGCAAGAATTTAAGTGTGGGGTATTTGGTTAGTGCATAATTGATCTAAAATTCATATACAAAATATTCATTTTTCTGGGCATAATTGTACTGATTTGTGATTAAAAATATATATATTACAGATATATCCAAATATGAACTAAAAATGGTTATTTTACAGATTACTGACATGAAGCATCAAAAAGGACGGAAAACAAGATCAAATCCAACGACGGGAATTTTTCAAGGCAAAACGACCTACAACACGGCGCAAACAGGACCGTGTTATGTAGGCCGTTTCACATACGGCGCAACAAGGGCCGTGTCTTGGGCCGTTTCACACACGGCCGGCATTTAGCGCCTTGTCCTCGCGCGTATTCCGGAAGAGACCGAGTCAGCACAAAACGGCGCACAACACGGGGCAAACTGGGCCGTTTTTCATCGCCGTTTTTCAGCAGATGCCATGCAAAATTAGTCCACTTTTGACCAACTTGTGAACTCAACCACAAGATATTTTTTTTGGTCAAAAGTCTGAAAATTCAAAGACATGGGTGAAGTGTGAACAAAGAATTAAAAAAATGATATTACAATAGATATTTTGAATTAAATAATCAATTGTATTCTTGAAAATCACCTATAAAAGGACATCTTCACCCATTGCAAAATCACCCACATTCTTACCAAGAAATCCTCAACTTCTTGCTAAGAAATACTTCTTTCCTTTAGCAATATATTTTCCTTAGAACTTTCAATTTTAGTTTGTATTTTATTTTTGGTTTGAAGTTTTTCTTTCATTTAGTTTGTAATTGAAAAGTGCTTGATCAATAAGCACTTAGTATTTTACTTTCAATTTTTGTAAGCTTGTAACCTTTAAACAAGTTTGAAGTTATATTTTGAAGTTTGTTTCTTGCACTTTGATTCATCATATTCAAGTAATTTTTATCTATTGTCATTAAGTTCTAGTAATTAAAAGTTTCTATATATATATATATATTATATATATCAATTATTTCTATTATAATTTTAGTTTGTATAAACCAATGAGTAGCTAATCTTTCTTCCTAGGGGAAGGGGGATTTCTATTTGGTTATATATTGAGTATTTGATTGATTTAAACTATTTTTAGGACTAATTGGTTTAAATAGAGATTGATCATATCCTATTTTTACTAATGAAACCTTCTTGATTGATTGTTGAGTGAATTGGAAACATATCTTTTCAATCTATCAAATGTTAATCTTGTTATCAACATCTTAAGATTGCGAAAGTGGTTAAGACATCTTTGATTACGAAAGTACGGAGGTGAAAAGTTGATTACTCGATGAACGATCGTTTATCCTAAAAATAGTCAAGTTAGAGAAATGAAAGGACTAATTGGTTTAAATAGAGATTGATCATATCCTATTTCTACTAGTGAAACCTCCTTGATTGATTGTTAAGTGTATTGGAAACACATCTTTTCAATCTATCAAGTGTTAATCTTGTTATCAACATCTTAAAAAAGTAATGATTAAGACATCTTTGATTACGAAAGTACGGAGGTGAAAAGTTGATTACTCGATAAACATTCATTTTTTCTTTTATATCCATATAAATCAATTCCTATACTTAATTAAAAACCTAATTTAATGAACCCGTATTCCCCTAGATTTTATAAATTCCCAAACTCATTTTAATTCTATTCATTTTCATTAGTTAAAAATAGTCTAGTAAAAATAGTCTTATTATAAATAGTCTTCTTATAAATAGTCTTATTATAAATAGTCTTATATGTAATACCCGAGATTTCTGTTATGTAATTGGAACTTGTTATATTGTAATGATTGTACTTTTGTCTGAGTACTATTCTCCGTAGTTCATAATCTGATGTTGTCGAGCATATAATTTCGTGTATGTGATTTAAAGGTTGAAATTCTGTGCACGTAGCGCACGCTACAGGCTAAGGTTAGCGTACGCTAACATGGTTTCAGTAGCGCACGCTACAGAGTATAATTAGCGCACGCTATGCGTGGTCAAATTGATTGAGACGCGCGGTAGGTGAGATCTGGCCGGGGGACCCTTGTCGGATTGTGTCGAATGAACCTGGACGGCTTTCGGGAAAGACCGAGTCAACGCCTTAGCGCACGCTACAGGTATATGCGTAGCGCACGCTAAGTGCCGAGTACGGTTTAGACTGTGAGCCGTTAGCGCACGCTACGAACAGGGTCTAGCGCGCGCTAATAGCCATTTATTATAAATAGGACATCATCCTATTCGTGATTTCAGTTCTTTCTCCTCCCATAGCCCGAACTCTTACACTTAGAACATAACTCCCTTCGTCCTAAACACTTCGTATCAACCTCCTAGTTCGAGATTGAAGATCATATATCATTGGAGATTGGTGTTCAAGCCTTCGGTGTTGGATTGCTTCATTTTCATCCGTGTTCTTCACTACTTTGAGGTAGGTGATTCTTCACCAATGATTAGTAATGTTCCTAAGGAAGTTTGAATCATGTTTGGATAGCAAGTATTTCGTTATAATCGGTCATCACATGTTAGAAGGATACTTTTGACGTATCGGCACTATATATCGAATGAACCTTTGAACCATCTTATTATAAGGACTCCTAAGCATGTTCAAATTGATTTATGATCAGTAATCGGATATTACCCAGATGATACGTTGTACACGTTGGAATCATGTGTTTTGAACGTAAGACGATGGAACTTAGATTATTTCTTGAAGATCGTAGAGGAATTATAATATTGAGATAACTATCCGTATATTTGTATCTCATAATCAGAGAACTTCCACAAACCTTAGTAGCATGTTATGCCCGAGGATAACTTGTATCATCACGATAGAATTCATGAGTTCTTCACCATTCAACCCAGTTTTCGGTTTGCAGTATTCTGCCATGCAAGATTAGCGCACGCTAACATGTGTGAGTTAACGTGCGCTATCGGGGTTCAGTTAACGCACGAAACATACGTAGCGTACGTTATGAGACCAGCCGAGTCAGACTGCCAGTCTGTGGCTAGCGCACGCTAGTCTTATACGATAGCGCACGCTAACAGTCCAGCTTAGCGCACGTTACGTAGAGTACGTAGCGCGCGCTAAGCAATCCAGACAGCTTGTTTATTTTGAGCTTTTCGGCCGTAGGCCGAATTGTTAGGCCATTGTTCGACTTGAGATGATTTGTATATCATTCCTTTTGTTAAGGTTCGAGCTTGCTACGTTGATCGAAGGAGGCGACCTTCGAGTGGGTTGAGATCATTGAAGTATATTGTTCTTGCCATCTTCGAGGCAAGTATCGTGATATGTTAATATTGGTATTTTTGGAGTATGCGTATGGTTATTCATGATGTTGAACATGATATTTATTTTGTTGATTTGCCATGGTATTCGTTATATAGTGTTTATATGTTCATGTTGATGAACATAATGATTTGGCATATGTGTATGCATGAGTTGTGTTTGTATACGTTGTACGATCTATGCTGAGGGCGCTGGATCGGATGTCCACCTCGTGTTGATCCGACGGGATCATCTTGGGATCTAGGCTGAGGGCACTGGATCATTGGACGGGTTATTTCCACCTCGTGTTGGTCCGACGGGATCATCTTGGGATCTATGCTGAGGGCGCTGGATCATTGGAATACCCATGCTGTGTAATGGAATCTTGTAGATTCGCATTGTCGGATTCCGGTGTCGTGTGGTGTATCTTGTCATGTATTGTTGATGCATATTCGAATTGTTTAATATGATACTTGTACTAGCATCGTTTTGCTAACCCCTTCGGGGGTGGACATTTGTTTTGATGTTCAGGTAGCCGAGGAGCAGAGAAAGCGACCAAGATCGACGTGACGACGAAGGGGTTCAGTGATGTTTAGTGTTTTTGGAAATTTGTTTTCTTGGTTTGGTTTCTGTACTCGAGTACGCGTGTCTTATTGATATTAATTCGATATGGTTGTATTAATTACTCGTTGAACCAGTTGTACGTTTTTCACCAACTTGAATTTCCGCAGTATTGATGTCTTAGATTTACTTTCTTTTTAATTAGCCTTGTAAATCCTTACTTAAAGGGTTTACGGCGCTGTAATTATTCCGAATATCTCGGGGTGTTACAGAATATGGTATCGGAGCTAAGATTCATGGATATCTTGGCAGTTGGGTTCTATTTGGGTCTGTTTACGTTATTTGATTTACGGGTCGTTTGTAACATCACTGTTCAGCCGAAGTCGTCATGTGGACCGTGGTTGTAAGTCTCTTAATCTCTTATACTACCGTTTTACTTAATTACTGTCTTGTGAGTATTGACGGACTTTATTTCAAAAAATTTTGTTCTGGATATTGAAAAATTGCGTTTACAGTATGTTGAGAGGAGGACGTGGACGCGGACGCGGTCGTGGACGCGGACGTGGTAACATGAGACATGAGGATTCCGCAACTACCCCAGAAATATCGGCTAGTCGAACCGATTCCCATTCTGGAGGGCAGCAAGGATCAGCGAATGATGATGCAAATCCTAACATGCCGGGAGTGCTTCAACAAGTGGTGGCGCAGATAAACCAGTTCGCTCAGGTCGTTGATCGCATGCAGACGGCGATGGGACAGCAGCACCACGAGGATAACCGGGGTGACAGATGGCTTGCTGAGGTGGTTAAATTGCACCCGCCAAAATTTGACGGATCTGCTGAGGCACTTACTTGGGATCACTGGCTCAAGGAGTTGGAGAAGATATTCGCGGGTCTTAACTGTCCCGAGGACCGGAAGGTTCCCATTGCCCAGTATTTTCCGACCGGGAGGCCTTCGATTGGTGGGAGGCTATTCGACCCGAGAATCATAACGCGGATCGACGGAATTCAAACTAATGATGGAAGCACGTATTGTCCTCGTCCGATTAGAGAGGCAAAGATCCGAGAGTTTTCTCACCACGAGTTCGGAGGAATCTGTGATGATGTAATTAAAACTTTTAATCATCGGTGACTTGTGCGACACTTGGTCGAGCAGGCAGAAAAGATTTTTCATTTTGATATGCGGATGAAGCCGGAGGTTCAGCAGTACATGTCCGGATTCGAGTGTACTACGTTGCGACAGTATCAAGACAAAGCGCTGGCCTACGACATGAAAGAGGCGGCGGTGGAGAAATCAGTAGAGGCAAAGAAGCAGAAGGTGACCGGCAGCTTTGCAGAAAACAAGAGTGGTGGGGCCCGCAAGGGCCAGTCTTCCTTTTATTCGGCTAGGAAACCTCCACACCCTTCTAAAGGCGGAAAGAAGTTCCGGACAACATCAGCAGTTTCGGACGCATCAAAGAAATGCTACAATTGTGGTCGAGCAGGGCATATTCGACGTGATTGCCCCGCATCTTCTGTGACTTGTTACGATTGTGGGCAAGAAGGGCACCGTGCGGCCTTCTGTGGAGCCGCTAATAGATCTTTTGGTACCCGCACTCCAGCACCAGTTCCTAAGGAGATAAGTGTGAACCAGACACAGCAGAGTGGATTTCAGCAGCAGAACGTTGGGAAGAGAGAGACATCCAGTGCTGGGTCCGGGAAATCTGACGATCAGAACACTGCTGTTGCATCAGGTACGATTCAGATCCTTTTGCAACCAGTTAGTGTTTTATTCGATTCCGGAGCTACACATTCTTTTGTATCTTTGAACTGTGTAAATCGTTTAAAAATCTCGTGCTTAATTGATTGTGAACCGTATGTTGTGGGATTGCCGAGTGGAGAGAGAATTGTGGGAACCCTAGAGGCTAGAGATTTTCCAGTATCTATAGGAGGAAGAGATTGGCCGTCAAATCTCATTGTTGTTGACATCTACGGTGACGATTTAATTCTCGGAGACGATTGGCTCAACCGTTATGGAGCTATCCTGAATTACCGAGAGAGAGTCATTTCTATCATTGCTGATGACGGGTCTGAACACTTATTCCGAGGATGGAGACCGGGAAGCTCGGGAAGATTGATCAAGGCAATGAAAGCCGTAAAATTGCTGAAACAGGGATGTCATGGACTTTGGTGTTATGCTATGAGGAAAGAGGAAGGAGTAGAGCTCTCGTCTATTTCAGTAGTGAATGAGTTCTCAGATGTATTTCCTGACGAGCTACCAGGGTTACCTCCGCAAAGAGAAGTGGAATTCACCATCGAATTGGAGCCTAGTGCAGCCCCTATTTCCAGGGCACCGTACCGCATGGCGCCAACCGAGATGTATGAACTCAAGAAGCAACTGGAGGAATTGTTCCAGAAGGGCTATATTCAACCTAGCGTTTCTCCTTGGGGAGCGCCCGTTCTCTTTGTCCGGAAGAAAGACGGATCCCTCCGACTGTGTATTGATTACAGGGAGCTTAACAAGATGACGATCAAGAATAAGTATCCTATACCTCGGATCGACGACTTGTTTGATCAACTGCAAGGGGCAAGGGTATTCTCGAAGATTGACTTGCGATCAGGATACCATCAGTTGAGAATTAAGGGTCGAGATACCGAAATCGCTTTGAGATCGATGCAGGCATTATGAATTTGTAGTGATGCCAGTTGGACTTACCAATGCTCCTGCGGTATTCATGCAATTGATGAATCGGGTGTTCTTAGAGTACTTGGATAAATTTGTGGTCGTTTTCATTGACGACATTTTGATATATTCGAGGGACGCAGAGGAACATGCTGAACATTTACGTGTGGTTTTGAGCATCTTGAGAAAGGAACAGCTGTATGCTAAGCTTTCTAAATGCGAGTCGGCTTAAGGAAGTAACCTTCCTTGGGCATGTGATATCATCGACGAGTGCAGGTGGACCCGAAGAAAGTCGAAGCAATCTTGGAGTGGGAAGCCCCTAAAACGTGAAAGAAGTCCGAAGCTTCTTAGGACTTGGCCGGATATTATCGCCGCTTTGTAGAGGATTTTCCAAAATTGCTCGTCCGCTCACTCATTTATTACTGAAAACTCAAAAGTTCACGTGGAATGAGAAATGTCAGTGGTTTTGACGAACTTAAGAGGAGACCGACGACAAGACCTATATTAGCACTGCCAGAGGGAACTGATGGATTCATGGTATACAGCGATGCTTCAAATCAGGGTTTGGGTTGTGTGTTGATGCAGAAGGATAAAGTGATTGCTTATGCTTCTCGGCAATTGAAACCGTACGAAGTTAATTATCCGACTCATGATCTGGAGCTAGCAGCTGTGGTCTTTGCCTTGAAAATCTGGCGACATTATTTGTACGGCACTCATTGTCAGATCTTTACAGATCATAAAAGCCTCAAATACATTTTCATTCAGAAAGAATTAAACATGAGGCAGAGAAGGTGGCTGGAATTGATCAAGGATTACGACTTGGAGATTCTCTATCATCCGGGGAAAGCAAATGTAGTAGCCGATGCTTTGAGCCGTAAACCTGTTTCTCTTCGAGTGTTGGAAACTCTCACGTCCCAAACCAGTATTCAACGGGAACTGATCCGCGAGGGGATTGAAGTATGGGCACCAGGAATCCAAGGACAACTTTATGTGATGGAACTGACTTCATCACTAGTCGAGGGGATCAAGTCTAAGCAGTTGAACGATTCTCTGATCCTTCGATTATGTGATGAAGTAAAGAAAGGAAAAGCCCCAGGATTCGTGATACAAGATGATGGAGTTCTGAGATTTCAAAGTCGACTTTGCGTTCCCGATGATGATGATTTGAGACGGACTATTCTGAAAGAAGCTCATAGCGCGCCCTATTCTATTCACCCGGGTAGCAGTAAGATGTATAAGGATCTAAAACAAAACTTCTGGTGGGGGAATATGAAGAAGGACGTAGCAGAGTATGTTTCGAAGTGTTTGACTTGTCAGCAGGTCAAGATTGAGCATCAGCGACCTTCCGGGATGTTAAAGCCGCTTCCGATTCCTGAATGGAAGTGGGAGGACATTTCGATGGATTTCATCACCAATATGCCAAGGACTAGAGCAGGAATGAACATGATTTGGGTCATAGTTGATCGACTAACCAAGTCGGCTCATTTCCTAGGAATCAAAGATACATGGGGACCCGAGAGATTGGCGCGAGTATTTATTGCAGAGATAGTCAGATTGCATGGGACGCCAAAGACCATTATTTCGGATCGAGATGGCCGTTTCGTGTCGCATTTCTGGAAAGCAGTTCACAGGGCTTTGGGATCGAGCTCAACTTTAGCGACTTATCATCCCCAAACGGACGGTCAGTCCGAAAGGACTATTCAGACAGTAGAGGACATGCTTAGAGCTTGTGCATTAGATTGGTCGACTGATTGGGAAGTTCATTTGTCCTTGATCGAGTTCACCTATAATAACAGTTGGCATGCTTCTATTTAGATGGCACCATTTGAAGCTTTGTACGGGAGAAGATGCCGATCACCCCTATGTTGGGATGATTCTTCGGATTTGATCGGGACGGAACCAGAATTAATTATTCAGACTCAAGAGAAGATAGCTTTGATTCGAGAGAGACTGTTGACTGCCCAGAGTCGACAGAAGTCTTATGACGATGTACGTCGTCGCCCTCTAGAGTTCGATGCTGGGGACCACGTACTATTGAAGGTGTCTCCTACACGAGGGATTTTCCGTTTTGGGAGAAGAGGCAAGCTTAGTCCGAGATATATCGGACCATTCGAGATCCTCGAGAGAGTTGGGGATTTAGCATACCGGTTGGCCTTACCGCCATCGCTGAGTCATGTTCACAATGTGTTTCACGTATCCCAACTGCGGAAGTATGTACCGGACCCCAGTCACGTCATTGATTTCGACGAGATCGAGATAGCTAATGATGGCACCTTCGAAGAGAGACCAATCAAGATACTTGAGAGCCGGATCAAACAATTGAGGAATAAACCAATACATTTGGTTAAAGTACAATGGTCACGACATGGAGTCGAAGAGGCCACTTGGGAAACGGAGGACGGTATGAAGGCTAAATATCCGGAGTTGTTTTCATCCTAAGTTTCGGGACGAAACTTCTTTTTAGGGAGGAAGGATGTAATACCCGAGATTTCTGTTATGTAATTGGAACTTGTTATATTGTAATGATTGTACTTTTGTCTGAGTACTATTCTCCGTAGTTCATAATCTAATGTTGTCGAGCATATAATTTCGTGTATGTGATTTAAAGGTTGAAATTCTGTGCACGTAGCGCACGCTACAGGCTAAGGGTAGCGTACGCTAACATGGTTTCAGTAGCGCATGCTACAGAGTATAATTAGCGCACGCTATGCGTGGTCAAATTGATTGAGACGCGCGGTAGGTGAGATCTGGCCGGGGGACCCTTGTCGGATTGTGTCGAATGAACCTGGACGGCTTTCGGGAAAGGCCGAGTCAACGCCTTAGCGCACGCTACAGGTATATGCGTAGCGCACGCTAAGTGCCGAGTACAGTTTAGACTGTGAGCCGTTAGCGCACGCTACGAACAGGGTCTAGCGCGCGCTAATAGCCATTTATTATAAATAGGACATCATCCTATTCGTGATTTCAGTTCTTTCTCCTCCCATAGCCCGAACTCTTACACTTAGAACATAACTCCCTTCGTCCTAAACACTTCGTATCAACCTCCTAGTTCGAGATTGAAGATCATATATCATCGGAGATTGGTGTTCAAGCCTTCGGTGTTGGATTGCTTCATTTTCATCCGTGTTCTTCACTACTTTGAGGTAGGTGATTCTTCACCAATGATTAGTAATGTTCTTAAGGAAGTTTGAATCATGTTTGGATAGCAAGTATTTCGTTATAATCGGTCATCACATGTTAGAAGGATACTTTTGACGTATCGGCACTATATATCGAATGAACCTTTAAACCATCTTATTATAAGGACTCCTAAGCATGTTCAAATCGATTTATGATCAGTAATCGGATATTACCCAGATGATACGTTGTACACGTTGGAATCATGTGTTTTGAACGTAAGACGATGGAACTTAGATTATTTCTTGAAGATCGTAGAGGAATTATAATATTGAGATAACTATCCGTATATTTGTATCTCATAATCAGAGAACTTCCACAAACCTTAGTAGCATGTTATGCCCGAGGATAACTTGTATCATCACGATAGAATTCATGAGTTCTTCACCATTCAACCCAGTTTTCGGTTTGCAGTATTCTGCCATGCAAGATTAGCGCACGCTAACATGTGTGAGTTAACGTGCGCTATCGGGGTTCAGTTAACGCACGAAACATACGTAGCGTACGTTATGAGACCAGCCGAGTCAGACTGCCAGTCTATGGCTAGCGCACGCTAGTCTTATACGATAGCGCACGCTAACAGTCCGGCTTAGCGCACGTTACGTAGAGTACGTAGCGCGCGCTAAGCAATCCAGACAGCTTGTTTATTTTGAGCTTTTCGGTCGTAGGCCGAATTGTTAGGCCATTGTTCGACTTGAGATGATTTGTATATCATTCCTTTTGTTAAGGTTCGAGCTTGCTACGTTGATCGAAGGAGGCGACCTTCGAGTGGGTTGAGATCATTGAAGTATATCGTTCTTGCCATCTTCGAGGCAAGTATCGTGATATGTTAATATTGGTATTTTTGGAGTATGCGTATGGTTATTCATGATGTTGAACATGATATTTATTTTGTTGATTTGCCATGGTATTCGTTATATAGTGTTTATATGTTCATGTTGATGAACATAATGATTTGGCATATGTGTATGCATGAGTTGTGTTTGTATACGTTGTACGATCTATCTTTGGCGCTGGATCGGATGTCCACCTCGTGTTGATCCGACGGGATCATCTTGGGATCTAGGCTGAGGGCGCTGGATCATTGGACGGGTTATTTGCACCTCGTGTTGGTCCGACGGGATCATCTTGGGATCTATGCTGAGGGCGCTGGATCATTGGAATACCCATGCTGTGTAATGGAATCTTGTAGATTCGCATTGTCGGATTCCGGTAGCGGAAGTCCGTGTGGTGTATCTTGTCATGTATTGTTGATGCATATTCGAATTGTTTAATATGATACTTGTACTAGCATCGTTTTGCTAACCCCTTCGGGGGTGGACATTTGTTTTGATGTTCAGGTAGCCGAGGAGCAGAGAAACAGCCACAGTACCGACGTGACGACGAAGGGGTTCAGTGATGTTTAGTGTTTTTGGAAATTTGTTTTCTTGGTTTGGTTTCTGTACTCGAGTACGCGTGTCTTATTGATATTAATTCGATATGGTTGTATTAATTACTCGTTGAACCAGTTGTACGTTTTTCACCAACTTGAATTTCCGCAGTATTGATGTCTTAGATTTACTTTCTTTTTAATTAGCCTTGTAAATCCTTACTTAAAGGGTTTACGGCGCTGTAATTATTCCGAATATCTCGGGGTGTTACATTATATAAAATAGTCTTATTAAAATTAGTCTTATATAAAATAGTCTTATATAAAATAGTCTTATTAAAAATAGTTTGGTTTAAAAAATAGTGCATTTAATTTAGTTAATATTTAAAAACCCAATAATCTATTTTAGTATTTATTTCTCGCAATTTGTAACAAAAAATTATACGAAGCCCTGTTGGACAATCCTCGAGAGAAAAGACCTTGGTAGAACCAGTTTGTTCATTAGCCCAGCTAAGTTACATGCAATCTCATTGCAGTTGAAGTTCATAACAATCTGTGAGAAGAAATCAGGGAGAGACTGTAGGATAAGGTCGGTTTGGAGAGAAGTATCCATTTTAAAATCAAGAGCCTCCAATCTCTCGATCATGGATATCATTTTGAGGACGTGTTCCCCAACTTTCTCACCTTCCTTCATCCTTGCACCGAACAGTTGCTTGGATATCTCATATCTAGCAGTTCTGCTGTGCTCACCATAAAGCTCGGTTAAGTGAGATAGAATCGCCAGCGAAGTCATTTTCTCATGAGCTCTCTGAAGCTCATTAGACATGGAAGCCATCATATAAGCACGGACTTTCACGTCATCCTTAACCCACTTTTCGTGGTTTTCAGTCTCTTCCTGATTGGCTCGAGTCCGAATAGGAGGCGCCGGAATGTCCGTCTCCAAGACGTATCCCAGTGCCTCTATACTAAGGACAATCATCAGATTGCGGAGCCAATCTACAAATTTAGGTCCCATTAAGGTGTTCTTTTCGAGTAGAATTGCGAGTGGATTCATTGTCATATTGAGATTTGTATGCATTACGTATAACAGATTAATTAGTGACTCATTCAATTATGTTCTGAGTATAGAATTTAAGGTCTTTTCTATTCTTGTTACCCAGCTCCCACTATTTTTTATCGGAATAACACACTCCCATGTGATATCCGGAAGTATCGTCGCTCTACTTCATAGTGGTGATCGAGTTCTTTATAAATCTTAATATAGGGCAACCGAACAGGTTTCTAGTCTATTAATTTTCATAAAGTGGTGTCCAACACCAACCCATCTAATGGATGATTCGATCTTCTTTTTCCCCTTGTTCACTCCCCTCAACCTATTCGATTTCTATGGTTCGTGAACAAGTTAAGTTTATACCATCGACGCAAATCAGTTTCACAATTGAATCTTATCCGGCAACCTATCAGGTTTATAGGGATAAAATTTGCTCCAACCGAAGGCATCCAATGCGCTCCTGGTAATTTATCCGTCCTCCCCGAACGACTACCCCGATAACTCGGAAGCATAGCACATCCGGTTTGGATTTCAATTTCCCGAAAACTCGATGGAGGGAAGGAAAACCTTGAAACCTTATAAACTTAATTATTTATTGTGGGAGAATTTTCGCGATTAACGTTACACTTTGCACATTAATCATATTAGCGCGTTTGTGGCATTCATACAATATGAAACAACCATTCACAACCTAGTTGCTACCAACATGTGGTTCATGGACCGTTCCTAGAAAACAAAAACTTCGTAATCTTATTACAAGTCTTCGTATTGAATCTTCGTCTTCTCGAAATGGATCTTCCTCCGGTCTTCGTCATTACATATAAATTTTACATCGAAAATTGCATCCTAGATACAAACATTTCTAGTAAAATAAATAGGCTCAAAACGGCCTTTACAACCCAATCGAATAAAACGAACGATTCAAATCTAAGTCCACGAACCACATCCCCATTCAAAAAGCATTCATCCAATAAATACTATATAAATGGAAAGCGTAGAGATACATTGATCCAATCAACAATACGAACCGATCCAATCGATTCACACAATCGGTAATTTGATAACGTTCAAAAATAATTCGGTCGACTATAAATATTCCAATTAATCAAATTTCCCTTATAAAACGAAATACCATAAATCATTTTAATCATATTAAATCCAATTTAATGTGCGGGAGATTAATTTTTAAGAATACACGGAAAAATCGAGTCGGGGTGAAAACTGGCCTGCATGACCGAGTCACCCTCGGCAGCCTAACTGCAGACAGGCCTGGCACGGCCGAGTCACGCTCGGAAGATGCCGGCCAGGACACGACCGAGTCACCCAGGACACGGTCGGGTCGCCTGGCAGTGACTTGGCCAGACTGCCGGACACGACCGTGTCACCCAGGACACGGTCGAGTCACTCTCGGCCAGATTACCCTTTTTGTCCAAAAAATCATCCGACGACGATTCGGGGCTAGATTTTCGACCGGATATCCAATATCTATATTTTCCGACTTTCATATCTTCAATATAAATCATATTTCCCAGAAATTTAAGATTTATATTTAGACATAAACTTACGAAAAATACAATTATTACGAACGAAAAACATATACCACGATTATGACTAAAATGATTCCAAATCATTCACCATCTAATCGAGCATTCCAAATGCCAATATCGTATATACGATCGCAAGACCTACGCTCCGATACCACTATTGGGATTCGGTGCCTAAAACGAAGGCCCAGCGGAAGCGGTAAAACGAAAATTAATTCGATCCGAATCCCTACGAGGATCGATCGAGCTACGTATATACGAATATCAAAACAAATAACAAGAGATATAGAAACTCACCCTTGTAGTCCGTTGATTAGATGGATAACCTTCTCTTGAGCTATTCCCAAGCTTTGCTTGATCTCTACGAATCTATTCCGCTTCAAGCCCTTGAACGATCCAACGCCGAAAGCACCGCGTCTCTACTTGCCACGCGCCGGAAAACGAATGGAATGACAACACCTTGCTATCCTCCGAGGATACGGATAGAGCTAGGTGATGAAGCTTGTTATAGATATTAATATCACTCTAAGTGTATGAATATCTATCTCTCTCAATATTTCCTCACAAAATTTCTCTAAGAAGTTATGAAGAAGATGAATGAAGAAGATGAATAAAGAAGATGATGAAGAAGACTTCTATCTCTCTCTCCTCTTCAAACTCACGTTGGAAATGGAATCAAGTGTTGGGAGAGTTGTCAAAGACATCATCTTATATTATTTCCACCCTCATGTGTACAACACATGTAACATGAAGTCTTGTCCCACCAGGTCATTATCATCATTTAATAAATGGAAGAAAAGACAATGGGAAAGTGGGTGGAAGCATAATGGGGCGGCTATCATGAAAAACGAATGAGTTGAGTTCGTTTCGGACTACCGTGAGTCCAAACAGATAAACTCCGATTCTTTTCGATGTATTTGTGTCGATTAATTAATCCAATTAATTAAACATATCAAACACAAAATAACATAATTAATTTCTCCAAGAAATAATTATATTCATGAATTAAATTAATCACCCAGTGATATATTTAATCCATTAAGCCGTAAATCAATTTATCCGATAAATCGATTTAAACATCCAATGTCCCAAATTTATATATCCAATATCCAATATTCATAATGAGAGAATTAGCTCAATTCATTCCGTCGTCAATCCTAATGCGCGACTCGGTAGGTCCGTCTCAGTCAGCAATGGGAGGAACCAAAGAGTAGTAGCACCACCTAGCCAGCCTGGTGGCCTACACTGTACCCCGACTGAGAACGAATGATTGGGATCATTCAAGAACCATTCTGTCGTGAATACCAGTATACGTATAAACCCTTCTTTCAAATGTCCCGATCAAGTTATAGGGTCACGGTCAGTCAAACCCTATCTGTACTTGATGTTATGCATGCGTTAATGCAAATTGAGATCATCGAGCTGTCGTGTATCTAATACAACTAGCTCCAATACTTTGGCCAAATACTTATGATCTCATCTGCCAATAACCGCATAGGACATATAACCCTCTTACTAACGGGAGAAAGAATTCTATCTTGGTATTCAGTAGGACCTGCTACTTGCCCGTCAAGATGCACGTCGAGGTTGACCCCAGCCTTCCGGTTTACAGGGTCGAACTACTCTAATGAAAATCTTGATGTCACAAGCACATCCCTACTAAATCCTCAAGTCGAAGGTTCACGAATACCTATCACAACCTTTCGATTCCGTCATTGACTGTCCCGGAGTGAAATCCATGTGACGAATCGAGGGTGAGTCGGTTCGAGTATACTAATCCAATTAGCATACCTATAACATGTGCTCCCACTAACCATTAGTGTTCGACAGGCACTCTCCATGTCAAAGAACACGTCATACAAGTCTTCACATAAACTTAATGCCCAGTCAAGTTTCATCGACTTGCGAACGATTAAGTATTTGAGCTATAACCTTTCCAGTGCCGACCCCCTTATCCAATAAGGAGTGGAACGTTTTGCTCTCAAATACACGGACTAGTTTCTATATGTTTATTTACGAGTTAGGAATGCCAGTAACTACCAGTAAATAAAGAAACATTCATTTGCCTTATATAAATGGTTTACATAATTACAAGTACAATGCCCTCACTCAACAACCTCTGAGTGGCATTCGAGGGCATACTCCTAACAATACCATTGATTCCACCCGAGGCCTCCAAGGACCCTCCCGAGTTGGCCATATCATAAAACAAAACACGCACAACATCGCCTTGGGAACAGAGTAATATCATAGATCCCGCCCGAGGCCTCTAAGGACCCTCTCGAGCTGGCTAGCTAAACAAACTCATGAATCCAGGACTCTTCCCTTTGGATTCCCTCCGTGATCCCGTCGGACCAACCCGAGGTGAGCAAATCACACACAAAATACATTACCATTCCACGTTAAGCATAAAGGTTTCCAAAAATACTTGCCTTGAATAATTGACGATGCAAAGAACGGAAAGGAAAGTCACCGACGAACGCTAGGAACCAACGAAACCGAACCTAACGATTCGAAGAATACAATCACAAACATTTCTAAATGAATACGGAATTGGAATACACCCGAAAACCCGCCTACGATTTATGTATATTCGTATATAAACAACAACGAGGGCGGACCACAACCAAACCCTCTCGATTCCGTAAAAACCACGAAATATACCATGAATCCATAGGGAAACTAATAATACCAACAAGATTAATCATATTCATCTTGAATTAATCAACAAAACGGAACGAATCGGACAAAAACGCGAAAACCCCCAAATCTACCCAAAAGTAGGGTTCTAAAGATCTAACCTTGATTCGCTGGATCGAAGGATGTTATAGGATGATTGATCAATGATATAACCTCAAGAAATTCATGGATTTGTTGTTAAACAACATGGCTTCGCCACCTCCGAATCGCCAGCCGCGGACATAAAAGGAAGGACGTGAAAAATGACTGAAAATGCGACTGCTCTGTCACATTTATACTGGGCCGGAACTAGCGTGCGCTAGCCTTCACGGACTAGCGTGCGCTATCGGCCAGTATCGGCCCAATACCCTCGGCCAGGGCCCGCACGACCCGGCACCACCGACCAATCCTGCCGACCTTGACCTGTTCGCCCGACCCCCGTTAGCGTGCGCTACGGCCGGAAGCCTGCGCGCGCTAGCCGACCTGTCTAGTAACCTCTGGACTAAACAGCTAGCCCAGGTAACGTACGCTAGTCGGCCGACAGCGTTCGCTACCCCTGCCGGTTAGCGTGCGCCACGACCGACAGTAGCGTGCGCTACGTGCCGATCCTCCCCGAGTCCAGAACCTCAGAACCTCTCTGCCCTGACCCGATAGCGTGCGTCGGCCGACCGCGTAACGTGCGCTACTCCTGCCGGTTAGTGCACGCAGCCTTCCGGCAGTAGCGCGCGCTACGCCGGTTCCTGCCATGTTACCCCGGCCAGTGCCCACAACCGTCCGGCCAGGACCCGCCACCGTCCGCCCAGCTGCTCAGCCATCATGATCCGACGACTCGATTTCCGAAAATGTACAGAACGAACACGACGAAAATCCCGCGGACAACATCAACGACCCGAAATGAAAACATAATGTAATAATTAATCATACGCGACCAAGAAAAGGGTCGAGACGACAAATACAGATATGGATACCCGTAACTTTGGGTAAATTACAAAATGGCCCAAAACGCCCGAAAATCACGATACATGATCGAATAACCAAACCGAAGTTCACAACATGTCTAACAAAGTTAAACGGACTTACGAAAACTCGAAAGAGCAGTTTCGGACGAGATTCGCAAGAATCGAACTCAAGTGCGGAAAAGTCGCTAAAAAGCACGGAACTTAATAAAAAACACCGAAACGAACTCGGATGACAAAAAGTGTAGAATTAATCATTCTCAGAATTATGAAACGGTCATGAACGAGTCGTCAAAATGGACTTCCGCCGAAAAAAAAAGAAATTACCGGAAATCGAAATTAGGGGTATTACATCGAGGGAATCTACAACTTCACTCTGGATTCACGAGTTTGAGTATATGATCTGTGAATGTGCTTCGCTAGCCAGCTCGGGAGGGTCCTTAGAGGCCTCGAGTGGGATTTATGGCTTCGTCCCGGTCCTAGGCGATGCCTGTGCGTGGTTTGTTTTATGATATGGCCAGCTCGGGAGGGTCCTTAGAGGCCTCGAGTGGGATTCGTAGCTTCGTCCCTGTCCTAGGCAAATTGGATTGACGACACGTCACGTGGGTTTTAACCCTGCGAATTGTTGCTAGTTTTATTTGTGAAAACAAAACCTTTGGGCTGTGACCCCTGTTGATTTTGGAAAGATAATGATTCGGTAATCCTAAATTGTTTTCTATTAAAACTCTCGATAGCATTTTAAACCGTTTTATAAATTATTTCCCTTGATTTGTGATCTTTCGGTTTTGGAATGTTTTACCCAAACTCTTGCCTCGGGAAGTACTTTTCGTTATGTTTGGATCTTTGAGTATTTCTGGTTATTGTTATTCGTGGAATGTGAATTGTATGGCTCATATTTATGTTTTATACTTGCACTAGCAAAACAGTGGAGTTTTGCTAACCCCCGAGTATTCGGGGGTGTCTGTTTTTGCATTCAGGTTTTGGGAGCATAACATATGGTCGACGCGAAGGATAATGAAAGATGATCGATACTAGTCACATGAGGACCCGTACGTTGTTGTATTGGTTCACTCATATTTTATTTACGCTGCAGTATAATTACCCCGTCGTACGGGAGCATTTTGTATTTGACCCCTGCGTGGGCATGTATTGAGTTGTATGTATTTATTGAAAGACCAAATTGGTCTACTGAGTCATTTTAGCCTTAAAGGCATTGGTGAGATGTTCGATGTTGTTTACCAGCCTAGTAGATCCTTGAGGAAAGGGTCTACGGCGTATAATATCCCTGAGCGGATTGGGGGTGTAACATAAAGGTATCGGAGATTTAGGTTGTGGAAACCTAGGCTGTCAGGTTTAGTGGTGTCTGTTGAGTTTTGTCTCGTTGTATTTTGTCTGACTGAGTCGTGTTGTGACGCGTCGTTTGAGTTTGTTGGTCGTGATTAGTATCGTGGGGCGATCATCATCTTCGTGCGACCTGTGGATGTAAGTCTCCCTTCTTTGTGTTGTGCTTCGTGTGACATGAGCTGCTTGCATGATTATATCATTAAGTGATGGAATCCTTCTGTGGATTTTGATTTCGTGATATGTGGGTATTTGATTCTATTATTTTATTTATATAAGGAGCAGTGTCGCTGCTAATGTATTTTCGAACTGTATTTTATCTGCTGCGTGAGTCTTTCAAAATGACTTTCAGTATTTTGCAAGCTAGGTTCTATTTCGTAAAACCGATTCCCTAATTCGAGTTTTCGCATTTTGGTCTTGAATGTTTTATGATGGTTTGATAAAGGATTTTGTGAGTTTTGGGAATTCTAGCCTATTGAATTTTTGAAAACCTTGAGTATCTTAGAAAATTAAATTTCGAGATGTACTTTTAAAACGAATTATTTTCTTGCAGTGTTTTCAAGTTGCTTTCTAGTGCCGCAATATATTTCAAAAATTTTCCAGTTGAAGACCAAAAATATTTTGAAATATTTTCAATTATTTAGAAATGCTTTGCTTAGACTCGAGGGTCGAATATTTCTGAAAGTCTTTCACTAAAAGAAAAGTGTCCTCATTTTTGTTCAAACGCAAGGTGGTTTTCAAAGTCTCGACAATGATGTTTGTTCAACTTTTTGTAAAGTGATACTCAAGATCAACTGGTGTTCCCAAACTGTTTTCAAAAGGTGGTTTTCGTTTTTAAAACCCATCATTTCGTGCTTGTGGTCGGAGAATGTGTGTATGATGTTTGAACTTCCGTTAGGGTGTTAACCCCGACTTGTGGTTGAATTGGTGGTGTGAGCGTTGAGTCGTTTTCCACGCATTGTTGTGTTAGCCCTCTGTGAGAGGTGTGTTGTTGATCTTCAATGTTGTCGTTTCATGGTGATTTGCGTGCTATCGCACCTTTGCGAGCTGTTAGAGCTTGGGTTTGTTTGATTGTATACATCTGTGATTGTTTCATGATATTTTGTATTTGTGTGCTGGTTATCATTCGAGCCGTTGTAATCGTCGAACGATGTCGTGGTTGTTGTGAATTTAGTATGTGTTGATATGTTATGCCAAGTTGGCATCTCTTGTTTGTTGCTTTGTGATGTTACATTTCATTGTATCTAGCATTTGTATATTCGGTATGCCGAGCCGAGGTGTTTCAACCGTGGTGTGCCGGGAGCATGCACGTACTAATTTTCCTTCTCGCCAGTAACGCATTTCAAGTGTGGACCCGAGAGACGCAGGATCCAGTTTTGCGAGTTGGGTTCCGAGTCTTTTGGGGCACAAACTTCAGTACAGATATTAGGATCGGCTCTAAGAAGCCCATAAGTAATGTTTCCGTCAGCTGCTTTTGTGTTGTTGCCTTGTTTCCGTTATTGTGAGTTGTGGGGACGACCTTCTTTTGTAAGAGGTCGAATGTAATACCCGTATTGTTTTTGGACTTCTGCATTTCCTCTTTCTCAAGTCTATCGACTCGCTCGTGTTCGTTGATACTTTCTGAACTTGTTCTGTATTTCGATTTTATTGTTCGAACGAGCCGTGATCTTGTTTTGGGTCGATCTGATTATCGCTGTGACTTTTCCGAGTTCGGTTAGATTCTTGTGAACCTTGTTCGGAAGTAACATCTTTTGGTTCTATTAGTTCTTTTGATGTCTTGAGTTGAAGTGTGAACTTCGGAGTCATTGTTCGGTCGTTGTCATTCGATCATTGTTGTTCGATCGTTGTCATTCGATCATTGTTGTTCGATCGTTGTTGTTTGATCGTTGTTACTCGATCATTGCTTTTTGATCGTTGTTTTTTTCGATCGTTGTTGTTCAATCGGGGTTGTCTGACTGTTGTTGCCTGATCTCGTACTGCGAAGAATTATCGTTCAGCGTTAGTCAGCTATTTCGAGTGTGGCTAGGTGGGTCCGAGCCGTGCATTGCGAGACGGTAGCTGAGAGACTTGGGGATCGAGGTTGCATCTCTGCTCCGAAAGGACACGGAGATGCCTAGTGTGGATTTTGAGGATTTCGGCGTAGTCCGAATTGTTTATGATTGCCCTTGTGGATCGTTTGTGTTTACTTTCTGTTTTCTCGACTGTGCGTGTTTCCTAGTAATAGGTGCTTTGTGTTTTGTGATTGTTCGCATAATTGACTTGATTATATTATCTGTTTGATGACGCTTGTCACTTGTTGGTTTTATTATGTCTCTACCGGTGGCGTTGTGTGGGTCGTCGTGGAGCGTGTTTTCACGACGTTTATTCCTTTGCGTTGCTTGTAACGTTTCACCGTTGGGCGTAAGTTACACGTTTCTCGTGTATCTCGTTGAGTTTTCCTAGCGGGATATTACTTCTCCCTACTTGTTTTAAGTTTCGGGACGAAACTTCTTTTAAGAAGGGTAGTATGTAATATCCGCAATTTCGATTTCCTGTAATTTCTTTTTTTTGGCGGAAGTCCATTTTGACGACTCGCTCATGACCGTATCGTCATTCTGAGAATGATTAATTCTACACATCTTGACATCGGAGTTCGTTTTGGTGTCGTTTTGTTGAGTTCCATGCTTCATAGCGGCTTCTCCGCACTTGAGTTCGATTCTTGAGAATCTCGTTCGAAACTACTGTTTCAAGTTTTCTGTAAGTCCGTTTAACTTTGTTAGACGTGTCGTGAACTTCGGTTTGGTTATTCGATCACGTATCGTGATTTTCGGGCGTTTGGGCTATTTTGCAATTTCCCATAGTTGTGGGTATCCGTATACATATTTGTTGTCTCGACCCTTTTTATGGTCGCGTGTGAGTTTGATTGTAACTCAATCTCTTAGTATGATCTTATTCTGGAGCTTTCCGTGCATATCTTGAACTTGGTATTTCGATCGGAGGAGTCCGTTGTTGTAACCAGATTTGAGAGCACTACTGCTGTAGTTCTGGGTGCATTAGCGCACGCTAAGGGATCTCCTTAGCGCACGCTATCGAGCAGCAGGGTCTGAGGTCAGTAGCTGGATTCAGGTCGTTAGCGCACGCTAAGGGCTGGAGGTTAGCGCGCGCTACGGTGCAGTGGTTAGCGCACGCTACAGGTTTGGTAGCGCATGCTAACTGGTAGTTCGAGGCAGTCCAGTGGCTACTGGACTGGGTCTGGAGGTTTCGTTAGTGCACGCTAACTTTTGGTGGTTAGCGCACGCTAACTATGCATGTTGGAAGAACGTTTGTTCTGATGCTTCGATAGCGCACGCTAATCAGGTAGGATTAACGCACGCTAAGCTGTCCCATATATAAACTGGACAACAGTCATTAATCTTTATTTTTCTTCATTTCTTCTTCTTCCTCCGCGGGTTCGAGACGTGGCGACTAGGGTTCGCGACCTGTGCTAATTTTCTTCTATTCTATGGTGTTTTGGGACATCCTAGGTGATTATAACATCATCTAATCCATTGTTCTTCGCCGAATCAAGGTATATATCTTGATTTCCTTCGAGTTGACTTTTTGGGGGATTTGTTCTTGATTTCGTTTTCCATCTATTTTTGATGAATCAATTTTTGTTAAATGATGTTGTTAAACATACCCTATGGATTGTATATCCATATTTAGGTTGGGAATTCCATTTTAATGTTTTGTTGGGTCGATTCGTGTTCTTGGCCATTTTGGGGAAAATAATTGAACTTTCGTCATTTGTTCTTTGAATTCAGCGGCTTTGGGTCGTACTTTGGAATTCATTTTCGTTGTTATTGTTTTCGTTCATAGTTTATTGTCGTGGGTTGTCGTTCGGCGGAGTCGGTGGGTTCGTAGTCGGTTCGAGTCTCTTCACTTCGATCAATTCTCCGCGTTATGATTATTCGAGGCAAGTACCTTGTCCATACCATTCTTGTTTTGAGGATATGATGATTGGTGAATGCCTTAGCATGTTTGTTTGATTATTTGAGACGACTTTCAAAAGATTTGGTTTAGCCTCGTTAAAGGCTCACTTTTAAAACACGTGTGTTTTGTGAACGTTGTGTTTCGTGAAAGAGTAAGTGAACCCTATGAATATGCTTGGTGTTGTTGTTGTGCTTGATAATATGTATATACATATATTATCTTATTTCGGTGCGTTGTGATTCGACAATTATGTCGTGCTTTGTATTTGTTGCATTTGGGTGAATTGCTTGAATATCCTTGGTGTGACGTGATGATTGTGTGGATGTGCTTTGCTCACCTCGGGAGGGTCCGGAGAGGCCGCGAAGGAATCTACGACTTCACTCTGGATTCACGAGTTGAGTATATGATTGTGTGGATGTGCTTTGCTCACCTCGGGAGGGTCCGGCGAGGCCTCGAGGGAATCTACGACTTCACTCTGGATTCACGAGTTGAGTATATGATTGTGTGGATGTGCTTTGCTCACCTCGGGAGGGTCCGGCGAGGCCTCGAGGGAATCTACGACTTCACTCTGGATTCACGAGTTTGAGTATATGATCTGTGAATGTGTTTCGCTAGCCAGCTCGGGAGGGTCCTTAGAGGCCTCGAGTGGGATTTGTGGCTTCGTCCCGGTCCTAGGCGATGCCTGCGCGTGGTTTGTTTTATGATATGGCCAGCTCGGGAGGGTCCTTAGAGGCCTCGAGTGGGATTCGTGGCTTCGTCCCGGTCCTAGGCAAATTGGATTGACGACACGTGACATGAGTTTTAACCCTGCAAATTGTTGCTAGTTTTATTTGTGAAAACAAAACCTTTGGGCTGTGACCCCTGTTGATTTTGGAAATATAAGGATTCGGTAATCCTAAATTGTTTTCTATCAAAACTCTCGATAGCATTTTAAACCATTTTATAAATTATTTCCCTTGATTTGTGATCTTTCGGTTTTGGAATGTTTTACCCAAACTCTTGCCTCGGGAAGTACTTTTCGTTATGTTTGGATCTTTGAGGATTCCTGGTTATTGTTATTCGTGGAATGTGAATTGTATGGCTCGTATTTCTGTTTTATACTTGTACTAGCAAAACAGTGGAGTTTTGCTAACCCCCGAGTATTCGGGGGGTGGATGTCTGTTTTTGCATTCAGGTTTTGGGAGCATAACATAGGGTCGGCGCGAAGGATGATGAAAGATGATCGATACTAATCACATGAGGACCCGTATGTTGTTGTATTGGTTCAGTCATATTTTATTTCCGCTGCAGTATAATTACCCCGTCGTACGGGAGCATTTTGTATTCGACCCCTGCGTGGGCATGTATTGAGTTGTATGTATTTATTGAAAGACCAAATCAGTCTAATGAGTCATTTTAGCCTTAAAGGCATTGGTGAGATGTTCGATGTTGTTTACCAGCCTGGTGTAACACCCCCAAATCCCATTGGGTTATTACAGTGCCGTGGACCCCACCTCAGGTGATCCACCAGGCGAACACGACTAAAATACAACAAACTGACCAAAATAGGAAATCACAGACCCTACTATGACGTCCGACATACTATTCCGATATGGAATTTCAACGACAAGGATGGGCCTACATGGCCAAAATAAAATACAACAACATACACGAGCCTTGCTCGGATAATACAAAACGACAACGACTGAACAAAAATGGAGTACTCCAACTATCTAACCAACATGAACACCAAAATATCTCGGACTAATATCGCTCGAATGCCTCGTCGCCCTCGTCATGCCCCTGTGTCTCAACTCTCTCCTCGCAAGTACCTAAAACATGAAAACATGTTCGCCCACGGGTCACCATCCAAGATAATGAATATCAAGTACATGCACAACATGATATGCATCCAAAGGCAGAATAAATAGTACAACAATGGTAGTACGAGATGCTCACAAACCAAAGTAAGAATCGAGCATTCGTGGAACACTATGCCCACGGCATACGATCAATACCTGCTCAATAGGTTAGAACATATGTGCCCAATGGCGAATCATCAATATAGAACACAACAATACATTACCCGAAGGTAAATCAATCAAACGCTGAAACAAATAAGGATCACAATGCCCGAAGGCTCCAACGGAAATACCGATACATCACAATGGCCTGAAAGCCCTCAGCCGAAGCTGCCAAAATATCACGATGGCCTGAAAGCCGAACAGCCCGAAGCTGCCAAAATATCACGATGGCCTGAAAGCCGAACAGCCCGAAGCTGTAAATCATCACAATACGGATCTCAAAGAAACAAACATGACTGTCAAACATACCCCTCAGGCGTATGAACGCTCAGTCACAAATCGTCAAACTCATCCAATACTATGGACGATCAAAGTTTATGGCTCAAAAGATGGACATCACAGTACGCCCGATCCGGAAATGTGTCCGTGCACATGTCCGCCCCGTATATGGAATCCAGAATATACGTAGGACAATGTACCTAATTAGCCTCACGAAACTACGTCCCGTGTGCACGATCCCAATGCGGAATAATATCCGCCAATGACTATATGTGCCTGGCTAAAAATCCTACACAATAACCAATCGGAACGCAGATATGATTCCGGATATGTCACGATACAACATGACAACGAAACTCAAAGGATAACACATCCAAAACAAATCATACGACTCACCAAGTGAACGATGACACACGAATAATGAAAAATCGACACGACCGACAATATTCGAAACAACCATCCTGGGATCAAAATCCCTAAGGACCGATTAACACGAGCAACGATAACAACACAACAGTTCGGGAAAAATCCTCAACCTTCAACGATCACAAAATTACCGAGTTCACAAGAATAATAGTGTGCTGCCTTGAATCGGTCAACATGACAATAATAATTCAACGGATGGGAATTATCGTTGATAATCCCAATTCAATACTTCGATTACCGTAGAATGGCCAATCGATAACAATTATACAATGGATGGGAATTATCTTTTTGACAACAGGTGGAAATTATATTTGATAATCCCAATTCAATATATCGATTACCGTTAGAGCGGACAATCGATAATAATTATACAACGGATGGGAATTATCTTTGATAATCCCAATTCAATATATCGATAACCTTTAGAACGGTTAACCGATAACAATTGTACAACGGATGTCTCGGCACCTTTAATCGGTTAATGATAACGAGATGATAATCGAATACTTCAATGCCTTCAATCGGCCAAAACGACATCAATAGAAAAACACTGATATCAATAACGACGATTCACAAAAAATATCTTGATAGAAATCAATAAATAATAGCAATCGATACGTCGATGCCGCGAACCGGCTATCAACCACAATATCTCAAAGGAACATCAATCAACAATAACAATCGATATGTCGATACCGCGAACCGGCTATCGACAACAATATTACCAACAAGTACCGCAATGCCTTAAATTGGCCATTTACGAACAACAATAATATTTGGCATAATTTGCCGAAGGGTATTGTATCAAACAATCCCTTGATGTCAACAAAATCATAAAGAGACCAAGTATCGAAATGATACACACATTCATACACATACATGATAACATTAATCTCATTGACCAGTACAAGTATAAAACTTGCCTCAAACCGAAGGCGTGAAAGTCCTTCCACGATCAACGTCCTACCACGAATTAATCAACGCGTCCTCCGACAATCACCAGCACTCGAACAACCTTGAATGAAATACAATTCATTCGATAACACGATATCGACCGAAAACAACACAATAGATAATTCCGATTCCAACACGAACACATACTATACTCGTATTTATCCGTATACATACGTATATATATATAATATATATATTATATATATATATATATACAACTCATATATATATATAAATACATATACTCACTGCACACACCCACACATTATATATATATATATATACATGCTATGTACTATATATATATACCCCACACACACACACATTATATATATATTTACACCATACACACAGTATATATATATATAACAGTATATATATATAACACACACAACACACAACACAAAGGCTTACCCGGAAAAGTCGATCGGCCGGGCAACCTTCGCCGGAATCCGGTCAGAAAACAACTCTCCTGCTGGAACTCGGCCGCCGAAAATCGACCACGGGACTTCGCCCAACTCCGGTCTGTTGCCTATGGCAGTTTTCACCATCTCCGTTTGCAACTCCTCGCGGAAGAATGTCAAACCTCCGTTCCGCCGTCCGTTCGGACAAAACCACTTCCGGCCGCCGAATCAATGGAGCTCCGTCCATGGCCGAAACCATGAAGATCGCTTGACGCCCGAGCTCCGCCGCCGAAGAAAAAAATGTCGAGCAGTTGATGACCGGATTTATAATGCCTCCCGATCCGGAAATTCCGATCGGCCGCCGCCGAGCTCCAGTCGCCGCCAGAGACGTCGGCCCTACCTCCGGTCGCCGGAAAAATGGAGAAGCCGCTGCCCGTCCGTCCTCAAGCTTCATCTCTGTAATATCCGGTATTTTTCTTTCCCTTGTATTTTCATTTTTGGTATATTTCTCGGTCATAGTGACCCCCGTGTATCTTTCAGTATGTCCTTCCTGTCATCTGTTGAACTATAATCTCGCTATTGTTTATTGTTTCAACTTTCCTCATATGAGTTCGACTTTGTTAGATCACCATTAATTTTTGGTAACTCCAAAAATTCTAAATATTTGCAATATTATAGAGCATCGAGTTAGCTTTCCAATGGTTCAAACGGTGAGTCAATCGAGTCCTGGACGAGAGTTATGGTCGTTTCGCTTTTGGCCGATCACGCCGACCGGACGGTCGTGTCGTCCGACACGGCCCGTGGCTGCACTCGTCCCGAAATGCCGAAGTTTCGCCGACCAACTCGGCCGTGTCATCCGACACGGCCTGCGCTGCATTCTTCCGGATAAGCTGAACGATCGCCGACACGCCCGACCGTGTTCCGTGACACGGCCGAGTCATGCCGAAGTCGCCGTCGGACGGTCGCTATCGGGAGGCCCTCGGCCGCCGCGACCGTGTCAAGCAGACACGGTCGAGTCCCTATCGGCCACCATGCGACACGACCGTGCCGATCGGGCACGGCCGTGTCCGGCAGCACCAACCCCTATAAAAGGCCCTGCAGACGTTTTTTCTTGCCATTTTTCACCTTCTTCTTCTCCTCTTCCGCAGCTGGGCGTGTTCTAAGCTTGAAGCCATGTTGTTTAACAACATATCCATGGAGTTCTTGAGGTTATATCATCAATAATCCGTCCGATATCATCCCTTGATCCAAATAATCAAGGTTAGATCTTTAGAACCCTACTTTTGGTAAAATTGGGGTTTTCGTGTTTTTGTCCGATTCGTTCCGCTTTTGTTGATTAATTCATGATGAATATGATTAATCTTGTTGATATTCTTAGTTTCCCTACGGATTCATGGTATATTTCGTGATTTTTACGGAATCGAGAGGGTTTGGTTGTGATCCGCCTCGTTGTTGTTTATATACGAATATACATGAATCGTAGGCGGGTTTTCGTGTATTCCAATTCCGTATTCATTTAGAAATGGTTGTGATTGTATTCTTCGAATCGTTAGGTTCGGTTTCATTGGTTCCTAGCGTTCATCGGTGACTTTCCTTTCCGTTCGTTGCGTCGTCAATAATTCAAGGCAAGTACATGTATTACATTCCGTTATGTGCGTATGATTTTGATGCGAATGATGTAAATGGTTTTATTGAACGAATGTGATTGTTTCTCTTCCACAGGGATGGCGTGTGGCCTGCGGGGGCCGATACTAATGGGTACGGCCACGGAAGTGGACTTGGGTGCGTGTGTTGATGTTCTTCCACCTGGGGACGGTTCGACGGGACCTCTGGGGGCCGATACTAATGGGTACGGCCGTGGAAGTGGTTTCTCCCTTGGGGACGGTCTGACGGGACCTCTGGGGACCGATACTAATGGGTACGGTCGCGAGTTACCAAGCGTGGATAAATGTGATGTGGGAAACCTGTTATTATACTGTTTTGGTGTTAATGTGATATTCCGGAATATTGGTTTTCAAAATGACTTTCCTAGCGATTTATTTGCGTTGAATCGTGTATGTATATAATGTTGTGTAATTATATACTTGCACTAGCTATTCGAATGCTAACCCCTTAAATGGGGGAAATGCGTCTTATGCATTTCAGGTACCGGGAAGGCTGAGGGGCAGTACGGACACGCACGCGAAGGATGGGCTGGCTTGATGATGTGGCTCGAGTCTGCATTTTTATGTTTTGTCATTGCATTGTCGAGTATTGAAGTTAGACTGTCTGTTTTGAGGCTTGGTTTAAGTCCCCTGCGTGGGCAATAAATTGGTATTTAACCTCTGTTCATGTATTACGTTAAAAATATTTTGGCCGAGGCCACGACCTTATTTACTTTTGAGTGCATTATTCGGGACTACATTGTGGTTTATATGTCATGTGTTAGCCTGGTAGACCTCACGAGGGTTCTACGGCGTGTAATATCCTGATTGTGAATTGGTGTGTTACATTTATGGTATCGAGCTTAGGTTTTGAATACCTAGCCGCTTGGTGAATTTTGGGTGCATCAAGTTGCGTCATTAGAGTCACCATTGAGCCTAATATCATCATGCTACCATCTTTTCGTGCGACCCGTGTCGTAAGTCTCCTCGAACTCTTATATCTCTCGTAATTCGCTTTCTTGCTACTGCTCGGAATCGTGACTTGTGTTACCAACTTTGTGAATTGTGAATCTTTACGATCTTGTCCTTTTCTTATTTTCCTTCGATGTTGAGAGGTCGTGGTAGACCGGCTAGGGACGCGGCCGAGGCCGTGGTCGGGTACCGATAATGAGGAGGGCTCACTTTCTCCCTCTGCGACTCGGCCTCTCACTCAAGGCCGCGGGTAATAATGCCGACGCTGGCTACCGCTGCATTTCACAGCTAGTAGCCCATCTTGCTCGATAGCTCAGGTGGACGCTTAATCCGCCCCGACACCGAAGAGGAAGCTAGTAAGTGGCTTCAGACGGTGTCCAAGATGCACCCTCCTCGTTTCTCGGATCTTCCGACTCCTCGGTTGGGAGAATTGGCTCTTCGATTGTCCAGACCTTTGATGCCGTAGCTTGTCCCAAGACAAGGGTACATATTGCCCAAGACTCCCGGATAAAGAAGTCGCGGAGTGGTGGGAGGTCGTTGCGCCAGAGATCGTCGGGCCACTTGGGAGGAGTTCAGGCCGCTATGGAAGGAAGAATATTGCCCACCGCCGCTAAGGAGCGCAGACTGTGGAGTTCTTCACCGCTACACCTCAGATGTGCCTATTTCTCGTGCCATCATTTCTTACAATCAGCTTGGGCTTCGTGAGGGATCAAGTGAGAACGGAGGCCGATAAAATCCGATACTTCAATATGCGCATGAAGCCGCATATTAGGCAGTATGGCGCCGCTCATGTGTGCCACTTTGAAGGAATACTGTGATCGCGCCCGCGATCGAGATGGTCCGTCCTAATCGAGTCGGTTTAAGCTAAGAAGGTAAGACTACCGGCGGGTTCTCGGCAGAAGGTGGCCGGCCAAGTCTCGCTCGCTCCTACACCAGTGGAAGAGGCCGTTTCATCGTGCAGTGGATCCCAGGGTAACCGTTCGGTCCAGTCTGTGGCACCTGGCGGGAGAGTTTGTTTTAATTGCAGTCAGCCCGAGCACGTTATGAAGGATTGCCCATTTCCGTTAGTTGCTTGCTTTACTTGCGGACAGACCGGACATAGGGCAGCTCATTGTGAGAGGGCCACCAGGGCCGCTAGAGTTCCGACTACCACTACCGATCAGAAGGATCACAGTTTTCTAGCCACTCATGTTTCGCAGGGTTCGGGTTGTGGTAGGGGTCGAGGTCAGCCGGATCACCGTGCAGCCTCGAGTTCGGGTTCAGTTCACCCCCGGTTGTAACAAATGAGGCGCACAGAGGAGGCGGACATTCCGGTGGCGTCAGGTACCACTCAGATCCTTACTCATCCAGTTTCCGTGCTTTTTGATTCGGGTGCTACTCATTCCTTTATTGCGTCGGATTGTGTGAATCGTATTGGCTTTAACTGCTTGTTTGAATGTGAACCGTTTGTGGTGGGTACGCCTAGCGGGGATCGCATGGTTGGGGACCGGGAAGTTAGGGATTGCCCTGTGAGGATCGGGAGCCGAGACTGGCCCTCGAACCTCATTGTTATCGACCTCAAGGGTGAGGATTTAATATTCGGGGACGATTGGTTAGAGCGTCACGGTGCTATCATGAACTATCGGACTCGTTCTATCTCGATCGTGGCCGAGGATGGCACCGAGCATACTCTCTTACCGTAGTCTGGTAAATCGGGAGCGTGATTAACGCCTTGAAGGCGATAAAACTTCGAACCAGGTTGTTTCGCATCGTGTTACGCTCGAAGGCGGAAGATGGTGGAGTTGACATGTCGTCAATTCCAGCTTGTTGGTGAGTATCCCGATGTTTTCCTGCACGACTTACGGGGTTACCACCGCAGCGAGAGGTGGAGTTTCCTATCGATCTTGAGCCGAATGCCTCCTATTTCTCGAGCACCGTACCGTATGGCACCGTCGGAGATGTTTGAGTTGAAGAACCAGTTGGGAGAATTGTTAGATAAAGGGTACATTCGACCGAGCGCATCGCCTTGGGGTGCGCCCGTACTTTTCGTTAAGCAGAAAGATGGGTCGCTTCGTTTATGCATCGATTTTCGAGAATTAAACAAGTTGACCATCAAAAATAAATACCCTTTGCCCAGGATTGACGATTTGTTTGATCAGCTGCAGGGGGCGACAGTCTTTTCGAAGATTGATTTGTGATCGGGCTACTACCAGTTGAGAATCCGGGACGTCGATATTCCGAAAGCTGCCTTTCGGACGAGATATGGCCACTACGAGTTTGTGGTTATGCCTTTCGGGCTAACCAATGCCCCAGCAGTGTTCATGCAGTTGATGAACAAAGTTTTCATTGAGTATCTAGACAAATTCGTAGTCGTTTTTATCGACGATATTCTTATCTATTCACGGAATCGGGAGGAGCACGCCTTTCATCTCCGGATTGTATTAGACACTTTGAGGACTGAGCAGTTGTACGCGAAGTTCTCTAAGTGTGAGTTTTGGCTCGAGGAAGTGACGTTCCTCGGGCATGTGATTTCAGCAGAGGGAATTCGAGTAGATCCGCAGAAGATAGAGGCAGTGATGGCTTGGGAGCCGCCTAAGAATGTGAAGGAGGTGAGGAGTTTTCTGGGTCTTGCCGGCTATTACCGCAGATTCGTTGAGGGATTTTCTAAGATCGCTAGACCACTCACTCAGTTGCTCCAGCAAACTCAGAAGTTCGAGTGGACTGCAGACAGGCAGGACAGCTTTGACGAGTTAAAGAGACGTCTGACTACCGCACCCGTTTTAGCATTGCCTCAGGGAAACGAGGACTTCGTAGTGTATAGTGATGATTCGGGCCTTGGTCTAGGATGTGTTTTTATGCAGAGAGATAGAGTCATTGCTTATGCGTCCCGCCAGTTGAAACCTTACGAGGTGAATTATCCCACGCACGATTTGGAGTTAGATGCGGTCGTTTTCGCCTTAAAGATCTGGAGGCATTATCTTTATGGGTCGTCTTGTAAGATTTTTACGGATCATAAGAGCTTGAAGTATATCTTCAGTCAGAAAGAATTGAATATGAGACAGCGTAGGTGGTTGGAACTAATTAAAGATTACGACCTCGAGATACTTTACCATCCGGGTAAGGCTAACATAGTGGCTGATCCGTTGAGCCGGAAGCCGATGGCGTTGCAGATGTTAGAGGTACTTACACCACAGAGTAGGATCCAGTGGGATTTTATTTGTCAGGATATCGAGGTTTGGGTTCAGGGGATTCAGGGTCAGTTATGTACGTTAGAGATCACTTCGTCCTTGACTGATGATATCAAGGCGAAGCAGTATGATGATCCGTTTTTGGTCCAGTTGAGGGAGGATGTGAGGAAGGGGAAAGCCCTTGGATTTGTGGTTCACGATGATGGAGTTTTGAGGTTTCGCGGCAGACTTTGTGTACCGAGTGATATTGAGCTGAGACAGAAAATCTTGAGTGAAGCTCATGCTACACCTTACTCCATACATCCTGGTACGAGTAAAATGTACAAGGATGTGAGGAGCAACTACTGGTGGAGTAATTTGAAGACAGACGTTAGTGAGTTTGTGTCGAGGTGTCTGACCTGTCAGCAGGTTAAGATCGAGCATCAGCGACCCGCGGGGCTGTTATGACCACTTCCTATTCCGGAGCGGAAATGGGAGGACATTTCTATGGATTTCATTACCGGTATGCCTAAGACTCGGACGGGAATGAACATGATTTGGGTCGTTGTTGATCGACTAACCAAATCAGCTCATTTTCTAAGTATTAAGGACACTTGGGGGCCGGAGAGGCTTGCACGAGTGTTTGTTGCGGAAATAGTGAGATTGCATGGGACCCCTAAGAGTATTGTTTCGGATCGTGATGGCCGGTTCATATCACATTTTTGGCAGGCCGTTCATAGAGCTTTGGGAACCGTGTTGAGACTTAGTACATCCTACCACCCTCGAGACAGACGGATACCGAGCGGACGATACAGAAGCTAGAGGATATGTTACGAGCCTGTGCTTTAGATTGGAAGGATGATTGGGAGACACACTTGCCGTTGATCGAGTTCACGTACAACAATAGTTGGCATGCCTCGATCAAAATGGCACCATTCGAAGCGTTGTATGGGAGGAGGTGCAGATCGCCGTTGTGTTGGGATGATACGTATGAGCTAATCGGTACCGAGCCCGACATGATAGTTGAGACGAGGGAGAAGGTTACCTTGATTCGTGGTAGATTGCTGACGGCCCAGAGTCGGCAGAAGTCTTATGCCGATACACGTCGCCGACCGTTGGAGTTTGAGGTGGGAGATCACGTCTTGCTTAAGGTGTCGCCGACACGGTGAGTTTACCGCTTCGGTCGGAAGGGTAAACTTAGTCCGAGATATATCGGGCCGTTTGAGATTTTAGATAGAGTTGGAGAGCTTGCGTATCGGTTAGGCTTGCCGCCGTCCCTGATCCACGTGCATAACGTATTTCATGTTTCCCAGCTTAGGAAGTACGTATCGAACCCTAGCCATATTATTGATTTTGGAGAGATCGAGTTGGGGCCCGACATTACCTTCTAGGAGTGGCCGATTCAGATCTTAGAGCATCGAGTGAAGCAACTATGGCACAAAACCATTCCTTTGGTCAAAGTGCAGTGGTCGAGGCATGGATCCGAGGAAGCCACGTGGGAAACGGAGGAGAGTATGAGGTCGAGATACCCCGAGTTATTCGTGTTGTAAGTTTCGGGACGAAACTTATTTTTAGGGGGAGATAATGTAATATCCGGTATTTTTCTTTCCCTTGTATTTTCATTTTTGGTATATTTCTCGGTCATAGTGACCCCCGTGTATCTTCAAAGATGTCCTTCCGTCATCCGTTGAACTATAATCTCGTTATTGTTTATTGTTTCAACTTTCCTCATATGAGTTCGACTTTGTTAGATCACCATTAATTTTTGGTAACTCCAAAAATTCTAAATCTTGCAATATTATAGAGCATCGAGTTAGCTTTCCAATGGTTCAAACGGTGAGTCAATCGAGTCCGTACGAGAGAGTTATGGTCGTTTCGGTTTTTGGCGATCACCGCCGACTCGGTCGTGTCGTCCGACACGGCCCGTGCTGCACTCGTCCGAAATGCCGAAGTTTCGCCGACCGAACTCGGCCGTGACATCCGACACGGCCCGTGCGTACTCTTCCGGATAAGCCTAAACGATCGCTGACACGCCCGACCGTGTTCCGTGACACGGTCGAGTCATGCCGAAGTCGGCCGTCGGACGGGTCGCTATCGGAGGCCCTCGCCGCCGCGACCGTGTCAAGCAGACACGGTCGAGTCCTGTCGGCCAGGCGACACGACCATGCCGATCGGCACGGGCCGTGTCCGGCAGCAAGAAACCCCTATAAAAGGCCCCGCAAACGCTTTTTCTTGCCATTTTTCACCTTCTTCTTCTCCTCTTCCGCACTGGGCGTGTTCTAAGCTTGAAGCCATGTTGTTTAACAACATATCCATGGAGTTCTTGAGGTTATATCATCAATAATCCGTCTGATATCATCCCTTGATCCAAATAATCAAGGTTAGATCTTTAGAACCCTACTTTTGGTAAAATTGAGATTTTCGTGTTTTTGTCCGATTCGTTCGCTTTTGTTGATTAATTCATGATGAATATGATTAATCTTGTTGATATTCTTAGTTTCCCTACGGATTCATGGTATATTTCGTGATTTTTACGGAATCGAGAGGGTTTGGTTGTGATCCGCCCTCGTTGTTGTTTATATACGAATATACATGAATCGTAGGCGGGTTTTCGGGTGTATTCCAATTCCGTATTCATTTAGAAATGGTTGTGATTATATTCTTCGAATCGTTAGGTTCGGTTTCATTGGTTCCTAGCGTTCATCGGTGACTTTCCTTTCCGTTCGTTGCGTCGTCAATAATTCAAGGCAAGTACATGTATTACATTCCGTTATGTGCGTATGATTTTGATGCGAATGATGTAAATGGTTTTATTGAACGAATGTGATTGTTTCTCTTCCACCTGGGGATGGCGTGTGGCCTCTGGGGGCCGATACTAATGGGTACGGCCACGGAAGTGGACTTGGGTGCGTGTGTTGATGTTCTTCCACCTGGGGACGGTTCGACGGGACCTCTGGGGGCCGATACTAATGGGTACGGCCGTGGAAGTGGTTTTGTAACACCCCCAGGATATCCGAGGTATATTACAGCGCCGTGAATCCCTATATGGGACCCACCAGGCTGAACAGCATCATACACAACGACTCACAGAAACGATAAAATAACACCACATCATAAAGACGCAAAACAGAACAATCCACCCGGTTCAACCGGTCAATAGAACATCATCATCCAACACAACATAAACACAACAATACAATCTGGACGAACAAGAACTCTTAAGTACTCGAGTACAGCTATTAGTTCAAAAGCCATAAAAGATGAAAAGACAAAAAGACATCTCTTATGCACAATCATCACGCATGGCCATCATCCGTGTACTGGTCCAGCGCCCGCTCGTCTCGATGAACCCGACTGAAATTCATAAAGCGAATTTCCCGAAACGGGTCCCCAGAGGGGTTAGCAATTACGCTAGTACAAGTAACCAAATGAACATTTTACATCTTACACATATAGTAATGCATGCCATCAAGAAAATCATAATTTCCAAAACGCTCATTTCCGAAAATGCCAATATCAAATCACATTTGTAAAAATGCACCACAATTAACCGCGGACCCACAGCTTCGTGGATCCCTACCGAGACCCCGTCGGATCTAACCCGTAGTGGTTAAAAGCAACTCGCGGTTCCACAGCTTCGTGGAGCCCTACCGAGACCCCGTCGGGTCTAACCCGTAGTGAGTATACACAGACACACACAATTCCCATACAATACTACTATGTCAAGATCGTAAGTTCATAAGGATACTTGCCTCGATTAATTAGACGATGAAACGAACGGAACGGAAGAGTTGAACACGACCGCAAGGAACCGGCGGAAATGAACCTAACGATTCGAATAGCACAATCACAACCATTTCTAAACGAGTACGGAAATGGAATACACCCGGAAACCCGCCTACGATTCATGTATATTCGTATACAAACAACAATGAGGGCGGACCACAACCGAACCCTCTCGATTCCAAAAAAAATCACGAAATATACCATGAATCCGTAGGGAAACTAAGAATACCAACAAGAATAATCATATTCATCATGAATCCATCAACGAAACGGAAAGAATCGGACAAAACCCCAAAATCCCCAATTATCCAAAAAGGTAGGGTTTCAAGAGACATTACCTTGAGTGATTCAAGTGTTAAGATCCGTAGAACACGCGTTAGATTGATTATCCGAGCCTCACAACCGAAAAGAAATGATGAAAATCGACCCCCGGATGAAGAACTCTCTCCCTCTCTATCTCTCTCTCTCGCGACTCGGTGGAAAAAAATGGGAAAGAATGAGCTATTCACGCTCAAAACCACATTTATAGTGCAACACACAGAGTTTATCGCCGCCTATCGGCCGATAGCCCAACCGATAGTCAGACGGAATGCCGGGCAAGAGGGTCTATCGACCCCCTTATCGGCCGAAAGGCTACCGGAAGTTCGAAGGTGAAGAAATTTACATATCGGGCCTATCGGCCGATAGGCCAACCGATACCCATACGGGATGCCGTGAGAGTCTATCGCCCCCTATCGGCCGAAAGGCTCCCGGGAGTGCTCGGCCAAAAGCGAAACGACCATAACTCTCTCGTCCGACTCCGATTGACTCACCGTTTGAACCATTGGAAAGCTAATTCGATGTTCTATAATATTGCAAAGATTTATAATTTTTGGAGTCACCAAAAATTAATGATGATCTAACAAAGTCGAACTCATGCGAGGAAAGTTGAAACAACGAACAATAACGAGAGTACAATTCAACAATTGACAGGAAGGACATCTTGAAGATACATGTGGGTCACTATGACCGAGAAATATACCCAAAAATGAAAATACAAGGGAAAGAAAATACCGGATATTACATTCTACCCCTCTAAAAATAAGTTTAGTCCCGAAACTTAAGAAACAAACAACTCGGGGTACCTAGCACACATGCTATCCTCGGTTTCCCAAGTTGCCTCCTCGACACCGTGTCTCGACCATTGCACCTTGACCAAAGGTATGGTCTTATGCCTCAATTGTTTCTCACGATGTTCCAAAATCTTCAAAGGGCGCTCTTGAAAGTAACATCTTGACAATATCAATGTCGCCATAATCGATGACGTGACTTGGATCCGGAACTTATTTCCTCAACTGGGAATCTTGAAAATTGCTATGAACTTGACTCAAGGTGGAGGTAACGCCAAACGGTACGCTAATTCACCGACTCGCTCGAGAATCTCAAAGGGTCCAATAAATCTCGCTCCTTTCCTTTCTTCCCAAAACGAAAAACTCCTTCGTCGGCGACACCTTTAGCAAAACGTGGTCTCCCACCTCGAATTCCAAAGGTCGACGACGGACGTCGGCATATGATTTCGGCCGACTGGGCGATCAACATCCGTTCTCGAATTAACTCTATCTTCCGCCTCGTCTCTAAAACGACATCCGTCTCGGTCCCGACTAAATCGCACGCCTCATACCAAAAAATCGTCGATCCACATCGTCGCCCATAAAGTGCCTCATACGGTGCCATCTCGATCGACGCGTGCCAACTATTGTTGTACGTGAATTCGATCAATGGCAAATGCTCCTCCCAGTCACTACTCCAATCGAGGGCACAAGCACGCAACATGTCCTCGAATGTCTGGATAGTGCGTTCCGACTGTCCATCTGACTGGGGATGAAAAGAGGTACTCAATCGCATCCGGGTTCCTATCGCCTTATGCAACGCCTGCCTGTAGTGCGATACAAAACGGCCGTCACGATCCGAAACAATAGACTTCGGAGTACCGTGAAGTCTCACGATCTGCGCAATAAACACACGAGCTAACTTCTCCGGGCCCCAAGTGTCCTTGATGCCCAGAAAATGTGCCGACTTGGTCAGGCGATCAACAATCACCCATACCATATTCATGCCCGACCTCGATCTCGGCAAACTCGTAACGAAATCCATCGATATATCTTCCCATTTCCATTCCGGAACGGGAAGTGACTGCAATAACCCAGCCGGTCGCTGATGCTCGATTTTGACCTGCTGGCAAGTCAAACATCTCGCCACAAACTGTGCGACTTCCTCCTTCATATCATTCCACCAGAAGTTCCTCCTCAGGTCCTTGTACATCTTACTCGTACTCAGATGAACGGAATAAGGTGTAGCATGGGCCTCCCGTAAAATACTGTCTCAACTCGAGTCGTTCGGCACACAAAGCCGACTGAATCTCAAAACGCCATCCTCGTGAATCACAAACCCGGAGACTTTCCTTTAAGAACGTTCTCTCGGATTTGAGTAATCATCGGATCCTCTAATTGCTTGATTTAATTTCATCGATCAAAGACAGCGAAATTTCTAAGGCACAAAGTTGCCCAACAGATCCAGCAAAGAAACCTCAACATCTAACCCGATCAAAGCCCGCCGAAGCTCGATCCGAGGCGTAAGGACCTCAAGCGTTCGCAACGCAATCGGTTTCGACTCAAGGCGTCGGCCACGACATTCGCCTTACCGGATGATAAAGGATTTCGAGGTCATAATCCTTAATCAACTCTAACCACCTCCTCTCGCCTCATATTCAACTCTCGTTGAGTAAATATGTACTTGAGACTTTTATGATCGGTAAAAATCGACATGCGAGCCGAAAAGATAGTGACGCCAAATCTTGAGTGCAAAGACAACCGCCGCTAACTCCAAATCGTGAGTAGGGTAGTTAAGCTCATATGGCCTCAACTGTCTCGACGCATAGGCAATGGTCTTGCCGTCCGCATCAATACGCACCCAAGGCCCCGACCGAAGCATCGCTATAAACGGCAAAACCCTCGTTGCCACATGGCAATGCCAAAACCGGGCTGAAGTCAAACGCCTCTTCAGCCTCCTCAAAACTCGATCGCCTCTCATCGGTCCGCATTTAACTTCTCGGATTTCGAGCAATCGGTAAGTGGTCGAGCTAGTTTTGAGAAACCTCACGAACCTACGGTAGTAGCCACCAAACCCAAGAAACTACGGACCTCCTTCACATTTGTGGGCGATGCCCAATCCAACACCGCCTCAATTTTCTCGGATCTACTCGAACTCCCCTACCGAAATCACGTGGCCCAAAAACATCACTTCTTTCACAGAACTCACATTTCGAGAACTTCGCATAGAGTTGCTCGGCCCTCAAAATGTCTAACACTATCCGCAAATGATGGGCATGCTCTTCCTCGTTCCTCGAATAAATAAGAATATCGTCAATGAAGACGACGACACACCTATCCAAATACTCGATAAAGACTTTGTTCATCAATTGCATGAACACCGCCGGCGCGTTAGTTAACCCGAAAGGCATAACTACAAACTCATAATGTCCGTATCTCGTCCGAAAAGCTGTTTTGACGTCGGACTCCCTCACCCGGAGCCGATAGTACCCCGATCTCAAATCAATCTTCGAGAATACCGAAGCTCCCTGCAACTGGTCGAACAAGTCGTCAATCCTCGGCAAAGGATACTTGTTCTTGATGGTCACCTTGTTTAGTTCGCGATAGTCGATACACAAACGTAGCGAACCATCCTTCTTCCGCACAAACAGGACCGGTGCGCCCCAAGGCGAGGCGCTCGGTCGAACATACCCCGACTCAAGAAGCTCACCCAACTGCTTCTTCAACTCGGACATCTCTGAAGGTGCCATGCGATAGGGCGCCTTTGAGATAGGGGCCGCACCCGGCTCTAACTCTATAGTGAACTCGACCTCTCGGTCGGTGGTAATCCGGTAACTCGTCAGAAAACATCAGAAATTCATTAACGATTGGAATCGACGAAAGCTCGACTCCACCACTCTCCGCCTTCAAGGCATAGCACCAATAACCGACACCCCTTTCGCAGGAGACTCATCGCCTTCAAGGCATTAATAACGACTGTTTCCCCTCTTTCGCCCGCGAAAGAGTGCTCGTTGCCGTCCTCGGCTAACATAGTGATGATCCTCGTGCGGTAGTTCATGATCGCACCATGCCGCTCGAGCCAATCATCACCAAGAATCAAATCCTCACCCTCGATACTCACAACAATAAGATTAGAGGGCCAAGTCCTCTCACAAATAAGTACAGAGCGCCTCGAACCTCCCGATCACCAACGATCCTATCGCCGCTAGGAAGCTTAACGATGAAGGGTTCACAAGGCGTCAAACGGTCGAGACTCAAACGACGCACACAATCCAGAGATATGAACGAATGCGTAGCGCCTAATCGAAAAGCACACCGACAGATGAGAAAGAATATAAACGGTACTGCCGCCACGGTAGCCACTGGATCATCGGCTCTCCGCATCTCATAGACACGCGGATGGGCGGAGCCGACACTGGAAGCTCCCCCTTAGAGGGCTGACCCCGACCTCTCCCGACTAGTACTCGGCGGAGACCGAGGAGCAAACGATCTCCGATTCACACTTGGTTCCCTAGGCTGGAATGGAAGCCCGGCACCAAGAATTTTCTCTCTCTCGGCACAGAAGCGGCCTTGTGGCCGGTGGCCACACTGATTACACGTCGGCAAAGGGTTCGGACAAACACGACCGATGTGGCCCGCACGACCACAATTGAAACACTTCGCATCACGAAAAGGAGTACCGGTAGTTCCACGAGGACCCCAGTGAACGAGCTGGACCACCGCCGGCGGGGAAGTTAGCAGATTGGGATCTCTGTGACCCCCACTCTTGTGGCCCGAAAAGTTCCCAACGGACTTCGCTTCTTACTCTCGCGGCCGCCTCACTCGCCGTCACCGACATATCATACGCAAGGGCCCTACTCTGATAATCCTTCAATGTAGTGCATACGAGCCCCGACATGTAGTCCCGAATCGGCAACTTCATCCGTCTGGAGAAATGGAAAATCTTGTCACTCTCCTCGACAACTTGGGTCTTCACAAAACCCGATTCTTTGTTAAAATCAGCAATGGCTTGAGCTACGGGATATCCCGTGGTTGAGCATCATAAAAGCATGTACCCGAGCACGTCTGATCGGCCACGGCAATATTCGATCTCCATCAACTCTTGAAACTCACCCACGAAGCAAAGATGGTCTTTGGGCCCAACGGCCTCCCACCGGTCCGTAGCGTCCCCGGTGAGAAAATATTGAGCAATAGGGACTCTACGTTCCTCGGGACGATTAGTGGCAACGAAGACCTTAGATATCTCCTTAATCCACCCTTCCCAGCCCATCGGGTCGAAGCTCCCGAAAACCGAGGAGGATGCATCTTGATGACATCTTGGAGCCAACGATCCGCTCCTCCCGATTAGCGTGGGCCTCGATCCGGTTCGAACCGCCCGAGCTATCGCCGCCATTTGGTTCACCATCTGTTGCATAACGGCCGCGATACCAAGATCGCACGCTCCGAGAAGAAGCATGGCTATGACGGCCGCGGTGCCACGGCCTCAAGATCGTGACGTGGCCGCCCACCGGCCCCCACGTCCCGGCCGCGTCGACCACGACCGCGACCACGACCTCTTCCAAAGATCCATACCGGAGTTAAATAAGTAGCAAAAGCCATACGAGGATCAAGACAAGAAAAGAACAATCACAAGTCGAGAATCAAGGGTGCGATACAAGGAATTAATGAACAGAGGAAAGAAAACTTACGACACCGGTAGTACCAGGAATCATGGCAGCGTGACGATGATGTGCAAAACCAAACACCACAAGACCCAATAAACCAACAAGCCTAGGTATCCATAAACCTAGAGCTCCGATACCATTTTACGTAACACCCCGGGATATCCGAGGTATATTACAGCGCCGTGAATCCCTATATGGGACCCACCAGCCGAACAAAGATCATACACAACGACTCACGAAACGATAAAATAACACCACGTCATAAAGACGCAAAATGAACAATCCACCCGGTTCAACCGGCCAATAGAACATCATCATCCAACACAACATAAACACAACAATACAACTGACGAACAAGAACTCTTAAGTACTCGAGTTGACTATTAGTTCAAAAGCCATAAAAGATGAAAAGACAAAAAGACATCTCTTATGCACAATCATCACGCATGGCCATCATCCGTGTCTTGGTCAGTAGCTGCGTCTCGATGAACCCGACCTGAAATTCATAAAACGAATTTCCCAAACGGGTCCCCAGAGGGGTTAGCAATTACGCTAGTACAAGTAACCAAATGAACATTTTACATCTTACACATATAGTAATGCATGCCATCAAGAAAATCATAATTTCCAAAACGCTCATTTCCGAAAATGCCAATATCAAATCACATTTGTAAAAATGCACCACAATTAACCGCGGACCCACAGCTTCGTGGATCCCTACCGAGACCCCGTCGGATCTAACCCGTAGTGGTTAAAAGCAACTCGCGGTTCCACAGCTTCGTGGAGCCCTACCGAGACCCCGTCGGGTCTAACCCGTAGTGAGTATACACACACACACACAATTCCCATACAATACTACTATGTCAAGATCGTAAGTTCATAAGGATACTTGCCTCGATTAATTAGACGATGAAACGAACGGAACGGAAGAGTTGAACACGACCGCAAGGAACCGCGAAATGAACCTAACGATTCGAATAGACAATCACAACCATTTCTAAACGAGTACGGAAATGGAATACACTGAAACCCGCCTACGATTCATGTATATTCGTATACAAACAACAACGAGGGCGGACCACAACCGAACCCTCTCGATTCCAAAAAAATCACGAAATATACCATGAATCCGTAGGGAAACTAAGAATACCAACAAGAATAATCATATTCATCATGAATCCATCAACGAAACGGAAAGAATCGGACAAAACCCCAAAATCCCCAATTATCCAAAAAGGTAGGGTTTCAAGAGACATTACCTTGAGTGATTCAAGTGTTAAGATCCGTAGAACACGCGTTAGATTGATTATCCGAGCCTCACAACCGAAAAGAAATGATGAAAATCGACCCCGGATGAAGAACTCTCTCCCTCTCTATCTCTCTCTCTCGCGACTGGGAAAAAATGGGAAAGAATGAGCTATTCACGCTCAAAACCACATTTATAGTGCAACACAGAGAGCCTATCGGCCGCCTATCGGCCGATAGCCCAACCGATAGTAAATGCGGAATGCAGAGGGTCTATCGACCCCCTTATCGGCCGAAAGGCTACCGGAAGTTCGAAGGTGAAGAAATTTACATATCGCCGGCCTATCGGCCGATAGGCCCAACCGATACCCATACGGGATGCCGGCAGAGAGTCTATCGGCCCCTATCGGCCGAAAGGCTCCCGGGAGTGCTCGCCAAAACTCGAAACGACCATAACTCTCTCGTCGACTCCGATTCACTCACCGTTTGAACCATTGGAAAGCTAATTCGATGTTCTATAATATTGCAAGATTTATAATTTTGGAGTCACCAAAAATTAATGATGATCTAACAAAGTCGAACTCATGCGAGGAAAGTTGAAACAACGAACAATAACGAGAGTACAATTCAACAATTGACAGGAAGGACATACCGAAAGATACATGTGGGTCACTATGACCGAGAAATATACCCAAAATGAAAATACAAGGGAAAGAAAATACCGGATATTACATTCTACCCTCTAAAAATAAGTTTAGTCCGAAACTTAAGAAACAAACAACTGGGGTACCTAGCACACATGCTATCCTGTTTCCCAAGTTGCCTCCTCGACACCGTGTCTCGACCATTGCACCTTGACCAAAGGTATGGTCTTATGCCTCAATTGTTTCTCACGATGTTCCAAAATCTTCAAAGGGCGCTCTTGAAAGTAACATCTTCACAGAATATCAATGTCGCCATAATCGATGACGTGACTAGGATCCTAACATATTTCCTCAATCGGGAAACATGAAAAATGCTATGAACATGACTCAAGGCCGGAGGTAACGCCAAACGGTACGCTAATTCACCGACTCGCCGAGAATCTCAAAGGGTCCAATAAATCTCGGGCTCGGCTTTCCTTTCTTCCCAAAACGAAAAACTCCCTTCGTCGGCGACACCTTTAGCAAAACGTGGTCTCCCACCTCGAATTCCAAAGGTCGACGACGGACGCCGGCATATGATTTACATCGACTGGGCGCCAACATCCGTTCTCGAATTAACTCTATCTTCCGCCTCGTCTCTAAAACGACATCCGGCTCGGTCCCGACTAAGTCGGACGCCTCATTCCAACAAATCGGCGATCGACATCGCCGCCATAAAGTGCCTCATACGGTGCCATCTCGAATCGACGCGTGCCAACTATTGTTGTACGTGAATTCGATCAATGGCAAATGCTCCTCCCAAGTCACTACTCCAATCGAGGGCACAAGCACGCAACATGTCCTCGAATGTCCGGATAGTGCGTTCCGAGTCCCATCCGATCGGGATGAAAAGAGGTACTCAAACGCAACCGGTACCTAACGCCTTATGCACCGCCCGGAAGTGCGATACAAAGCGGCCGTCACGATCCGAAACAATAGACTTGAGTACCGTGAAGTCTCACGATCTGCGCAATAAACACACGAGCTAACTTCTCCGGCCCCAAGTGTCCTTGATGCCCGGAAAATGTGCCGACTTGGTCGCGATCAACAATCACCCATACCATATTCATGCCCGACCTCGATCTCGGCAAACTCGTAACGAAATCCATCGATATATCTTCCCATTTCCATTAGGAGCGGAAGTGACCGCAATAACCAGCCGGTGGCCGATGCTCGATTTTGACACTGGCAAGTCAAACATCTCGCCACAAAGCGTGCGACTTCCTCCTTCATATCATTCCACGAAGTTCCTCCTCGTGTCCTTGTACATCTTACTCGTACGGGATGAACGGAATAAGGTGTAGCATGGGCCTCCCGTAAAATACTCTGTCTCAACTCCGAGTCGTTCGGCACACAAAGCCGACTGGAATCTCAAAACGCCATCCTCGTGAATCACAAACCCAGGAGACTTTCCTTTAAGAACGTTCTCTCGGATTTGAGTAATCATCGGATCCTCTAATTGCTTGATTTAATTTCATCGATCAAAGACGACGAAATTTCTAAGGCACAAAGTTGCCCAACAGATCCGAGCGGCAAAACCTCAACATCTAACCCGATCAAAGCCCGCCGAAGCTCGGATCGAGGCGTAAGGACCTCAAGCGTTCGCAACGCAATCGGTTTCCGACTCAAGGCGTCGGCCACGACATTCGCCTTACCCGGATGATAAAGGATTTCGAGGTCATAATCCTTAATCAACTCTAACCACCTCCTCTGCCTCATATTCAACTCTCGTTGAGTAAATATGTACTTCAGACTTTTATGATCGGTAAAAATCTGACATGCAGAGCCGAAAAGATAGTGACGCCAAATCTTGAGTGCAAAGACAACCGCCGCTAACTCCAAATCGTGAGTAGGGTAGTTAAGCTCATATGGCCTCAACTGTCTCGACGCATAGGCAATGGTCTTGCCGTGCTGCATCAATACGCACCCAAGGCCCTGACCCGAAGCATCGCTATAAACGGCAAAACCCTCGTTGCCACATGGCAATGCCAAACCGGGCTGAAGTCAAACGCCTCTTCACTCCTCAAAACTCGACGCCTCTCATCGGTCCGCATTTAACTTCTCGATTACGGAGCAATCTGTGTAAGTGGTCGAGCTAGTTTTGAGAAACCCTCGGCGAACCTACGGTAGTAGCCACCAAACCCAAGAAACTACGGACCTCCTTCACATTTGTGGCGATGCCCAATCCAACACCGCCTCAATTTTCGCGGATCTACTCGAACTCCCAATTTGAAATCACGTGGCCCAAAAACATCACTTCTTTCGGCCGGAACTCACATTTCGAGAACTTCGCATAGAGTTGCTCGGCCCTCAAAATGTCTAACACTATCCGCAAATGATGGGCATGCTCTTCCTCGTTCCTCGAATAAATAAGAATATCGTCAATGAAGACGACGACACACCTATCCAAATACTCGATAAAGACTTTGTTCATCAATCGCATGAACACCGCCGCGCGTTAGTTAACCCGAAAGGCATAACTACAAACTCATAATGTCCGTATCTCGTCCGAAAAGCTGTTTTGATGCGTCGGACTCCCTCACCCGAGTGATAGTACCCCGATCTCAAATCAATCTTCGAGAATACCGAAGCTCCACGCAACCGGTCGAACAAGTCGTCAATCCTCGGCAAAGGATACTTGTTCTTGATGGTCACCTTGTTTAGTTCGCGATAGTCGATACACAAACGTAGCGAACCATCCTTCTTCCGCACAAACAGGACCGGTGCGCCCCAAGGCGAGGCGCTCGGTCGAACATACCCGACTCAAGAAGCTCACCCAACTGCTTCTTCAACTCGGACATCTCTGAAGGTGCCATCCGATAGGGCGCCTTTGAGATAGGGGCCGCACCCGGCTCTAACTCTATAGTGAACTCGACCTCTCGGTCCGGTGGTAATCCCGGTAACTCGTCGGGAAAAACATCGGAAATTCATTAACGATTGGAATCGACGAAAGCTCGACTCCACCACTCTCCGCCTTCAAGGCATAGCACCAATAACCAGTACACCCCTTTCGCGGGAGACTCATCGCCTTCAAGGCATTAATAACGATTCTGGTTTCCCCTCTTTCGCCCGCGAAAGAGTGCTCGGTGCCGTCCTCGGCTAACATAGTGATGATCCTCGTGCGGTAGTTCATGATCGCACCATGCCGCTCGAGCCAATCATCACCAAGAATCAAATCCTCACCCTCGATACTCACAACAATAAGATTAGAGGGCCAAGTCCTCTCACAAATAAGTACAGAGCAGTCTCGAACCTCCTGATCACCAACGATCCTATCGCCGCTAGGAAGCTTAACGATGAAGGGTTCACAAGGCGTCAAACGGTCGAGACTCAAACGACGCACACAATCCAGAGATATGAACGAATGCGTAGCGCCGGAATCGAAAAGCACACTGACAGGATGAGAAAGAATATAAACGGTACCTGTCGCCACGGTAGCCGCTGGATCATCGGCTCTCCGCATCTCATAGACACGCGGATGGGCGGAGCCGACACTGGAAGCTCCCCCCTTAGAGGGCTGACCCCGACTAGTACTCGGCGGAGACTGAGGAGCAAACGATCCCTGATTCACACTTGGTTCCCTAGGCGCTGGAATGGAAGCCCGGGCACCAAGAATTTTCTCTCTCTCGGCACAGAAAGCAGCCTTGTGGCGGTGCAGCCACACCGATTACACGTCAGCCAAGGGTTCGGACCAACACGACTGATGTGGCCCGGACGACCACAAGTGAAACACTTCGCCTCACGAAAAGGAGTACTGGTAGTTCCACGAGGACCCAGTGAACGAAATGGACCACCGCCGGGAAGTTAGCGATTGGGATCTCGCCGACCCCCACTCTTGTGGCGAAAAGTTCCCAACGGACTTACGCTTTACTCTCGCGGGCCGCCTCACTCGCCACCGACATATCATACGCAAGGGCCCTACTCGATAATCCTTCAATGTAGTGCATACGAGCCCCGACATGTAGTCCCGAATCGCAACTTCATCCGTCTGGAGAAATGGAAAATCTTGTCACTCTCCTCGACAAGTTGGGTCTTCACAACACCCGATTCTTTGGTAAAGTGAGCAATGGCTTGAGCTACGGGGAGATCGCGTGGTTGAGCCTCATACATCGCATGTACCCGAGCCTGTCCGATCGCCACGGGCAATATTGATCTCCATCAACTCTTGAAACTCAGCCCACGGCAAAGATGGTCTTTGGGCCCAACGGCCTCCCACCACCCGTAGGCCCCCGGTGAGAAAATATTGAGCAATAGGGACTCTACGTTCCTCGGGACGATTAGTGGCAACGAAGACCTTAGATATCTCCTTAATCCACCCTTCCCGGCCCATCGGGTCCGAAGCTCCCGAAACCGAGGAGGATGCATCTTGATGACATCTTGGAGCCAACGATCCGCTCCTCCCGATTAGCGTGGGCACGATCCGGGTTACGAACCGCCTGAGCTATCGCCGCCATTTGGTTCACCATCTGTTGCATAACGGCCGCGATACCAAGATCGGCACGCCTCGAGAAGAAGCATGGCTATGACGGTCGCCGCGATCGCCGGCCTCGAAGATCGTGACGTGGCCGCCCCACCGGTGCCCCACGTCCCCGGCCGCGTCTACGACCACGACCGCGACCACGACCTCTTCCGGCATCCATACCGGAGTTAAATAAGTAGCAAAAGCCATACGAGGATCGAGACAAGAAAAGAACAATCACAAGTCGAGAATCAAGGGTGCGATACAAGGAATTAATGAACAGAGGAAAGAAAACTTACGGACACCGGTAGTACTGGAATCATGGCGCGTGACGATGATGTGCAAAACCAAACACCACAAGACCCAATAAACCAACAAGCCTAGGAAGCCATAAACCTAGAGCTCCTATACCATTTTCAGTAACACCCCAAGGAAATCCGAGGTATATTACAGCGCCGTGAATCCCTATATGGGACCCACCAGGCTGAACAGCATCATACACAACGACTCACAGAAACGATAAAATAACACCACGTCATAAAGACGCAAACAGAACAATCCACCCGGTTCAACCGGTCAATAGAACATCATCATCCAACACAACATAAACACAACAATACAATCTGGACGAACAAGAACTCTTAAGTACTCGAGTACAGCTATTAGTTCAAAAGCCATAAAAGATGAAAAGACAAAAAGACATCTCTTATGCACAATCATCACGCATGGCCATCATCCGTGTACTGGTCCAGCGCCCGCTCGTCTCGATGAACCTGACCTGAAATTCATAAAACGAATTTCCCCGAAACGGGTCCCCAGAGGGGTTAGCAATTACGCTAGTACAAGTAACCAAATGAACATTTTACATCTTACACATATAGTAATGCATGCCATCAAGAAAATCATAATTTCCAAAACGCTCATTTCCGAAAATGCCAATATCAAATCACATTTGTAAAAATGCACCACAATTAACCGCGGACCCACAGCTTCGTGGATCCCTACCGAGACCCCGTCGGATCTAACCCGTAGTGGTTAAAAGCAACTCGCGGTTCCACAGCTTCGTGGAGCCCTACCGAGACCCCGTCGGGTCTAACCCGTAGTGAGTATACACACACACACACAATTCCCATACAATACTACTATGTCAAGATCGTAAGTTCATAAGGATACTTGCCTCGATTAATTAGACGATGACACGAACGGAACGGAAGAGTTGAACACGACCGCAAGGAACCGGCGGAAATGAACCTAACGATTCGAATAGCACAATCACAACCATTTCTAAACGAGTACGGAAATGGAATACACCCGGAAACCCGCCTACGATTCATGTATATTCGTATACAAACAACAACGAGGGCGGACCACAACCGAACCCTCTCGATTCCAAAAAAATCACGAAATATACCATGAATCCGTAGGGAAACTAAGAATACCAACAAGAATAATCATATTCATCATGAATCCATCAACGAAACGGAAAGAATCGGACAAAACCCCAAAATCCCCAATTATCCAAAAAGGTAGGGTTTCAAGAGACATTACCTTGAGTGATTCAAGTGTTAAGATCCGTAGAACACGCGTTAGATTGATTATCCGAGCCTCACAACCGAAAAGAAATGATGAAAATCGACCCCCGGATGAAGAACTCTCTCCCTCTCTATCTCTCTCTCTCGCGACTCGGTGGAAAAAAATGGGAAAGAATGAGCTGTTCACGCTCAAAACCACATTTATAGTGCAACACACAGAGTTTATCGCCGCCTATCGGCCGATAGGCCCAACCGATAGTCAGATTTTAATGCCGGCATAGAGGGTCTATCGACCCCCTTATCGGCCGAAAGGCTACCGGAAGTTCGAAGGTGAAGAAATTTACATATCGGCCGGCCTATCGGCCGATAGGCCCAACCGATACCCATACGGGATGCCGGCAGAGAGTCTATCGGCCCCCTATCGGCCGAAAGGCTCTGGGAGTGCTCGCCAAAAGCGAAACGACCATAACTCTCTCGTCCGGACTCCGATTGACTCACCGTTTGAACCATTGGAAAGCTAATTCGATGTTCTATAATATTGCAAAGATTTATAATTTTTGGAGTCACCAAAAATTAATGATGATCTAACAAAGTCGAACTCATGCGAGGAAAGTTGAAACAACGAACAATAACGAGAGTACAATTCAACAATTGACAGGAAGGACATACTGAAAGATACATGTGGGTCACTATGACCGAGAAATATACCCAAAAATGAAAATACAAGGGAAAGAAAATACCGGATATTACAGGTTTCTCCCCTGGGGACGGTCTGACGGGACCTCTGGGGACCGATACTAATGGGTACGGTCGCGAGTTACCAAGCGTGGATAAATGTGATGTGGGAAACCTGTTATTATACTGTTTTGGTGTTAATGTGATATTCCGGAATATTGGTTTTCAAAATGACTTTCCTAGCGATTTATTTGCGTTGAATCGTGTATGTATATAATGTTGTGTAATTATGTACTTGCACTAGCTATTCGAATGCTAACCCCTTAAATGGGGGAAATGCGTCTTATGCATTTCAGGTACCGGGAAGGCTGAGGGGCAGGCACGGGACACGCACGAAGGATGGGCTGGCTTGATGATGTGGCTCGAGTCTGCATTTTTATGTTTTGTCATTGCATTGTCGAGTATTGAAGTTAGACTGTCTGTTTTGAGACTTGGTTTTAGTCCCCTGCGTGGGCAATAAATTGGTATTTAACCTCTGTTCATGTATTACGTTAAAAATATTTTGGCCGAGGCCACGACCTTATTTACTTTTGAGTGCATTATTCGGGACTACATTGTGGTTTATATGTCATGTGTTAGCCTGGTAGACCTCACGAGGGTTCTACGGCGTGTAATATCCCAGTTGTGAATTGGTGTGTTACAATCTCGCCGGAAGAAGAAAGGGATGGAGAGAAGGGAGAGAGGGCGAGAGGGAGGAAAGAAGAAGAAAAAAAAATGAGGGGGAGGAGGGAGCTGGCGAGAGGGAGAGAGAGATGAGGGAGAAGATGATGATGTGAGGGATGTATATATATATTATATATATATCTAAAGTGAGGGAGAAATGCATGAGGGAGAGAGGGATTCACGTGGGAAGTGACAAAAGTTGACAAAGTATATATATATATATATATATTGTGTAACACCCCCAATCCGCTCAGGGATATTACACGCCGTAGAACCTTTCCTCAAGGATCTACCAGGCTGGTAACGACATTTAACATCTCGACAATGCCTTCGAGGCTACAATGACTCAGTAGACCGATTTGGTCTTTCCACAAATACATACAACTCAAATACAACTCATGCCCACGCAGGGGACAAAATACAACTACACCTGCATAACGGAACAATACAAAGAATGAAAATAAAGTACAACCGAACCAACACACGATGTACGGTTCCTCATGTGATTAGTATCGATCATCTTTCATCATCCTTCGTGCCGACCCGTGTTATGCTCCAAAACACGAATGCAAAAAGACATCCACCCCGAATACTGGGGTTAGCAAACTCCACTGTTTTGCTAGTGCAAATACAAAGTGCAAATACGAGCCATACAATTCACATTCCACGAATAACAATAACCGAGGATCCTCAAAGATCCAAACGAAGCGAAAAGTACTTCCCGAGGCAAGGGTTTGAGAAAACATTTCAAAACGAAATATCATAAATCAATGGAAGTAATTTATAAAAGTTTTAGAATGCCATCGAGAGTTTTAATAGGAAACAATTTAGGATTATCAAATCCTACTTTTCGAAAACCGAAAGACAAAAGGGGTCACCGCCCCAAAGGTTTACTTTCGAAAAATGACATTAACCAACCGTTGGGATTTTAGCCCCAAATCCAGAAACGACTTTTACAAAACCATTGGGATTTTAGCCCCAAATCTCATCAACTCACATTACACAAGAACGACCACGAGGTTCGTATCCCAACATCAAAATCCACAAATAAAGGATTTAAAACAAACAACAAAATACTCCAGTGCCATCCTAGCCAAGTAAGCCAAACGAACACTTACCTCTTACACACTTAGTCAATGCATGCAATCATGAAAACCGTTCGAAAGCACTCATTTACGGAAATGAACAGTCTACAATTAGCCTCGAGAACAGGGCGGCAGCATACATTCTCGCTCGAGGCCTCATAGGGACCCTACCGAGTTGGCTACAATTACAACAAAAACAAAACGACGCACACGCTAAGCCGTGAGAACAGGGCGGCAGCATACATTCTCACTCGAGGCCTTGCAAGGACCCTAACGAGTTGGCTAGCGGTACGAAACTCGTGAAATCCAGGGCGGCAGCATAGATTTCCCTCCTTGACCCCGTCGGGCCAACACAAGGTGAGTAAATTACACACAATACACGTTACTCATGCAATACTAGCATGCTAAGAATGTAAGTTCATTAAGAATACCCACTAGAGATGGCCATTAACTCGACACCATTACCAAACTCTTCAAAAATACAATAACAAGCTTAAATACGGAATACACGATTCCATAACTTTAAACAAGAGGAGTATCCTCATAAAATCCTTCAACGTTCAAAATAATCGAATCATAATCAATTCTCAAAACACCATTCACAAAACACACGCGTTTTGAAAGAAAGCCTTTAACGAGGCCAAACCGAAATCTTTTGAAACTTCATTTCAAACAACCAAACAATAACATTTAGTCGTCCACGGATCATCATATACATAAACGAGAAAAGTATGGGCAAGGTACTTGCCTCGATACCACGAGCACTGAACCACGAACGGATACGGCTCAACCGGGAAGCTTCTAACGCCCGATGCTAACGAAAAGGAAGACGACAATGAACGGAGCGGAAGAATCAAGCACGACCGCGAGGAATCGCGAAAATGAACCTAACGATTCGAATAGCACAATCACAACCACTTCTAAACGATTGTGGAAATGGAATACACCGGAACCCCGCCTACGATTCATGTATATTCATACCGAAAACAACAACGAGGGCGGACCACAACCAAACCCTCTCGGTTCCGTAAAAATCACGAAATATACCATGAATCCGTAGGGAAACTAAGAATACCAACAAGAATAATCATATTCATCATGAATCCATCAACGAAACGGAAAGAATCGGACAAAACCCCAAAATCCCCAATTAATCGAAATAGGGTTTTAGAGCATTACCTTGGAAGATTCGAGTACTAAGATCCGTAGAACGCGCGTTAGATTGATTATCCGAGCCTCACAACCGAAAAGAAATGATGAAAATCGACCCCCGGATGAAGAACTCTCTCCCTCTCTAACTCTCTCTCTCGCGACTCGGTGGAAAAAATGGGAAAGAATGAGCTGTTCACGCTCAAAACCACATTTATAGTGTAACACAGCAGACCCTATCGGCCGGCCTATCGGCCGATAGGCCCAACCGATAGCCAAAAGGAATGCCGGCGGTAGGGTCTATCGGCCCCCTATCGGCCGAAAGGCTCTGGAAGTGCTCGGCCAAAACTAAAGCGACCATAACTCTCTCGTCCGGACTCCGATTGACTCACCGTTTGAACCATTGGAAAGCTAACTCGATGTTCTATAATATTGCAAAGATTTATAATTTTTGGAGTTACCAAAAATTAATGATGATCTAACAAAGACGAACTCATACTTAGAAAAGTCGTTTAGTAATCCTGAATTCAACAAAACGACACCGAAACCCGAACCAGAATACGAACCGAAGATACGGTTACGAAGTACTCACAAAGACGAATCTAAGAGCTAGTAGAACACACAATTCCGACCACCCGAAGGCTCGAGATTCGACAACGGAAGGTAATTACCCCAAACTTTGGGAAATTACGAAAATGGCCCAAATGCCCGAAAATCACCATACGTGATCGAATAACCAAACCGAAGTTCACAACACGTCTAACAAAGTTAAACGGACTTGCGGGAAACTCAAAGCAATGTTAGGTCGAGATTCGCAAGAATCGAACTCAAGTGCGGAAAAGTCGCCAAAAAGCACAGAACTCAACGAAACGACACCAAACGAACTCGGATGTCAAAAGTGTAGAATTAATCATTCTCGAATGACGAAGCGGTCATGAGCGAGTCGTCAAAACGGACTCCGACCAAAAAAAAGAATTAGGAAATCGAAAATTGCGGATATTACATTCTACCCTCCTTAAAAGAAGTTTCGTCCCGAAACTTAAAACAAGTAGGAGAAGAAATATTCCGCCAGAAAACTCAACGAGACACACGGAATGCGTAACTAATGCCCAACGGCGAAATGTTACAAACAACGCAAAGGAATATACGGCGTGTAAACACGCTCCACGGTGACCAACACAACGTCGCCGTTAGGGATATAATAAAACCGACAAGTGACAAGCGTCATCAAACGGATACTATAGTCAAGTCAATTATCCGATAATCACAAAACACAACGAACGAAAATCAATATGATTGATCAACCCAACGGTACATCAATCAAAACGCGAGTCAACCGCTGAACAAACACGGAATCCCATCGCCTAAGGGATGGAAGATTGAAAACGAAACTAATTTCCCGAACTAAATGGAATTACGAAGGAGCCTGAACGTTCAACAATCACGAAACGAGAACAAAAACCGAACGAACAAACGATCGAGACAACAAAAATCGAAGAATCATGTTCGAATCACGAAGAACAATAAAGTTCGACAATAACTCCCAGGATGATCTGGTGAGAACTACAAGACATGCATTCCCATAAGATCCACAGGAAAGGGAATAGCGATTGAAAAGTCACAACGACAATTATGTTATTCCGAAATGATATCACACTCGTTCGATAAACAAAAACAAGGGGCGGACAATCTCAGAAATGTCAACAAACATAAATGAGTCGACAGAGTCGAAAACATAAGAGTTCCAAATCCGATCCACTTCGAATAAAAGAACTAGTAGAACCAGATGATGTCACTCCCAAACAAGGTTCACAAGAATCGAACTGAACCCGAAAAAGTAACATCGATACCCAGATCGACCCACAACAAGATCACAGCTCGTTCGGACGATGAAATCGAAATACAGAACAAGTTCATAAAGTGCCAACGAATGTAAGCGAATCGATAGAATGGAGAAAGAGAAAATACAGAAGTCAAAATAGTACGGGCATTACCTCCGACCTCGTCCACGAAATTCACAAAAACGGGAGCAAGGTAACAAGACATTAAACAATCGACGCATAACGGAACCATCACCGATGCACACGGTCATACCAAACCAAGCTCTAACAGCTCGCACATGCGCGACAACGCAGAAATTGCCATGAGGCGACAACATTCAATACCAACACTCCGCCTTTCACAGGGGCTAGCACAACCAATGTGTGGAAAGCGTCTCAACGCTCACACCGCCAATTCGATCATACTCGGGAGAAAGTATCCAAATGACAACGCGAACATCACACATACATACCCAGCCCTCAAACGGGAATGGATAGGTTTTAAAAAAAAAAAAACGAAAACCTCAATTTGAAAATAATTTAGAAGAATACTGGTTGATCTTGAGTATCACCTTTCAAAAAGTATAAACGTGAAACATCGTTATCGAGACACTGGAGAACCATTTCGCATTTGATAAGAATGAAGATACTTTCTCTTAATGAAAACTTTCAAAATATTCGACCCTCGGGTCTAAATAAAAGTGTTGAAAATATCTCAAAACATTTTGGTCCCCGAGGTAGAAAATTTTTGAAATACCTTGTGGCATCTTGGATGTACCACAAGAAAATAACCCATTTGAAAAGTATGTCTCGAAATTTATTACTCAAGGTTTTCAAAAATCCAATAGGCCAGAATGCCCAAAACTCACACATACCGACGTTCACTAAAACAACTCCTAGCACACGCATCGAAACGTTTAAAATCAAGACAATACATGTCTTTAAACGAAAATAAACGATAAAATACCATATTCAGAACAAAACCACTGATAAAATACCCTCCCGCACTGGCTAGTGAACTAGTCGAACGCGTATAAGCACAAAGCCTCCACAAGAGGTTTGTAAAACGTGCAAATCAATTCGGAAATCATCAACAACGGACAAAAGCAACAATAACAAGACATCACAAACGACGACATTCCTCGTATAAATCAAATACGAGAGTCGACTAAATATATATCGTGAAATCAAAATTCACATAAGGATTCCACCACTTAACAAATAATCATAAAAATAGCTCGTGTCACACGAGGCACAACACAGAGAAGGGAGACTTACTTCCACAGGTCGCACGAAGATGATGATCGCCCCACGATACTAATCACGACCAACAAACTCAAACGACGCGTCGCGACACGACTCAGTCAGACCAAATCCGACGAGACAAAACTCAATAGACACCACTGACCCGACAGCCTAGGTTTTCACAACCTAAGCTCTGATACCATTTATGTAACACCCCCAATCCGCTCAGGGATATTACACGCCGTAGAACCTTTCCTCAAGGATCTACCAGGCTGGTAACGACATTTAACATCTCGACAATGCCTTCGAGGCTACAATGACTCAGTAGACCGATTTGGTCTTTCCACAAATACATACAACTCAAATACAACTCATGCCCACGCAGGGACAAAATACAACTACACCTGCATAACGGAACAATACAAAGAAATGGAAAATAAAGTACAATCGAACCAACACACGATGTACGGTTCCTCATGTGATTAGTATCGATCATCTTTCATCATCCTTCGTGCCGACCGTGTTATGCTCCAAAACCCGAATGCAAAACAGACATCCACCCCCGAATACTCGGGGTTAGCAAACTCCTTTGTTTTGCTAGTGCAAATACAAAGTGCAAATACGAGCCATACAATTCACATTCCACGAATAACAATAACCGAGGATCCTCAAAGATCCAAACGAAACGAAAAGTACTTCCCGAGGCAAGGGTTTGAGAAAACATTTCAAAAACGAAATATCATAAATCAATGGAAGTAATTTATAAAACAGTTTAGAATGCCATCGAGAGTTTTAATAGGAAACAATTTAGGATTATCAAATCCTACTTTTCGAAAACCGAAAGACAAAAGGGGTCACCGCCCCAAAGGTTTACTTTCTGAAAAATGACATTAACCAACCGTTGGGATTTTAGCCCCAAATCCGTAAAACGACTTTTACAAAACCATTGGGATTTTAGCCCCAAATCTCATCAACTCACAGTACACAAGAACGACCAGGAGGTTCGTATCCCAACATCAAAATCCACAAATAAAGGATTTAAAACAAACAACAAAATACTCCAGTGCCATCCTAGCCAAGTAAGCCAAACGAACACTTACCTCTTACACACTTAGTCAATGCATGCAATCATGAAAACCGTTCGAAAGCACTCATTTCCGGAAATGAACAGTCTACAATTAGCCTCGAGAACAGGGCGGCAGCATACATTCTCGCTCGAGGCCTCATAGGGACCCTACCGAGTTGGCTACAATTACAACAAAAACAAAACGACGCACACGCTAAGCCGTGAGAACAGGGCGGCAGCATACATTCTCACTCGAGGCCTTGCAAGGACCCTAACGAGTTGGCTAGCGGTACGAAACTCGTGAAATCCAGGGCGGCAGCATAGATTTCCCTCCTTGACCCCGTCGGGCCAACACAAGGTGAGTAAATTACACACAATACACGTTACTCATGCAATACTAGCATGCTAAGAATGTAAGTTCATTAAGAATACCCACTAGAGATGGCCATTAACTCGACACCATTACCAAACTCTTCAAAAATACAATAACAAGCTTAAATACGGAATACACGATTCCATAACTTTAAACAAGAGGAGTATCCTCATAAAATCCTTCAACGTTCAAAATAATCGAATCATAATCAATTCTCAAAACACCATTCACAAAACACACGCGTTTTGAAAGAAAGCCTTTAACGAGGCCAAACCGAAATCTTTTGAAACTTCATTTCAAACAACCAAACAAACACATTAAGACGACCACCGATCATCATATACATAAAACGAGAAAAGTATGGGCAAGGTACTTGCCTCGATACCACGAGCACTGAACCACGAACGGATACGGCTCAACCGGGAAGCTTCGAACGCCGATGCTAACGAAAAGGAAGACGACAATGAACGGAGCGGAAGAATCAAGCACGACCGCGAGGAATCGGCGAAAATGAACCTAACGATTCGAATAGCACAATCACAACCACTTCTCAACGATTGTGGAAATGTAATACAGCCGGTCCACCGCTTACGATTCATGTATATTCATACCGAAAACAACAACGAGGGCGGACCACAACCAAACCCTCTCGGTTCCGTAAAAATCACGAAATATACCATGAATCCGTAGGGAAACTAAGAATACCAACAAGAATAATCATATTCATCATGAATCCATCAACGAAACGGAAAGAATCGGACAAAACCCCAAAATCCCCAATTAATCGAAATAGGGTTTTAGAGCATTACCTTGGAAGATTCGAGTACTAAGATCCGTAGAACGCGCGTTAGATTGATTATCCGAGCCTCACAACCGAAAAGAAATGATGAAAATCGACCCTGATGAAGAACTCTCTCCCTCTCTAACTCTCTCTCGCGACTCGGTGGAAAAAATGGGAAAGAATGAGCTGTTCACGCTCAAAACCACATTTATAGTGTAACACAGCAGACCCTATCGGCCGGCCTATCGGCCGATAGGCCCAACCGATAGCCATACGGAATGCCGGCAGTAGGGTCTATCGGCCCCCCTATCGGCCGAAAGGCTCCTGGAAGTGCTCGGCCAAAACTAAAACGACCATAACTCTCTCGTCCGGACTCCGATTGACTCACCGCTTGAACCATTGGAAAGCTAACTCGATGTTCTATAATATTGCAAAGATTTATAATTTTTGGAGTTACCAAAAATTAATGATGATCTAACAAAGACGAACTCATACTTAGAAAAGTCGTTTAGTAATCCTGAATTCAACAAAACGACACCGAAACCCGAACCTGAATACGAACCGAAGATACGGTTACGAAGTACTCACAAAGACGAATCTAAGAGCTAGTAGAACACACAATTCCGACCACCCGAAGGCTCGAGATTCGACAACGGAAGGTAATTACCCCAAACTTTGGGAAATTACGAAAATGGCCCAAATGCCCGAAAATCACCATACGTGATCGAATAACCAAACCGAAGTTCACAACACGTCTAACAAAGTTAAACGGACTTGCGGGAAACTCGAAACAGCAGTTTCGGTCGAGATTCGCAAGAATCGAACTCAAGTGCGGAAAAGTCGCCAAAAAGCACAGAACTCAACGAAACGACACCGAAACGAACTCGGATGTCAAAAAGTGTAGAATTAATCATTCTCAGAATGACGAAACGGTCATGAGCGAGTCGTCAAAACGGACTCCGACCGAAAAAAAAAGAATTACCGGAAATCGAAAATTGCGGATATTACATATTGATACCCCAAAGATACCCTCGTCCCGAAAGTTGACCACGAGGAAAGTTCCCACCACCTTCCACGCATTACGTACGTAACCTCAGGGCGTAACGTACGTAATCGTAACAAATTAGCGTACGTAATGCTACACAAGTAGCGTACGCTATGGCTATAAACTTAGCCAAAATTCCAAACTCGCCAAGCAACAACCAAACGACGAAACCAAACCGTCGACCAGTATAAATATTTCGATCCCGAAATATTCTAATATAATATACATTATATCGGTCCAAACAACAACACTTGTACAATTCCAAATGAATACGTACAACTCAACAGTAACACGAAAGGAAAAAAAATTACCCCCGGATATTACACCTGGTAGATCCTTGAGGAAAGGGTCTACGGCGTGTAATATCCCTGAGAGGATTGGGGGTGTTACACATTGTTTATTCACAAAGTATTCAAAATTAAAATGGCATTTAATGCTAAAAGGATAGCATTTAATGCGGCCGAAGTAACCAAAGTATGAACAGTCTGAAAAATATTTAATGCTAAGTCAAAAAAGAATGTCCGAAGTATTAAATACGATTCGCCTTTAATTCAAACATTTTGAAGCCGCCAATTAGAGTTGTCTCAATCTCACCAACCGTCTAATGGCTACATTTATAACAGATCTCTTTCCAAGATTATAAATAGCCTCAAGCAAAAGGACATTGCTCACTAAGTTCATTATCTCGCGCAATACATCTGACGCATTAGCTTTGACAATCTGAATATGAAGCTAACTAAGAGAAGTATATTTCCTGAGCATACAACTTCATCAAGCGAAGAAATATACAGTCCTCAACGCAAACAGCACACCTTACAGCTAACGCTATTCAAAGCATACAACAACTGTTTGAACTTGTTCTACCCAATCTTTATGTTGAGATTAACTTAGCCCTGTGTCGACTAAGCCCTTGCTAGTTCCGTCCTGTGTGAGAAGAATAGCATTGAAGATGAAGCTTCGATCTGTGTGAGAAGAAGCAAGTCAAAAGAGCTAAGCCAATCTGTGTGAACGGCCCAAGCTATTGTCGGTAGTATCAATTTGTGTGAACGATACAGCAACAGGTTTAGTTAAAATCCCGTAGTTGTGTATGCAGTGATTTCAATAAACATCTTACTCCTGTGTGGAGGACCAGTAGACATAGAGGGGTTTACCTCGAACCACTTATATCTGTGTGCATTTATATTTTGTCATTTAGAGTTTTCATATCTACCCGTGTGATTAAAGTATACATATTGCAAAAACCCTGTACATACCAAGCAAATAGGAGATTACCTAGTTACTGTGTTTACAGCAATTTAGTATCAGTCTTCTGCTACGCAAATAACTTCAAAAATGTGATAAATGTGTGGTGGAGATTAAAAGGTAAAAAGCATTGATAGTGAGTGTGTGGTCGAGATTAAAAGGTAAAAATAGGTTGTTTGATTTGATTGTGTAAAAGAGATATATATGTAAAGTTTCTAAAGAGACAAAAAAGAGGTAATTGTAAAGCTTTGAGCGTGACTGGTGGAGTTGTATTTTTTGGTCACTCTTAGAAAATTGACGTGCTATCTAACTTACGGAATCAAAGACAAAAGTCAACAACCAAATTAAACAGGGGCAAAGAAAATTGAAATCCCCTTATACGAATAGTGTAATCGGCCATCCTCCCAGTGATGTCCTTTTATAGGCATCTTGGGCTTCTTAAGGAGGATCGAGGCAAAGACTCCTAGTAGACCTCAACCTTCCATATTAAATACTTCTTAATATAATTGAGTCCGATAATTTAATTTCTGTGCACTAAAGAATTAATATTGTGTATCTGCCCAAATTCCAATTTATAAAATCAAGCATATTTTTAAATTAATTATTTTCCATATTTAAGATATCAAACGTCCATTAATTAATTTAATCTATTGAGAGATTTAATGGATTAATTTTATATCCAAGAGGATTACATATTACTCAAATCTCATTATTATGTTTGTTACTTAGTCCACATACATGGTTTAATATAATAATTATTTTTGAGCTCCTCAAGATAAAATCATCAACCTAAACGAGCCGGGACACAATTTTTAACTATAATATTAATTATCATATAAATAATATTATTGCCTAAAATATCGAACATATTGAGTCAATCAATATGACTCTAACCCATGAAAAATCAAAGTCACGAATATTCTAAATAATAATTCTTGTATGATTACTTCATTTTATATTTTATTTATTAATTAATTTAATTAGTTTGTACTATAAATATATTAATATATTTTAATATTTTCATACGAAATAGATCTACTTAAACTTTAATAACATCCGTTGAATTAGATCGATTGAAATATTTTTAAAATAAAAAATAAAATAAAAGATTAATCAATTTAAGAAGAAATTTTTAAAATTGGAGTGTATCACACGAAGTTTGTCTATATATCTATAAAAAGAGAGTCACGACATATGTCATTTTTTAATTTCTGATTTTTTATAGAAAATATAGTTTATATATATTGAGAGGGGGTGTCTTTTGAAATTTTCAGAAAAATAAAACAAGAGAAGAAAATTTTTGAATATATGTTGTGAGAGAATTATTGCACAATGTATACTCATCTAACAATAAAAAAAGTTCTTTTTTTAATTTTTAAGCTTAAAATTCTAAACTTTTCTAAATTTTTTGTATCAAGATCATTAAAAATATATCAAATTAATTCTTATTTCACAATCTTCAATTAGACATTCATATTGAATATGATAAAATTGATAAATTTATATTAATTATCAATTGCACAAAATACTTTAAAAATAAGATGGAGATTTCAGTAAAATTAATTAATTCAAAATAAAAATAAATTAACTCACTTTAAAAAAATTACATTTAAGACATATTGCTTATATAAAAAATAAATTATGATATTTATGTCATTATAATAACTGAAAATAGTAAACACACACTGCACACATACATACATTAGAATGAATCACATATTATTTTCGTCTCCCAAATTTATTCAAATAAGGAACACTAATTAACTTAACATTGCGATAATGTGAGACTCCTCCAATTACATTACACTCTTAATACACTCAGCAATTTTTTTATTAAAATTCATGTCGAAAGTCTTCAAGAACAAATTTAAAAACAAAAAAAAAATTAAGTAATAAAATATTCTGTCTTGTAAACATCGCGTTTAACCCGTCTTTCCAAAGTAGGGACATTGACAATGTGACGCGTGGACGTTGTAAACGTCGTCGTTTAACACGTCTTTCCAAATCGTCGTCCTTCATATGGTCTATCTATCTATATTATAAAACTTGAGTTTTTTTCTTGCACCGGAATGATTTGTTCTACGTGTCATTTTTATAGATTTTTGGTTAATTTTTACTTTTTTTAATTATGATCACCAATATTATGTATATTGTCATTAATAAATACTTTAATGCCTTAATTATATGTTATGATTTTCACATACTTTTACTTTTTTCTTAATTATTTTGCTGAATTTATGGATCAAATATTTATGATTTAATTTTCCTTAAATTATTTTGCTGAATCTATGTGGCATATATTTATGAAAAATCTACGCCTGTTATAATTGCTAAAATTCCCGATCATATTAATTCTATATTTAGCTTTTCATATATTAATAAATGGCTTAATACTTAATTAAATGTTTAGCTTCTCACATTTTTTAACTTTTTTTATTATTTTGCTAAAATTTCGGTATTTAATATCATCTAAGTAATATTTCCCATCAAGAGTTTTTGGGCAATCTTTTGCTTTTAGTTACCATTATATATATATATATATATATATATATATTACAAATACTATTGTGCAATCTCATGGCTTTTGTCTAGGTGTAATTTTTTATTTTTTTGCCAATTTTAAGATTTTTAAAAAATAAAATTAATTAAATATATAATTAAAACTAAATAGGTGATTTATATGGATATTTAATTTTGATTATTCAGTAATGATGGTTGTTCTCATATTTTGTTTATAGTTTAATTACGAGATATATGGATGTCTAAATTATTAATTTTAATATTCCGTGTAAGTTTTCAATAAATAGTTTAATTACGAGTAATATTATATTTTAAATGCATTCATATATTAATTATGATTGGCGATAAATATGGATTTTGATTTTTTTGTTCCCTTTTGATCATAACCTGTGAGAATTGTTAATTTTATTGTTTTTCATTCAGTATCCTTATATTATACTAAAATTTACTTTTTTGAGCTTTCTCATTGTAACACCCCCAATCCACTCAGGGATATTACACGCCGTAGACCCTCTCCTCGAGGATCTACCAGGCTGGTAACAACATTTAACATCTCGATAATGCCTTCAAGGCTAAAATGACTCAGTAGACCGATTTGGTCTTTCCACAAATACATACAACTCAAATACAACTCATGCCCACGCAGGGGACAAAATACAACCACACCCGCATAACGGAACAATATAGCAATGAAAATAAAGTACAACTGAACCAACACACGATGTACGGTTCCTCATGTGATTAGTATCGATCATCTTTCATCATCCTTCGTGCCGACCCTGTGTTATGCTCCAAAACCTGAATGCAAAAACAGACATCCACCCCCCGAATACTCGGGGGTTAGCAAAACTCCACTGTTTTGCTAGTGCAAGAACAAAGTGCAAATACGAGCCATACAATTCACATTCCACGAATAACAATAACCGAGGATCCTCAAGGATCCAAACGAAACGAAAAGTACTTCCCGAGGCAAGGGTTTGAGAAAACATTTCAAAATCGAAATATCATAAATCAATGGAAGTAATTTATAAAACGGTTTAGAATGCCATCGAGAGTTTTAATAGAAAACAATTTAGGATTATCAAATCCTACTTTTCAAAATCCAAAAGATAAAAGGGGGTCACCGCCCCAAAGGTTTACTTCCCGAAAAATGATATTTACCAAACCGTTGGGATTTTAGCCCCAAATCCGTAAAATGACTTTTACAAAAACGTTGGGATTTTAGCCCCAAATCTTAGCAACTCACAGTACACAAGAACGATCACAAGGTCTGTATCCCAACATCAAAATCCACAAATAATGGATTTAAATCAAACAACAAAATACTCCAGTGCCATCCTAGCCAAGTAAGCCAAACGAACAACTTACCTCTTACACACTTAGTCAATGCATGCAATCATGAAAACCGTTCAAAAGCACTCATTTCCGGAAATGCCATAATCAAATCACATTTGTAAAAATGCACCACAATTAACCATGGATCCACCCCTCCGTGGACCCCTACCGAGACCCCGTCGGATCTAACCCGTAGTGGTTAAAAGCAAGCTCGCGGATCCACCCCTCCGTGGACCCCTACCGAGACCCCGTCGGATCTAACCCGTAGTGAGCATACACACACACACACGTTACTCATGCAATACTAACATGCTAAGAATGTAAGTTCATTAAGAATACTCACTAGAGATGGCCATTAACTCGACACCATTACCAAACTCTTCAAAAATACAATAACAAGATTAAATACGGAATACACGATTCCATAACTTAAACAATAGGAGTATAATCATAAAATCCTTCAACGTTCAAAATAACCAAATCATAATCAATTCTCAAAACACCGTTCACAAATCACACTCGTTTTGAAAGAAAGCCTTTAACGAGGCCAAACCGAAATCCTTTGAAACTTCATTTCAAATAACCAAACAAACACATCAAGACGACCACCGATCATCATATCCATAAAACGAGAAAAGTATGGGCAAGGTACTTGCCTCGAATAAGAACAACGCGGAGAATCGACCGAAGTAGGTTGGCCCGAACCGACTACGTACCCGCCGACTCCACCGAACGCCAACTCACGTTCATAAACTACGAAGGACAAATAATAACAATGAAATGAATTCCATAACACGACTCAAAGCCGTTGAATTCAAAGAACGAATGACGAAAGTTCACGGATTTCCCCCAAAATGGCCAAGAACACGATTCGCTCGTCAAAACCGAAAACGGAATTCCAAGTTGAAATATGGATATACAATCCATAGAATATGTTTAACAACATCATTTAACCATAATCGATCCATCGAAACGGATGAAAACGAGATCGGGTACAAAGCCCCCAAAAAGTCAATTGAAGGAAATCAAGAAATATACTTGATTCGACGAAGAACAATGGATTAAATGATGTTAAACACAAGAATACTATCAAGATTAATCATACCCATCATGAATTAATCAACAACACGGACGAATCGGACGAAAATGCAAAAATCCCCAAATTCACGAAATTAGGGTTCTAAGGAAGATTACCTTGATTATTTGAATCAAAGGTTGATAACAGACGATCGATTGATGTTATGAACTCAAGGACTTCATGGATATGTTGTTAAACAACATGGCTTCGCCCATGAATCGCCACTCGCGGATGGAGAAGGAAGGAAATGAAAAGCGAAGTGAAATGTGGCTCGGCCCATATTTATATCGGGCGACCCTAGCGTGCGCTAGCCTTCCCGGACTAGCGTGCGCTATCGGCGTGCTCGGCCGAGTACCCTCGGCCAGGCCCACACGACCGGCATCACCGACCAACCCCGCCGACCGAACTGCCGACTGACTCCGCTAGCGTGCGCTACGGCCGGATGCTGCGCGCTGGCCCAGCAGCCACTGGATCAGCTGCCGGCCAGTAACGTACGCTAGCCGGCCGGCGTGCGCTACGCTGCCGACTAGCGCGCGCTACGCTCGGCGTAGCGTGCGCTACTGCCGATCCCGACCGAGTCCAGAACCTCGAAACCCCACTGCCCGGGCGATGGCGTCGCTAGGCCACGGCGGCGTCGCTACACTGCGGTTAGCGCGCGACCTTCCGGCCGTGGCGTGCGCTCGCCGGTTCTGCCGCACCGTCCGGCGGTGCCATAATCGTCCGGCGATCCATCACCGTCCGGCCCGATCCATGGCCGTGGCTCGACGACCCGATTTCCGAAAATGCACGGAACGAACACGACGAAAAGTTCACGGACGACATAAACGACTCGAAATGAAAACGTAATACCATATTTAGTCATACGCGACCAAGAAACGGGTCGAGACAACCATTACAGATACGGATACCCGTAACTTTCAAGAAATTACAAAATGGCCCAAAACGCCCGGAAATCACGATATGTGATCGAATAACCAAACCGAAGTTCACAACACGTCTAACAAAGTTAAACGGACTTGCGGGAAACTCGAAACAGCAGTTTCGGTCGAGATTCGCAAGAATCGAACTCAAGTGCGGAAAAGTCGCTAAAAAGCACAGAACTCAACAAAACAACACCGAAACGAACTCGGATGACAAAAAGTGTAGAATTAATCATTCTCATAATGACGAAACGGTCATGAGCGAGTCGTCAAAACGGACTCCGACCGAAAAAATAAATTTACCGAAAATCGAAAATTGCGGATATTACACTCATTGATTTGACTTATATGTTATTAGGATTTTTTTTATATTTGGGATTATTTTTTATAGTTGCCTTATTAATTAATTAATCTTTCCATAATCTGTATATTTATAAAACTATCTTTATATCTATCTTATACTACATGAGTTTTTTAGCTTTCTCATTGATTTAACTTATGTTTTGTTTTGTTTTATTTTTTCTACTAATGACTTATTAATACTTAATCTACATATATATATATATATGTGTGTGTGTGTGTGTGTATCTATCTATCTATATAATCTATAAAACTTGAGTTTTTTTCTTGCACCACAATGATTTGTCCTACGTGTCCTTTTGTAAATTTTTGGGCAATATTTATTTTTTTAATTACTCTTACCTATATTGTTCATATTGTCATTAATAAAACACTTTAATGCCTTAATTATATATTACATCTCCCTTATTTATTCTGCTGAATTTATGGATAAAAAGTTTTCGATTTAACTTTCCTTAAATTATTTACACCTGTTATAAGTGCTAAAATTTCGGATCATATTAATTGTATGTTTAGCTTTCACATGTTAATAAATTCCTTATTTATTAATTATATGTTTAGCTTCTCACATATTTGTAACTTTCCTTTTATTATTTTGCTAAAATTTCAGTATTTAATATCATCTAAGTAATATTTTTCAACAAGAGTTTTTGGTCTCTTACTTTTAATTACTAGCACATCATATCTATATATATATATATTGGTTTTTTTTTTCCAATTTTGAGATTTTTTAAAAATAAAATTAATTAAATATATAATTAAAACTAAAATATGTGATTTATATGGATCTTTAATTTTGATTGTCCAATAATGACAGTTGTTCTCTTATTCTGTTTATATTTTAATTACGAGTTATATGGATGTCTAATTTCTCGATTTTAATATTCCGTGTAAGTTTTCACTCAATAGTTTAATTACGAATAATATTATATTTTAAATGCATTCATAAATTGTGAATGGCGATAAATATGGATTTTTAATTTATTTTCTCTTTTGATCATACTCTCTAAGAATCGCCAATTTTATTATTTTTCATTTAGTATTCGTATATTATATTAAATTAAGTTTTTTGAGCTTTCTCATTGATTTGACTTATATGTTATTAGGATCTTTTCTATATTTTCTGAATTTTTTATAGTTGACTTATTAATTAATGAATCTTTCGATAATCTATATATTTATAAAACTATCTACATATCTATCTTATACTACATTAAAATTGAGTTTTTTAACTTTCTTATTGATTTAACGCATGTATTTTTTTTCTACTATTGACTTATTAATAATTAATCTACATTATATATATATATATATATGTGTGTGTGTGTGTGTATAATATATAAAAATTGAATTATTTTCCGCTTCATTTCTTTATATTTCATTTTGTGGTTCTTCTAACAAATATTTTGTACTTTTTCTAATATTGCCTTATCAATTAATTTGTTTGTATCTGGTTGGACTTTGGCATGTCCATCTTATAATTATAAATTATATTCATAATAAAAAACTAAAAATAAGTAACAAAAAACTTATTTGACATTCTTTGACTACTTTATAATAAGTACCGTTTATAAATTTATTCTTGATTTCTCTCAAGTGCAAAAATAAAATAAATTTAGTGGAAAATTTTGTTGTTAATTTTTTCCAACGTGTAACTTTCTGAGTTTTTTGCTACTTTTAAGTTTTTTTTAAAATAAAACGAATTGAACCTATAAATAAAATTAACATATGATTTATATGGATGTTTAATTTTGATTGTTCAATAATGAAGGTTGTTCCCATATTCTATTAGCATTTCAATGATTTACCAAAAACTTTGATTGTATGTTCCGCGTAAGTTTCCGTCAATAGTTTAAGTAATATTAATATTATATTTTTAATGCTTTCATATATTAATTGTGATTGATGATGAATATGGATTTTTGTTGCAGAAAAAGCATACAAGACAAGAATTAGGGCAGAAGAAGATGTATAGTCTAATTATTATGTCCCTTTAAATAGGGAGAGAAAATATATTCTGGAACATTCTAACAGGCCTTATGTAACACCCCAATCCGATCAGGGATATTACACGCCGTAGAACCTTTCCTCAAGGATCTACCAGGCTGGTAGCAAAAATCGAAAATCTCAAAAATGCCTTTCAGGATAAAATGACTCAGTAGACCAATTTGGTCTTTCAATAAATACATACAACTCAATCTCAATACATGCCCACGCAGGGGTCGAATACAACACACTCCTGTATAACGGGGAAAGAACACTGCAACGAAAAATAAAATACAACTAAACCAGTACAACAACGTACGGGACCTCATGTGATTAGTATCGATCATCTTTCATCATCCTTCATGCTGACCCTGTGTTATGCTCCCCAAAACCTGAATGCCAAAACAGACATCCACCCCCCGATTACTCGGGGGTTAGCAAAATTCCACTATTTTGCTAGTGCAAGTACAAAGTGCAAATACGAGTCATATAATTCAAGTTCCAAGAATAGTAATGACCAGGAATCCTCAAAGATTCAAACACAACGAAAAATACTTCTCGAAGCAAGAGTTTGGGTAAAACATTCCAAAACCGAAAGATCACAATTCAAGAGAAACAATTAACAAAATGGTTTAATATGCCATATAGAAAACAATTTAGTATTATCGAATCCTTCTCTTTCCAAAATCAATAGGGGTCACAGCCCAAAGGTTTTGTTTTCACAAATAAAACCAACAACAATTCACAGGGTCAAAACCCACGTCAAGTATCCTCGACGGACATAAAATCAACACAACATAATCACCCTAGATACGCAAATCTTGGTCACACAAATACAACACCAACTCGTGATTCCAGGGCTATACCATTGGATTCCCTTGAGGCCTCATCGGACCCTCCCGAGGTGAGCAAAACACATTCACAAATCATATACACACCAGCGTGAACACTTGTCACGGCATCTCACGGTTGGATCAATCACTTGTTGTCTCCTGACCATATGATCACATGCCATATGCCATCGTAGGTATTCTTTGGCGCTCACGGTTGGATCAATCACTTGTTGCATCCTGACCACATGATCACATGCCATGTGCCACCGTAGTTTTTCTTAGGCTCTCAAGGTTGGATCAATCGTTTGTTGCATCCTGACCACATGATCGCATGCCATGTGTCACCGTAGGCCCCGCCCACATCCACACATTCACACACATAGCACAATACAAAGATATCCAAACAATTCATCCAGAGGCATCAAACGCTTAGTAAAACACAACGTCAAACCACAACGCACCGAAATGAGGCAATACACGTACACACGCATTACTAAGCGCAACTTCAACACCAAATATATCCATAGGATTCACATAGTCATTTATGAAAACACACCAATCACAACATACACAGGAGTTTGAAAGGGATCCTTTAGCGAGACTAAACCAAATCTTTTGAAAGTTCATTACAAACAACCAAACGAACATATTTAGACGATCACCGTTCATCATATCCACAAAACAAGAAATGTATGGATGTGGTACTTGCCTCGAAACCATGATTGCAACGAGACAACGGATGGGATGAGGTCGAACAGCCCCGAACTCCCGAACACTATCAAGAACACGATAGCACCACGAATAATACGAGAATAAAACCACATGAATTATCAATCACCAAACGGGATTCAACTCGGAATCCTCGAGCACCTATAATCCTCCGGAAGGAACAACAAAAACATGATTACGACGAGGATCAAGACAAAAAACAATGGAGATCATAACAAACTATCGAAGGAAAACTCATTCGAACATTTGATCGAACATCAAATGTTCACTACACCCCAAGAACACCGAAATCATCCTTCGGGTTGAAAAGAACTGAAGATATGGATATAAAATCCATAAAACATGTTTAATAACAACATCTAACATCAATTGATTTATCAAAATTGGATGGAAAACAAAATCAAGAACAAAACTCCCAAAAAGGTCAACTCCAGAGAATCAAGAAAATACCTCGGATTAATGACGAAGAACACGAAGTGATGTTGTTAATCCACACCAAGAACTTGAGTAGGATGATATCTCTAAGATAAATTGCCCAAAATTGCCCAAACAATTTCCCAAAATGAGAGGAAGAAGAAGAGAGGCGAGGAAATGAAACCCTCTCCCAAAATCCCGCTGAAATAGGGCTAATGTGACTCGCGTGCCGCAGCCCGGACTGAGTGTGCCGCGGCCGCGTAAAATGCAGCGACATCGATTTAGTGCCGCGGCCCGGCAGTGAGACGCGGCGGCGTAATACGCCGCACTGTGGCTCCTGTAGTCTTAGCTATTTCGACCATAACTCCTTCATCCGGACTCTGATTGACTCACCGTTTAAACCATTGGAAATCTAACTTGATGCTCTATAATAATGAAAAGATTCAGAACTTTTGGAGTTTCCAAGAATTGATGGTGATTTTACAAAGTCGAACTCATACGTGGAGAAGTCGCTTAAGAACACGGAACTCAACAAAACGACACCGAAACGAACTTGGATGACAAAAAGTGTAGAGTCGCTAAGATGGACTTCCACCAAAAAAAAGAAAATTACCAGAAATCGAAATTGCGGATATTACATACTACCCTCCTTAAAAGAAGTTTTGTCCCGAAACTTAAAACAAGTAGGGAGAAGCAATATCCCGCTAGGAAAACTCAACAAGATACACAAGAATCGAAAACTCACGCCCAACGGCAAAATGCTACAAGCAACGCAAAGAAACATACGGCGTGAAAACACGCTCCACGACGACCATCACAACACCACAGGCAGAGGCATAATAAAACCAACAAGTGACAAGCGTCATCAAACAGATAGTACAATCGAGTCAATTATCCGAACAATCACAAAGAAATAGGTACCAATATAAGAAAACATGCATAGTCAAGAAAACAGAAAATAAACACAAAACGATCCACAAGGACAACCATAAACAGTTCGGACTACGCCGAAATCCTCAAAAACCACACTGGGTGTAACACCCCCAATCCACTCAGGGACATTACACGCCGTAGACTCTCTCCTCGAGGATCTACCAGGCTGATAACTAAAATCAAACATCTAAACATCGCCTTTAAGGCTAAAATGACTCAGTAGACCGACTTGGTCTTTCAATAATAACATACAACTCATTCCCAAACACATACCCACGCAGGGGTCAAAATAAAATAAACTCCCGTACAACGGGGAAAAGATACCGCAGCGGAAAAGAAAATACAACTGGACCAATACGACATCAACGGAACCTCGTGTGATTAGTATCGTTCATCTTTCATCATCCTTCGTGCCGACCCTGTGCTATGCTCCAAAACCTGAATGCAAAAATAGACATCCACCCCCCGAATACTCGGGGGTTAGCAAAACTCCACTGTTTTGCTAGTGCAAGTACAAGTGCAAAAATACGAGCCATACAATACAAGTTCCAAGAACAATAATAATCAGAAATCCTCAAAGGTTCAAACGTAAGGAAAAGGACTTCCCGAGGCAAGAGTTTGGGTAAACATTTCCAAAACTGAAAGATCGCAAATAAGGGAAACAATTTACAAAACAGTTTAAAATGCCGTCGAGAGTTTTAATAGAAAACAATTTAGGATTATAAAATCCTTCTCTTTCCAAAAATCAATAGGGTCACAGCCCAAATGTTTTGTTTTCGCAAATAGGAAACCACCAATAATTTACAGGGTCAAAGCCCAACATCACGTGTCCTCAACGGACGAAAAATCAACGGAACATAATCTCGCACGCGCATCGCCTAGGACCGGGACGATACCACCGACATCCCACTCGAGGCCTCGAAGGACCCTCCCGAGCTGGCTAGCGAAACAAATCACACACATCTCACGGTTGGATCAATCGCTTGTTGCATCCTGGCCACATGATCACATGCCATGTGCCACCGTAGATTATCTCATGCTCTCACGGTTGGATCAATCTCTTGTTGCATCCTGGCCACATGATCACATGCCATGTGCCACCGTAGACCTTCAACCATATCCACACATTCACACAAATAACATATCACATCAAGGATATTCAAACAATTCGCCTAGAGGCATCAAACACTTAGCAAAACACCACGTCAATTCACAACGCACCGAAATGAAATAATATACGCCCACACACAATACCAAGTGCAACATGAACACCAAGCATATACATAGAATTCACATAGTTATTCACGAACACACCAATCACAAAACACACACGGTTTTGAAAGGGGCCTTTAACGAGGCTAACCAAATCTTTTGAAAACTCATTTCAAACAAACAAACAAACCAAGACGATCACCAATCATCATATCCGCGAAACAAGAAAAGTATGGACAAGGTACTTGCCTCGAAATCGGCACGCAAGTATTCCGACGAACACGGCTCAACCGGAAAGCTTCGAAACGCCCGATGTTTTCGAAAAGGAAAACGACAACGAACGGAAGGGTTCAACTTGGTTTCTTCGCAAGAACTCGACCCTAACAACATATAATCCATAAATCAACAATCATACGAGGAAGGATAATCGTAGAACGCCCGAAAACCCCTCTATGACATTCTACCGGACACCTTCAAGGCGTCGGTCAAGAACTCAACTCAAACAACGAATCGATACGATCCAACCATGGAATAACAAGGGAAATGATATAATACATCTAAATAATCATCAATCCATCAACAAAACGGAAAGAATCGGACAAAACCCCAAAATCCCCAATTATCCAAAAAGGTAGGGTTTCAAGAGATATTACCTTGAGTGATTCAAGCATTAAGATCCGTAGAACACGCGTTAGATTGATTATCCGAGCCTCACAACCGAAAAGAAATGATGAAAATCGACCCCGGATGAAGAACTCTCTCCCTCTCTATGTCTCTCTCTCGCGACGCCGTGCAAAATGGGGAAGGAAAATGAGCGGTTCGCTCAAAACAACACATTTATAGAATAACGCAGCAGAACCTATCGGCCGGCCTATAGGGCGATAGGCCCAGCCGATAGCCGTACGAAATGCCGACAGTAGGGTCTATCGACCCCCCAGATCGGCCGAAAGGCTACTGGCAGTTCGAAGGGGACGACAGTTACATAACGGCCGGCCTATCGGCCGATAGGCCCAACCGATACCCATACAGAACGCCGGCAGTAGAGTCTATCGGCCCCCCCTATCGGCCGAAAGGCTCCTGGGAGTGCTCGGCCAAAAACTGAAACGACCATAACTCTCTCGTCCGGACTCCGATTGACTCACCGTTTGAACCAGTGGAAAGCTAACTCGATGTTCTATAATATTGCAAAGATTTATAATTTTTGGAGTTACCAAAAATTAATGGTGATCTAACAAAGACGAACTCATACTTAGAAAAGTCGTTTAGAAATCCTGAACTCAACGAAACGACACCGAAACGAACTCGGATGTCAAAAAGTGTAGAATTAATCATTCTCAGAATGACGAAACGGACATGAGCGAGTCGTCAAAACAGACTTCCGCCGAAAAAAAAGAAATTACCGGAAATCGAAAATTGCGGATATTACATTCTACCCTCCTTAAAAGAAGTTTCGTCCCGAAACTTAAAACAAGTAGGGAGAAGAAATATTCCGCCAGGAAAAACTCAACGAGATACACAAGAATGCGTAACTAACGCCCAACGGCGAAATGTTACAAACAACGCAAAGGAGTATACGGCGTGAAAACACGCTCCACGGCGACCAACACAACGTCGCCGTTAGGGATATAATAAAAACCAACAAGTGACAAACGTCATCAAACGGATAATATAGCCAAGTCAATTATCCGACAATCACAAAACACAACGACGAAAATCAATATGATTGACCAACCCAACGGTACATCAATCAAAACGCGAGTCAACCGAACAAACACGAAATCCCACCGCCTAAGTGGAAGATCAGCGAAACTAATTTCCCGAATCAAGGGAATTACGAAGGAGCCCGAATGTTCGCCAATCACTAACGAGGTCAATATAAACCGAACAATCAAACGATCAAACCACAACGATCGAGACAACAAAGATCGAAGAATCATGTTCGAATCACAAAGAACAATAAAGTTCAAACAACAACTCCCAGGATGATCTGGTGAGAACTACAAGACATGCATTGCCGAAGATCCGCAGGAAAGGGAATAGCGATTGAAAAGTCACAACGACAACGAGTTATTCCGAAATAACACCACACTCGTTCGATCAACAAAAGCAAGGAGCAGGACAAGCTCAGAAATGTCAACGAACATAAATGAGTCGACAGAGTCGAAAACACAAGAGTTCCAAAGCCGATCCACTTCGAATAAAAGAACTAGTAGAACCAGATGATGTCACTCCCAAACAAGGTTCACAAGAATCGAACTGAACCCGAAAAAGTAACATCGATAACCAGATCGACCCACAACAAGATCACAGCTCGTTCGGACGATGAAACCGAAATATAGAACAAGTTCATAAAGTACCAACGATCACGAGCGAATCGACAGACTGGAGAAAGAGAAAATACAGAAGTCTAAAAACAACACGGGTACTACATTCGACCTCTTATAAAGGAAGGTGACGACACAACAAGCAACCGACTGAAACATCCTTCAAAGGCCTCTCAAAGCCGATTCTGATATCTGTGCTGAAGCGCGAACTCCGAAAGTCTCGGTAGCCAATTCACAAACTGAATTCGGTGTCCCTCGAGTCCACACTTGAAATGTGTCATCGACGAGAAAGACAATTTACACGTGCATGCCCCGGCACATCACGATTGAAACGTCTCGGCTCGGCATACCGAAAATATAAATGCTCGATACAATGGATCAAAACACCGCAAAACAACATACCGGAGATGCCAACTCAGCATAACATATCAACGCATACAAAAATCACAACAACAACGGCATCATTCGAAGATTACAACATCCCGAACGACAGCCATCACACAATCACAAACATCATGAAACAATCACCCATGTGTATAACGCATAAAAATCCAGGCTTTAACAACCCACACTAGTGCGACAATACGCAAATCGCCACGAGGCGATAAACGGTAAACACCAGTTCACACCTCTCACAGAGGGGCAACAAAACATATGCGTGGCGAACGACTCGACACTCACGCCACCAATTCAATCACAATTCGGGGTTGACACCGTAACGAAAGTTCGAAAACCATACACGCATTTCCGGTCCGCAAACAGGAATGATAGGTTTTAAAAACGAGAACCACCTTTTGAAAACAGTTTGGAAACAACAGTTGATCTTGAGTATCATTTTACAAAAAGTAGTGCAAACACCATTATCGAGACTTTGAAAATCATCTTGCGTTTGAACAAAAATGAGGACACCTTTCCTTTAGTGAAAAACTTTCAAAAATATTCGACCCTTGGGTCTAAGCAACTGCATTTGAAAATATCTCAAAAATATTTTTGGTCCTCAACCGAAATTTTTTTGAAATGTATTGCGGCATTAGAAAACACCTTGAAAACACCGCAAGAAAATAATTCGTTTTAAAAGTACGTCTCGAATTTTAATTTTCTAAGATACTCAATTCAATGGGTTAGAATGCCCCAAAATTTTCAGGTAATCACAAGGAACAATATAGCGCCGTGGGTCCCGCGCCGGAACCCACCAGGCTAAAAACCAATTACAAGAATGCCCAAAAAGGTCGATGACGGTAGTACTTATCAAAACTCACAAAATCATTTGAAAACACCCAACTACCGTCAAAACGGTCAAGGCCAACAACTCGGTTAAAGGAATCGATTTTCGAAATAAAATTCAGTCGGTAAGATACCGAAAGCTATCACAAAGGAACTCACGCAGCGGAAAAAAAGAAATAGAGTCCAACATGCACAATCCAGCAACTACTCCTCACATGAATGAAATATGAGAGTCAAATAGTCACGTATCAAGAAATCAAAATCCATAAGAGGATTCCGTCACTTAGCAAATAAATCATAAAAATAGCTCGTGTCACACGAGGCACAACACAAAGAAGGAGACTTACGACCCAGTCGCACGAAGATGATGATCGCCCCACGATACTAATAACGACCAACCAACTCAGACGACGCGTCTCGACACGACTCAGTCAGATAAAATCCGACGAGACAAAAACTCGATAGACACCACTGACCCGACAGCCTAGGTTTCCACAACCTAAGCTCCGATACCATTTATGTAACACCCCCAATCCACTCAGGGACATTACACGCCGTAGACTCTCTCCTCGAGGATCTACCAGGCTGATAACTAAAATCAAACATCTAAACATCGCCTTTAAGGCTAAAATGACTCAGTAGACCGACTTGGTCTTTCAATAATAACATACAACTCATTCCCAAACACATACCCACGCAGGGGTCAAAATAAAATAAACTCCCGTACAACGGGGAAAAGATACCGCAGCGGAAAAGAAAATACAACTGGACCAATACGACATCAACGGAACCTCGTGTGATTAGTATCGTTCATCTTTCATCATCCTTCGTGCCGACCCTGTGCTATGCTCCAAAACCTGAATGCAAAAATAGACATCCACCCCCCGAATACTCGGGGGTTAGCAAAACTCCACTGTTTTGCTAGTGCAAGTACAAGTGCAAAAATACGAGCCATACAATACAAGTTCCAAGAACAATAATAATCAGAAATCCTCAAAGGTTCAAACGTAAGGAAAAGTACTTCCCGAGGCAAGAGTTTGGGTAAACATTTCCAAAACTGAAAGATCGCAAATAAGGGAAACAATTTACAAAACAGCTTTAAAATGCCGTCGAGAGTTTTAATAGAATACATTTTAGGATTATAATTTCCTTCTCTTTCCAAAAATCAATAGGGTCACATTCAAAATGTTTTGTTTTCTCAAATATGAAACAAACAATAATTTACAGGTCAAAGCCCAACATCACGTGTCCTCAACGGACGAAAAATCAACGGAACATAATCTCGCACGCGCATCGCCTAGACCGGGACGATACCACCGACATCCCACTCGAGGCCTCGAAGGACCCTCCAGTGGCTAGCGAAACAAATCACACACATCTCACGGTTGGATCAATCGCTTGTTGCATCTGGCCACATGATCACATGCCATGTGCCACCGTAGATTATCTCGTGCTCTCACGGTTGGATCAATCACTTGTTGCATCCTGGCCACATGATCACATGCCATGTGCCACCGTAGACCTTCAACCATATCCACACATTCACACAAATAACATATCACATCAAGGATATTCAAACAATTCGCCAGAGGCATCAAACACTTAGCAAAACACCACGTCAATTCACAACGCACCGAAATGAAATAATATACGCCCACACATAATACCAAGTGCAACATGAACACCAAGCATATACATAGAATTCACATAGTTATTCACGAACACACCAATCACAAAACACACACGGTTTTGAAAGGGGCCTTTAACGAGGCTAACCAAATCTTTTGAAAACTCATTTCAAACAAACAAACAAACCAAGACGATCACCAATCATCATATCCGCGAAACAAGAAAAGTATGGACAAGGTACTTGCCTCGAAATCGGCACGCAAGTATTCCGACGAACACGGCTCAACCGGAAAGCTTCGAAACGCCCGATGTTTTCGAAAAGGAAAACGACAAGCGGAAGGGTTCAACTTGGTTTCTTCGCAAGAACTCGACCCTAACAACATATAATCCATAAATCAACAATCATACGAGGAAGGATAATCGTAGAACGCCCGAAAACCCCTCTATGACATTCTACCGGACACCTTCAAGGCGTCGGTCAAGAACTCAACTCAAACAACGAATCGATACGATCCAACCATGGAATAACAAGGAAATGATATAATACATCTAAATAATCATCAATCCATCAACAAAACGGAAAGAATCGGACAAAACCCCAAAATCCCCAATTATCCAAAAAGGTAGGGTTTCAAGAGATATTACCTTGAGTGATTCAAGCATTAAGATCCGTAGAACACGCGTTAGATTGATTATCCGAGCCTCACAACCGAAAAGAAATGATGAAAATCGACCCCGGATGAAGAACTCTCTCCCTCTCTATGTCTCTCTCTCGCGACGCCGTGCAAAATGGGGAAGGAAAATGAGCGGTTCGCTCAAAACAACACATTTATAGGGTAGCATGAGAACCTATCGGCGGCCTATCGGCCCGATAGTTGACCGATACGGAATGCCGATAAGTAGGTCTATCGACCCCCTTATCGGCGAAAGGCTCTTGGAAGTTCGAAGGTGAAGAAATTTACATATCGGCCGGCCTATCGGCCGATAGCCCAACCGATACCCATACTGAGAACGCGGCGGAGAGTCTATCGGCCCCCCCTATCGGCCGAAAGGCTCCTGGGAGTGCTCGGCCAAAAACTGAAACGACCATAACTCTCTCGTCCGGACTCCGATTGACTCACCGTTTGAACCAGTGGAAAGCTAACTCGATGTTCTATAATATTGCAAAGATTTATAATTTTTGGAGTTACCAAAAATTAATGGTGATCTAACAAAGACGAACTCATACTTAGAAAAGTCGTTTAGAAATCCTGAACTCAACGAAACGACACCGAAACGAACTCGGATGTCAAAAAGTGTAGAATTAATCATTCTCAGAATGACGAAACGGACATGAGCGAGTCGTCAAAACAGACTTCCGCCGAAAAAAAAGAAATTACCGGAAATCGAAAATTGCGGATATTACACTGGGCATCTCCGTGTCCTTTCGTAGCAGAGACGCAACCTCGATCCCAAAATCTCTCAGCTACCGTTTCGCAATGCAAGGCTCGGTGACCCACCTGGCCACACTCGAAGCAGCTGACTAACGGTGAATGACAATTCTTCGCAGTACGAGACCAGACAGCAACAATCGGACAACCACGATTGAAAAACAATGATCGAACAACAACGATCAAACAACATTGATCGGACAAAAACGATCGGACACCAATGACCGAACAACAATGATCGAACAATAATGATCGAACAACAACGATCGAGCAACAATGATCGAATAACAATGGTCGAACAATGACTCCTAAGCTCACATTTCAACTAAAGATATAAACAAAACTTGTAGAAACTAAAGGACGTTAATTTCGGAAAAGGTTCACAAGAATCGAACCGAACTCGAAAAAGTCACAACGATAATCAGATTAATCCGAAACAAGGTCACAACCCGTTCGAACGATGGAAATCGAGATACCAAACAAGTTCAAAAAGTTTCAACGAACACGAGCGAGTCGATAGAATTGAGAAAGAGAAAATGCAGAAGTCCAAAAACAATACGGGTATTACATTCGACCTCTTATAAAAGAAATGTCGTCCCTGCAACTCACAACAACGGAAACAAGGCAACAACACAAAAAGAAACAGACAGAAACATCTCCCATGGGCCTCTTAGAGTCAATCCTAATATCTGTGCTGAAGCGCGAACTCCAGAAGTCTCGGTAACCAATTCGCAAAACTGGATTATGTGTCCCTCGAGTCCGCACTTGAAATGCGTTACTGGCGAGGAAGGACAATTTGTATGTGCATACCCCCAGCACATCATGGTTGAAACACCTCGGCTCGGCATACCGAATATACAAATGCTAGATACAATGGAACATAACATCGCAAAATAATATACCGGAGATGCCAACTCAGCATAACATATCAACACATACAAAAATCACAACAACAGCATCGTTCGACGATTACAACGACCCGAACGATAACCAGCATACAATTACTAAACATCACGAAACAACCACGTATGTACACAATCATACAAACTCAAGTTCTAACAGCTTGCACGGGTGCGATAACACGCAAATCACGACAAAGCGACAACATTTAATACCAACATCTCACCTCTCACATAGGGCTAACACAATAAATGTGTGGCAAATGACTCAACGCTCACGCCACCAATTCAATCATACTCGGTAGCTAACATTCTAATGACAATGCAAACATCATACATACATTCTGTTGTTGCCCAAAATATTTATCAAAAGATTAATACTGCTGGAAGACGGACAACAAACAAATGCGGGAGCACTTCCGAGAGAAGATAACTAATACAAGATTTGCCGGGTTTGTTAGGCCCGGGCTTGAATGCTCTCGCGAGATGTTATTAATACAAATATTCGTGGATACAAGTATTAATGAGAGAAATCTAAATACAATGAGTGTAAAAAGACTCTGTTAATCCGGCTCTTGAGCGAAGCTTGGTGTTCTTCGTCCCGCCGATAATCTGCTCGAGGAGAAAAGGCCGGGAGAAGTAAGACCGAAAGAAAGCCGTTGCCAAGAGTTGGATGTTAGCCAAGTGCTTGATGTTTGCTCCTGTATTGCGTATGTATTGCAAGAATGTGAGAGAGTGCAGCCTCTGTTTACAAATGCAGGGGGCTTCGTTTATATAGGGGCAGCCGGGTCCTGTCCTGTAGTGGCCGATCGCCTGCCGGCCATTTTAATATTCTGCCGATCGCCTACCGGCCAATATAATAATGTGCCGATCTCCTGGGCTGTCAGGCTAAAGTCCAAATAAGATGCTGGCTGTCGGGCTAAAGTCCAAGGAAGAGGCTGGCACAGCTTGGGCGGTCCAATAAGGAGCCATCACGTGTCCGGAGTCAGTCAACATGTGGCCCTACCGACAAGCTTTCGGCGGCCTGTCGGCTGGTGGAGGGAATCTGTCAGGCTTTGGTCAATGGCCCGAGATTCGCGGATCTTGTCTCGGCCCTTTGCACATGGTGCCAGTCTTGAGGCTCGGCCTTTGCCGACTTGGATGGCCATCGGTGGTGATCGACCTGGATGGTCTTCGGAGGTCGACATCGGCCAGTGGATGGAGGTCGCCAAGGGTCGGTCGCCAAGGGTAGGTCGCCAGGTGCCGAGAGACGGTCGATCGCCAAGGGTCGGTCGCCGAGTACTGAGAGGCGATCGTCTTGATGTTGATCGCTCGGCACCGGGATTCGTCCTGGGCCCTTCGGTTGGCCAGTCTAGCACGTCCACTGGGTTAAGGCTCGGTCGCCTGGTTGCCGATCGGCAGGCTTGCCTTGGCCGCTCGGCAGTGACTCGGTCGCCCGCCCTCCTAGTCGATCGCCGGTCGGAAGGTGTTAATTCTTGACACAACAATTGCCCCCCAGCTTGCTCCTATGTTGAAGACATGGGGCGAGGTGGTTCTCGCTGGTGATCGTGTATGGATGAGGACGGGCGATCTGAGCTGACTTAGGACTCGGACTTGGGCTTAATCATGGTCGATTGGCTTAGCTATCTTTCGGTCTTGTACCTGCAAAAAACAACATTGGCCGATCCCCCACGGAAACTTGGTGGTTTCGCTTGCTTGAGGAATCGTGCACAGTCGCGGAGGTCGATGGACCGACCCCATGACCGTGTCTTGGTGCACAAAGACAATGAGTGCCTCGTGACTCACTTTATTATGAGGGTCCTCTGTTAGGCTGCGCCTCGCCTTGTTTTTAAACGAAAGGCGTGCGGTCTCGGTCTAGAGGAGTCCTTGCGCGGGGCAGCGTCGGATGAATCAACTCCACGCCCGCGGCTTGTTAGCTCTGCTTCCACCTCGGCCAGCCATGGAGATGGCCGACCTCGACGGTGTACGTTGAGACGGGGTTGTGGAATGAGTCCACTGATTAATGTTGGAGGGCCCTCCGACTACGCTGGCCTCGTATTTAAACGAAAGCGGGCGATCTTGGCCGAAAGGGACCTTGCATGACCGAAGCAGCCGGTTCCATCGACTGCCAGGGCCATGGCTTTATGATGTGCGGTGGAGGCGATCTTATGCCTTAGTCCGTCATGTTATATGCTGGACTGTAGATGGCGATCGTGTCCACCGGGTTGCTGATGATGTTGCGATCTGGCCGGATGACTGGCGATCGCCGCTCGGCAGCCGATCGCTTTATTCGTAGGTCGGATATCGGCGATCGGCGGGAGCCAGTCCCTTATTTAGAATGTTGGACTGTAGGCGGTGAGTGAGTCCTCCGGCTCTTCTGGATAGTAGCGATCGGGCCGGAAGACTGGAGGTCGTCGTACGGGCGCCGACCGATCTACTCCTAGGCTGAGAAGAAGCCTTTGCCTGGACAGGAAATCTGCGGCTCTAGCCCGGAAGGCTGCGTAGGTCGTCGGCAGGGTCTTCGTGAGATGCCTGAACATAGGCGAGAAACCCTGAAAACCCCCTAGGACCGCGTAGAGGGCGGTCTCATCGCTTATGGGCTCGCCGTTGAGGATGATCGTGTCAACCCGGTCGATGTAGTCCGAGTCGGACTCCTGTTCTCCTTGCCTGATTTGCATCATGCGATGGCGACCTTCTGGCCGGGCGACCCTGGTGGCGAAGTGTTCCGTGAAGACGTGCGCCAGCTCGTTAAAGGAGCCAATGGACCGAGGTGGCAATGAAGTGTACCACCGGTGGGCGAGGTCGTCGATGTCGGAGGAACATTCGGCACCTGGTCGCGTCCGATGCCCCACACCCGGTCATGTAGATGTTGAACTTGTGCAGGTGTGCTTGGGGGTCCGATCGCCCTTGGTACACGGGTGTCTGAGGAGGGGCGATCGTGTCTTTGCCGGCGAGCTCGATGTCGATCGCGAGCGGCTCGCTCGGCGGGGCGATCGTCCTCACGGCGCCTGCCCCGGATTGCAGGAGCGCCTTCATGTCGTCGATCTGACGTTGCATTGCGGCGATCGCCGCGGCTCGGCTGCTTGCGGATCGGCTTTGGGAGCGGGGGCCGAGGCGATCGTGTACCGACCTCCGGACCCCGCTGCTGCCGACCTCGGGAATTTGGCGAGCGGGAGCCAGGCGGCTGGATCGCCTTGTGGGAGCCGGGTAGGCCGAGCTCCTGGTGACGGACACCAACTCCGTCGTCTCGTAGCTGGGGCCGGACTGCCCCGGTCGCCAGGTCGGGTCGCTGCCCAGGCGATCGAAGACAGACGTGCCCCGGCTGCCGAGCGCCTCTTCTTGCGGGCGAGAGCCTCCTGGCGCTTGCTCGGCCAGTAGTGCCTTAAGCTTCCGCTTGATCTTCCGGCGAGAGACCGGGGGGGCGGCAGCAGGAGGCGCGTCGAGGGCACTCCGTCGTTCCTGAAGGGCGGCTATGGCCTCTTCGATCTGTTCATTGGTTCGGAACTGATCGAGCGAGAGGCTCGGGCCGCCGTCCCGGGACGGGATCGAGCGTCTCTGACCGCGGCGGCTGCCTTCCACCATCGGTTGCGGCTCCGACTGGGACGGAACAGGGAGTTTGGCCGGCTGGTCAGCGGCTTTCTTCGACGCGGAGGCGGAAGACATGTTTTCTGAAGGATTTCTTTTGAAGTGCAGTGAGTGTCACTTCAAGTATCTGCCCCGAGAACAGTGAGTGTTCTTCGGGACGGTAGGTGTAAAAAATTTAGGGTTGGATCCCCTTCCTCTAGCGCCAATTGTTGTTGCCCAAAATATTTATCCGAAGATTAATACTGCTGGAAGACGGACAACAAACAAATGCGGGAGCACTTCCGAGAGAAGATAACTAATACAAGATTTGCCGGGTTTGTTAGGCCCGGGCTTGAATGCTCTCGCGAGATGTTATTAATACAAATATTCGTGGATACAAGTATTAATGAGAGAAATCTAAATACAATGAGTGTAAAAAGACTCTGTTAATCCGGCTCTTGAGCGAAGCTTGGTGTTCTTCGTCCCGCCGATAATCTGCTCGAGGAGAAAAGGCCGGGAGAAGTAAGACCGAAAGAAAGCCGTTGCCAAGAGTTGGATGTTAGCCAAGTGCTTGATGTTTGCTCCTGTATTGCGTATGTATTGCAAGAATGTGAGAGAGTGCAGCCTCTGTTTACAAATGCAGGGGGCTTCGTTTATATAGAGGCAGCCGGGTCCTGTCCTGTAGTGGCCGATCGCCTGCCGGCCATTTTAATATTCTGCCGATCGCCTACCGGCCAATATAATAATGTGCCGATCTCCTGGGCTGTCAGGCTAAAGTCCAAATAAGATGCTGGCTGTCGGGCTAAAGTCCAAGGAAGAGGCTGCCACAGCTTGGGCGGTCCAATAAGGAGCCATCACGTGTCCGGAGTCAGTCAACATGTGGCCCTACTGACAAGCTTTCGGCGGCCTGTCGGCTGGTGGAGGGAATCTGTCAGGCTTTGGTCAATGGCCCGAGATTCGCGGATCTTGTCTCGGCCCTTTGCACATGGTGCCAGTCTTGAGGCTCGGCCTTTGCCGACTTGGATGGCCATCGGTGGTGATCGACCTGGATGGTCTTCGGAGGTCGACATCGGCCAGTGGATGGAGGTCGCCAAGGGTCGGTCGCCAAGGGTAGGTCGCCAGGTGCCGAGAGACGGTCGATCGCCAAGGGTCGGTCGCCGAGTACTGAGAGGCGATCGTCTTGATGTTGATCGCTCGGCACCGGGATTCGTCCTGGGCCCTTCGGTTGGCCAGTCTAGCACGTCCACTGGGTTAAGGCTCGGTCGCCTGGTTGCCGATCGGCAGGCTTGCCTTGGCCGCTCGGCAGTGACTCGGTCGCCCGCCCTCCTAGTCGATCGCCGGTCGGAAGGTGTTAATTCTTGACACAACACATTCCTAGACCGCAAACAGGAATGATAGGTTTTAAAAATGAAAACCACCTTTTTGAAAACAATTTGGAAACACGGGTTGATCTTGAGTATCACCTTTCAAAAACTAGTACAAACATCGTTATCGAGACCTTGAAAAACCATCTCGCATTTGATAAAAATGAGGACACTTTTCTTTTAAGTGAAAAAAACTTTCAAAAATATTCGACCTTCGGGTCTAAGCAAATGCATTTCTATCTTACTAAAATATCTAAAAATATTTTGGTCCTCAAAGTAGAAGAATTTTGAAACATATAGTTGAGCTAGCAGGAGCCTCGAAAATATAATCCATTTAAAAGTACGTCTCGAAATATATTCTCTACGAATCTCAAGCTTTTCAAAAATCTATTAGGCTAGAATGCCCAAAAACTCACATGTAACAACATTCGTTTACACATATCATAGCACACGTGTCAAGTCGTTTCGAAATCAAAATAAGGCATATCTTTTCCGGAAATCAAACAGTCAATAATCAATTTGCCTAGGACCGGGGTGAAGCCACTGGTCCCACTCGAGGCCTCTAAGGACCCTCCCGAGATGGCTAGCAAATCAAACTCGTGAATCTAGAGTGAAGTCATAGATTACCTCGAGGCCTCATCGGACCCTCCCGAGGTGAGCAAAGCACACACAATTACATCACCATTCCATATTAAGCACAAAGGTTTTCAAAAATACTTGCAAAACGAGCAAATCATTTTGAAAATCATTAACAGCGGATAGAAACAACAATAAAAAGTCATAAACAGCGACAACACTCCTCATATAAAAACAATGAGAGCCGAATAAACACATATCACGGAACCAAAAATCTATATAAGGATTCTATCGCTTAACACGTAATCATACCAGTAACTCGCATCAGATGAGGCACAATCACAAAGAATGGGGACTTACATCTACAGGTCGCACGAAGATGATGATTGCCCCACGATACTAATCACAACCAACAAACTCAGACGACGCGTCGCGACACGACCCCGTCAGACAAAATCCGACGAGACAAAAACACAACAGACACCACTAAACCCGACAGCCTAGGTTTCCACAACCTAAGATCTGATACCATTTATGTAACACCCCCAATCCGCTCAGGGATATTACACGCCGTAGAACCTTTCCTCAAGGATCTACCAGGCTGGTAGCAAAAATCGAACATCTCAAAAATGCCTTTAAGGCTAAAATGACTCAGTAGACCGATTTGGTCTTTCAATAAAAACATACAACTCAATCTCAATACTTGCCCATGCAGGGGTCAAATACAACACACTCCCGTATAACGGGGAAAGAACACTGCAGCGGAAAATAAAGTACAACTGAACCAGTACAACAATGTACGAGACCTCATGTGATTAGTATCGATAATCTTTCATCATCCTTCATGCCGAGCCTGTGTTATGCTCCCCAAAACATGAATACAAATACAAACATCCACCCTCCGATTACTCGAGGGTTAGCAAAATTCCACTATTTTGCTAGTGCAAGTACAAAGTGCAAATACGAGTCATACAATTCAAGTTCCAAGAATAATAATGACCAGGAATCCTCAAAGATTCAAACACAACGAAAAATACTTCCCGAAGCAAGAGTTTGGGTAAAATATTCCAAAACCGAAAGATCACAATTCAAGAGAAATAATTTACAAAATAGTTTAATATGCCATCGGGAATTTTAATAGAAAACAATTTAGGATTATTGAATCCTTCTATTTCCAAAATCAATAGGGGTCATAGCCCAAAGGTTTTGTTTTCACAAATAAAACCAACAATAATTCACAGGGTCAAATCCCACGTCACGTGTCCTCGACGGACATAAAATCAACACAACATAATCACCCAAGATACGCAAATCTTGGTCACATAAATACAACACCAACTCATGAATCCAGGGCTATACCATTGGATTCCCTTGAGGCCTCATCGGACCCTCCCGAGGTGAGCAAAACACATTCACAAATCATATACACACCAGCGTGAACACTTGTCACGGCATCTCACGGTTGGATCAATCACTTGTTATCTCCTGACCATATGATCACATGCCATATGCACTGTAGGTATTCTTTGGTGCTCACGGTTGGATCAATCACTTGTTGCATCCTGACCACATGATCACATGCCATGTGTCACCGTAGTTTTTCTTAGGCTCTCACGGTTGGATCAATTGCTTGTTGCATCCTGACTACATGATCGCATGCCATGTGTCACTATAGGCCCCACCCACATCCACACATTCACACATATAGCAAAATACAACAAAGATATCCAAACAATTCATCCAGAGGCATCAAAAGCTTAGTAAAACACAACGTCAAACCATAATGCACCGAAATGAGGCAATACACGTACACACGAATTACCAAGCGCAACATAAACACCAAACATATCCATAGAATTCACATAGTCATTTACGAAAACACACCAATCACAACATACACACGAGTTTGAAAGAGAGCCTTTAGCGAGGCTAAACCAAATCTTTTGAAATTTCATTACAAACAACCAAACGAACATATTTAGACGATCACCAATCATCATATCCACAAAACAAGAAATGTATGGACAAGGTACTTGCCTCGAAACCATGATCGCAACGAGACAACGGATGGGATGCATTCGAACAGCCCCGAACTCCAAAACACTATCAAGAACACGATAGCACCGCGAATACTACGAGAATAACACCACACGAATTATCAATCACCAAACGGGGTTCAACTCGGAATCCTCGAGCACCTATAATACTCCAGAGGGAACAACAAAAACATGATTACGACGAGGATCAAGACCAAAAACAACGGAGATTACAACAAACTATCGAAGGAAAACTCATTCGAACATTTGATCGAACATCAAATATTCACAACACCCCAAGAACACCGAAATCATCCTTTGGGTTGAAATGGACCAAAGATATGGATATACAATCCATAAAACATGTTTAATAACAACATCTAACATCAATTGATTTATCAAAATCGGATGAAAAATGAAATCAAGAACAAAACTCCCAAAAAGGTCAACTCAAGAGAATCAAGAAAATACCTCGAAATAATGACGAAGAACACGAATTGATGTTGTTAATCCACACCAAGAACTTGAGGAGGATGATATCTCTAAGACAAATCGCCCAAAATCGCCCAAAAAATCGCCCAAAATGAGAGGAAGAAGAAGAGAAGAGAGGAAATGAATCCCTCCCCCAAAATCCCGCTGAAATAGCGCTAATATGACTCCCGTGCCGCGGCCCGGACTGAGTGTGCCACGGACCACGACTAAAATTGCGAGCAGCAGCCAATTTAGTGCCGCGGCCCGGTCAGCAGAGGGCAGCGGCCCGCGGTACAGCCGCGGCCCGGCCAGTAGAGGGCCGCGGCCCGCGGTACAGTCGCGCCAGGCTCACTGTGTAGTCTTAGCTATTTCGACAATAACTCATTCGTAGTGACTCTGATGGACTCACCGTTTTAACCATTGGAAAGCTAACTTGATGCTCTATAATACTAAAAAGATTCAGAACTTTTGGAGTTTCCAAGAATTAATGGTGATTTTACAAAGTCGAACTCATACGTGGAAAAGTCGCTTAGGAACACGGAACTCAACAAAACGACACCGAAACGAACTCGAATGACAAAAAGTGTAGAATTAATCATTCTCGGAATGATGAAATGGTCACAATAGAGTCGTTAAGATGGACTTATGCCAAAAAAGAAAATTACCGGAAATCAAAATTGCGGATATTACACCCTATACTAGTTGGGAGAAGCCCAATAGCCTGCCGACTAAGGACACAATGTGTATTTACTTTAACACTCCCCTGTTGTGTCGAGAATTATACTCTCCGATCGGCGATCGCCTCGGAGATCGGGCGACCAAGCCATTGCCGAGCAGCCGAGGCAGAACTGCCGACCAGCGACCAGGCGGCCTAGCCTTAGCCCGGGAGCCAAGATAGATCTGCCGACCTAAGGTCCCAAGACAAGTCCCGGTGCCGAGCGATCGACATCTAAGACGATCGTCTCTCGGTACTTGGCGATCGACTCCTGGTGGCCGACTAGCAGATGACCATCTCCCGGCACTTGCCGACCGACCCTTGGCGACTGACCGATGCCGACCCTCAGCAACTGGCCGATGCCGACCTCTGATGACCAGCTAGAGACGACCGCCTCATGCCGCTCGAAGCCGATGGTCATCTAGTCGGCAAAGGCCGAGCCTCAGGACAGACACCACGTGCAGTGCCGAGACAAGATCCGCATATCACGGATCGTTGACCACAGCCTGTCAGCATCTTCCCACCAGCCGACCGACCCGCCGAAAGGTGTCAGTAGGACCGCATGTGACAGAGACCCCGGACGCGTGCTGGCTCCTCATTGGACCACACAGCTGGCTACCGGCTGTAGCCTTGGACTTTAGGCAGACTGCCCATGTGACCTTTAGGACGATCGCCCCATTATTATATTGGCCAGAAGACGATCGCCCGCTAGGATACAAGGCTCCTCAGCCCCTATAAATAAAAGGCAGCCTGTACTTGGATTTCAAGCTAGCATTATCGCGATTTCAGCACACAATACAGAGATTCTTCAGCACTTGGCTATCTCCTACTCTTGGCAACAGCTATCTTTTGGTTCTTTCTTCTCTCGGACTCTCTCATATAGAAGACGATCGGTAGGGACGAAGAACACCAAGCTTCGCTCAAGAGCTGGATTAACAGAGTCTTTTTACACTCATTGTACTTAGATTCTCACATTAATACTTGTATCCACGGATATTTGTATTAATAACATCTCGCGAGAGCATTCAAGCCCGGGCCTAACAAACCCGGCAAATCCTGTGTTTATTCATATTCTCTCGGAAGTGCTCCCGCAAATTTTGTTTGTTGTTCGTCCATTCCAGCAGTATTTAATCTTTGGATAAATATTTTGGGAAACAACAATTGGCGCTAGAAGGAGGGCATCTAACCCTCAAATTTTTATTCCTACCGTCCCGAAGAACACTCACTGTTCTCGGGGCATATACTTGAAGTGACACTCAATGCGCTTCAAAGAAATCTTTCAGAAATCATGTCTTCCGCCTCCGCGTAGAAGAAAGACGCTGACCAGCCCGCCAGACGCCTCGTTCCGTACCAGTCCGAGCCACAGCCGATGGCGGAAGGTAGCCGCCGCGGTTAGAGACGCTCGATCCCGCCCCTGAGGTCCGGCCCAAGCCTCTCGCTCGATCAGCTCCGAACCAAGGAACAGATCGACGAGGCCATGGCCGTCCTACAGGAGCGACGGAGTGTTCTCGACGCGCCTCCCGCTATCACCCCCCGGCTATCCTCCGGAAGTCCAAGCGGAACCTCAAGGCGTTACTGGCCGAGCGATCGCCAGGAGGCTCTCATCCGCAAGGAGAGGTGCTCGCCAGCCGGGGCACCTCTATTTTCGATCGCCTGGGCAGTGACCCGTTTTGGCGACCGGGGCAGTCCAACCCCAGCTACGAGGCGACGGAGTTTGAGTCCGTCACCAGGAGCTCGGCCTACCCGACTCCCAGATGGCAGCCCAGCCGTCTGGCTCCCCCTCGCCAAATAGCAGAGGTCGGCAGCAGCGGATTCCGGAGATCGGTATACGATCGCCTCGGCTCACGCTCCCAAAGCCGATCCGCAAGCGACCGAGCCACGGTGATGCCCGCAATGCAACGTCAGCTCGACGACATAAAGGCGCTCTTGGAATCCGGGGCAGGCGCCAAGAAGACGATCGCCGAGCCGAGCGAGCCGCTCACGGTCGACATCGAGCTCGCCCCCGTGCAGCACAAGATTGCTCCCCCGCAAACACCTTTGTACGAAGGGAGATCAGACCCCCAAACACACCTAAGCAAGTTCAACATCTACATGACCGGGTGTGGGGCATCAGACGCGACCAGGTGCCGAATGTTCCCTATGACGCTGGACGACCTCGCCTACAGGTGGTACACCTCATTGCCACCTCGGTCCATTGGCTCCTTTAACCAGCTGGCGCACGTCTTCACAGAGTACTTCGCCACCAGGGTCGCTCGGCCGGAAGGTCCCCTTCGCATGATACAAATCAAGCAGGGAGAAGAAGAGTCCGACTCAGACTACATCGACCGGGTAGACGAGATCATCCTCAACGGTGAGCCCGTAAGCGATGAGATCGCCCTCCACTCGGTCCTAGGAGGATTCCATGGCCTTTCGCCTATGTTTAGGCATCTTACGAAGAGCCAACCCTCGACCTACGTGACCTTCCGAGCTAGAGCCGCAGACTTTCTGGCCAGGCAAAGGTTTCTCCTCAGCCTATGAGCAGCGTGATCGGCACCCGAACTACGATCTCCCGCCCGATCGCCGATATCGACCTACGAATAACGCGATCGGCAGCCGAGCGATGATCGCCAGTCTTCCAGTCCGATCGCTGATCTCAAGCAACATCACCAAAGAACCGGAGGACTCGTTCGCCATCTACAGTTCAACATCTAACATGACGGACTAAGGCATGAGATTGCCTCCACCGCACATCATAAAGCCATGGTCCTGGTAGTCGATGGAACCGGCTGCTTCGGCCATCCAAGGTCCCTTTGGGCCAAGATCGCCTGCCCTTCGTTTAAATACGAGGCCGGCGTAGTCTGAGGGCCCTCCAAAATTAATTAGTGGACACGATCGCCCGCCCTCAAGGTCCATCATCTAACTTGGTGAACCCGGACAAAGCGACATGTGCCACTACCCCCGTCTCAACGTACACCGTCGAGGTTCGCCGTCCTCACGGCGGGCCAAGGTGGAAGCAGAGCTTACAAGTCGCGGGCGTGGAGTTGAATCATCCGACGCTGCCCCGCGCAAGGACTCCTCTAGACCAAGACCGCACGCCCTTCGTTTAAATATGAGGCGTGGCGCAGCCTAACAGAGGACCCTCACAATAAAATGAGTCACGAGACACTCAATGTCTTCGCGCACCAAGACACGGTCATGGAGTCGGTCCATCGGACTTCGCGACTGTGCACGGTTCCTCAGCGACGAAAAAATCAAGTTTCTACGAGGGATCGGCCAATGTTATTTTTGCAGGTACAAGAACCGATAGATAGCTAGCCAATCGACATGATAGCCCAAGTCCGAATCCTAAGTCAGCTCAACAAGATCGCCCGTCCTCATCTTCCACGATCGCCAGCAAGAACCACCTCGCCCCATGTCTTCAACATCGGAGCAAGCTGGGGGGCAATTGTTGTGTCGAGAATTATACTCTCCGACCAGCGATCGCCTCGGAGATCGGGCGACCTAGCCATTGCCGAGCAGCCGAGGCAGAACTCCCGACCAGCAACCAGGCGGCCTAGCCTTAGCCCAGGAGCCAAGATAGATCTGCCGACCGAAGGTCCCAGGACAAGTCCCGGTGCCGAGCGATCGACATCTAAGACGATCGTCTCTCGGTACTTGGCGATCGACTCCTGGTGGCCGACTAGCAGATGACCATCTCCCGGCACTTGCCGACCGACCTTTGGCGACTGACCGATGCCGACCCTCAACAACTGGCCGATGCCGACCTCTGATGACCAGCTAGAGACGACAGCCTCATGCCGCTCGAAGCCGATGGTCATCCAGTCGGCAAAGGCCGAGCCTCAGGACAGACACCACGTGCAGTGCCGAGACAAGATCCGCATATCACGGATCGTTGACCACAGCCTGTCAGCATCTTCCCACCAGCCGACAGACCCGCCGAAAGGTGTCAGTAGGACCGCATGTGACAGAGACCCCGAACGCGTGCTGGCTCCTCATTGGACCGCACAGCTGTAGCCTTGGACTTTAGGCAGACTGCCCATGTGAACTTTAGGACGATCGCCCCTTTATTATAATGGCCGGAAGACGATCACCCGCTAGGATACAAGGCTCCTCAGCCCCTAAAAATAAAAGGCAGCCTGCACTTGGATTTCAAGCTAGCATTATCGCGATTTCAGCACACAATACAGAGATTCTTCAGCACTTGGCTATCTCCTACTCTTGGCAACAGCTATCTTTTGGTTCTTTTTTATCTCGGCTTCTCTCATATAGAAGACGATCGGTAGGGACGAAGAACACCAAGCTTCGCTCAAGAGCTGGATTAACAGAGTCTTTTTACACTCATTGTACTTAGATTCTCACATTAATACTTGTATCCACGAATATTTGTATTAATAACATCTCGCGAGAGCATTCACGCCAGGGCCTAACAAACCCGGCAAATCCTGTGTTTATTCATATTCTCTCGGAAGTGCTTCCGCAAATTTTGTTTTTTGTCCGTCCATTCCAGCAGTATTTAATCTTCGGATAAATATTTTGGGCAACAACATCCCCCTTGTGCCGAGTCTCCAACGCATGTCAAGTTGCCTCATTAAAATCTCGTCAAGCAAAAACCACATGGGAAACATGCCTTGATCGTGGGAAAAAGAGTAAAACATCCAGACATATAGGTTATGCTAATTTCGTTAAGCCAAAACCTCTATTGGTCATTTCGTCAATCAATGTGTGCTCAAGAACTTGATCAGTTCATCGATCAGTGAGCTAAATGTCTAGTTCCCTTGTTAAAAACCTTTCCAAGTGATAAAAACCTAGTGGGAAAAAAAGAATCCTCGGTTAAGGAAAAGAGTGTAACTTGCGACGTGGATGTAAGACTCCCCTTAAGTCTACATCTCCCCCTGATTAGTTCGTCAATCAAGGAATCCGAAAAACAGTGCATGTGACATTGCCTCGTTAAAAACTTTGCCAAGTAACAAAACCTATTGGGACAAAATAAACGTTGGTCAAAGAAAAGAGTACAACATTGGTGGGTAAAATTCGTTATACCTCACCCTCCATCAGATCCTTACTCTGATCTCGGGAGTTAGGAAATCGTACGCATTCCTATGTTTCTCACATATTTTTCAAACACGGCCTTAGGCAATGATTTAGTGAATTAATCAGCCACATTCTCCTCAGACTTCACTTGCTTAACTTGGATGTTGAGGAGGGCCCGTTGTTGCTGAGTGCAGGAAAACTTTGGAGAGATATGATTCGTATTATATCCATTGCCATATCCAAGCTTCATATTTTCGATGCAAGCGGCATTATTTTCATATATGCATATGGGCGCATCAGTGACATTACTTAGTCCACTGTTACCTCGAATATGTATAATAATGGTTCTCAATCATATACACTCATGTACCGCCTCATGTAGAGCGATAATCTTAGCGTGATTCGAGGAGGTAGCAACGAGGGTTTGCTTAGTTGATCTCCAATATATCGCGGTGTTCCTAATGGTAAAAGCGTAACCAATCTGGGAGCAATCTTTATATGGGTATGAAAGATACCCAGCATTAGAAAAACCTACCAACACATTCGTCGGGGTAGTTTCCTCGACATTCACACTTACTTTAGTGATTGCACATTCATCGACAGTTTCGTTAGCCTGATAGGGAAAGAAAAGTCCCGAGTCAATGGTTCCTTTGAGGGATCAAAAGATGTTTTTGATACCATTCCAATGACGTTGCGTGGGCTCAGAACTATATTTAGCCAACAAGTTCACTGAGAAAGCTATATCAGGTCGAGTATACTGAGCCAATTACAATAATGCACATAGGTAATTTCATCTCTAAAAAGCTTTTCGTCACATTCCTTCGGACGAAATGGATCTTTCTTCAAGTCCAAACTACGACCGATCATGGGAGTGCTAACCGTATGTGCCTTGTCCATGTTAAAATGCCTGATTTTCTTCTGGACATAGGCAGACGGGTGGATGAGGATTCCACTAGCTCGATGTTCTAGCTCAATGCCTAGATAAGACCGAGTCATCCCATATCATTTATCACAAATTTGGATTTTAGATAGCTGCGGTTTTTTCTTAATTCGTCAAGAGTACTGATTATGTTCATATCGTCGACATATACAGCTACAATTGTTAATCCGGAACTTGTTTTCTTAATAAACATGCAGAGACACAATTCATTGTTCTTATATCCCCTTCCAATCAAGTAGTCACTTAGGTGGCTATACCACATATGGTCAGATTGTTTTAACCCGTAAATTGAGCGTTTCCACCGTACTGCAAACGCACTCCGTGGTCTAGAGTCACTTGGCTTGGGTAATGAAATGCCATCGATCACTTTCATATATATATATATATATATATCTATATATATCTATATATATATATATATATATATATATCTATATTAAGATCCCCATAGAGATATCACTAACCACATTTATGAGCTGCATTTCCAGTCCTTCGGAAATTACTTAGCTAATGAAGTACCTTAGGAGAGAGCACGTCTCCTCAGTCAATTCCACGACATTTATGAGAACCTTCGAGCCTTGTACTTCAGGACTTCATTCTTCTCATTGTGCTTACTGACAAAGATTTATTTTATGTCCTATAAGATTTACACTTGGTGAGGTTAGCACTACCTACCAATTGCCTGTCTCTTTGTCAAAGAATCTAGTTCTGCGTGGAATGCTTTATCCTTTAAGGCCAATTAACTCAATGTTGATATCATACAACAGAGCGAGGTTCGACATCGTCTTGCTCTATGCTTTGAGCAATGATAGATCGTCAAAGTGGGTGGATGATCAGTCCACACTCTCGTGATTCATCGAGATTTCTTGATTTTCTGAATCTAATCAATATTCGAGGTGTCCCATTCGTCATGACTCATGGACATAGTAAAATCAAGTATGATCTCATGAACCAAGTTCATTGATGACTAATATATAAGTTTGTTCCTTACTCTACTTCCTCCATAGGTAAGTGTTAAGTCGAACCATGTAGCTTCCACCTCTTCCTTTAGGGAGATATGGCCTATATCACACATCCACCATGTGTGATTGCAGCATTCGACTCGTCGGTGTTGCGCCCCTTACCGAGGACTTTCAACCTTACAGGTTGCAGCTAGTATATATGATCTAGTCACTTTCATGATATCGGTAAGCGCAACAAGCATCGAATCTCCTACATTCTAAAGATCGAGAATTTTCACTATCACATAGCAAAATACGGGGATGAATACGAGACAAAGTAGGGACACACCATGACAATTCCTGTCGTTCTCTGAGAAAATTCGTCTTCTCTCCTCCCCCTAACGACGGGAAGGTTGTCTCATCAAAGTGACAATACGCAATCGAGCAGTAAATAGATCACCTATCGAAGGTTCTAAATAGTAGATAACCATTGGGTATTCGTATCCAATGTAACTACTTAATCATCTCTAAAGACCCATGCGCCGTGTAGGTACATAATGCATAATACTAAATAACCAAATATGCACAATTAGCACTCAAGTTCGTCTGAGTCCAAAATGTAAGGATCCAATCATCATAGACATTGATACATTATAGGCTATTACCATTAGCCTATCACTCGAGTGTTCCTCGATTTATTCGTCAAACGAGAACATGAGTAATGAAAACTCTGAACCATAAGCATAGGAACGATATTCGATACTTTGAATAAAGTCAACCACTTGTATAAGTAAGCAACAATAATATCTTGCTCGAAACCAAAATACATTAGACCATTATTGAAAAATATTATAACGTCTACCTGTAACACCCCCGAGATATTCAAGGTGTATTACAGTGCCGTGGGGCCCTACATAGGACCCACCAGGCTAAATAAGAATTACCACTCGCATAACCATCTTGGTTAGCGAGAAAACACACATCATCAAGACGAAAATAAAATAACACGCCCGGTACAACCGGCGAAATAAGCATCACCGACAAACATAAATAACTTTCAATGATAAAAACCATAATCCGAGTGAAAATGCCTAAGTACTCGCGAGTACAGTCTATAAGTTTATAATTTGGAAAACAACCATATCGAAAAGGACTACATAAATAAAGGGACTTAAATGCACATGTCAACAACCCTGGTCAGCATCCTCGTACTGTCCCAGTGCCCGCTCGTCTGGATGAACATAACCTGATATTCATAAAAAGAATTTCCCCAAGACGGGTCCCCAAAGGGGTTAGCAATTACACTAGTACAAGTAATCAAGGCAAACCATTCGCTTACACATTTCACAGTACATGCACCAATTCATTTCAAAAACCAAAACCAGACATGTCTTTTCCGGAAACAAACAGTCAATAATCAATTAGCCTAGGACCGGGGCCTAACCACTAGTCTCACTCGAGGCCTCTAAGGACCCTCCTGAGCTGTCCATGTCATAAAACAACTCACGTACAGGCATCGCCTAGGATCGAGGCTAAACCACTGATCCCACTCGAGGCCTCTAAGGACCCTCCCGAGCTGGCTAGCGAATCAAGCTCGTGAATCCGGGGCTAAACCAATGGATTCCCTCGAGGCCCCGTCGGACCCTCCCGAGGTGAGCAAATCACATACAGATACATCACAATTTCATGTTAAGAATAAAGGTTTCCAAAAATACTCGTCTTGAGTAATTGACGACGACTCGAACAGAAAGGAAAATTAAGCACGAACGCTGTAACACCCGGTTTTTTTTTCGGTACGTTAATTATTTTCATGGTATTTAGTTATTTAAATGATGGGTTTAATTAATTAGCCAAGTTAGATTAAAATACAAGTTTTGGGCTAAGTTAATTGAAAGATTTAATTATATTGGGCTAGTAAGAAATGAGTTTTGAGCCTAGCCCATTAGTGAAGTCATTAGGCTTTATCCTTAAATGATTTATAAAAATATCACAAAACCCTAAACTCCCTCCTCTCTCCCTCATTTTCGGCCGATCCCTCTCTCCCATCTCTCTCTCATTTTTCTCTTCCAAAGCCACAATCATCTTCTCCTTCACTTCCTTGTTGGTGTAACAAGCTTAGGTAAGATCTTTTAAGGTGTTTTAATCTTTTCTTTTGATTTATATTCAATTAATTGTTTTAAGTGTTGATTATCATCTAGAAATTTCATCACCATCTCCTATACATGGTGTATGATGAGCCTAGATGATCATATTATGTAAAAGATCTATATGATTCATAAAAATCATCAAGTTGTAACTTGTGTGATTTAAAGAAGATAGATCTTATGGTTTTAACCAATGTTGTTATTGTTATAAGTTGTATGTTATCATCATCTCTAGATTATATCTACACCCTATACATGGTGTATGATGGATCTAGATGATTATACAAAATACAAGGTCTAAATGAACCATGGAAATCACCAAGTTTTATTTAGGTGATAAAATGTGATAGATCTTGTGAATGGTTATAATTCTTGTTAATTATTATTTTGATTCTCAACATATCCATATCAATATGTTTAGATCTAAGTATACAATTTTATAACATCTTCTAAGATGTGTATATAAATGTTTGTGTATTTGAAAGATCAAGGAACCCTTAAGAAAGGGGAAAATTATGAGTTTAAATGGTTTGTCATATATTATGTTGATTTGATTCTTTTCCTTGTGACTAAATGAAATGCCAATGACCCCTAGCCCTTTTTGGTGCCACCATGTTCATAGGGGACTGAATTTGGGTGATAAACACATCTAGGAATGTGTTTCAAAAGGGAGAGGAATGGATTGGTTAAAAAGATTAAGGGTTGGCTACGATTCTGTTTCCATCAGATTTGTAGTCATCTTACAAAAATCATAACTTGAATTCTAAAACTCAAACGGATCTCAAACTTGTGCCAAAAGTTTACAAATTGTGTTGGGTAACTTTCTTATGAAGGTCACTCTCACTAATTAGGACTTTATCCATGGGCAAGAACAGCACCTTTGCTGGTAGGTCTGATCCGGGTCTGATCTGATAGGTCAACTTGTTTTATTCGTTTCTAGGGCTTGGGAAATGATCTAATGGGATTTCAAGTTCCCACATGTGTGTCATGACCTAAAGTTGTGATCTGGAGTTTATGGGATGTTATCTCCAAGTATTTCTTGGTCATATTGAGTTCACACTCCAGATCAGTTTTCTGTCATCAGCTTTTAAGGGTTTTGTAATTAGTCATGTTGTGAATTTCATATCTAGAGTTTGGGAAACCCTTTTTGGTCGGTTCCAACTCTGAGACTTTGGTATTTATGTCTATTATCTCTGTCATTTTTAGTTTGGACAATGTCTACCCACAAGTTGGGTAGAATTGACCAACACTACTGATTCCTATGATTTGGGACTGCACTGCGATGTCTTTTTAAAAGCATCATAATAAATTCATATTTTGGAGTTAGAGTGATTTCTTCACTGTTTTAAAAAGGGGAAAGACTCTAGTTTCTTAGAAAAATTTAATATTGATATGTTAATACTTAGGAAAATTAAGTAAATCCATCTTTAACAGCGGGTCTGTTTTTAGACCTTGCTGTCCAGATTTTTGTTTAAGTCTTTAAGCTTCATCTTTGGGTATATCCTAACTCCTAGTTTATAATAGGTGAAGTTTTGGCATTTGCTCAAGTGTGGTAGCCAGTTTTGATTTAGCAATCTCCCTTAAGTATTCAAGGTGAGTTCTCTCACTCCATTGTCTCAATATTTATGATTGCTAGGTTAGCACGTGAGTGTTAAATTATTATTATGGTATGATAATGTGGATGCATGCTTAAATTGTTAATCATACATGTGCACTGTATGTTTATTGTTGAGGGATCATAGCAATTATCCGGCTTTTGTCCGGTGCGCGTGGTTAGGTATAATTACTCCAATACCCTCCGGGATGTGAGGTGAGGGTAAGATTAACCCAATACTCTTCGGTTTGTGAGATGCGGGTAACCTACTAGCCCTCCTTATAAGCCTTGATTTGTTCTTGGCTTATGTTTAAATGTTATAACGATATATTTTAATCTAGGTCTAGTGATTGTGGATATTGGTATAATGTTGTGTTTGAATTCACTAAGCTTTGTGCTTACGGTTTTACTTAACATTTTCAGGTATTACGATTAAGGAGGCTAAGGAATTTGGGAGCATTCGTGACACACTGTGATTTATTTTAAGTCAATGAACATTTTTAGTACTTCCGCTTTTGACATTTCTATATTAGAAAGTTTTACTTATGTTGTTTTCTTTAGAAGTTTGATAACTTGACTGCCATTATTGGCTTATTAAATTAAATAAATGAAGTTCCTTTATGAATTGGTGTCAAACTTTATATTATTTCCGCAAAAAAAAAAAAAAAAAAATATAAATAAATTTTGGGTGTTACAAACGCTAGGAACCGATAAACCCGAACCTAATGATTCGAAGAATACAATCACAACCACTACTAAACGAGTACGGAAATGGAATACACCCGAAAAGCCACCTACAATTCATGTAAGTTCGTATAAAAACAACGAGGGCGGATCGCAACCGAACCCTCTCGATTTCAAAAATATCACGAAACTTACCATGAACTCGTAGGGAAAACAAGGATACCAACAAGATTAATCATATACATCATGAATTAATCAACAATACGGAACGAATCGGACAAAAACTCAAAACCCTCAAATTTCCCAAAAATAGGGTTCTAGGAGATTACCTCGGATTAAAGACGAAGGACACGAATAGATGTTGATAATACACTCCAAAAACTCGAGAAAGATGATGGCTCGGAGTTACAAGTCTTCAAATCGCCCAAAAATGCTAAGAAATTGCCTGGAGGTCGGAGGGGAAAGGAGGAGAAGTGAAAATGACCGAAATCAGTCAACTCCTGGGTATATAAACCCAGGCCGCGTTACGTACGTTAACCATGGGCAGTTAACGTACGTTAGCTGCTTAACGTATGTAAGGATTAAGGGCTTACGTACGTAATGCATTGGCAAAACCTACTGCCCGATTCCCTACACACCATTACGTACCTAACTAGCTGAGCTTAATGTACGTAAGGTTCCAACTTAACGTACGTAAGGCATACCCGTAGCGTATGTAAGGGGCCAGCAGAGCCTACTGCCCAAATTCATACACACCATTACGTACTTAACAACATAGGGTTAACGTACGTAATGTCCATACCTGAGGCTGACAGGCCACTACCAACAGGCAAGGAAAGAACCGAAAAATCGAAATGTGACGGTGAACAAAACAAGAGGGTACGAACGCAAAGGATTCGAGGCGACGAACCTTAGTGTTGAAGGAAAACATATTCCCGACTACCCGAAGGTTCGAAAAACAACGACAAATGTAATTAGCCCAAAACTTGGGGAAATTACAAAACGACCCAAAACATTCAAAACGCACGATATATGATCGAAATGCCAAACGAAAGCTCACAACATGCATAATAACATAAGATGGACTTACGGAAACCCCGAAACGGTGGTTCCGAACAACAATCACGAGAATCAGGCCACTTAGACACAGAGAACTAGTAGACGCAAAATTGGATGACAAAAAGCCCAGAAATACGTATTCTCGAAATACCAATACGGTTACAAGCGAGTCGCCAAAGATGAAAATACACTAAAAATGAAAATACCGGGAAAAGAAAATACGGATATTACATTTTACCGCTCTAAAAATAAGTTTCATCCCGAAACTTAAGAAACAAACAACTCGGGGTACCTAGCACGCATGCTATCCTCGGTTTTATAATACCCGAGATCTTCATTCTAGTTTCATTGAATTTTCTTCAATCGAACGGACTGTTGTCATCCGCATCGTTGGAATTGCATGCTTGTACTGTGGTACGTTGAGTTTTGTAGCCTGTTCGTTATTGTTTTGGATCATAGTCGGTACGTTCGTATGATCGAGACGTCGTCGAGTATCGAGTCGGATGGTTGGGTGTGGGCTGGATCGAGTTACGGCCGTAATGCCTGGACGATTATAGCCGTAAGACTTCCAAACACCTGGTCCTAGAACATTCGGTTACGGCCGTAAGGTCTATCTGGTTACGGCCGCTAGGCGTTGGCCGGTTATGGTCGTAATGATTCGACAGATTTTGTCCAGTGGTCTGGGATGCTCGGTTACGGCCGTAAGGGGTGATCATTGCGTATGCAAGTCTTCGGCCATTGCGTACGCTAACGCGCGTTGATAGAGTTATGGCCGTAAGGCCCTGCCGATTACGGCCGTAACCCTGTCGGCATATATAGGCCTGGGCTTCGGCCCGACCTTATTTTCTTGCGTTTTCTTCACCTGGTGGCGGCTGCGGACGGGAGTGATTGATAGGAGGAGTTCTTGGCTGATTCTACTCATTTCTAAGGATTTTTAGATGGCCTTTGTCGATTAGAAGAACATCTAGTCGGTGTTCTCTGTCGAATCAAGGTATTTCCTTACTTAGAACCTTGATTGTATGATTTTTGGGGATTTCTTTGTGATTATTCGATTTAATCTGCGGTTTATGAATTGGTTATGGTATTCTTCTTGTCTTGTCCATGATCTTCGGATTTTGTAACTCGTTCATCGATTTTTACCAACCCGGAACTTGATTTCCGATTTCCTTGAAGAACCCTCGGATCCTTGTTGTTTTTCGGGTTTATTTGGATGCCGTTTAGCGTTATTGATTCGTGGTGGTATTATTTTCTTAGTATTTGTGGAGTTGTCGGGTTTTTGGTCGATTTTGGAAGTTCGAGGGCTACCCGGCCGTGTCCGTTAGTTGTTCCATTGCTCGTGGTATCGAGGCAAGTATCTTGCCCATACGTTTCATGTTTCGTAGGCATAATTGTTGGTAAATGATTTTACGCAAAAATCTAAATCTTTAATAAATGTTAAAAAGGATCGTTATGTTCTCAATAAATGTTGTCTTTCAACGATAACTCGTATGCTTTGTGAATAGGTGTGTTTTTGGACTATGTGTGCTAACTTCGTTTGTTGAAAGACGTATGATCACATTTGGTGAATGTAATAAACCGTAATCATTTACCAAGGATTAAGTGTTGTTATGTGTGCTTGTTCGGCGAATATGTGACGGGTGATATTGATTGTTACTCCTTTGAAAGGAGGTTGTGATGTTTAGTGTTTCTTGGCTTGATGTTTTGCTTATTGTTATGTGATCGTTGAAAGTGACGTGCCTCCGGGTAAGATTGATGAATCTCCGGGATCCATACTTGCTAGTATGGGTCGGGCGTGACCATAGGGTTATCCAATCCGGGTATGTCTTGCGGGGATTCCGAGGTTCGGGGCTTGCTAGCCCGATGTCGGGATAACTTGTGAGGTTATCCAATTCGGGTATGTCTTGTGGGGACTCCGAGGTTCGTGGCTTGTTAGCGCGACGCCGGGATAACTTATGGTTGTGGTTTGGTAATGGTTCTGTGACTGTTGTCACGAGGACATGTGATTTGGTATGGTTTCCTATTGGGTTATTCACTCAGGTATGTTCTGCGGGAGCATCTGAGGGTCGTGGCTTGTTAGCACGGGATGCGAATAATCCTTAGGAATATGTGTTTGATGATTTGGGTCGTGGACCCTATGTTTGATGATTTGGGTCGTGGACCCTGTGTTTGATGATTTGGGTCGTGGACCCTGTGTTTGATGATTTGGGTTGTGGACCCTGTGTTTTATGATTTGGGTCATGGACCCCATGATTTGTTATCGGAACTTGTATTTTGGGAAAGATGATTTTGGGTCGTGTCCCCAAGTGTTTTCAAACGACTTGAGAATTCTTTAATCCCAAATGTTTTCAAAACTCCCGAGATCATAAAATGTTTTGTAAGAGATATATTAGGTTTATTTTCCCACTTTCCATGATTCGAACTGTCTTGGTCAAATAATTTATCTCGGGAAGCATGTTCATGATTATTATATTCTTGGAGTATATTGTGTATGGCTTGTATTCGTACTTTATACTTGCACTAGCAAAACAGTGGAGTTTTGCTAACCCCCGAGTATTCGGGGGTGTATGTCTGTATTGCGTCCAGGTACTTGCAGGTTGCTGGGGAGCGAATCACAGGATCGATAGGAAGGGTGATGGAAGATGACGATACTGATCACATGAAGACCAATCGTAGAGTATTTTTGATAGGCTTGTTGGTTATTTCTCCGATGTGTTACTATCCCGATATATGGGAGCGTTAATGTATTCCAGACCCTGCGTGGGTATGAGTTCAGGGAAGGATCTTATATGTAATGATGTGTGTGTTGTGATGAAATACCAAATCGGTCTAATGGTCCTTTACGTAGCCCTGTCGGCATGTGAAGTGATGCATTGTTTTGTATTTAGCCTGGTAGATCCTCATGGAGAGGGTCTGCGGCGCTGTAATATTCCCGAGTGGTTTGGGGGTGTTACAGAATATGGTATCGGAGCTTAGGTTGCAGAAACCTAGGTTGTCGGGTCTAGTTGTGTGTTGTCGGGTCTTGTCATGTCTTGTCTTGTCAGATTTTGTCTGACTGAGTCATGTCGCGACACGTCGTCTGAGTTGTCGGTCGTGATTAGTATCGAGGTGCAACCATCATCTTCGTTCGATCTGTGGATTTAAGTCTCCCTACTTTGATGTGTCTCGTGTTATACGAGCTTGTGTGATTCTGTGTTATTATGTGGAGTTTAAACATGCCTCAAGAATATGTACTCCATACTTGTTTGATTCTCGTATTGTGCTGGAATGAAGAGTAATACCGGTATGTATGTATGTATGTATGTATATATACATCATTGTGTGAAATCATTTTTACAGGAGTAATGTTTTGGATTGGTTACTCAATGAAAGTTTATCAATGTGGTATTTTAAACTTCAAATGTTTTGGGGGAAGTCACGTAAATTTTATTTAAAAACATCCTTCGATGAGGGGAAAAGGTTTGATTTTCGTATGATTTTATTTAAAAACATCCTTGAGACGTGACTTTCGCTTTCACCTTTCTGGTATGAATTTCGGTTAAAAGGTATGTAGTGAGGATGTTATTATTTTGGTTATAATGCTCAGAGTTGTGATTAAAGTAATGGTATGAACGCTGAGTCGTTCGGTGTGCTCTCGTCGAGATAGTTCTCTCGACCGAGAAGTGGAGACTCGGTTCAGAATGTTATTTAACCTCTGATGGTTATTTGTGCAATGTCGTAATAATGGGAATTGTTGACGTTTGGATTCGTATGTTGTTTATTTGTAACCTTCAACTTTTGGTATACGTTCAAGAACGTGTTGCTAGATTAAAATAGTCAGCGCACGCCAAGTGTGGACTAGTGCGCGCTAACGTGGCATGGCTAGCGCACACTAAGTCTATGTTGGAGCACCCACTAATCAACCTGGGCAGAAGATCGGGAATTGCATTCTGGCTGTTGGTCTAATTTTTGCGATTGTTAGGCTGACCGTTGGGACCGTATTCTATGTGTGTTGTCCTGGGATAACAATTGTTGTGTGTGATTATGTGTATTTTGAACTGTATTCTTATCCGTTGCGTGTGTATATTTCAAAATGACTTTTGGTATTTTTACCAAATCGTGTCTATTTTAAAATGACCTTACGGGTATCTCGTAAACTTGGGTTATATCGTTAACCCTTTTTCCTAACTCTTTTGTCGGTACGTTTAAGGGGTGGTTTAACGTACATTTTGAAACTATTAAGTTTTGGCATCTTCGCCTTGTTATTTAAAATGGTATTTTTATGACGGTATTTGGTATTTGGAAAATGACTTTTGAGTATTTGGAAAGTATTACTGTCATCGGCCTTTTTGGTATTTTTGAACGTTTTTGAAAATGGTTTTCAACTTGGTGGGTTCCGTTGCGGTACCCGTACAGAAGGTGGTTTTGATATAATGAATGACTTTAATTTCATTGCATTTATAATTCACATAGCAATGATATTATAAATGTAAATTATCGGGATAATGGTTTGTATATTGTTCTATAGTTTGAATTAAATCATAATGTATATAGGATTTAATTGTGTTTGATTTAAGACGGAGATGTGTGATGTCTTTGGTATGTGTTATGATTTTTCGTTGCGATTGGTTGTTGCTTGTTATTATGCCGAGGGGCACAGGTCGTGGTCGTAACCGTGGTGCCGTTGACCACGGGGATCAGATGCGGATTCGGGAGAATGTTGCCGGGAATGATATTGGTATTGGTGTTGCTACTATACTGCAACAAGTAGTGTTGTTGCCCAAAATATTTATCCGAAGATTAATACTGCTGGAAGACGGACAACAAACAACAATTGCGGGAGCACTTCCGAGAGTAGATAAATAATACAAGATTTGCCGGGTTTGTTAGGCCCGGGCTTGAATGCTCTCGCGAGATGTTATTAATACGAATATTCGTGGATACAAGTATTAATGAGAGAAATCTAAATACAATGAGTGTAAAAAAACTCTGTTAATCCGGCTCTTGAGCGAAGCTCGGTGTTCTTCGTCCCCGCCGATAATCTGCTGGATGAGATAGGCCGGGAGAAGTAAGACCGAAAGATAACTGTTGCCAAGAGTTGGATGTTAGCCAAGTGTAAGTATTTTGCTTCTGTATGGTGTGAAATGCGGGAATCCCAGGGTCCGAATCCAAGTGCAGGCTGCCCTCTTTATATAGGGGTTGAGGTGCCTTGTCCCCTAGTGGGCGATCGCCTTTCGGCCATTAATGTAATGGGGCGATCGTCCTAAAGGTCACATGGGCTTCCTGCCAAAAGTCCAGAGATCCAGCCGGCAGCAGCTGAGTGGCCCAATGAGGAGCCGGCACGCGTCCGGAAGTACTGTCACAGGAGGTCCCACTTTGTTACTTTCGGCGGACTTTGTCAGTAGGTGCAGGGTAGGTGACAGGCTGTGGTCACCAGTCTTGTCCGTCAGCTCCTTTCGCAGGCCTGGGCCCTGTTGGTAGGTGAGGTAGGTGACAGGTTTGTCAGCGCCTTTTGTGGATCTGCACGTGGGTGCCGTCCTGTTTGCTCGGCCTTGGCCGACTGGATGGCCATCGGCCCAAATCGTCATGATGCGGTCGTCTCTAGCTGGACACCGAGGATCGTTCTCGGCCAGTCACTGAAGGTCGGCAATGGTCGGTCACCAAGGGTCGGTCGGCAAAGCGCTGAGAGATGATCGTCCATAAGTCGGTCGCCAGAAGTCGGTCGCCGAGTACCGAGAGGCGATCGTATCTGAGGTCGATCGCTCGGCACCGGGACTTGTCCTGGGACCTTCGGCTGGGCGATTCATGCTTGTCTGCCGGGCTAAGGCTAGGTCGCCTGGTCGCTGGTCGGCGGTTCTTCCTCGGACGCTCGGCAGCGACTTGGTCGCCCGACCTCCTAGGCGATCGCCAGTCGGAAGGTGTTAATTCTTGACACAACAATTGCCCCCCAGCTTGCTCCTATGTTGAAGACATGGGGCGAGGTGGTTCTTGCTGGCGATCGTGTAAGGATGAGGACGGGCGACCTTGCTGAGCTGACTTACGATTTCGGACTTGGGCTATTATGGTCGATTGGCTTAGCTATCTTTCGGTCTTGTACCTACAAAAACAACATTGGCCGATCCCCCATGGAAACTTGGTGGTTTCGCTTTGTTTGAGGAAGCGTGCACGGTCGCGGAGATCGATGGACCGACCCCATGACCGTGTCTTGGTGCGCGAAGACATTGAGTGTCTCGTGACTCACTTTATTATGAGGGTCCTCTGTTAGGCTGCGCCTCGCCTCGTATTTAAACGAAGGGCGTGCGGTCTTGGTCTAGAGGAGTCCTTGCGCGGGGCAGCGTTGGATGAATCAACTCCACGCCCGCGGCTTGTTAGCTCTGCTTCCACCTCGGCCAGCCATGGAGATGGCCGACCTCGACGGTGTACGTTGAGACGGGGTTGTGGCATGTGTCCACTGATTAATGTTGGAGAGCCCTCAGACTACGCCGGCCTCGTATTTAAACGAAGGGCGGGCGATCTCGGCCGAAAGGGACCTTGCATGGCCGAAGCAGCCGGTTCCATCGACTGCCAGGATCATGGCTTTATGATGCGCGGTGGAGGCGATCTTATGCCTTAGTCCGTCATGTTATATGCTGGACTGTAGATGGCGATCGCGTCCTCCGGGTTGCGGATGATGTAGCGTGATGATCGGCGATCGGGCCGGAAGACTGGCGATCGTCGCTCGGCTGCCGATCGCTTTATTCGTAGGTCGATATTGGCGATCGGGCGGGAGATCGTCGTCCGGGTGCCGATCGCGCTGCTCACGTGCTAAGAAGAAACCTTTGCCTGGCCGGAAAATCTGCGGCTCTAGCCGGAAGGCTGCGTAGGTCGTAGGTTGGGTCTTCGTGAGATGCCCGAACATAGGCGAAAAACCCCGAAAACCTCCTAGACCGCGTGAGAGGCGGTCTCATCGCTTATGGGCTCGCCATTGAGGATGATTACGTCTACCCGGTCGATGTAGTCCGAGTCGGACTCTTCTTCTCCCTGCTTGATTTGCATCATGCGAAGGGGACCTTCGGGCCGGACGACCCTGGTGGCGAAGTACTCCGTGAAGACGTGCGCCAGCTCGTTAAAGGAGCCAATGGACCGAGGTGGCAATGAAGTGTACCACCGGTGGGCGAGGTCGTCCAGCGTCAGAGGGAACATTCGGCATCTGGTCGCGTCAGATGCCCCACACCCGGTCATGTAGATGTTGAACTTCCTCAGGTGCACTTGGGGGTCCGATCGCCCCTCGTACACGGGTGTTTGCGGGGGAGCGATCTTGTGCTGCACGGGGGCGAGCTCGATGTCGATCGCGAGCGGATCGCTTGGCCCGGCGATCGTCTTCTTGGCGCCTGCCCTGGATTCCAGGAGCGCCTTCATGTCGTTGAGTTGACGTTGCATCGCAGCCATTGCCGTGGCTTGGTCGCTTGCAGATCGGCTTTGGGAGCAGGAGCCGAGGCGATCGTGTACCGATCTCCGGGCTCCGCTGCCGCCGGCCTCGGCAATTCGGCGAGGGGGAGCCAGACGGCTAGGCTGCCTTCTGGGAATCGGGTAGGCCGAGCTCCTGGTGACGGACTCATACTCCGTCGTCTCGTAGCTGGGGCCGCATCGCCCTGCAGAGCTGTCGGTCACCGCCTGTGCGATCGAAGACAGAGGTGCCCCGGCTGGCGAGCGCCTCTTCCTGCGGACGGGATCCTCCTGGCGATCGCTCGGCCAGTGACGCCTTGAGCTTCCGCTTGGACTTCCGGCGGACGGCCGAGGGGGCGATAGCAGGAGGCGCGTTGAGAGCACTCCGTCGCTCCTCTAGGACGGCCAGGGCCCCTTCGATCTGTTCCTTGGTTCGGAACCGATCGAGCGAGCGACTTGGGCCGCCGTCCAGGGACGGGATCGAGCGTCTCTGACCGCGGCGGCTACCTTCCACCATCGGCTGTGGCTCGGACTGGGACGGAACAGGGGGTTTAGCCGGCTGGTTAGCGGCTTTCTTCGACGCGGAGGCGGAAGACATGATTTCTGAAGGATTTCTTTGAAGTGCAGTAAGTGTCACTTCAAGTATCTGCCCCGAGAACAGTGAGTGTTCTTCGGGACGGTAGGTATAAAAAATCGAGGGTTGGATGGCCCCTTCCTCTAGCGCCAATTGTTGTTGCCCAAAATATTTATCCGAAGATTAATACTGCTGGAAGACGGACAACAAACAACAATTGCGGGAGCACTTCCGAGAGTAGATAAATAATACAAGATTTGCCGGGTTTGTTAGGCCCGGGATTGAATGCTCTCGCGAGATGTTATTAATACGAATATTCGTGGATACAAGTATTAATGAGAGAAATCTAAATACAATGAGTGTAAAAAGACTCTTTTAATCCGGCTCTTGAGCGAAGCTCGGTGTTCTTCATCCCCGCCGATAATCTGCTGGATGAGATAGGCCGGGAGAAGTAAGACCGAAAGATAACTGTTGCCAAGAGTTGGATGTTAGCCAAGTGTAAGTATTTTGCTTCTGTATGGTGTGAAATGCGGGAATCCCAGGGTCTGTATCCAAGTGCAGGCTGCCCTCTTTATATAGGGGTTGAGGTGCCTTGTCCCCTAGTGGGCGATCGCCTTTCGGCCATTAATGTAATGGGGCGATCGTCCTAAAGGTCACATGGGCTGCCTGCCAAAAGTCCAGAGATCCAGCCGGCAGCCAGCTGAGTGGCCCAATGAGGAGCCGGCACGCGTCCGGAAGTACTGTCACAGGAGGTCCCACTTTGTTACTTTCGGCGGACTTTGTCAGTAGGTGCAGGGTAGGTGACAGGCTGTGGTCACCAGTCTTGTCCGTCAGCTCCTTTCGCAGGCCTGGGCCCTGTTGGTAGGTGAGGTAGGTGACAGGTTTGTCAGCGCCTTTTGTGGATCTGCACGTGGGTGCCGTCCTGTTTGCTCGGCCTTGGCCGACTGGATGGCCATCGGCCCAGATCGTCATGATGCGGTCGTCTCTAGCTGGACACCGAGGATCGTTCTCGGCCAGTCACTGAAGGTCGGCAATGGTCGGTCACCAAGGGTTGGTCGGCAAAGCGCTGAGAGATGATCGTCCATAAGTCGGTCGCCAGAAGTCGTTCGCCGAGTACCGAGAGGCGATCGTATCTGAGGTCGATCGCTCGGCACCGGGACTTGTCCTGGGACCTTCGGCTGGGCGATTCATGCTTGTCTGCCGGGCTAAGGCTCGGTCGCCTGGTCGCTGGTCGGCGGTTCTTCCTCGGACGCTCGGCAGCGACTTGGTCGCCCGACCTCCCAGGCGATCGCCAGTCGGAAGGTGTTAATTCTTGACACAACAAGTAGCAACACAAATGACTCATTTGACCCAGGCGGTTCAAAGCAACACTGACGCAACCCAAAACATCGGTGTAAATCAATGGCTTTGCGAAGTAATTCGTATGAATCCCCTTCGATTCGTTGGTGTTGCGGATGCGTTGGGCTGGGATGGTTGGCTTTTCCAGTTGGGAAAGATATTCGAGGCTCTCGCTTGTCCTGAAGAGTAGAAGGTACCTATCGCTCAGTACCTTCTTGACAAGGATGCCGCTAATTGGTGGGAAGCTGTTAAACCTCGTGATCGTGACGTGGGCGGAGTTACAAGCATTTATGGAAACTGAGTTCTATCCAAAACCGATTAGAGAGCAGAGGATTCGTGAATTTTATTTGGCAGAACCGCAAGATATATCATTGTGGCAGGCTATCATCGATTATAGCAAACAACTCAGTTATGTGCGAGATCGGATGAGGACCGAGGAAGAGAGGATCCTTCACTTTGACAGACGGATGAAGCCGAAGATTTGCTTGTATATGTCAGGATTCACTTGCACTTTGTTGAGGGACTATAAAGATCGAGCCTTAGCCCGTGAACTAGATTCGTTATCGTCGGAGCGGGTGCCCGAGTCAAAGAAGCAGAGGAAGTCCGATGACCTTTTGGAAAGTGTAGGAGTTGGTGTTTCTAGTTTGCAACATCGTAGTCTTTCCGCCGTGAAGCTCCATCGCTCGATGCATGGGACTGAGAGTTCCAAGTCGTCTGATTTGACTCCTGGTAAAGCCAGGAGGTGTTTTAACTGCAATGTGTCGGGACATGTTTGTGCACATTGTCCTTCTCCACCAGTAACGTGTTACAAGTGCGAGCTCGAGGGACACCAAGTTCAGTTTTGCGAGTTGGTCACCGAGCCTTCCGAGGCACGGACTTGAGCACTGATATCAGGACCGACTCCGAGGAGTCCCTGAGGGGCGTGGTCTATCAGTTGTATGTTATGTTATTTCCTTACTTTGATGTTTCGAATTTTGGAGATAAACTTCTTTTATCCGAAGTGGATTGGAATTTGAACTTCTGTATTTTCGACTCTGTCGGCTCGTTTATGTTCGTTGACATTTTATGAACTTGTCCTGTCTTTTGCTGGTGTTGATCGAACGAGTGTGGTATTGTTTCGGAATAATCCGTTTGTCGTTGCGACTTTTCAATTGCTATCCCATTTCTTGTGAATCTTATGTGAATGCATATCTTGTTGTTTTCACCGGATCATAAATTGTCTCTAGTCGAGGTGTGAACTTTGAGGTTGTTGTTTGGATTTTATTGTTCGTCGTGATTCTAACATGATTGTTCGACTGTGGTTGTCTCGATCATTGTGGTTCGGTTGTTTGATTGTTCGGTTTTATTTATCTCGTTCGTGACTGTTGAGCGTTCAAACTCCTTCGTAATTTCCTTAAGTTCGGGATATTAGTTTTGTTTTCAATCTTCCAACCCTTGGGCGGTGGAATTTCGTATTTGTTCAGCGATTAGCTAGCGTTTTGATTTATGTACTGTTGGGTTGGTCAATCGTATTGATTTTCGTTCGTTGTGTTTTGTTATTGTTCTAGTGTAGCGATTTGGATGGTAGCAATTGCGTGCGGCATGTGAGCCGTCGCGTGTTTTCGGCAACGGATATCGTGTGCTATCTGAGTTTGTTTTGCATTTTTCGTTCTATGTTTCAAGTTTCGAGGACGAAACTTCTTTTAAGAGGGGTAGAATGTAATACCCGAGATCTTCACTCCGGTTTCGTTGAATTTTCTTCAATTGAACGAACTGTTGTCATCCGCGTCGTTGGAATCGCATGCTTGTACTGTGGTATTTTGAGTTTTGTATCCTGTTCGTTATTGTTTTGGATCATAGTCGGTGCATTCGCATGATCGAGACGTCGTCGAGTATCGAGTCGGATGGTCGGGTGTGGGCTGGATCGAGTTACGACCGTAAGGCCTGGGTGATTACAGCCGTAAGACTTTCGAACACCTGCGCCTGGAACACTCGGTTATGGAGATAAGGTCTATCTGGTTATGGCCGTAAGGCTTGTTACGGCCGCTAGGTGCTGGACGGTTATGGCCGTAATGATTCGGCAGATTTCGTCCAGTGGTCTGGGATGCTTGGTTATGGCCGTAAGGCTGTGCTGATTACGGTCGTAAGGTGTGATCGTTGCGTACGCAAGTCTTCGGCCATTGCATACGCTAACGCATTTTGACCGAGTTACGGCCGTAAGGCCCTGCCGGTTACGGCCGTAACCCTGTCGGCATATATAGGCTTGGGCTTTGGCCAGACCTCATTTTCTTGCGTTTTCTTCACCTAGTGGCGGCTGCGGATGGGAATGATCGATAGGAGGAGTTGGCCGATTATATTCATTTCCAAGGCTTTTTGGAAGGCCTTTGTCGATTAGAACAACATCTAATCGGTGTTCTTCGTCGAATCAAGGTATTTCCTTACTTAGAACCTTGATTGTATGATTTTTGGTGGTTTCTTCGTGATTCTTCGATTTAATCCGTGGTTTATGAATTGGTTATGGTATTCTTGTTTTCTTGGCCATGATCTTCGGATTTTGTAACTCGTTTATCGATTTTTTACCAACCCATAACTTGATTTCTGATTTCATTGAAGAACCCTCGGATCCTTGTTGTTTTTTGGGTTGATTCGGATGCCGTTTAGCGTTATTGATTCATGGTGGTATTATTTTTGTAGTTTTCGTGGAGTTGTCGGGTTTTTAGTTGATCTTGGAAGTTCGAGGGCTACCCGACCGTGTCCGTTCGTTTTTCCATTGCTCGTGGTATCGAGGCAAGTATTTTGCCTATACGTTTCATGTTTCGTAGGCATAATTGTTGGTAAATGATTTTACGCAAAAATTCAAATGTTTAATGAATGTTAAAAAGGATCGTTATGTTCTTGATAAACGTTGTCTTTCAACGATAACTCGTATGCTTTGTAAATAAGTGTGTTTTTGGACTATGTGTGCTAACTTCATTTGTTGAAAGACGTATGATCACATTTAGTGAATGTAAGAAACCGTAATCATTTACCGAGGATTACGTGTTGTTATGTGTGCTTGTTGGGCGAATATGTGATGGGTGATATTGGTTGTTACTCCTTTGAAAGGAGGTTGTGATGTTTAGTGTTGCTTGGCTTGATGTTTTGCTTATTGTTATGTGATCGTTGAAAGTGACGTGCCTCCGGGTAAGATTGATGAATATCCGGGATCCATACTTGCTAGTATGGGTCGGGTGTGACCGTAGGGTTATCCAATCCGGGTGTGTCTTGTGGAGACTCCGAGGTTCGGGGCTTGCTAGCCCGATGCCGGGATAACTTGTGGGGTTATCCGATCCGGGTATGTCTTGCGGGAACTCCGTGGTTCATGGCTTATTAGCGCGATGCCGAGATAACTTATGGTTGTGGTTTGGTAATGGTTCTGTGACTGTTGTCACGAGGACATGTGATTTGGTATGGTTTCCTATTGGGTTATTCACTCTGGTATGTTCTGCGGGAGCATTTGAGGTTCGTGGCTTGTTAGCACGGGACGCGAATAATCCTTAGGAATATGTGTTTGATGATTTGGGTCGTGGACCCTGTGTTTGATGATTTGGGTCGTGGACCCTGTGTTTGGTGATTTGGGTCGTGGACCCTGTGTTTTATGATTTTGGTCGTGGACCCCGTGATTTGTTAGCGGAACTTGTATTTTGGGAAAGATGATTTTGGGCCGTGTCCCCAAGTGTTTTCGAAAGACTTGAGAATTCTTTAATCCCAAATGTATTCAGAACTCCCGAGATCATAAAATGTTTTGTAAGAGATATATTGGGTTTATTTTCCCACTTTCCATGATTCGAACTATCTTGGTCAAATAATTTATCTCGTGAAGCGTGTTCATGATTATTATATTCTTGGAGTATGTTGTGTATGGCTTGTATTCGTATTTTATACTTGCACTAGCAAAACAGTGGAGTTTTGCTAACCCCCGAGTATTCGGGGGGTGGATGTCTGTATTGTGTCCAGGTACTTGCAGGTTGCTGGGGAGCGAATCACAGGATCGATACGAAGGGTGATGGAAGACAACGATACTACTCACATGAAGACTAATCGTAGAGTATTTTGGATAGTCTTGTTGGTTATTTCTCCGATGTGTTACTATCCCGATATATGGGAGCATTATGTGTTCCAGCCCCTGCGTGGGTATGAGTTATGGGAAAGAATATTTTATGTAATGATGTGTGTGTTGTGATAAAAGACCAAATCGGTCTAATGGTCCTTTACGTAGCCATGTCGGCATGTGAAGTGATGCATTGTTTTGTATTTAGACTGGTAGATCCTCACGGAAAGGGACTGCGGCGCTATAATATTCCCGAGTGGTTTGGGGGTGTTACCGAATATGGTATCGGAGCTTAGGTTGCAGAAACCTTGGCTGTCGGGTTGAGTTGTGTGTTGTCGGGTCTTGTCTTGTATTGTCTTGTCAGATTTTGTTTGGCGACGCGTCTTCTGAGTTGTCGGTCGTGATTAGTATCGAGGTGCAACCATCATCTTCGTGCGATCTGTGGATGTAAGTCTCCATACTTTGTTGTGTCTCGTGTTATACGAGCTTGTATGATTTTGTGTTATTATGTGGAGTTTAAACATGCCTCGAGAATATGTACTCCATACTTGTTTGATTTTCGTATTGTTCTGGAATGGAAAGTAATACTGGTATATATATATACATCTTTGTGTGAAATCGTTTTTACAGGAGTAATGTTTTGGATTGGTTACTCAATGAAAGTTTAGCAATGTGGTATTTTAAACTTCAAATGTTTTGGGGGAAGTCACGTAAATTTTATTTAAAAACATCCTTCGAGGAGGGAAAAAGGTTTGATTTTCGTATGATGACCTCGAGACCGAAAATTATGAGAATTCAAACTACATATATTTTATGTTCATTTTGCATTGAAAATTTTCAAAATTTGATTTTTAAATACACAAACGAGGTCTATCAAAAGTTTACTTGAGACGTGACTTTCGCTTTCACCTTTTCGGTTTCATGAATTTCGGTTAAAAGGTATGTAATGAGGATGTTATTATTTTGGTTATAATGCTCAGAGTTGTGATTAAAGTAATGGTATGAATGCTGAGTCATTCGGTGTGCTCTCGTTGAGATAGTTCTCTTGACCGAGAAGTAGAGACTCGGTTCAGAATGTTATTTAACCTCTGATGGTTATTTGTGCAATGTCGGAATGATGTGAATTATTGACGTTTGGATTCGTATGTTGTTTATTTGTAACCTTGAACTTTTGGTATATGTTCAAGAACGTGTTGCTAGATTAGAATAGTTAGCGCACGCCAAGTGTGGACTAACGCGCGCTAACGTGGCATGGCTAGCGCACACTAAGTCTATATTGGAGCACGCACTAATCAACCTGGGCAGAAAATCGGGAATTGCATTCTGGCCGCAGGTCTAATTTTTGCGATTGTTAGGCTGACCATTTGTGACCGTATTCTATGTGTGTTGTCCAGGGATAACAATTGTTATGTGTGATTATGTGTATTTTGAACTGTGTTCTTATCCGCTGCGTGTGTATATTTCAAAATGACTTTTGGTATTTTTACCAAACCGTGTCTATTTTAAAATGACCTTTCGGGTATCTCATAAACTTGGGTTATATTGTTAACCCTTTTACCTAACTCTTTTGTCGGTAAGTTTAAGGGGTGACTTAACGTACATTTTGAAACTATTAAGTTTTGGCATCTTCGCCTTGTAATTTCAAATGGTATTTTTATGACGGTATTTGGTATTTGGAAAATGACTTTTGGTGAGTATTTAGAAAGTATTACCGTCATCGGCCTTTTTGGTATTTTTGAACATTTTTGCAAATGGTTTTCAACTTGGTGGGTTCCGGCGCGGGACCCATACAGAAGGTGGTTTTGATATAATGAATGACTTTAATTTCATTGCATTTATAATTCACATAGCAATGATATTATAAATGTAAATTGTCGGGGTAATGGTTTGTATATTATTCTCTAGTTTGAATTAAATCATAATGTATATAGGATTTAATTGTGTTTGATTGAAGATGGATATGTGTGATGTCTTTGGTATGTGTTATGATTTTTCGTTGCGATAGGTTGTTGCTTGTTAGTATGCCGAGGGGCAGAGGTCGTGGTCGTAACTGTAGTGTCGTTGACCACGGGGATCAGATACGGAATCTGGGGAATGTTGCTGGGAATGATATTAGTATTGATGTTGCTACTATACTGCAACAAGTAGCAACACAGATGACTCATTTGACCCAGGCGGTTCAACGCAATACTGACGCAACCCAGAACATCGGTGTAAATCAATGGCTTCACGAAGTAATTCGTATGAATCCCCCTCGATTCACTGGTGTTGCGGATGCATTGGGCTGGGATGGTTGGCTTTTACAGTTGGGAAAGATATTCGAGGCTGTCGCTCGTCCTGAAGAGCAGAAGGTACCTATCGCTCAGTACCTTCTTGACAAAGATGCCGCTAATTGGTGGGAAGCTGTTAAACCTCGTGATTGTGATGTCATATGGGTGGATTTCCAAGCATTTATGGAAGCTGAGTTATGTCCAAAACCGATTCGAGAGCAGAGGATTCGTGAATTTTATTTGGCAGAACTGCAAGATATATCGGTGTCGCAGGCTATCATCGATTATAGCAAACAACTCAGTTATGTGCGAGATCGGGTGAGGACTGAGGAAGAGAGGATCCTTCACTTTGAAAGACGGATGAAGTCAGAGATTCGCTTGTATATGTTAGGATTCACTTGCACTTTGATGAGGGACTATCAAGATCGAGCCTTAGCCCATGAACTAGATTTGTTATCATCGGAGCGGGTGCCCGAGTCAAAGAAGCAGAGGAAGTCCGATGACCTTATGGATAGTGCAGGAGTTGGTGTTTCTAGTTTGCAACGTCGTAGTCTTTCCGCCGTGAAGCTCCATCCCTCGATGCGCGGGACAGAGAGTTCCAAGTCGTCTGCTTTGACTCCTGGTAAAGCCAGGACGTGTTTTAACTGCAATGTGTCGGGACATGTGTGTGCACATTGTCCTTCTCCGCCAGTAACGTGTTACAAGTGCGGGCTTGCGGGACACCAAGTTCAGTTTTGCGAGTTGGTCACCGATCCTTCTGAGGCACGAACTTGAGCAATGATATCAGGACCGACTCCGAGGAGTCCCTGAGGGGCGTGGTCTATCATTTGTATGTTATGTTATTTCCTTACTTTGATGTTTAGAATTTCGGAGATAAACTTCTTTTATCCGAAGTGGATCGTATTTTGAACTTCTGTATTTTCGACTCTGTCGACTCGTTTATGTTCGTTGACATTTTCTGAACTTGTCCTGTCTTTTGCTTTTGTTGATCGAACGAGTGTGGTATTGTTTCGGAATAATCCATTTATCTTTGCGACTTTTCAATTGCTATCCCATTTCCTGTGGATCTTATGTGAATGCACATCTTATTGTTTTCATCGGATCATATATTGTCTCGAGTCGAGGTGTGAACTTTGAGGTTGTTGTTTGGGTTTTATTGTTCGTCGTGATTCTAACATGATTGTTCGACTGTGGTTGTCTCGATCGTTGTGGTTCGATCGTTTGATTGTTTGGTTTTGTTGATCTCGTTCGTGATTGTTGAGCGTTCAAACTCCTTCGTAATTTCCTTAAGTTCGGGAAATTTATTTTGTTTTCGATCTTCCAACCCTTGGGCGGTGGAATTTCGTATTTGTTCAGCAATTAGCTCGCGTTTTGATTGATGTACTGTTGGGTTGGTCAATCGTATTGATTTTTGTTCGTTGTGTTTTGTTATTGTTCTGGTGTAGCGATTCGGATGGTAGCAGCTGCGTGCGACATGTGAGCCGTCGCGGGTTGTCGGCAATGGATATCGTGTGCTATCTGAGTTTGTTTTGTGTTTTTCATTCTATGTTTCAAGTTTCGAGGACGAAACTTCTTTTAATAGTGGTAGAATGTAATACCCGAGATCTTCATTCCGGTTTCGTTGAATTTTCTTCGGTCGAACGGACTATTGTCATTCGCATCATTGGAATCGCATGCTTCTTCTCTAGTACGTTGAGTTTTGTAGCCTGTTCATTATTGTTTTGGATCATAGTCCGTGCGTTCGCATGATCGTGACGTCGTCGAGTATTGAGTCGGATGGTCCGGTGTGGGCTAGATTGAGTTACAGCCGTAAGGCCTGACCGATTACGACCGTAAGACATCCGAACACCTGGGCCTGGAACACTCGGTTATGGCCGTAAGGTCTATATGGTTACGGTCGTAAGGCTTGTTACGGCCACTAGGCGCTGGCCGGTTACAGCCGTAATGATTCGGCAGATTTCGTCCAGTGGTCTGGGATGCTCGGTTACGGCCGTAAGGTGTGATCGTTGCGTACGCAAGTCTTCGGCTGTTGCATACGCTAACGCGCATTGACCGAGTTACGGACGTAAGGCACTGCCGGTTACGGCCGTAACCCTGTCGGCATATATAGGCCTGGGCTTCGGCCAGACCTCATTTTCTTGCGTTTTCTTCACCTGGTGGCGGCTGCGGACGGGAGTGATAGATAGGAGGAGTTCTTAGCCGATTCTACTCATTTCCAAGGCTTTTTGGAAGGACTTTGTCAATTAGAACAACATCTAATCTGTGTTCTTCGTCGAATCAAGGTATTTCCTTACTTAGAACCTTGATTGTATGATTTTTGGGGGTTTATTCATGATTCTTCGATTTAATCCATGGTTTATGAATTGGTTATGGTATTCTTGTTGTCTTGGCCATGATCTTCGGATTTTGTAACTCGATTATCGATTTTTTACCAACCCGGAACTAGATTTCCGATTTCCTTGAAGAACCCTCGGATCCTTGTTGTTTTTCGGGTTGATTCGGATGCCGTTTAGCGTTATTGATTCGTGGTGGTATTATTTTCGTAGTTTCCGTGGAGTTGTCGTGTTTTTGGTCGATCTTGGAAGTTCGAGAGCTACCCGGCCGTGTCCGTTCGTTGTTCCATTGCTCATGGTATCGAGGCAAGTATCTTGCCTATACGTTTCATGTTTCGTAGGCATAATTGTTGGTAAATGATTTTACACAAAAATCCGAATGTTTAATGAATGTTAAAGAGGATCGTTATATTCTCGATAAATGTTAGCTTTCAACGATAACTCGTATGCTTCGTGAATAAGTGTGTTTTTGGACTATGTTTGCTAACTTCGTTTGTTGAAAGACGTATGATCACATTTAGTGAATGTAATAAACCGTAATCATTTACCGATGATTACGTGTTGTTATGTGTGCTTGTTCGGCGAATATGTGACGGGTGATATTGGTTGTTACTCCTTTGAAAGGAGGTTGTGATGTTTAGTGTTGCTTGGCTAGATGTTTTGCTTATTGTTATGTGATCGTTGAAAGTGACGTGCCTCCGGGTAAGATTGATGAATCTCCAGGATCCATACTTGCTAGTATGGGTCGGGCGTGACCGTAGGGTTATCCAATCCGGGTATGTCTTGCGGGGACTCCGAGGTTCAGAGCTTGCTAGCCCAATGCCGGGATAACTTGTGAGGTTATCCAATCCGGGTATGTCTTGCGGGAACTCCGAGGTTCGTGGCTTGTTAGCACGATGCCGGGATAACTTATGGTTGTGGTTTGGTAATGGTTCTGTGACTATTGTCACGAGGACATTTGATTTAGTATGGTTTCCTATTGGGTTATTCACTCGTGTATGTTCTGCGGGAGCATCTGAGGTTCGTGTCTTGTTATCACGGGACTCGAATAATCCTTAGGAATATGTGTTTGATGATTTGGGTCATGGACCCTGTGTTTGATGATTTGGATCGTGGACCCTGTGTTTTATGATTTGGGTCGTGGACCCCGTGATTTGTTATCGGAACTTGTATTTTGGGAAAGATGATTTTGGGCCGTGTCCCCAAGTGTTTTCAAAAGACTTGAGAATTCTTTAATCCCAAATATTTTCAAAACTCCCGAGATCATAAAATATTTTGTAAGAGATACATTGGGTTTATTTTCCCACTTTCCATGATTCGAACTATCTTGGTCAAATAATTTATCTCGGGAAGCGTGTTCATGATTATTATATTCTTGGAGTATGTTGTGTATGGCTTGTATTCGTATTTTATACTTGCACTAACAAAACAGTGGAGTTTTGCTAACCCCCGAGTATTCGGGGGGTGGATGTCTGTATTGTGTCCAGGTACTTGCAGGTTGGTGGGGAGCGAATCACAGGATCGATATGAAGGGTGATGTAAGACGACGATACTAATCACATGAAGACCAATCGTAGAGTATTTTGGATTAGTCTTGTTGGTTATTTCTCATATGTGTTACTATCCTGATATATGGGAGCGTTAATGTATTCCAACCCCTACGTGGGTATAAGTTTTGGGAAAGAATCTTATATGTAATGATGTGTGTGTTGTGATAAAAGACCAAATCGGTCTAATGGTCCTTTACGTAACCATGTCAGCATGTAAAGTGATGCATTGTTTTATATTTAGCCTGGTAGATCCTCACGGAGAGGGTCTGCGGCGCTGTAATATTCCCGAGTGGTTTGTGGGTGTTACAAGTTTACCAATGTAACACCCCGAGATATTCGGAAATATGTTACAGCGCCGTAGACCCCTACATGGGACCTACCAGGCTACAATAGGAAAACTCCGCTCGACTAACCATCTTGGTTAGCGAGGATACATAATTAAATAATATGACATATAAATATACGCCCGAACAACCGGCAGAATAAGCATCAACCAACAACGTGACAATTTAAAGTAATACAATACGGAGTTTGAAACGAAAAGCCTAAGTACTCGCGAGTACAATCTATAAGTTTAAAACTGTGGGAACAACCATATCGAAATGGACAAAGGAAATAAGTAGACCCAAATGCACATGTCAACGACTCGCCAACATCCTCGCATCGTCCCGGTGCTCGCTCGTCCGGGTAGTCATAACACGAAATCCATAACAAGAATTTCCCCAAAACGGGTCCCCAGAGGGGTTAGCAATTACGCTAGTACAAGTAATCCAGGCAAACCAATCGCTTACACATTCCATAGTACATGCACCAATATCATACCAAAAACAAAAACAAGACATGTCTTTTCCGAAAAATAAGCGATCAACAATTAGCCTCGAGAACAGGGCGGCAGCATACATTCTCGCTCGAGGCCTCGCAGGGACCCTACCGAGTTGGCTACAATTTCAGAAAAACAAAACCACGCACACGCTATGCCGTGAGAACAGGGCGGCAGCATACATTCTCACTCGGGGCCTTGCAAGGACCCTAACGAGTTGGCTAGCGGTACGAAACTCGTGAAATCCGTGGCGGCATAGATTTCCTCCTTGACCCGTCTGCCAACACGAGGTGAGTTACACACAAGTAATATACATCACCATTTCATGTTAAGCATAAAGGTTTCCAAAAGAATACTTGCCTCGATTAAATAGACGATGACACGAACGGAACGGAAGAGTTGAACACGACCGCAAGGAACCGGCGGAAATGAACCTAACGATTTGAATAGCACAATCACAACCACTTCTAAACGATTATGGAAATGGAATACTCCCGGAAACCCGCCTACGATTCATGTATATTCGTATACAAACAACAACGAGGGCGGACCACAACCGAACCCTCTCGATTCCGTAAAAATCACGAAATATACCATGAATCCGTAGGGAAACTAAGAATACCAACAAGAATAATCATATTCATCATGAATCCATCAACGAAACGGAAAGAATCGGACAAAACCCCAAAATCCCCAATTATCCAAAAAGGTAGGGTTTCAAGAGATATTACCTTGAGTGATTCAAGTATTAAGATCCGTAGAACACGCGTTAGATTGATTATCCGAGCCTCACAACCGAAAAGAAATGATGAAAATCGACCCCCGGATGAAGAACTCTCCCCCTCTATATTTTCTCTCTCGCGACGCTGTGTAAAAATGGGGAATGAAATGAGCTTCACGCTCAAAACAACACATTTATAGTGTAACACAGCAGAACCTATCGGCCAGCCTATCGGCCGATAGGCCCAACCGATACCCATACGGAATGCCTAGAGAGTCTATCGACCCCCTTATCGGCCGAAAGGCTCTGGAAGTTCGAAGGTGAAGAAATTTACATATCGGCCAGCCTATCGGCCGATAGGCCCAACCGATACCCATACGAATGCCGGCAGAGAGTCTATCGACCCCCTATCGGCCGAAAGGCTCTGGAAGTGCTCGGCCAAAATCAAACGACCATAACTCTCTCGTCCGACTCGATTGACTCACCGTTTGAACCATTGGAAAGCTAACTCGATGTTCTATAATATTGCAAAGATTTATAATTTTGGAGTCACCAAAAATTAATGGTGATCTAACAAAGTCGAACTCATGTGAGGAAAGTTGAAACAACGAACAATAACGAGAATACAATTCAACAATTGACAGGAAGGACATCTTGAAAGATACATGAGGGTCAATGTGACCGAGAAATATACCAAAATGAAAATACAAGGGAAAGAAAAATACGGATATTACATTCTACCCTCTAAAAATAAGTTTCGTCCCGAAACTTAAGAAACAAACAACTGGGTACCTAGCACGCATGCTATCCTCGGTTTCCCAAGTTGCCTCCTCGACACCGTGTCTCGACCACCGAACTTTGACCAAAGGGATGGTCTTATGCCTCGATCGTTTCTCACGATGCTCCAAAATCTTCAAAGGACGCTCCTCAAAAGTAATATCTTGACAATATCAATCTCGCCATAATCGATGACGTGACTAGGATCCGAACATATTTCCTCAACTGGGAAACATGAAAAATGCTATGAACATGACTCAAGGCTGGAGGTAACGCCAAACGGTACGCTAATTCACCGACTCGCTCGAGAATCTCAAAGGGTCCAATAAATCTCGGCTCAGCTTTCCTTTCTTCCCAAAACGAAAAACTCCTTCGCCGGCGACACCTTTAGCAAAACGTGGTCTCCCACCTCGAATTCCAAAGGTCGACGACGGACGCCGGCATATGACTTCGTCGACTGGGCGGTCAACATACGTTCTCGAATTAACTCTATCTTAAGCCTAGTCTCTAAAACGACATCCGGCTCGGTCCCGACTAAATCGGACGCCTCATTCCAACAAATCGGCGATCGACATCGCCGCCCATAAAGTGCCTCATACGGTGCCATCCGAATCGACGCGTGCCAACTATTGTTGTACGTGAATTCGATCAATGGCAAATGCTCCTCCCAGTCACTACTCCAATCGAGGGCACAAGCACGCAACATGTCCTCGAATGTCTGGATAGTGCGTTCCGACTGTCCATCTGACTGGGGATGAAAAGAGGTACTCAAACGCAACCGGGTACCTAACGCCTTATGCACCGCCTGCCAGAAGTGCGATACAAAACGGCCGTCACGATCCGAAACAATAGACTTCGGAGTACCGTGAAGTCTCACGATCTGCGCAATAAACACACGAGCTAACTTCTCCGGGCCCCAAGTGTCCTTGATGCCCAGAAAATGTGCCGACTTGGTCAGGCGATCAACAATCACCCATACCATATTCATGCCCGACCTCGATCTCGGCAAACTCGTAACGAAATCCATCGATATATCTTCCCATTTCCATTCCGGAACGGGAAGTGACTGCAATAACCCAGCCGGTCTCTGATGCTCGATTTTGACCTGCTGACAAGTCAAACATCTCGCTACAAACTGTGCGACCTCACCCTTCATATCATTCCACCAGAAGTTCCTCCTCAGGTCCTTGTACATCTTACTCGAACCAGGATGAACGGAATAGGGTGTGGAATGGGCCTCACGCAAAATACTCTGTCGCAACTCTGGATCGTTCGGCACACAAAGCCGACTCTGGAATCTCAAAACGCCATCCTCGTGAATCACAAACCCAGGAGACTTTCCTTTAAGAACGTTCTCTCGGATTTGAGTAATCATCGGATCCTCTAATTGCTTTAGCTTAATCTCATCGATCAAAGACGACGAAATTTCCAAAGCACAAAGTTGCCTGACAGCTCCAGGCAACAAAACCCCAATATCAAACTCAATCAAAGCCCGCCGAAGCTCAGACTGAGACGTAAGGATCTCAAGCGTTCGCAACGCAATCGGTTTCCGACTCAAGGCGTCGGCCACGACATTCGCCTTACCAGGATGATAATGTATTTCGAGGTCATAATCCTTAATCAACTCTAACCACCTCCTCTGCCTCATATTCAACTCTCGCTGAGTAAATATGTATTTCAGACTTTTATGATCGGTAAAAATCTGACATGCAGAGCCGAAAAGATAGTGACGCCAAATCTTGAGTGCAAAGACAACCGCCGCTAACTCCAAATCATGAGTAGGGTAGTTAAGCTCATACGGCCTCAACTGTCTCGACGCATAGGCAATGGTCTTGCCGTCCGCATCAATACGCACCCAAGACCACGACCCGAAGCATCGCTAAAAACGGCGAAACCCTCGTTGCCACATGGCAATGCCAAAACCGGGGCTGAAGTCAAACGCTTCTTGACTCCTCAAAACTCGATCGCCTCTCATCGGTCCGCATTTAACTTCTCGGATTTGAGCAACCGTGTAAGTGGTCGGGCTAGTTTTGAGAAACCCTCGACGAACCTACGGAGTAGCCACCAAACCCAAGAAACTACGGATCTCCTTCACATTCTTGGGCGGTGCCCAATCCAATCGCCTCTATCTTCTGTGGATCCACCCGAACCCCCTCGTGAAATCACGTGACCTAGAAACATCACCTCCTTGACCCAGAACTCACATTTCGAGAACTTCGCATAGAGTTGCTCGGTCCTCAAAATGTCTAACACTACCCGCAAATGATGGGCATGCTCTTCCTCGTTCCTCGAATAAATAAGAATATCGTCAATGAAGACGACGACACACTTATCCAAAAACTCGATAAAGACTTTGTTCATCAATCGCATGAACACCGCCGGCGCGTTAGTTAACCCGAAAGGCATATCTACAAACTCATTATGTCCGTATCTCGTCCGTTAAGCCGTTTTCGGCACGTCGGACTCTCTCACCCGGAGCTGATAGTACCCCGATTTTAAATCAATCTTCGAGAATACCGCAGCTCCCTGCAACCGGTCGAACAAGTCGTCAATTCTCGGCAAAGGATACTTGTTCTTGATGGTCACCTTGTTCAGTTCACGATAGTCGATACACAAACGTAGTGAACCATCCTTCTTACGCACAAACAAGACCGGTGCGCCCCAAGGCGAGGCGCTCGGTCGAACATACCCCGACTCAAGAAGTTCACTCAACTGATTCTTCAACTCGCCATCTCTCGAAGGTGCCATGCGATACGGCGCCTTGAAATCGGAGCCGCGCCGGCTCTAACTCTATAGTAAACTCAACCTCACGATCCGGCGGCAATCCCGCAACTCGTCAGAAATACATCGGGAACTCACTAACGACCGGAATCGATGAAAACTCGACTCCACCATTCTGCGCCTTAAAGGCGGAGCAACAATAACCAAGACACCCCTTTCGCAGAGTTTCACCGCCTTCAAGGCGTTAATAACAAACTTGGTTTCTCTTTCGCCCCGCGAAAGAGTGTTCAGTGCCGTCCTCGGCTAACATGGTAATGATCCTCGTGCGGTAGTTCATGATTGCACCATGCCGCTCGAGCCAATCATTCCCGAGAATTAAATCCTCGCCCTCGATACCCACAACAATAAGATTAGAGAGCCAAGCCCTCTCACAAATAATCACAGAACAGTCCCGGACTTCTCGATCACCGACAATTTTATCACCGCTAGGAAGTTTAACGATGAAAGGCTCACAAGGTGACAAGCAGTCGAGACTCAAACGGCGTACACACTCTAGAGAAATGAATGAATGCGTAGCACCCGAATCAAAAAGCACACTGACAGGATGAGAATGGATATGAACGGTACCTGTCGCCACAGTAGCTGCCGGATCATCGGTCCTCCTCATCTCGTAGATACGCGGCCGGGCGAGCCGACACTGGAAGCTCCACCCCTAGCAGGCTGACCCCGACCCCTACCTCGGCCGGCACTCGGTGGAGGCGGCGGAGCAAGCGAGCCCTGGTTCACACTTGGCTCCATAGGTGCTGGGTGAGAAGAACGGGCACCGCGGAGCTGTTTGATCTGCTCACAAAAAGGGGCCTTGTGGCCTAGCTGTCCACAAGTATGACAGTAAGCTTTGACGAGAACACCGCCGCTCCTATGGCCCCGCACACCACGCTTAAAACATGTGGGTTCATGAGCGGAGGTTCCGGCAAAGACTCAAAGCTCCCAGAGAAACGAGCCGAACCGCCGTTGAAATATTTGTAGCTTGAGATTTCGCTGGCCTCCACTCTTGGGACCGAAAATTTCCGACCGACTCGCTTCTTGCTCTCACGAGCCAAATCGCTAGCCGTCACCGACATATCATAAGCAAGAGCTCGACTCGATAATCCTTCAAGGTAGTACAGACGAGCCTGGACATATAGTCCCGAATGGACAGCTTTCATCCTCCCGAAAATGGAAAATTTTGTCGCTCTCGGCGACAACTTGGGTCTTCACATAACCCAACTCCTTGTTAAAGTCGGCAATGGCACGAGATACGGGGATATCCCGTGGTTGAGCATCGTAGAAAGCATGCACTCGAGCCCGTCCGACCGGCCACGACAATACTCGGTCTCCATCAACTCCGAAACTCGCCCACGAAGCAACATGATCTTTGGGACCGACGGCCTCCCACCAATCCGTAGCATCTCCCGTGAGAAAATATTGAGCAATAGGGACCTTACGGTCCTCGGGCGATTGGTAGCAGTGAATACTTTGGATATCTCCTTGATCCACCCTTCCCACCCGATCGGGTCCGAAGCTCCCGAACGGGAGGATGCATCTTGATGACATCCCGAAGCCAACGATCCGTTCCGCCCGATTAGCATGGGCACGATCGGGCCTGACCACTGGCTATAGCCGCCATCTGGTTAACCATTTGCCGCATAACGGCCGCAATACCAAGATCGGCGTGCTCTCGAGAAGAAGCATGATCGTGACGGTCACTGCATCGCCGGCTCCCGAAGAATGTGGCGTGGCCGCCCACCGGCCGCCCCACGTCCTCGGCCGCGTCCACGACGACCACGACCACGACCACGGTTACCTCCAAGGTCCCATACCGGTGTTAAGAGATAACGAAGTACATTGATGATGAGTAAGGGAGGAAAAGCAACTTCAACTCGAAAAGCAAAAATACAATGTAAGAAAACAAAGGATCGAGTAGGAAAACTTACGAGCCTTTGGAAGTACCGAGATCTTTGGCGGTGTGACAATGTGCAAACAAAACATGACTAGACCCAAATAACCAACAAGCCTAGGTATCCATAAACCTAGAGCTCCGATACCATTTTACGTAACACCCCGAGATATTCGGAAATATGTTACTGCGCCGTAGACCCCTACATGGGACCTACTGTGCTACAATAGGAAAACTCCGCTCGACTAACCATCTTGGTTAGCGAGGATACATAATTAAATAATATGACATATAAATATACGCCCGAACAACCGGCAGAATAAGCATCAACCAACAACGTGACAATTTAAAGTAATACAATACGGAGTTTGAAACGAAAAGCCTAAGTACTCGTGAGTACAATCTATAAGTTTAAAACTGTGGGAACAACCATATCGAAATGGACAAAGGAAATAAGTAGACCCAAATGCACATGTCAACGACCCTGGCCAACATCCTCGCATCGTCCCGGTGCTCGCCGTCCGGGTAGTCATAACTCGAAATCCATAACAAGAATTTCCCCAAAACGGGTCCCCAGAGGGGTTAGCAATTACGCTAGTACAAGTAATCCAGGCAAACCAATCGCTTACACATTCCATAGTACATGCACCAATATCATTCCAAAAACCAAAACAAGACATGTCTTTTTCCGAAAAATAAACAGTCAACAATTAGCCTCGAGAACAGGGCGGCAGCATACATTCTCGCTCGAGGCCTCGCAGGGACCCTACCGAGTTGGCTACAATTTCAGAAAAACAAAACCACGCACACGCTATGCCGTGAGAACAGGGCGGCAGCATACATTCTCACTCGGGGCCTTGCAAGGACCCTAACGAGTTGGCTAGCGGTACGAAACTCGTGAAATCCAGGGCGGCAGCATAGATTTCCCTCCTTGACCCGTCAGCCAACACGAGGTGAGTTACACACAAGTAATATACATCACCATTTCATGTTAAGCATAAAGGTTTCCAAAAGAATACTTGCCTCGATTAAATAGACGATGACACGAACGGAACGGAAGAGTTGAACACGACCGCAAGGAACCGGAGGAAATGAACCTAACGATTTGAATAGCACAATCACAACCACTTCTAAACGATTATGGAAATGGAATACTCCGGAAACCCGCCTACGATTCATGTATATTCGTATACAAACAACAACGAGGCGGACCACAACCGAACCCTCTCGATTCCGTAAAAATCACGAAATATACCATGAATCCGTAGGGAAACTAAGAATACCAACAAGAATAATCATATTCATCATGAATCCATCAACGAAACGGAAAGAATCGGACAAAACCCCAAAATCCCCAATTATCCAAAAAGGTAGGGTTTCAAGAGATATTACCTTGAGTGATTCAAGTATTAAGATCCGTAGAACACGCGTTAGATTGATTATCCGAGCCTCACAACCGAAAAGAAATGATGAAAATCGACCCCCGGATGAAGAACTCTCCCCCTCTATATTTTCTCTCTCGCGACGCTGTGTAAAAATGGGGAATGAAATGAGCTTCACGCTCAAAACAACACATTTATAGTGTAACACAGCAGAACCTATCGGCCAGCCTATCGGCCGATAGGCCCAACCGATACCCATACGGAATGCCGGCAGTAGAGTCTATCGACCCCCCTTATCGACCGAAAGGCTCCTGGAAGTTCGAAGGTGAAGAAATTTACATATCGGCCAGCCTATCGGCCGATAGGCCCAACCGATACCCATACAGAATGCCGGCAGAAGAGACTATAGACCCCCCATATCGGCAGAAAGTCTCCTGGAAGATCGCGGACAAAAACTGAAACGACCATAACTCTCTCGTCCGGACTCCGATTGACTCACCGTTTGAACCATTGGAAAGCTAACTCGATGTTCTATAATATTGCAAAGATTTATAATTTTTGGAGTCACCAAAAATTAATGGTGATCTAACAAATTCGAACTCATGTGAGGAAAGTTGAAACAACGAACAATAACGAGAATACAATTCAACAATTGACAGGAAGGACATACTGAAAGATACATGAGGGTCACTGTGACCGAGAAATATACCAAAAATGAAAATACAAGGGAAAGAAAAATACCGGATATTACAACCAAGTTTCCTCCTCGACACCATGCCTCAACCACTGCACTTTGACCAAAGGGATGGTCTTATGCCTTAGTCGCTTCTCGCGGCGCTCCAAGATCTTCAAGTGACGCTCCTCGAAGGTAATATCCTCAGCGATATCGATCTCACCGTAGTCGATGACGTGACTAGGGTCCGGAACATATTTCCTCAGCTGGGAAATATGGAAAACGCTATGAACATAACTCAAGGCCGAGGTAACGCCAAACATTATTGTTAGGAAAACAAGAACCCTGTATCGAAATAGTCGGAATATTCAATCCCTGTATCGAATAGTATTTGATAAGAGGTTTTGACATATATGCCAATCCGCATACAGTAAAGGAAACTGTATCGAAGTATTTAGGCATCAACCTATATCGAAGACCTGTCTCGAATCCAGCATATAGTGGAACCCTTCAGTTCAGCAAAGAAGTCTTATAAAGACCAAGTATGGAAACTATCTCGAATCACCAATACAGTTATCTTCCATACAACTCTCAACAGGACAATAAAGCATCTTCAGAAGTCAAGTCCTATTGAATAAAGAAGTATTTAAATACTCAAGGATAAAGTATTTAAATACTGTCAGTCAACAGATCTTCAAATCCCGCTAAATCCGGATCGTGCTTTTAATCCCGTTGGAACGGAATCTTGCTAAACGGATACATCTCAACGGATATATATTTCAGAGACTATATATATCTCATGAAGGCATTGAAGATCAGTTACCGAAACCAAAATCATTCAAAGCTATCAAGTTATCATCAGAGCAAAATATATCTCCAAGCTTACTGCAACTCAGATAAAAGAGATATACAATGCTCATCCTCTTGAACAACACATCATCAGCTACAAGCTCATAAAGTCAAAGCTGTTGCTCACTCTCTGTTCTATACTTTGAACAAACTCAGATCAGCCCTGTGTGGACTGAGGAAGACGAAGCTTCAGAACTCTGTGTGAAGAAGTCAGTCAAGCATTAGCTGAAACCAATCTGTGTGAATGGTCAAAGCTAAGATCTTTATATCAATCTGTGTGAACGATATATTGATTGTATAACTTTTATAATTATGTAGTTGTGTACGTAGTAATTATAATAAAAATTTTACTCCTGTGTGGAGGACCAGTGGACGTAGAGGGGTTTACCTCGAACCACTTTAAATACTATGTTATTTACCTTCAGTTTTTACTGTTTTATTTACTGTGACTATTTAAGTATACACTATACACCTAGTTGCTGTATCCACAGCAACTTACTGTATCTAAGACTTCCGCTACGCACTCAGATTTAAAATCAGTACAGCTTGTTGTTTAAACTACTTCCCAAGCTGTATCCAGTATACTTAGTGACCAATAAGTGGTATCGGAGAGGTTGATTCTAAAAAGAATCAGTCGTATTTTTAACCGAATCAGATCCAAAATAACTTACTCTTTAAAAACAGTCTCTTTCATTTCCTTACTTTCACATGGATACTTCTATGATCAACAAAGTGCCTATGTTCTCTATTAACGAATTTGATGATTGGAGAATTAGGATGGAGGCTCATCTTGCAGCAATGCACGAAGAGATGATTTTTGTGATACAGGATGGTCCTATCAAGATCATGAAGGTAAACACGGCCGCAAGGATTGAAGGCCAAGCCCATGCTGAGATGCTCGAGAAGGATCGCGAGCAATGGACCACAGATGAAAGAAAGCGAGCCAACCTTGACAATGTGGCTAAGAACGCGTTATTTGTCACCCTTGACAAAGGCACGTTCTCGAAGGTAAAGAGCTGCAAAACAGCCAAAGAAATCTGGGATAAACTCAAGTTGATTTGTGAGGGAACTGAGCTCTCAATAGAAAACAAGATTTCAAAACTGGCTCAGTAATTTGAATCCTTCGAAATGAAACCAACTGAGATACTTGAGGAACTTGACCTCAGATTCACTGGTATTGTTGGTGAACTTGAAGCGTTGGGCAAAATTTATACCCAAAAGGAGAAGAATTTAAAAATTTTCAGATCTCTCCCAGCCCGATGGGACATTAAGACCACAGCTATGCATGTATCTTGCAATCTTAATGAAATAACTACTTTTGACCTCTTCTCTGACCTCAAAGCTTTTGAGTATGATATTTACAGAAGAGAGAAAGCTGAAGAATCTCCTTCAAAGGTCACAACACTAGCCGCTGTATCGAGTCGTCGACACAGCTTGCCCAGCTCGTCGAAGCCTAGTCACAAGAATGCTGACAGTGACGACAACATCCTGTCTCAAGATGAAATGGCGCTTCTCATGCACAAATTTAAAAAGTTCATCAAGCAGACTCCCTACAGGCCCAAACCTATCCAAAAGGTAAGTACCGAAAATTCATCCAGTAATTCTAACCTGTGCTATAATTGCAGGAAACCAGGGCATTATGCAAATAAATGTCCTCATCCCAAAGTTCAAAAGTTGCCGGAGGCCGAGCAACAAGAGAGAGATGAAAGAAGACGTGCGTGGAAAAACAAGCTCAAGGCCCTGATTGGAGAATCAGAAGCCTCCCCCACACCATCCAAATCTGAAGAATGTCTTCAGGTGGTCACCGAAAGTGATTCATCTGATGATGAGTTCGATGATAAAGCATATATGTGCTTTATGGCCAAAGACATTCCGGAAGGTGAAGATAGCGATGATGAGGTAAGTTCAACCTCAGCTATTCCATCAAATGCATCTCATACTTTTGAAAACATTGAATGAATTTAAAAACATTCAAAAGGCCCATGAGACATTGAAAAACGAGAATATACAGCTCCAACTGTCTAACCTAGAGCTGAAAGATGAAAACGATTTGCTGAAGATAAATTATGAGAATATGTCTCTTAACTGTGAAACCAGCAAAGTCGATTTTGAAAAACTCATGGAGATCAATCATCAACTTGCTCATGAACTAAGTGAGGTTAAAACTCACAACGAGAGCAAGACAAATGATTTGGTTCTTGATTAGTGCATAATTGATCTAAAATTCATATACAAAATATTCATTTTTCCGGGCATAATTGTACTGATTTGTGATTAAAAATATATATTTTACAGATATGTCCAAACATGAGCTAAAAATGGTTATTTCTGATCGACATGAAGCATCAAAAGGACGGAAAACAAGATCAAATCCAACGACGGGAATTTTTCGGGACAAGCGACCATACAAAGCGGCGCAAAATGGACCGTGTTACGCCGGCCGTTTCACATACGGCGCAAAGAGGCCGTGTCTTGGGCCGTTCACACACGGCCGGCATTTAGCGCCGTGTCCTCGCGCGTATTCGGAAGAGACCGAGTCACCACAAAGCGGCGCACAACACGGGGCAACCGGGCCTTTTTCATCGCCGAGTTTAAGCACATGCCATGCAAAATTATTCCACATAATACCAAATAGTGAAATCAACCACAAGATATTTTTTTGGTCAAAAATCTGAAAATTCAAAGACATGGGTGAAGTGTGAACAAAGAATTAAAAATGATATTACAATAGATATTTTGAATTAAATAATCAATTGTATTCTTGAAAATCACCTATAAAAGGACATGTTCATCCATTGCAAAAATCCCAACCCACATTCTTACCAAGAAATCCTCAACTTCTTGCTAAGAAATACTCCTTTCCTTTAGCAATATATTTTCCTTAGAACTTTCAATTTTAGTTTGTATTTTATTTTTGGTTTGAAGTTTTTCTTTCATTTAGTTTGTAATTGAAAAGTGCTTGATCAATAAGCACTTAGTATTTTACTTAGTGTTTTACTTTCAAATTTTGTAAGCTTGTAACCTTTAAACAAGTTTGAAGTTATATTTTGAAGTTTGTTTCTTGCACTTTGATTCATCATATTCAAGTAAGTTTTATCTATTGTCATTAAGTTCTAGTAATTAAAAGTTTCTATATATATATTATATATATCAATTATTTCTATTATAATTTTAGTATGTATAAACCAATGAGTAGCTAATCTTTCTTCCTAGGGAAGGGGATTTCTATTAGGTTATATATTGAGTATTTGATTGATTTAAACTATTTTCAGGACTAATTGGTTTAAATAGAGATTGATCATATCCTATTTTTACTAATGAAACCTTCTTGATTGATTGTTGAGTGAATTGGAAACATATCTTTTCAATCTATCAAATGTTAATCTTGTTATCAACATCTTAAGATTGCGAAAGTGGTTAAGACATCTTTGATTACGAAAGTACGGAGTTGAAAAGTTGATTACTCGATGAACGATCGTTTATCCTAAAAATAGTCAAGTTAGAGAAATGAAAGGACTAATTGGTTTAAATAGAGATTGATCATATCCTATTTCTACTAGTGAAACCTCCTTAATTGATTGTTAAGTGTATTGGAAACACATCTTTTCAATCTATCAAGTGTTAATCTTGTTATCAACATCTTAAAAAAGTGACGATTAAGACATCTTTGATTACGAAAGTACGGAGGTGAAAAGTTGATTACTCGATAAACATTCATTTTTCTTTTATATCCATATAAATCAATTCCTATACTTAATTAAATACCTAATTTAATGAACCCGTAATCCCCTAGATTTTATAAATTCCCAACTCATTTTAATTCTATTCATTTTCACTAGTTAAAAATAGTCTAGTATAAATAGTCTTAATAAAAATAGTCTTAATATAAATAGTCTAGTATAAATAGTCTTAATATAAATAGTCTAGTATAAATAGTCTTAATATAAATAGTCTTAATATAAATAGTCTAGTATAAATAGTCTTAATATAAATAGTCTTAATATAAATAGTCTAGTTAAAAATAGTCTAGTTAAAAATAGTCTTATATAAAATAGTCTTATATAAAATAGTCTTATATAAAATAGTTTGGTTTAAAATATAGTGCATTTAGTTAATTTTTAAAAACCCAAAAATATCTTTTTAATATTTTAGTATTTATTTCTCGCAATTTGTAACAAAAATTATACGAAGCCACTGTTGGACAATCCTCGAGAGAAAAGACCTTGGTAGAACTCACCACAAACTACTTCTACCTCGTATATATTTGCGGCGACTCAAGAACTCCTATTTTTAGGATAAGTTTTACGGCCGATCAAATTTTGGCGCCGTTGCGGGATTGTTTTAGGCCAAATATAATTTTTCTGTAGGTCAAGTGGCGGATAACGATACTCGTGACTATTAAAGTCGGATTTTCGGTTTCCCCACAACAACCGATATTTGTAGATATTTTATCGTTTTTATTTTAATTTTTTTGGTCATGGATGAAACATTGTTTAAAATTGAAAAAGATTTCCCTTTCTAAGCAAAAATGCAATTTTAAAAATTTACAAGACAAGGCTTGAAAGGATGAGGTTGCTTACGAATAAAAGCATACCTTTTGACATAAGATTCATTATCGAAGCCAAGGTAAGAATAGAAGGTGAATTCACAGAAACACCAACTAGATTCTTACCAGGGCTTGGAAAAAGTTCATATGCCAAGAAACGACGAGCAAAGATTCTAGCCGTTTGCTATAAATGTGCTAGATGGGCGTAATGCAAAATGTCGATCTTTAGGAATTCCATCTACAAACGAGAGAAGATAAAATTCGGTTCATTAATGATGGTCCGAATAAGGAGAATTTAGATAATATCGAAATTTCTCTTGACACGCATCCTAGTGGACTTGTGTATTACGGAATTCAATGTTTGTGGAATAAATTCAAACCGAATATGAACAACATCTTGGGAATCGACGTTAAAAGACCTGTTTGCCAATTTGTAAGAAAATTGGATGGGAAGCTTCTCCCGACTCATAGAAGGCGTTTAGGCCGTTTACGACGTAAAATCGAGAGGAAGATGTGAGCCACAATCACAACTACCGTACATACGCGTAAGTATCTTTTATTTTTGTCGTGTGGTGAGATTTTGAATAAAAATGTGATACGCGATAAAAGCTTTCATTATTCTATTGAGTAGTTGAAGCACAATCAAACGCAATCACAAACTTGTTAAACAATTTTTCCTCATCTTTTCTTCTATAAATAACCTTTGTGCTTGTTTCTTTTATTCATCCCTCAAACTTGTACTTTTCTCTTTTTCTCTCTAAATAAAATTCTTTTCAAAAATGGAGTCATCATCTTCCACAAAAATTTTTACACAGTGCATTTTTGGTGGATCTAGTTCGGAAAAGAGGCATGCTTCATTGAAGCGGCCCACGACTTGGGTCGTACCTTAGGAGAAAAATGCATTCATGTAGTTTACGGAGGAGGAAGTCTAGGATTAATGGGACGAGTGCCGTACGCCTATATGGAAGGAGTAAGAGTATTGGGAGTAATCCCAAAACCTCCGGCTGAAAGTAAAATCACCGGGTCAACTATTGGAGATGAGTTTAAATCTGTGAATATGCAAGATCGCATAACTCACATGATAAATAATTCTGGCGCCTTTATCGCCCTTCCCGGTGGTTATGGCACCCTTGAGGAACTTTTTCATGTGGTTACGAGCCCGACTAAATGTTCATCAAAAACCAATAGAGTGCTTAATGTCAATGGTTTCTTTGATGGTTTCTTGTCTTTCATCGACTACTGCCGAAAAGGGCTTTATTTCCGAGCGTGCAAAACAAATCATAGTCGTTGCAACAACACCGGAAGAACTAATCAAAAACTCAATGAATTTGTTCCTCAACCAGATCCACTCTAGCTAAAATTATGCAGGTAGAAGATTTTACGGTGAGAAAACGAAAAGTGGATTCATTCCTCTCCCTTTGATAACCCATGACGGACCTCTTGTATTTTTACTTTACATCGTGTGTAATAATCGTGCTAAATGATGGCGGCTTATGGAGTTTCTTCTTGATCTCTTGACGCGCATCTATTCGCGATTTATGTATTCTTGTAATTTTTATTTCGTGTTTTGCTTTTATAAAAACTTTGATGGCGGCGTAAAGGCGACTCTTCGGACTTTCTTGATGCGCATCTAAAAATTATGTTATACTTACGAGTATATTTTATTTTCTTTTGTGTGTGCCTCGTATATTTATTCTCTTGCATTCTAAAAGGCGTTAGGCTCGGACATCAACTTTCTTAACAGGGAGTATTGCTTTTACGCATTGATTTTTATTTATTATTTTATAAACTGAGGACAGTTTTATTTTCAAGTTTGGGGGTGGTTTGTTGTAGTATGTTTTAGTGTGTTAGTATTTTGGTGTGTTTTTATTTGCCTTAAATTTTTTAGTATATATATATATATATATATAGTATTTTGATTTGTGAGATTTCTAGATCTGGCCATAAACACCAATAAATTAACTATATACAAGCTTCTAAAATTGTTTTAACCGGTAAAAAAATTGTATATTCCAAAAAAAAAATTTTTGAGCCTTAATCTCTCTTTCCAAGCCTTGTAATTATCATATAAAATCGAGTCATTCGTTACCTTGAGAAAAGAAGAATCAATTGGTTGATGAAAAATAAAACTGAAATTTACTTAATTTGTGGAGTTTTTGATTTTTCATGCTTAACTAAAAAAATGATTTTCTGCAAAAATTCTATTCCCTAAAAAAAAAAGGAGTCATTGGTGAAAAGAGCTACACGTTAGCAAATAACGGTGTGAAAGCTATCACCTAAAAAAATAAATGACGAAAAGGAGAAGTGTTGAGCGACAGAATGCCTAATTTTGGAAGTCTTAAATTTTGCGAAAAATAAAGGACTAACCATTGTTGGTGCGTAGCTGCCGTCTCAGAAAAATTGGTGAAAAGAGCTACACGTTAGCAAATAACGGTGTGAAAGCTATCACCTTTTTACGAAAGAAAAATAATGAGATAGAAATTGTGTTAGTGAAAAGAGCTACACGTTAGCAAATAACGGTGTGAAAGCTATCACTAAAAGGGATGAAGTTTATGAGCGATTTGAATTAATTAGCAATTTGAATTTCAATACACTCAATTTTGTGAAAATCACAATATTTGATGACGCCGATGAAATTCTTCTTCATATTGAGTCGAAAAATAACGAGTGATCGAGAGCAACCATTAAAGGGAGTCGTGTGAAGTCACGAGTGGGAAAGAAATAATCAACCTTTTGGGTGGAAAACCTTGTATTTTGGAATTACAAAAATAAAAACCGTGTTTTAACTTCAAAATCGTTAGTAGATTTATTTTGAATCTTGATTCATTTCTATCTACTGTATAAAGTTGGTTATTGTGTATTAATGGCATTTTGATCTCTTTTTATCTTTATATATAATTATTTTTCTTAAATTTGTGTGTATTATTTTTTATTTTTTATTTTATGTCTTATTTTAATTTTTATTTTGTGTGTGATTAATAAAGAGTCTTGTTCGGGACTAGCAAGAATTTAAGTGTGGGGTGTTTGATTAGTGCATAATTGATCTAAAATTCATATACAAAATATTCATTTTAGGGCATAATTGTCCGATTTGTGATTAAAAATATATATTTTAGATATGTCCAAACATGAGCTAAAAATGGTTATTTCTGATTCGACATGAAGCATCAAAAGGACGGAAAACAAGATCAAATCCAACGACGGGAATTTTTCCAGGACAAGCGACCATACAAAACGGCGCAAAATGGACCGTGTTCGTCGGCCGTTTCACATACGGCGCAAAAGAGGCCGTGTCTTGGGCCGTTTCACACACGGCCGGCATTTAGCACCGTGTCCTCGCGCGTATTCGGAAGAGACCGAGTCACCACAAAACGGCGCACAACACGGGGCAATCTGGGCCGTTTTTGATCGCCGTGTTTCAGCTGATGCCTTGCAATATTAGTCCACTTTTGACCAACTTGTTAAATCAACCACTAGATTTTTTTTTGTTCAATATTCTGAAATTTCAATGTTATGTGTGAAGTGTGATCAAATAATTAAAAAAATGATATTACAATAGATATTTTGAATTAAATAATCAATTGTATTCTTGAAAATCACCTATAAAAGGACATGTTCATCCATTGCAAAAATCCCAACCCACATTCTTACCAAGAAATCCTCAACTTCTTGCTAAGAAATACTCCTTTCCTTTAGCAATATATTTTCCTTAGAACTTTCAATTTTAGTTTGTATTTTATTTTTGGTTTGAAGTTTTTCTTTCATTTAGTTTGTAATTGAAAAGTGCTTGATCAATAAGCACTTAGTATTTTACTTAGTGTTTTACTTTCAAATTTTGTAAGCTTGTAACCTTTAAACAAGTTTGAAGTTATATTTTGAAGTTTGTTTCTTGCACTTTGATTCATCATATTCAAGTAAGTTTTATCTATTGTCATTAAGTTCTAGTAATTAAAAGTTTCTATATATATATTATATATATCAATTATTTCTATTATAATTTTAGTATGTATAAACCAATGAGTAGCTAATCTTTCTTCCTAGGGGAAGGGGGATTTCTATTAGGTTATATATTGAGTATTTGATTGATTTAAACTATTTTCAGGACTAATTGGTTTAAATAGAGATTGATCATATCCTATTTTTACTAATGAAACCTTCTTGATTGATTGTTGAGTGAATTGGAAACATATCTTTTCAATCTATCAAATGTTAATCTTGTTATCAACATCTTAAGATTGCGAAAGTTGTTAAGACATCTTTGATTACGAAAGTACGGAGTTGAAAAGTTGATTACTCGATGAACGATCGTTTATCCTAAAAATAGTCAAGTTAGAGAAATGAAAGGACTAATTGGTTTAAATAGAGATTGATCATATCCTATTTCTACTAGTGAAACCTCCTTGATTGATTGTTAAGTGTATTGGAAACACATCTTTTCAATCTATCAAGTGTTAATCTTGTTATCAACATCTTAAAAAGTGACAATGATTAAGACATCTTTGATTACGAAAGTACGGAGGTGAAAAGTTGATTACTCGATAAACATTCATTTTTTCTTTTATATCCATATAAATCAATTCCTATACTTAATTAAATACCTAATTTAATGAACCCGTAATCCCCTAGATTTTATAAATTCCCAACTCATTTTAATTCTATTCATTTTCACTAGTTAAAAATAGTCTAGTATAAATAGTCTTAATAAAAATAGTCTTAATATAAATAGTCTAGTATAAATAGTCTTAATATAAATAGTCTAGTATAAATAGTCTTAATATAAATAGTCTTAATATAAATAGTCTAGTATAAATAGTCTTAATATAAATAGTCTTAATATAAATAGTCTAGTTAAAAATAGTCTAGTTAAAAATAGTCTTATATAAAATAGTCTTATATAAAATAGTTTGGTTTAAAATATAGTGCATTTAGTTAATTTTTAAAAAACCCAAAAATATCTTTTTTAATATTTTAGTATTTATTTCTCGCAATTTGTAACAAAAAATTATACGAAGCCCTGTTGGACAATCCTCGAGAGAAAAGACCTTGGTAGAACTCACCACAAACTACTTCTACCTCGTATATATTTGCGAGCGACTCAAGAACTCCTATTTTTAGGATAAGTTTTTTGACCGATCAGTTCTACTTCAAGCCAAAGTCACAACTCTTGAAAAACGAGAAATTGAACTTGAGACCACTCTGAAATCGTTCGAGAAATCGTCCAAAGGAATGGAAGAAATTCTGAGCACTGGGCAACATGCTCATGACAAAAGTGGCTTAGGATACACCTCATGTTCAAACAAAGGGAAAACTAGTACAGTGTTTGTCAAGAGTGTGGAACACATTCCACTATCGAAAGATACCCCGAGTCCAGTGAAGGAACCTGCGGCATGGCGAAAACCGAAGGCTGCCATTCCGCCCCTGCAATCCTATTCCAGACAGTAGAATCATAAGCCGTTCCAACCTGTGAGGCGCACTCAACAGCATGCTCCCTGAGCATATCAACAGCGCCAACAGCCGTTCAGAAGGAAGGCTGTATCCAACTACCAAAGGCCCGCACGGCAGTACTATCAGTACAACACGCCTAGGTATTGGATACAGGAGCCTCGTTATCCCTTGAGACAGCAAGTACCCGCTCTTTATCATCAACAACGTTGGGAATCCAACTGGAGACCCAGAAGGCAAGCTGTTAGGCCTAAGAAAATGGCTCCACCTCCAAGACAGCACTCGTACTGGATTAATAATAATAACCCTGAATTTTTCATGCATAATAGTTATCATGGTTATAACGACTACGGATATGCCCTTCGTAGATATCGCAACACTGTACCGAGTATGACCTTCAGTAAACCAATTGCTGCCAGAAAAACTTGGGTACCTAGAGAAACTAACATACATGGACCCAAAAATTAAAGGGGACCTAAATCTACATAATTTCTTTGTTACAGGACATTCTAGAGGAGGATACCTGGTACTTTGATAGTGGATGCTCTCGGCACATGACCGGAGATAGGACCAAGCTATCAGATTTTGTAGAAGGTCGCGGTCCAAAAGTTCGTTTCGGTGATAAATCTAAAGGAAGAACAAGAGGGAAAGGAAACCTACTTGTCGGAAAATTCAAAGTCACCGATGTTGCATATGTTGAAGGCTTACAGTACAATCTACTTAGTATTAGCCAGTTCTGTGATAAACAGTTCTCGGTGAAATTCTATATAGATCGCTGTAGAGTCAAGAACATCCAAACCAAGGAAGTTGTGCTTACAGGAAGCAGAACAGGTAACATGTAAATTGCTGACTGGAAGCCTACGAGCTCCTCAATTCCATGCTTTGTTGCCAAAGGCACTGCAGATCTTAGCTGGTTATGGCATAAGAGGATGTCTCACGTCAACTTCAAGACGATCAACAAGCTCTCAAGATAGGGAATGGTTAGAGGTTTGCCAAATGTGTCATTTAAGAAGGACAGCGTCTGCGGACCATGTCAGAAAGGCAAGCAAATCAAGTCAACCCTGAAGAGCAAATCCTACCTTTCAACCCAAAGAGTGTTAGAAATGCTACATATGGATCTCTACGGTTCTGTAGACCCAGTACGTTTGGGAGGTAAGAAATACTGCATGGTTGTTGTTGATGATTATTCCAGGTATGCTTGGACAATTTTCCTTAGCAAGAAGAAGGAAACAACATCAAAGCTGCCCGAGCTCCTGAGAAAGTTGCAAAATGAAAAGGCATTGAGTATCGTGTCCATTCATTTCGATAGAGGTACAGAATTTACTAACTGCTTTATAGAGCAATACTGTTCGGAAAATGGGATACAACACGAATACTCAGCTGCCCGTACACCTCAACAAAATGGTGTTGCCGAGCGAAAGAATAGGACGTTGAAAGAAGCAACAAGGACAATGATCGCCACAAGCAAGTTGCCACAACGTTTCTAGGGTGAAGCAACCAATACAGCATGCTACACTTAAAACCGATGTATCGTCAACAAGCACCACAACCAAATAGCATATGAGGTATGGAACAACAAAACTCCATTAGTTTCATATTTTCACATTTTTGGATGCAGGTGTTATGTGTTGAATACTGGGAAGGACCAACTTAGAACCTTTGATGAGAAATCAGATGAAGGAATATTTGTAGGATACTCCTCCGTCAGCAAAGCTTATAGAATCTTTAATAAAAGGAAGCTGACGATCGAGGAATCAGTTCATGTAGTGTTCGACGAACCTCATCATGACCCTACAGGAGCAGAAGATGTTACCCAAAACATCCAACAACTCTCTATCTTGGATCCTCTAACTCCCATAGAACCTGTCGTTGATTTAGAAATCAACCCCGCAGCTGTAAGAATCGACGTGGATGAAGCCGACGCTGTACAAGCTGAAGCGGTATCCACAGAATCTCTCGATACAGTACGAGATCCTGAATTAGAACCCGACCGAAGATGGTTGAGAGATCACCCACAAGAGCTTATCATTGGAAACATAAATGCTGGTGTTTCTACTCGTAGGAGAATACAGAGTACACAAGGAAATGTACTTTGTGCACAAGAAGAACCTGATACTGAGATATCACAGTTTCCTGAATGGAAATCTCAATCCGAGCTTAGAAGACTCAGTATGTGCACTATCGCTGTATTCTTAGCCCAGTCCGAACCTGTTTCGACCATAGACGCTCTTAATAATTCACATTCGATAACATCTATGGAAGAAGAGCTTAACGGTTTCGAAAGAAACAATGTATGGTATCTTGTTCCCAGACCTACACATCAATCGGTTATAGGAACCAAATGGGTATTTCGAAACAAAAAGGATCGAAATGGACTTATTATAAGAAATAAATCCAGACTAGTCGCACAAGGCTATAGTCAGGAAGAAGGCATAGACTATGATGAAACCTTCGCCCCTGTAGCGAGACTAGAAGCCATTATGATATTTTTAGCCTTTGCCGCCCATAAGAGCTTTATTGTATACCAAATGGACGTCAAGAGTGCATTCCTGAATGGAGACCTTGCCGAAGAAGTTTATGTTGAACAACCACCAGGGTTTGCTAACACAGACGGTATCGACTTAGTATACAGGCTAAGGAAAGTGCTGTATGGACTTAAACAAGCCCCTAGAGCCTGGTACGAAATCTTGTCCCAGTATCTAACCAACAACGGATTTGAGAAAGGTGCTGTGGACAAGACCTTGTTCAAAATACAGGAAGGTGATGACCTTCTTATGGTGCAAATCTATGTGGATGATATAATTTTTGGTTCAACTAACCTTGCTTTGTGTCAAAGGTTCTCTCATCTCATGCAAAGTAAATTTGAAATGAGTATGATGGCGTAACTTAGTTATTTCCTAGGTTTGCAGGTAAAGCAGTTGCCTACAGGTATTTTCATCAACCAGGAAAAATACAGCAAGGAGCTTCTCAACAAATTTGGAATGAACAATTCCAAATCATCATCAACCCCCATGAGCACTTCCATGCAAATTAGTACAGATGAATCCGGAAAGCCGTTTGACCAATCACTCTACAGGAAGCTCATTGGTTCGCTCCTGTACCTAATGGCTAGCAGGCCCGATATCCAGTTTGCTGTTGGAGTGTGTGCGAGGTATCAAGTAGCACCTAAGGAATCACACTTCAATACAGCTAAACGAATCCTGAAGTACATTAAAGGAACAGTCGATGTAGGACTATGGTATCCTAAGGAAGGCGGATTCGATTTAGTTGGATACCGCGACTCGGATCTCGGAGGCTGCAAGCTAGATAGGAAGAGTACAAGTGGAACTTGTCACTTTCTTGGACCTAGACTCGTTTCTTGGTTCAGTAAGAAGCAATTGGCTAACTCTCTTTCCACGGCTGAATCTGAGTACAATGCTGCTGGTAGATGCTGTATGCAAATCCTTTGGATGCAGAAACAGTTGTCAAATTATGGAATTGAAGCCATAGAGACTCCAATCATGTGTGATAGCACGAGTGCAATTGCAATAACGCACAATCCTGTCCTGCACTCGCGCACTAAGCATATCAACATGAAGCATCATTTTATAAGGAATCACGTCGAGAACAGGGATGTTCGCCTTGAAAAAGTTCATACATACATTCAGTTGGCTGACATCTTCACCAAGCCGCTCGACACAGCCAGATTCAACATGCTTAGACAAGAATTGGGAATGCTACAGCCCGACTCCCTGTAAGTAATTTACTGTTTTTACTCAACAAATTGAGGGGGAATGCTGTAAGACCCAAGAATACAGTATCCAACGTTAATTATCTGTACACTCAGAACCGTCAATACAGCACTGTAGTGAGCAAAGACATATGAATCCTACAACTGACGTGTGCAATAATTAAGGGGGAATACTGTAGGACCCATGAATACAGCATTAATCCACAAGTTGCTGTATGGAATTTAAAACCTATATGTACCTTTTTAAGGGGGAACGCTGTATCGACGCGGATACAGCACATACTATAGGATTTCGATTCAGTATATATATTATATTATATCATTTCTTTTTAAAATGATTTTTGTCCACGTGCCCTGTTTTTATGTCAAACGTCATGTACATTAAATGCCTTACACGACATTTGGACAACTAAATCTCAAAAGCCGTGATGTTTTAAATTGTTTATTGTTTTAAAACCGCCGTTTCAGGCATTTAGGGTTACACAAATGTCAGAAGTGGGACCCGCTTATATTTTAAACATTTTAATGGATTAGCGTACCAGTTACACTCAGTCCATCTTAACCGTTGATTTCAAAAACCGGTTCCCATCCCTTAAAATCTGACCATTCGTACTCTCCAAAACCTTATTTCGCCGCCCAACTATAAAAGGACTGTATATGCCATTAGAGACTCTTTACGCTTTCTGCAAAAATTAAGAGATCTCAAGCAAAAACAACCTACACAGCTTTCTGCATTTTACTGCATATTACGTGTTTTCTTCTTCACTTTTTTTTGAAAAATCATCAAATGGCTGGACAAACTTATTCTCCCGCTCTCAAGAAAACCACAAACATCATCGATGGATGGATCTTCTCAAGATCTGTTGTCATTGAACGCCTTCTCGCTGAAACCAATGATGTCGAACCCATGGAGTACATCATCACTCGTCTTCGTCAACAAGGCCTCTATCGCCTTGGAAGTCAAACTGCTGACAAATATGATGTTCATCTGATTGAGGAATTTTACCTCAACGCCGCCGTACGCTTTTTGTCGCTGGCCCAAGGAGGTCACGTTGCTGACATAACCGCTACCATTCAAGGAGTTGAGATCTGTGTTGATAGCGATCTGCTCCAGAATATCTACAGGCTACCTGCTAATGGCCTGACAATGGATCAACTTGAGACATTTGGGTCTCAAGAACTTATAACCAAGTTTTATGGGCTGTTCACCGGCTCAACTGTTGTTGACATGGTTTAAACCACCTGTCACAAAAATAATTTTTGTCTGCCTTATGTATATTTGCATGATTTCTGCTGCAGGATCATTGAGAATCGAACTAGTGCGTTCGAAATGTGTACTAATCTGAGGTTCAGGATGATGGTGGCAATTCTGACCTGTGAAAAGGTCAACTGGTGCCAGATAATCCTGAAGCGCTTGGAAGAGGATGTATGCAAGCCTGCCACCCAGAAGAAATCATTTGGTTTACTGTTAAACCATATCTTGACGAAATTCGGACTGTCGCAATCCGCTGATGCAAAGAAGAATAGCTCCAGGATATACCTAGGAGGCGTCAAGCCTACTGCGTATAACCAGAGCACCTTGGTCTGCAACCACCCGAAAATCAAATATATGCCAGTTTCTGCAGACCCAAGAGATGAGTCTTTGAAGTCCCAGGACGTGGAATCTTCAAAGAAGAGAAAAAGATCTCACAGCAAGAAACCCATTGCTGGTGAGAAGCCAAAGAAGAAACTAAGGAGGCTTTCTAAAGTCAAATCTGCCAAGCCCTCCGAAACAGTTTCTACCGTGGCACATCCCACTGAAGAACAACCCCAGGTCCCAACCCATGTGGAAGAGGTGTCCACTACTGTATCGACAGTAGATCCCGAGCCTTTGGCGGCTAGGACGGATGATGGGACATCTGCCAACGAAAAAGAATCTAGCGAGTCGGCTGCCCCTACGGAGCCAAACGATACCTCTCCTATGCGGGATTCCACACCCGTATAGGATCAATCTTCCTTCCGGGCACCATCCCCTGTAAGGAATCCCACTTCCCTACAGGATCCCACACCTGTAGAGGAACCCCTCACTACAGCGGACCCATACGTTGTAAGCAGTCCCTCCCCTGACACCATTATTCACAAAACCCTTCTCACTATTCAGATAGACCATGCTTACGAAAGATTTCTGAAATGGAAAGGCTACAGGCTAGCTCCGTATGAAACATTATACAATTGGAGCGATTGGAGCCAAGAAGAAAGATTTGTATCAGAAGTGACTGACTCAATGGAAATTGAAGCCCTGATCCGATGGGACAACCCTTTCTGTAAAGAACTAATTGAAAGCCATCTTCTGCAGAAATCTGACGCAAGGAGGAAAGGTAAAGATAAGTCAGAGGACTCTCCCCCAAATCCAAAAGACGACGATGACAATGACTCAGACGACGACGAAGATGCTTTACAAGCTGGTCTGTGAATGAGTCGTGAAGAGGCTCAAGATAGAGACGCCTCTCCACCAAAGGATGACGAAGGGCCGTCAACTCGAAGCAAGCCCCCTTTGCCACAACAAGAAAACATTCCCCACGACGAGGAATCAGTCCCTCAAGTCGAGGAGGAAGGAACAGTTTTGGAACAGGCACCCGAGCTTGCCGCCGCTCAAGAAGAAGTAGTTGTCACTGAGAGACAATAGGAGGATTCAGTCCCTCCTGTATCCATGTCTACCGACGAACCTTCACAACAGGAGGACACACAACCCCCTGCCGCCGAACCAGAACAAGCTTCTCCCACCCCTTCAACCGTGGAATCCGAGGACGGTAATACACTTGAGGATGTCCAACTCAATTTACGCCCAACCGTAAATCTGAGGAGGTTGAACTGCTCTGAAGATTTTGCTCAACCAGATTCTCCGATTTCTACCGCTAGGAAAGAGCGCCTGCGTGCTCTTGGTCTTCAAACTGTATTCATTCAGGATGCAGTGAATGCGCTGTCTTCAGTTGAAAAAGCCTTGAATTGGATGCATACTTCTGGTGTGGATGAGATGACCACCTTACAGCATGAAGTTTCTCAAGTAGTCGAGGCCTTCATTATTTTGCCAGAAGTATTCAAACAAGCACTGAAAATCATGGAAGACAAGCAAGAGCAACTCCTGAAGGAAGAGGCAACCAAAACACGCATCGCTGAAGCCAAGACCGCATGTGCTATGATCGAAAACAGTTATCAATTGCGAGCCCATGACAAATGTATCAAAGACATGTCGCAGGCACTTTCCTCCCTTGTAGGAAGAATGACTAACATCGAGACGAAATAGGATGCTGCTTTAGAGATCCTAGGACGTCTTGATGGCGCGAAAAAAGGGGAAGAAGCAAGAGAAGCTGCTAGAAGAATCAGGTTACAGCATGAAAGGGAATTTGAGGCCGCTCAAGACAGCATCACTGCTGAGTTAAACAAGCTAGCCCCTCCCTCTCAAAGTTTTAAGATTTCAGGCTCCCGACCAGAATTTCATGATCTAAATGTTCCGTGGCAAAGTCTAATCCAGAGACCTTCTGAAATTCGCCTGCCGACCAACCGCCATCCTACTGCCGATGAGGTGAAGCAGTGGAGGAAGAACGAACTGATGAGATACTTTGTAATCCTCATCAGGGAATCCGCCATCTTCAAGAGCTATAAGACTTTAGCGGAGGCCGCAGAAAAATTTACGAAGATGCTAGAAGGAGGAAAACTCCCTCTCCAGCTAGATATGAAGAGCAAGCACAGAAGAGGAGATCGGATCACCCATCCAGAAGACTGGATTCTTGCCTTTGATAGATCGTATGAAGAAAGAGCTATATACCAGGATCGAGGCAACGATTCCCTACACAACTGGTGGCGTGGTACTGAAAATGATCCAGGGAGAAAGCCATGGAGACATGCGGACTACAGATAGGATCTGAAATCCTTGTATATTTTTTTGTAATTTCTCTTCAAAACAGCAAACTATGTACTCAATTTATTTTGAATATCAATAAAAATGTTTGTTTGTCTTGAAAGATTACAACTCGCAATCTACTGTGTTGATGTATGATTACTTAAATTGTTTGATAACAATCTCAAGTATAGAAACTTGATTGAAAATTAAGCTGTACGAACTAGTCTACGAACAGTTCATGATTTCAGTTGTAAGCTTAGAAAACATTGTAAGATTGTGCGTACGCGCCAATCACAAGCTTAAGTTGTAAAAATCCTTAGCTGTATCGAACTCGCCTGCGAGCAGTTCATTAAATAGACTAAGTTGCTGAAAGACAGACCTTTTGACGAAAGACCAAGAAATCTGCCAGAAGTCATCAAAGAAGATTGCTTCATGAAGAAGGTTTTGGCATCATCAAGAAGACTTGAATGTTAGAAAGTTAAAGTCTTGGCAAATTGTCAAAAAGGGGGAAATTGTTGGGAAAACAAGAACCCTGTATCGAAACAGCCGGAATATTCAATCCCTCTATCGAATAGTATTTGATAAGAGGTTTTGACATATATGCCAATCCGCATACAGTAAAGGAAACTGTATTGAAGTATTTAGGCATCAACCTGTATCGAAGACCTGTCTCGTATCCAGCATATAGTGGAACCCTTCAGTTCAGCAAAGAAGTCTTATAAAGACCAAGTATGGAAACTGTCTCGAATCACCAATACAGTTATCTTCCATACAGCTCTCAACAGGACAAGAAGGAATCTTCAGAAGTCAAGTCCCGTTAAATAAAGAAGTATTTAAATACTCAAGGATAAAGTATTTAAATACTGTCAGTCAACAGATCTTCAAATCCCGCTAAATCCGTATCGTGCTTTTAATCCCGTTGGAACGGAATCTTGCTCAACAGATACATCTCAACGTATATATATTTCAGAGACTATATATATCTCATGAAGGCATTGAAGATCAGTTACCGAAACCAAAATCATTCAAAGCTATCAAGTTATCATCAGAGCAAAATATATCTCCAAGCTTACTGCAACTCAGATAAAAGAGATATACAGTGCTCATCCTCTTGAACAACACTTCATCAGCTACAAGCTCATAAAGTCAAAGTTGTTGTTCACTCTCTGTTCTATACTTTGAACAAACCCAGATCAGCCCTGTGTGGACTGAGGAAGACGAAGCTTCAGAGCTCTGTGTGAAAAAGTCAGTCAAGCATTAGCTCAAACCAATCTGTGTGAACGGTTGAAGCTAAGATCTTTATATCAATCTGTGTGAACGATATATTGATTGTATAACTATTATAATTACGTAGTTGTGTACGTAGTAATTATAATAAACATTTTACTCCTGTGTGGAGGACTAGTGGATGTAGAGGGGTTTACATCAAACCACTTTAAATACTGTGTTATTTACCTTCAGTTTTTACTGTTTTATTTACTGTGACTATTTAAGTATACACTAAAGACCTAGTTGCTGTATCCACAGCAACTTACTGTATCTAAGACTTCCGCTACGCACTCAGATTTAAAATCAGTACAGCTTGTTGTTTAAACTACTTCCCAAGCTGTATCCAGTATACTTAGTGACCAACATGTATGCCAAATCGCCGACTCTCTCGAGAATCTCAAAGGGCCCAAGAAATCTCGAACTCAATTTTTCCTTCTTCCCGAAGCGGAAAACTCCCCTCGTTGGTGGCACCTTTAGCAAAACGTGGTCTCCCACCTAGAATTCCAAAGGTCGGCGACAAATGTCAGCATATGACTTTTGTCGGCTCTGAGCAGTCAACATCCTCTCCCGAATCAATTCCACCTTCCGTCTCGTCTCTAAAGCGATATCTGGTTCAGTCCCGACCAAATCGGACGCCTCGTTCCAACAAATCAGTGATCGACATCGCCACCCATAAAGCACCTCATACGGTGCCATTCAAATAGACGTGTGCTAACTATTGTTGTACGTGAACTCGATCAATGGAAAATGCTCCTCCCAGTCACTTCTCCAGTCGAGAGCACAAGCGCGCAACATATCCTCGAACGTATGGATAGTGCGTTCCGACTGCCCATCTGACTGAGGATGAAAGGAGGTACTCAGACGCAAACGAGTACCCAACGCCTTATGCACCGCCTGCCAAAAGTGCGATACAAAACGACCATCACGATCCGAAACAATAGACTTCGGAGTACCATGAAGTCTCACAATCTGCGCAATAAACACATGAGCTAACCTCTCCGAACCCCAAGTATCCTTGATGCCCCAGAAAGAGTGCCGACTTGGTCAGACGATCCACAATCACCCAAACCATATTCATACCAGACTTCGATCTCGACAAACTCGTGATGAAGTCCATCGAAATATCTTCCCATTTGCATTCCAGAACGGGAAGTGACTGCAATAACCGAGCCGGTCGCTGATGCTCGATTTTGCCCTGCTGACAAGTCAAACATCTCGCTACAAACCGTGTGACCTCCTCCTTCATATCGTTCCACCAAAAGTTCTTCCTTATGTCCTTGTACATCTTACTCGAACCAGGATGAACTGAGTAAGGCGTAGCGTGGGCCTCACGTAAAATACTCTGTCTCAATTCTAAATCATTCTGTACACAAAGCCGACTCTAGAATCTCAACACACTATCGTCGTGAATCACAAACCCAGGAGACTTTCCGTTAAGAACATTCTCTTGGATTTAAATAATCATCAGATTCTCCAACCGTTTCAGCTTAATTTCATCGATCAGGGACGACGAAATCTCTAAGGCGCAAAGTTGCCCGACAGCTCCCGGCAACAAAATCTTAACATCCAAATCGATCAAAACCCACTGAAGCTCAGATTGAGACGTAAGTATCTCGAGCGTCCACAATGCAATCGGTTTCCGACTCAAGGATTCGGCCACGACGTTCGCCTTTCTCGAATGATAAAGGATTTCGAGGTCATAATCCTTAATCAACTCCAACCACCTCCTATGCCTCATATTCAACTCCCACTGAGTAAATATGTACTTCAGACTTTTATGATCGGTAAAAATCTGACATGCAGAGCCAAAAATATAGTGACGCCAAATCCTGAGCGCAAAAACAACTGCCACTAACTCCAAATCGTGAGTAGGGTAGTTAAGCTCATATGGCCTTAACTGTCTCGATGTAAATGCAATAGTCTTGTCGTGCTGCATCAACACGCACCCAAGACCCTGACCCGAAGCATCGCTATAAATGGCAAAACCCTCGTTGCCACACCGCAACGCTAAAATCGGAGATGAAGTCAAACGCTTCTTCAGCTCCTCAAAACTCGACTGCCTCTCGTCATTCCAGACGAACTTCTCGAATTTTCTGGAGCAAATGTGTAAGTGGCCGAGCTAGTTTCAAGAACCCCTCGACGAACCTACGATAGTAGCCAGTCAAACCCAAGAAACTACGTACCTCCTTCACATTCTTAGGCATTGCCCAATCCAACACTGCCTCAATCTTCTGTGGATCCACGCGGACCCCCTCGGCTGAAATCATGTGACCCAGAAACATCACTTCCTTTAGTCAGAACTCACATTTCGAGAACTTCGCATAGAGTCGCTCGGTCCTCAAAATGTCTAACACCACACGCAAATGATGTGCATGTTCCTCCTCATTCCTCAAATAAATAAATATATCATTAATCAAGACGACGACACACTTATCCAAATACTCGATAAAGACCTTGTTCATCAACTGCATGAACACTGCCGGCACATTTGTTAACCCGAAGGGCATGACCACAAACTCATAATGTCCGTATCTCGTTCGAAAAGCTATTTTCGGAACATCGGGCTCCTTCACTCGAAGTTGATAGTATCCCGACCTCAAGTCGATCTTCGAGAATACCGCAGCTATCTGCAACTGATCAAACAAGACATCGATCCTCGGCAGCGGATACTTGTTCTTGATGGTCACCTTATTTAGCTCGTGATACTCGATACATAAAGGCAGTGAACCATCCTTCCACACAAACAGAACCGGAGCGCCCCAAGGTGAAGCGCTTAGTCAAATATATCTCGACTCAAGAAGCTCACTCAACTGCTTCTTCAACTCAGCCATCTCTGAAGGTGCCATGCGATACGGCGCCTTCGAAATCGGAGCCGCACCCGGATCCAGCTCGATAGCGAACTCAACCTCACGGTCCGGTGGCAATCCCGGCAACTCATCAGGAAAGACATCAGGAAACTCGCAAATGACTGGAAACGATGAAAGCTCGACTCCACCATTCTCCGCCTTCAAGGCGTAACACCAATAACCAGTACACCCCTTCCGCAGGAGTCTCATCGCCTTCAAGGTGTTAATTACGAACTTCTGGTTTCCCCTCTTTCGCCCCGCGAAAGAGTGCTCAGTGTCGTCCTCGGCTAACATGGTGATGATTCTCGTGCGGTAGTTTATAATCGCACCATGCCGCTCGAGCCAATCATCCACGAGAATCAAATCCTCACCCTCAATATTCACAACAATAAGATTAGAGGGCCAAGCTCTCTCACAAATAAACACAGAACAATCTCGGACCTCTCGATCACCAACGATCCTATCACCGCTAGGAAGTTTAATGATGAAAGGCTCACAAGGAGACAAACAGTCAAGACTCAAACGGCGCATACACTCCAGAGAGACGAACGAATGTGTGGCACCCAAATCAAAAAGCACAATGACAGGAAGAGACTGAATATGAACGGTACCTGTAGCCACTGTAGCTGCCGGATCATCGGCCCTCCTCATCTCATAGACACGCGGATGGGCGGAGCCGAGACTTGAAGCTCCCCCTGTAGAGGGCTGACCCCGACCTCTCCCTCGACTGGTACTCATGTGGAGCAAACGAGCCTTGGTTCACACACGGCTCCCTAGGCGCTGGAAATGAAGCCTGGGCACCGTGAATCTATGCCATCCGCTCACAAAAGAAAGCCTTGTGGCCCGACTGACCACAAGTATGACAAGTCAACTGCGGACGAGGACACTCCCGGTTCTTATGGCCCGACTTGCCATAGTTAAAGCATCTGACATCGTGAACGGAGGGACTGGCAGTACCTCGGAAACCCCCAAAAAAACAAGCCGAACCGCCCGCAGGAATATTTGCATACTGAGATTTATGCTGACCTCCACCCTTGTGGCCTGAAAATTTTCCGACGGACTTCTGCTTCTTGCTCTCACGAGCTGCCTCACTGGCCGTCACAGACATATCATATGCAAGAGCTCTACTCTGATAATCCTTCAAGGTGGTGCAGACGAGCCTAGACATGTAGTCACGAATCGTCGGTTCCATCCATCTGGAATAGTGGAAAATTTTATCGCTCTCCTCTATAACTTGGGCCTTCACGAAGCCCAACTCCCGGTTGAAATCGACAATAGCTTGAGAAACAGGAATATCCCGAGGCTGAGCATCATAAAAGGCATGGACTCGAGCCTGTCTAACTGGCCACGGGCAATATTCGGTCTCCATCAGGTCCTTGAATTCCGCCCACGAAGCAACATGGTCCTTAGGCTCAACAGCCTCCCACTAATCAGTAGCGTCCTCAGTGAGAAAGTACTGGGCAATAGGGACCTTGCGGTCCTCGGGATAGTTGGTGGCTACAAAGACTTTGGATATCTCCTTGATCCACCCCTCCCAGCCGATCGGGTCTGAAGCCCCCGAAAACTGAGGAGGATGCATCTTGATGACATCCTGAAGCCAATGATCCGCTCCGCCCCGAGTATCATGGTCCGGAGTCGGTTTCTAAACCGCCTGGGCTATCGCATCCATTTGGTTCACCATTTGTTGCATCACCGCTACAACACCAAGATTGGCGCCATCTTGAGTAGTAGCATGGCTATGACGGTCACCAGTACTGCTGGCTCCAGAAGAATGCGACGTTGCCGCCTCACCGGCTGCCCCACGTCCCCGTCCGCGTCCACGACCACAGCCTCTTCCACCATCCATGCTAGTGTTAAAAGGTAGCAAAAGCAACTCGATGATAAGTATGGGAGGAAAAATAGGCACAGTTCAAGAAACGGAAATACCGTATGAGAAAACAATGAATCGAGTAAGGAAAACTTACGAGCACTGGAAGTACCGAGATGCTGGCAGCAGTGTGACGATGTGCAAAACAAAACACAACTATACCCAAATAACCGACAAGCCTAGGTATCCATAAACCTAATTCTCCGATACCATTTTCTGTAACACCCCCAAGATATTCAAGGTGTATTACAGTGCGTGGGCCCCTACATGGGACCCACCAGGCTAAATAAGAATTACCACTCGCCTAACCGTATCGGTTAGCGAGAAAACACACATCATCAAGACGAAAATTAAATAACCCACCCGGTACAACCGGCGAAATAAGCATCACCGACAAACATAAATAACTTTCAATGATACAAACCACAATCCGAGTGAAAATGCCTAAGTACTCGCGAGTACAGTCTATAAGTTTATAATTTAGAAACCAACCATATTGAAAAGTACTACAGAAATAAAGGGACTCAAATGCACATGTCAACGACCCTGACCAGCATCCTCGTACTATCCCATCGCCCGCTCGTCCACCTGAACATAACCTGAAATTCATAAAAAGAATTTCCCCAAGACGGGTCCCCAAAGGGGTTAGCAATTACGCTAGTACAAGTAATCAAGGCAATCCATTCGCTTACACATTTCACAGTACATGCACCAATTCATTTCAAAAACCAAAACCAGACATGTCTTTTCCGGAAACATACAGTCAATAATCAATTAGCCTAGGACCGGGGCTAAACCACTGGTCCCACTCAAGGCCTCTAAGGACCCTCCTAGCTGGACATGTCATAAAACAAATCACGCACAGGCATCGCCTAGGACCGAGGTGTAACACCCCCAATCCGCTCAGGGATATTACACGCCGTAGAACCTTTCCTTAAGGATCTACCAGGCTGGTAACAACAAATAACAACTCAACCATGCCTTTAAGGCTAAAATGTCTCAGTAGACCGATTTGGTCTTTCAATAAGTACATACAACTCAAATACAACTCATGCCCACGCAGGGGTCAAAACACGACCACACCCGTACAACGGGAAAAATATAGCAGCGGAAAATAAAGTACAACCGAACCAATAAACAATGTACGGTTCCTCATGTGATTAGTATCGATCATCTTTCATCATCCTTCGTGCCGACCCTGTGTTATGCTCCAAAACCTGAATGCAAAAATAGACATCCACCCCCCGAATACTCAGGGGTTAGCAAAACTCCACTGTTTTGCTAGTGCAAGTACAAGTGCAAAAATACGAGTCATACAATTCACATTCCACGAACGATAATAATCCGGAATCCTCAAAGATTCAGTTACAACAAGATGAACACTTCCCGAGGCAAGAGTTTGAGTAAAGACTTCCCAAAATTCCAAGATCAAAATATCAAGGGAAACAATTTATAAAATGATTTGAAATACCATCGGGAGTTTTAATAGAAAACGATTTAGGATTATCAAATCCTACTTTTCAAAACCCAAAATATGAAAGGGGTCACCGCCCCAAAGGTTTACTTTCCGAAAAATGACCTTTACCAAACCGTTGGGATTTTAGCCCCAAATTCGTAAAATGACTTTTACAAAACCATTGGGATTTTAGCCCCAAATCCGTAAAATGGCTTTTACAAAACCATTGGGATTTTAGCCCCAAATCTCATCAACTCACAGTACACAAGAACGACCACAAGGTTTGTCTCCCAACATCAAAATTCACAAATAAAGGATTTAACACAAACAACAAAATATTCTAGTGCCATCCTAGCCAAGTTAGCCAAACGAACAACTTACCTCTTACACACTTAGTCGATGCATGCAATCATGAAAACCATTCAAAAGCACTCATTTCCGGAAATGCATAATTAAGTCACATTTGTAAAATGCACCACAATTAACCGTCGATACACGTCTCTGTGGACCCCTACCGAGACCCCGTCGGATCTAACCCGTAGTGGTTAAAAGCAAGCTCGTTGATCCACGTCTCTGTGGACCCTACCGAGACCCCGTCGGATCTAACCCATAGTGAGCATACACACACACACGTTACTCATGCAATACTAATATGCTAAGAAAGTAAGTTCATTAAGAATACTCACTAGAGATGGCCACTTACTCGACGCCGTTATCAAACTCTTCAAAACACAATAACAAGATTAAACACGGAATACACGATTCCATAACTTTAAACAACAGGGATATCATCAAAGCCTTCAACATTCAAAATGATCAAATCATAATCAATTCCCAAAACACACCGTTCACAAAACACACACGCGTTTTGAAAGAGAGCCTTTAACGAGGCCAAACCGAAGTCTTTTGAAACTTTATTTCAAACAACCAAACAAACATACCAAGACGATCACCGATCATCATATCCCCAAAATAAGAAATGTATGAGCAAGATACTTGCCTCGAACAAGAATAACGCGGAGAATCGACCGAAGTAGGTTGACACGAACCGACTACGAACCCGCCGACTCCACCGAACGACAATCCGCAACAATGAACTACGAATGAAGACAATCACAACGGAAATGAATTCCAAAGTACGACCCAAAGCCGCTGAATTCAAAGAACAAATGACGAAAGTTCAAGGATTTCCCCCAAAACGGCCAAGAACACGATTCGTCCCGACAAAACACGAAAACGGAATTCCAAGTTGAAATATGGATATACAATCCATAGAATGTGTTTAACAACATCATTTAACCACAATCGATCCATCAAAAACGGATGAAAAACGAGATCGAGAACAAATCCCCCAAAAAGTCGATTCGAAGGAAATCAAGAAATATACTTCGATTCGACGAAGAACAATGGATTAATGATGTTAAACAGAAGAATACTACCAAGATTAATCATACTCATCATGAATTAATCAACAACACGGAACGAATCGGACAAAAATGCAAAAAACCCCAAATTCACGAAATTAGGGTTCTAAGGAAGATTACCTTCATTCGCTGGATCAAAGGATGATAACGGATGATTGATCGATGTTATAAACTCAAGAACTTCGTGGATTTGTTGTCAAACAACATGGCTTTGCCACCCTCGAATCGCCAGCCGCGGAAAGAAAAGGAAGGAAGTGAAAAATGAATGAAAATGTGACTGCTCTGTCACATTTATACTGGGCCGGAACTAGCGTGCGCTAGCCTTCCCGGACTAGCGTGCGCTATCGGCCAGTATCGGCCGAGTACCCTCGGCCAGGGCCCGCACGACCCGGCACCACCGACCAAACCTGCCGACCGTGACCTGTCCGCCCGACTCCCGCTAGCGTGCGCTACGGCTGGAAGCCTGCGTGCGCTAGCCGGCCTGTCCAGTAACCTCTGGACTAAAAGCTCGCCCAGGTAACGTACGCTAGTCGGCCGACAGCGTGCGCTACCCCTGCCGGTTAGCGTGCGCTACAACCGACAGTAGCGTACGCTACCTGCCGATCCTAACCGAGTCCAGAACCTCAGAACCCCACTGCCCAGACCCGATAGCGTACGCTGGGCCGCTCGACTGTAACACCCCCGATATATTCGGGAATATTACAGCGCCGTAAATCCTTTACATAAGGATTTACAAGGCTGAAGAATTGAACAAGTATAAAAGGATACTGACGAATAGAAATAACGGAATTACAGTACATCAATTCTGACCAAATACAGAAATAGTACAATTGTTCAACAGAACTCAATAATACATCACCAAATTCAAAACATCACAAACGACTTCGTACTTGAGTACTTATTGAAATAACGAATAAACAACAGATAAATAAACCCGGTCGGGACATCACTCTGCACCCTCGTCATACGGTTCCGGTGGTTGTTTCCGCTCTCTGGATCCCGAACACAAACAAAATGTTCACCCCCGAAGGGGTTAGCACAACGATGCTAGTACAAGTACCACAACATATTATTCATAACTCACGAAGAATAATAATAACGTAAACGACAACATACCAACGAGTCTTCTCCTACGAGAAACTCAAACATAACATACATAACTGATAATCACAACATGATATCAATACATACACATGGTAATTCCATCGATCCAGCGTTCACTGCCTAGAACCCACGATGATCCCGTCAGACCAACCCGTGGTGGAAAAACCCGTCCGATGATCCGTATGACGCTAGCATAGATCCCCCGATGATCCCGTCGGACCAACACGAGGTGGACACACAATAACGACATACATGCACGACAATATGTATAACAACAATACATAAAACAATTAAGGTACTTGCCTCGATTTGAAGACAATAACAATACTTCCACGAAACATGCACGACAATATGTATAACAACAATACATAAAACAATTAAGGTACTTGCCTCGATTTGAAGACAATAACAATACTTCCACGAAAATGAACACTCGAAGATCGTCCTCCTCAATCAATCACGTAACGAGACCAAACCTTAACAAAAGAAAAGATATAGGATTTATCTCACGTCATATGAATGTTTAACAATTCGATTCATGGCCAAAAATTCATAAACTGTAATCTGCCCGAATAGCTTAGCGCACGCTAAGTACTCTGTGTAGCGTGCGTTACGTCTGCCCGATAGCGCACGCAAACAACAAAGCCTAGCGCACGCTAACGATGTATGGTCGGATTTCACCGACCACCCAATCGACTTCGTCGATGGTCTAGCGACGTTACGCACCAAACGTAGCGCACGCTAACTCTCGCCGATAGCGCACGTTAAATTGCATAGCATAGCGTGCGCTATTCTTGCATGGCGCCATCACCGGCAAGAATCGTTTCTTGCCATGAATGAAACAATGAAATTCTTCGTGATAATTCATGTTACTTCCATGAATACCAAGTTCATACTCTTATGAATGATCTCCAGGATAATATCAATTTCAAGATGCAAATATACGTATAATCATCATGACACCATAATCCATCTTGATTACAATTTCTCATGCAAGGTTGGTGATCTCCGGTTGATGTATTAGGTTCTACTATCATTATACATATTCAGACTTCATCTCGAGGTGAACTAACAATTCCGACTTATACGAATGAATATTTCCTAAGATGATTCTTCCTTTAAGTTCTTATAACATCTTTTCCAAATCATGATCATAAAGATGACATAAATCATACGGATTGTTAACTTCCTAATATTTCTCTCATCATTTGAAGTACTAAGATTCCAACTTCAAGGTTCTAACAATAATATCGTAATTGTAGACATCCCAATCTTCTAAACATGATGTTGTTGAAATAATTCACTAATGAAATTCAATATCTCGTTAACACGATCATCATATCCATTGGAAATCCAAATCTAAGACTGGTGATAGGTTGAACATACCTTAATATGACGAAATCACTGAACCGTAAGGTAGAATCCAACTCCGATTGGTTGTATGCCTTTCCAAGGTGCTATTCCACTTCCATGAACATTCCACGTGATAACCAATGTATAAACATCAACAATATGTGTTCTAAGTGTATAGGAGTATTACTACAACTCTCTGAACTCTCAAGATTGAGGAAAGTGCGAAAGAAATGCAAGCCAACACGGTTGATGTCCCATTTATAATATTCTGCAATTTTGACAAGTTATCGCACGCTACTAAGCATCCCTTAGCGTGCGCTAATAATGGTTGACTTCAGAATTTGTCCGGGTGCGTCAGCGGGAATCTTATCCGGACCCATGTCCCACTGGCGCATGAGCTAGCTGTCCCGCTCAATAATTGAGTCCTTAGCGCACGTTACTCATAACTGCATAGCGTGCGCTACTAATGGACCGATAGCGCGCGTTAAGATACGTTCTTAGCGTGCGCTATCACGAAGTTGCTTGAACAATTTTGCAAGTTTCTATACTTATGCATAATGATATTAATGCACTAAATATCATTCTCCAATAACCAAAATCACCAATCCAAAATAATACATGGTTTGAATACAGATGAAATACACTGTAATAAATCCGGATATTACATACTCTCCTACTAAAAAGGAGTTTCGTCCCGAAACTCAAGACAAAAATAACTCGGGATATCTAGACTTCATATCGGCTTCCGTTTCCCGGTGGCTTCTTCCGTTCCATGACGTGACCATTGAACTTTGACCAAAACGATTGACTTGTTCCTCGGTTGCTTAACTCGACTCTCGAGTATCTTGGTAGTCTTTCTTCAAACGTCCCATCTGTTCGACTTCGATCTCGCGAAATCGATGATATGGTCGGGATCTCGGTATATATCTCCGTAATCGGGATACGTGGAACACGTTATGAACATGGCACAATGACGGCGGCAATGCTAATCTGTATGCCAACTCCCAACTCTCTCGAGGATCTCAAATGGTCCGATATATCTCGGACTCGGCCTTTCCTTTCCTTCCGAAACGAAAGATTCCCGGGTAGGAGAAACCTTCAAAAGTACATGGTCTCCAAGATTGAACTCCAATGGGCGACGACGTACGTCCGCATAGGATTTCGCGACTCGGCGGTCAGCCTTTCACGAATTAAGGCTATCTTCTCTCGAGTCCGCTCGATCAACTCGGTTCTGTTCGATCAAGTCCGATGAATCGTCCCAAAGATAGGGGCGATTCGCATCTCCTTCCGTATAATGCCTCAAACGGTGCCATCTTAATAGAAGCATGCCAACTATTGTTGTAAGTAAATTCAATCAACGGTAGATGAACTTCCCAATCGTTTGACCAATCTAAGGCACGGGCCCTTAGCATGTCTTCCACCGTTGTATAGTTCTCTCATCGTCCGTCGATCGCGGTGATAAGTCAGATCAAGTTCAATTCGGTCCCCAAGGCCTTATGAATCGCTTTCCAAAAGTGAGACACAAAACGGCCGTCTCGATCGAAACAATGGTCTTCGGCGTACCATGCAATCGAACTATCTCCGAAATAAAGACTCGTGCCAACCTCTCTCGGTCCCCACGTATCCTTAATGCCTAGAAAATGAGCCGATTTGGTTAAACGATCAACTATCACCCAAATCATGTTCATTCCTATCCCGGTTTTCGGCATATTAGTGATGAAGTCCATCGATATGTCCTCCCACTTCCATTCAGAATCGGGAGCGGCTTCAACATTCCAAAGAGCCGTTGATGCTCGATCTTAACTCGCCGACAAGTCAAGCATTTGAAACATAGTCCGCTACGTCTTTCTTCATGTTGCCCCACCGGAAGTTCTGCTTCAAGTCCTTATACATTTTACTGGTGCCGGGTGGATAGAATAGGGCGAACTATGAGCTTCCTTCATAATCGTCTGCTTTAACATCAACATCGGGAACGCAGAGTCGGTTACGAAATCTCAAAACTCCATCGTCATGAATTATGAATCCGGGCCTTTCCTTTGATTACTTCATCATGCAACCGAATCATCGGAGGATCATCTGCTGTCTAGATTTGATTTCTTCGGTTAATGACGAAGTTATCTCCATCACGTCTGATTGTCCTGGACTCTCTGTAACCACACTTCAATCCCTTCACGAATCATCTCTCGTGAAGGCTAAGTTGGGAGGTCGGTGTCTCCAGATCTCGAATAGAGACAGCTTGCGGCTAAGTGCATCGGCCACTACATTTGCTTTGCTGGATGATATAAAATCTCCAAGTCATAGTCCTTAATCAATTCCAACCATCTTCTTTGCCGCATGTTCAACTCTTTCGACTAAATATGTACTTGAGACTCTTATGATCCGTAAAGATCCGGTGAGTCCTGCATGCATAATGCCTCCGCATCTTCAAGGCAAAACCACCGCCGCTAGCTCCAAATCATGTGTCGGGTAATTCACTTCATAAGATTTCGGTTGTCGCGACGCATAAGCGATCACCTTATCATTCTCGCATCAATACGCACCCAAGTCCTTGGTTCAAGCATCATCTGTAAACTATGAATCCTTGTTCCTTGCGGAAGTGATAGAATCGGTGCCGTCGTCAATCTCTTCTTCAATTCATCAAAGCTAATCGACATAATTCATTCAAACTTGAGTTTTACGTAGGAGTCGAGTAAGTGGGCGGGAGACTTTAGAAAACCCTTCCACGAATCGACGATAGTATCCAGCAAGTCCTAAGAAGCTTCGGACCTCTTTCACGTTCTTTGGAGGCTTCCAATCCAATATTGCTTCGATCTTCGAGGATCTACTCGGACTCCTCTAGTGACACCACATGGCCGAGGAACATTACTTCATTTAGCCAGAATTCACACTTAGAAAGTTTGGCGTACAATTGCTCGTTTCTCAAAAGCTCCAATACTATCCGCAAATGCTGCGTATGTTCTTCCGGACTCTTAGAATACACCAGGATGTCATCAATAAATACGACCACAAATTTGTCCAAAAATTCAATGAACACTCTGTTCATCAATTGCATAAATACAGCAGGTGCGTTAGTGAGACCAAACGGCATCACTACAAACTCATAATGCCCGTAGCGAGTTCTGAACGCTGATTTCGGAACATCAGATTCCTTAATCCTCAGCTGATGGTATCCTGATCTCAGATCAATTTTAGAAAACACTGTTGCCCCTTGCAACTGGTCAAATAGATCATCAATCCGTGGCAACGGATACTTGTTCTTAATCGTCATCTTGTTCAGCTCTCGATAGTCAATACACAGTCGGAGCGATCCATCCTTCTTTCGGACGAAAAGAACTGGCGCTCCCCAGGGTGAAACGCTTGGCTGAATATAGCCCTTATCCAGTAACTCCTCTAACTGCTTCTTCAGTTCGTACATCTCAGTAGGTGCCATACGATACGGCGCCTTAGAAATTGGTGTCGCTCCAGGTTCCAGCTCAATAGTAAATTCTACATCCCTTCGTGGAGGTAGTCCAGGTAATTCATCAGGAAATACGTCTGGAAATTCGTTCACAACAGGAATAGATGAAAGTTCCACAATTTCTTCTTCTTTCTTCATTGCGTAACACCAGTACCCGGTACAGCCTTGTTTCAACAATTTGACAGCCTTCATCGCCTTGATCAATTTTCCTGAGCTTCCCGGTTTCCATCCCTCAAACAGAATCTCGGAACCATCGTCAGCGATCAGCGAGATATTCCTCCTTCGGTAGTTCACAATTGCTCCATATCGATTAAGCCAATCGTCTCCGAGTATCAGGTCGTCTCCTTGCATTTCTATCACGATCAGGTTTGAGAGCCACTCGCCTCCAAATGATACAGGAAATTTCTAGTTTCTAAATTTCCGACAATCCTCTCTCCACTCGGTAAACCAACAACATAAGGTTCACAAGCATGAAAACCGGAAATATTCAAACGATTTACACAAGACAAAGATATGAAAGAATGTGTAGCTCTGTATCGAATAAAACGCTAATCGGGCCGGGAAAGGATCTCGATGCACGATGCGGCAAAGACAGATCTCGATCGTCTGTCCTCCTCATCTCGCATGCACGTGGGGAGCAGATCCGGCACTCGATGTCCCCTTTCGGTCCCATTGTCCTCTGCCGCCCGCGGCCAAAATTCCGAGGCATCTCGAACACTTTGCCGCGTCGTGGAATACTAGCCTCCTACGGGTATTTGTGGTGTACGGGCTCTAAAAGACTTTGCAGCCTCTTCACAAAACACCGCCCGATGTCCCTCTCGTCCACAGTCAAAACAAGTCACGGCAGGAAGGGGGCAATTCCGTCGATAGTGCCCCGTCTGGGCGCAGTTAAAGCATTTCCTGGTAACATTAGTAATAGTTGATGTCGCCCCGAAGTTCTTTCCGCTCCTAGCTGGGTGCAGAGGTTTCTTAAAAGAGTGAAAGGATGACTGGGCCTTACGGGCCCCACTGTTCTTATGCTCTGTAAAAGTACCAGAGACTTTCTGTTTCTTGGATTCTGAAAATTTCTCCATGGCTGCTTCCTTGATCTCATATGCCAACGCCTTATCCTGGTATTGGCGGAGTGTGGTACATTCGAATCCGGACATGTACCTCTGGACTTCTGGTTTCATTCTCATATCGAAATGAATCATCATTTCTGCATCTGTTCTGACCAGATATCGAACAAATGCCAGCTGCTGGTTAAACGTCTTGATCGCACAGGATACGGCACATCAGAAGGCTGAGCAGAAAAACTCCCGAACTTTGGCTTCCCTCACAGGACGAGGGCAATACTGGGCTTCCATCATCAATCTAAACTCTGTCCAATCGGCATCATGGTCTACAGGCCGGATGGCTTCCCACCATTCGGACGCTTCTCCTATTAGAAAATATTGAGCGATAGAGGCTCTCCGGTCGTGCAGGCTTGATTCCGCAAAGATTTTCTCAGCTCCTTTAACCAATGATCCTGGTGGGAGTCTCGGAAATACCGTCGAATTTGGGTGGTTGCATCTTCGCCACTTCTTGCACCACCGGTCACCTCGATTTCCCATATCCGGGATCCCTTGCTGTCTCTCTCCCTGCCGTAGTCCCACCGCCACTTGCATTCGGTCCACGACTGGGCGAACCGAGTCATCTGGTTCACCACTTGACGAAGGATATCTGGTACAATGAGATCTCGGTTCATTATTAATAGATTGCGGCTCACGTGAGCTATGATCGGCTCGGTTAGAAGGCGACGCCTCCCTTTCGGCATTTCTTCGTCCACGTCCACGACCGCGACCACGTCCACGTCCGCCTCTCAACATACTGTAAGCATACATACTCAATATACAGGAAACAACATCGTTCTAATATTCGAGTGTAAAGAGACACAACATGAAAAGAACAAGATAGAGTTTAGGAACTTACAACCACTGTTCGCATGAAGACGTAGGCAGTGCAGTGATGTCATTCACGGCGGGTTACTCCAAAAGACATAATTGACTCTTATTTTAACCCAACGGCCAAGATATCCATAATCTTAGCTCTGATACCATATTCTGTAACACCCCCGATATATTCGGGAATATTCTGTGCCGTAAATCCTTTACATAAGGATTTACAAGGTCAAGAATTGAACAAGTATAAAAGGATCTTGTGAATAGAAATAACGGAATTACAAAGACATCAATTCGACCAAATACGAAATAGTACAATTGTTCAACGTAACTCAATAATACATCACCAAATTCAAAACATCACAAACGACTTCGTACTCGAGTACTTATTGAAATAACGAATAAACAACAGATAAATAAACCGGTCGGGACATCACTGCACCCTCGTCGTCATACGGTTCGGTGGTTGTTTCCCGCTCTCCCGGATCCCGAACACAAACAAAATGTTCACCCCGAAGGGGTTAGCACAACGATGCTAGTACAAGTACCACAACATATTATTCATAACTCACGAAGAATAATAATAACGTAAACGACAACATACCAACGAGTCTTCTCCTACGAGAAACTCAAACATAACATACACAATCGATAATCACAACATGATATCAATACATACACATGGTAATTCCATCGATCCAGCGTTCATCGCCTAGAACCCACGATGATCCGTCGGACCAACCCGTGGTGGAAAAACCCGTCCGATGATCCGACGCTAGCATAGATCCCCGATGATCCCGTCGGACCAACACGAGGTGGACACACAATAACGACATACATGCACGACAATATGTATAACAACAATACATAAAACAATTAAGGTACTTGCCTCGATTTGAAGACAATAACAATACTTCCACGAAAATGAACACTCGAAGATCGTCCTCCTCAATCAATCACGTAACGAGACCAAACCTTAACAAAAGAAAAGATATAGGATTTATCTCACGTCGTATGAATGTTTAACAATTCGATTCATGGCCAAAAATTCATAAGCGTAATCCGCCCGAATAGCTTAGCGCACGCTAAGTACTCGTAGCGTGCGTTATGTTCGCCCGATAGCGCACGCAAACAACAAAGCCTAGCGACGCTAACGATGTATGGTCGATTTCACCGACCCAATCGACTTCGTCGATGGTCTAGCGACGTTACGTACCAAACGTAGCGCACGCTAACTCATCGCCGATAGCGCACGTTAAATTGCATAGCATAGCGTGCGCTATTCTCGCATGGCGTTCTTTCTTTGGGTAGTAAATCGTTCTTGCCATGAATGAAACAATGAAATTCTTCGTGATAATTCATGTTACTTCCATGAATACCAAGTTCATACTCTTATGAATGATCTCGAGGATAATATCAATTTCAAGATGCAAATATACGTATAATCATCATGACACCATAATCCATCTTGATTACAATTTCTCATGCAAGGTTGGTGATCTCGGTTGATGTATTAGGTTCTACTATCATTATACATATTAGGACTTCATCTCGAGGTGAACTAACAATTCCGACTTATACGAAAGAATATTTCCTAAGATGATTCTTCCTTTAAGTTCTTATAACATCTTTTCCAAATCATGATCATAAAGATGACATAAATCATACGGATTGTTAACTTCCGAATATTTCTCTCATCATTTGAAGTACTAAGATTCCAACTTCAAGGTTCCAACAATAATATCGTAATTGTAGACATCCCAATCTTCTAAACATGATGTTGTTGAAATAATTCACTAATGAAATTCAATATCTCGTTAACACGATCATCATATCCATTGGAAATCCAAATCTAAGACCGGTGATAGGTTGAACATACCTTAATATGACGAAATCACCGAACCGTAAGGTAGAATCCAACTCCGATTGGTTGTATGCCTTTCCAAGGTGCTATTCCACTTCCATGAACATTCCACGTGATAACCAATGTATAAACATCAACAATATGTGTTCTAAGTGTATAGGAGTATTACTACAACTCTCTCGAACTCTCAAGATTGAGGAAAGTGCGAAAGAAATGCAAGCCAACACGGTTGATGTCCCATTTATAATATTCTCGCAATTTTGACAAGTTAGCGCACGCTACTAAGCATCCCTTAGCGTGCGCTAATAATGGTTGACTTGAATTTGTCCGGGCGTCGGCGGAATCTTATCCGACCCATGTCCTACCGGGCGCATGAGCTAGCCGTCCCGGCCAATAATTGAGTCCTTAGCGCACGTTACTCATAATCGCATAGCGCGTGCGCTACTAATGGCCCGATAGCGCGCGTTAAGATACGTTCTTAGCGTGCGCTATCACGAAGTTGCTTGAACAATTTTGCAAGTTTCTATACTTATGCATAATGATATTAATGCACTAAATATCATTCTCCAATAACCAAAATCACCAATCCAAAATAATACATGGTTTGAATACAGATGAAATACACTGTAATAAATCCGGATATTACATCGACAACGTGCGCTACACCTGCCGGTTAGCGCGCGCAGCCTTCCGGCCGTAGCGTACGCTACGCCGGTTACTGCCGCGTCAGCCCGGCCAGTGCCCGCAACCGTCCGGCCAGGACCTGCCACCGTCCGGCCAGCTGCTCAGCCGTCATGATCCGACGACTCGATTTCCAAAAACGTACGGAATGAACAGGACGAAAAGTTCGTGGACAACATCAACGACCCGAAATGAAAACATAATGCCATAATTAATCATATGTGACCAAGAAACGGGTCGAGACAACAATTACAGATACGGATACCCGTAACTTTCAGTAAATTACAAAATGGCCAAAAACGCCCAAAAATCACGATACGTGATCGAATAACCAAACCGAAGTTCACAATACGTCTAACAAAGTTAAACGGACTTATGGGAAACTCGAAACAGCAGTTTCGAACGAGATTCGCAAGAATCGAACTCAAGTGCGGAAAAGTCGCTAAAAAGCACGGAACTCAACAAAACGACACCGAAACGAACTCGGATGACAAAAAGTGTAGAATTAATCATTCTCAGAATGACGAAACGGTCATGAGAGAGTCGTGAAAACGGACTCCGGCCGAAAAAAGAAATTTACCAAAAATCGAAAATTGCGGATATTACACGAGGCTAAACCACTGATCCCACTCGAGGCCTCTAAGGACCCTCCCGAGGTGGCTAGCGAATCAAGCTCGTGAATCCGGGGCTAAACCACTGGATTCCCCCGAGCCCCTGTCGGACCCTCCCGAGGTGAGCAAAGCACCCACAGATACACCACCATTTCATGTTAAGCATGAAGGTTTCCAAAAATACTTGCCTTGAGTAATCGACGACGACTCGAACGGAAAGGAAAACCAAGCACCAACGCTAGGAACCGACAAACCCGAACCTAATGATTCAAAGAAGACAATCACAATCACTACTAAACGAGTACGGAAATAGAATACATCCGAAAACCCACCTACGATTCATGTAAGTTCGTACAAAAACAACAACGAGGGCGGATCGCAACTGAACCCTCTCGATTTCACAAATATCACGAAACATACCATGAACTCGTAGGGAAAACAAGGATACCAACAAGGTTAATCATATACATCATGAATTAATCAACAATACGGAACGAATCGGACAAAAACTCAAAAACCCCAAATTTCCCAAAAATAGGGTTCTAGGAGATTACCTCGGATTAAAGACGAAGAACACGAATAGATGTTGATAATACACTCCAAAAACTCGAGGAAGATGATGGCTCGGAGTTACAAGGCTTCAAATCGCCCGAAAATGCTAAGAAATCACTTGGAGGTCAGAGGGGAAAGGAAGAGAAGTGAAAATGACCGAAATCGGTCAACTCCTGGGTATATAAACCCAGGCCGCGTTATGTACGTTAACCATGGGTAGTTAACGTAATTTAGCTGCTTAACGTAGGTAAGGATTAAGGGCTTACGTATGTAATGCATTGGCAGAACCTACTGCCCGATTCCCTACACACCATTACGTACATAACTCGCTGAGCTTAACGTACGTAAGGTTCCAACTTAACGTACGTAAGACATACCCGTAGCGTACATAAAGGGTCGGCAGAGCCTACTGCCCAAATTCTTACACACCATTACGTACGTAACAACACAGGGTTAACGTACGTAATGTCCATACCTGAGGCAGACAGGCCACTACCAACAGGCACGGAAAGAACCGAAAAATCGAAATGCGATGGTGAACAAAACACGAGGCTACGAACGCAAAGGATTCGAGGCGACGAACCTAAGTGTTGAAGGAAACCCGACTACCCGAAGGTTTGAAAAACAACAACAAACGTAATTACCCCAAAACTTTGGGAAATTATAAAACGGCCCAAAACATCCGAAATGCACGATGCCAAACGAAAGCTTACAACATGCATAATAACATAAGATGGACTTACGGCAACCCCGAAATGGCGGTTCCGAACAACAATCACGAGAATCGGGCCACTTAGCCATGGAGAACTAGTAGACGCAGAATTGGATGACAAAAAGTCTAGAAATACATATTCTCGAAATACCAATATGGTTACAAGCGAGTCGCCAAAGATGAAAAATACACTAAAAATGAAAATACCGGGAAAAGAAAATGCGGATATTACACTACCGATAAAATTAGTCATAGAGGGGGGGACGTCTAATGACTTTGGCACGTATGGTGCAATACTGCCATTGGTAAATGTGAAAGTGACATTGGGGGTCATGTCATGATCGTCTTCCTTTATATAGTGAGTCTCATATTCATCGGAATCTTAATATATCTTCTAGCTGGCTGTGAAATATTTTCTTGCATGGCAGTTCGTATACCAATGGCAGCAATCTCACATTAGGAATCAATTCGTTTCTTGGGAGCCAGGAGCATCATCTCTTCTCGCTACATTGGAAGATTGGAAGAGCCTCCGTGATCACGACCACATCTACGACTGCCACGTCCATTTACACCATGCGAATTCATCCCATGTGGTTTGGGATTAGCACGTCCAGTCCCCTATTCGTCGGGGTTTTTTTCACATTTCATTTTGCCATTATTAGCCTCGAGAATTTTCTTTGTCTCGGCAGGCCTAACATTATCGTACTCTAGCATATACTGATTCGTTAGTATACGTACTTAAGTAGGGAAATTGGAGAGTTTTTTTTCTGGATCATGTCGTCTTCTGTGAGTTTATTTTCACAAAAAAAATAAGACGCGCCTTAAGGCAGAGCATATCTTTATTGAAATTGTTGACTCATTATAATAAAGCAAGTGGATTTCGTCCTACTGCACGGTCAATTCGAGAAATAGTATTCTCAAAATGGCCCTTAAGGGCATCCCACAGTTCGTTAGGGATTTCATCTAAAGATATTCATACCATAAGTTGGGGTCGAGATTTCGCCGAAAAATATTAGTGCGCTTTCTTTCACCTTCTAAAACGGTTCGTCGTCTATATGAACAGAAAGTGTGGCGCTAACGTTTTAAAATCAAAATCTCATTTATGGCACTCAAGTCCTTCTAAGTCCAAGGTGTTGAATTTCAGACGAGTTGGATTAGCCATATTTGTAAACAAGAGAAGGAAGCGAATACGTTTCACATAATCATGAGTTCGTCCATGATAAATTATCCAGTATTGGGATTATTTTGTTTAGAAACAAGATTTAGTCATCATTTCGATGCGATTTAGGAATACATATGAAGTTTGTTCTCATGGTATCTTGTAAGCAGTAGAAATTAGACATTAATATCTACCAATTATGTAGCCTAATTGCATGCAAAATATATATATTTATAGATATAGACACATAATTCCTATGTGATATAACTAGATACACATCATGCAGTCAAAATAGGTATCTTATGACGCAATATCGATTAGTTATTAATCTAAGAGTATGAATTTAATATTTTTAATTCAAGTGGTTAATTAATTTATTTGATTTAATTATGCATAATTAAATTCGTTGTAAAGCATAATTTGCAATTTAAATCAAATAAAATAGCATACGTAGTAGATAGAAGAGTTCGAATTGTGTACCTTATAGTAAGAATATGATTCTTTCGTAGGGCATATCTTCAATTTTGTTAGACGAAATCGTGTTCTTCGTTTCAATGGTCCATTTAGTATTTGAAAAGAAAAGAGGACAGCGAACTTAGAAGTAGGAGGCGGCGCTGGTACCAGCGCTACTAAATGGCGCACCTTGCTGACACATATCTGATTCAGGAGCAATCAAGGCTCGTCCTTCCCATGCTTCACCCGGGTGGGGATCATAGCCGCCTCGAAGGCGGTCCCCGCAACTCTTGCAAATTATCATGTAGTCTTTACTAAGAGTCGTCTCCGTAGGGTTTGGGGCAGTCTTCAAATAGGGATAAGACCCGAACGAGTGTCCTTCATCTTTCAAACAAATCTAATTGTTCATCCGACAATTTGGAACAATTTGCTTCTTCTTAGTTCGGTCTTTTTTGATTCCAACTCCCAGTTGAGGCCAAATGACCGGTTCTTTTCCTCTAAAAAGTCGAATGACTCTGGGGTGAGGCCGGAGTTCAGTTTCCTTGCTAGCCGCTCCGCGGTTAAAACGTCGAGATGTGCGGGCGGATTCGGACGATTTTCTTTTTCTTTCGCAGGTTGTCGCGATTACGGCGGCTAGGGTTGCTGCGAGGGGTGGGTCACAGGGGCTTTAGTTGCGGCGGCGTGAATTGGAGATCCGATCTTCTTGTTGGAAAAAGATGAAGAAGATGCGGCTGATTGCAGAAGATGACGGCTAGGGTTTGCAAAGAAAACAAAATATGATTTTTTTTTCGGATTTTTAGAATTTTAGACGAATTTTGGATGGATTTTTTTTCTTGCTCTATTGGTAGAGTACGTGCTGATAACGTGTTGTAGAAAGCATACAAGACAAGAATTAGGGCAGAAGAAGATGTGTATTCTCATTAATATGGTCCCTTTAAATAGGGAGAGATTACATATTCTGGAACATTCTAACAAGCCTAGCCCTATACTATTTGATTTTTACTTTAACCATTTTTGATTTTTTGTTCCTTTTTACTCATACTCCCTGAGAATTATCATCTTTATTGCTTTATTATTTGTATAATATGCAAAGATTGAATTTTTTGTACCTTCTCATGAAATTGGTTTATATGTTTAATTGTGATATTTTTATATTCTTTGAACTTTTTTCTATAATATTTTTTTATTCTTTCTGCATCTGTATATAAATTGTAATTTAATTATAACAAATGGATTTTTTAGCTTTCTTATTGATTTGGCTTATGTTTAATTTTATTTTTTATTTTTCACTATTAGATCATTAATTAATTAATCTATTTATATATATAATATATTAAAAATAAATTAATTTTAGCTTTCTCATTGATTTGACTTATTTGTCGTTTTGTGGGAGTTTTTGATAAAAAATTTTCTTTATTGGCTTATCTATTAATTTATCTAGATTTGGTGGGGCAATGGTATGTCTATTTATAATAAAATATTTTTATTCATAATGCAAATAATTAACAATAAGTTTATTTGACACTTCTTAACTATATTTATAATAAGTAAATACCATTTAAGATTTATTCTTGATTTCTATTAATTGCAAAAAATATAATTAAGCTAGTGAAAAATCTTATTGTTAATTGATATGAAGAACTTTATATTTCCTAATTGATTAATAAAATATAGTTATGTAGAATTGGCTTAAAACGCGTATTTCTTCTTATTACTAACATCAAAATATGATAATTTCTAATTATATTTATGTAAATCCGAGATATTAGAATGATAATATTTAATTGTGTGATATATTATTTAAGAAATGCATCCCTAATTATGCTAGATATCTTTTAATTTGAATATCATCAAATAATAAGGTAAGTAAAAGATAATTATGATATCATTAATTTTCATGATTTTTTATTGTGATAATGCATGTATAATTGAAATCGGCTTTTTTATTAGAACCTTTTCATCCTTTTTAATTCGAAAATAATCAGCCATTAAGTTTGAATTTAAGCTATATTCGTCATAATTTGAAATGCCGATAAAATTGGTGATTTATTTCAACTTATTATTACTTCTTTTAGAAAGAATCGGCTATTTTTAGATTGAGTCCATATTGACCTCACCTAATTTTTGTTAACTCAGATTATTTTTACTCACTAAAACAGATTTTTACTGAATAAAACTGAATTTTAGTGATTGAGACTGATTTTTGTCGATTTATATTGTACTTTATTAAAATATGTAACTTCCTATTACTGATTAGAACTGAATTTTACTGATTATAATTGAATTTTACTAAATAAACTGATTTTTTTACTAATCAAAATTGATCTTTAATGATTAGAACTTATTTTTAATTAATAATATCTTTTCGAATTGAACAGAACAATGCCTTAATGTTATTATTAATAAAAATATTTAGTTTTTAAAGATTATAATAAGTAGCAAAATATTATTTTAATTTATCGGCTGGAACAATCTTCTTTTCTCTGCAAGACAGTTGATAATGTAAATGTTGTGACAAGTACGAGCAATTAATTAGGGTTTTAATCTCCTTATAGTCCTTAAAAGGTCCGAGAGAGAATTACATCCTCATATGTTTTTGTTAGGAGTATGCGCTCGAATGCCACTCAGGGGATGTTAGAGTGAGAGCATTGTACTTGTTATCATATAAAATCATTATCAGAAGGCAATTGTATGTTTCTTTATTTACTGAGAGTCACTGGCATTCCGTAAATATATTTATAGAAACTACTACATGTATTTGAGAGCAAAACATTCCACTCCTTATTGGACAAGGGGATCGGCACTGAAAAGGTTTATGGCTCAAATACTTAATCGTTCGCAAGTCGATGAAACTTGACTGGGCGTTAAGTTTATGTGAAGACTTGTATGACGTGTTCTTTGACTTGGAGAGTGCCTGTCGAACACTAGTGGTTAGTGGGAGCACATGTTATAGGTATGCTAATGAGATTAGTATACTCGAACCGACTCACCCTCGACTCGTCACACGGATTCATTCCGGGACAGTCAATGACAGAATCGTAAGGTTGTGATAGGTATTCGTGAATCTTCGACTTGACGATTTAGTAAAGATGTGCTTGTGACCTTAAGATTTTCATTAGAGTAGTTCGACCCAGAAAACCGGAAGGTGGGGGTTATAATACTCCCAGAATCAAATCGGAAATATTACACGCCGCAGACCCTGTCCGTGAGGATCCACCAGGCAAGACATCAAACCACACAATAAATTACATACCGACATGATGAAATACCAAATCCGTAGACCAACTTGGTCTTTTGTCACTAACATACAAATCAAGAATACACATTTCTATCATGACTCATAGCCATGCAAGGGTAAAATACACTCACAAACAAAAAGTACGACAGCGGAAAAGACCATACACGAACTCCAACTAACTGCATCCAAAACTGGCCTACATGTGATTAGTATCATTCGTCTTCCATCATACTTCGCACCGATCCTGTGTTTTGCTCCCAACACCTGCATGTACCTGGACGCAGAACGGACATCCACCCCCCGAATACTCGGGGGTTAGCAAAACTCCACTATTTTGCTAATACAAGTATAAAGTGCAAATACGAGCCATACATAACACATTCCGAGAATACGATGAAAGACCTCCCGAGATATTTTATTTAATTAAAATAGTTCAAGTCTTGAAAGTAAAACGAAACAAGTAAGCACTTTGAAAATACTTCCAACTCTCTTGAGTTTTGAAAACATTTGAAATTGAAAAGTTCTTAATTCCTCGAAAGCCACTTAGGGTCACAGCCCCAAAGTTCATTTTCCAAAATACAAATCCATTAATAAAACACAGGGTCCACGACCAATCATCCACTTCAATTCACTTACAAGGACACATTACATATAATACATTATTCTAATGCCATTCTAGCCAAGCACCAAGACTCGATATATAATGTCTCTCGACCCCGAGCACAAAGCATTGTGATACTTCGGACAATATCACAATTAACGAAAATATCAACATCAATATCACAGAAACCACACTTGGTAACCCACGGCCGTGCCCCTTAGCATCGGCCCCCAGACGCCCCGTCGAACGCTCCAGGTGGGAAACCACTTCCGCGGCTGTACCCCTTAGTATCGGCCCCCAGACGCCCCGTCGAACGCTCCGGGTGGAAGTTCAACCACACACGCACCCAAGTCCACTTCCTCGGCCGTACCCCTTAGTATTGACCCCCAGACGCCCCGTCGAACGCTCCAGGTGGAAGTTCGACCACACACGCACCCGAGTCCACTTCCTCGGTCGTACCCCTTAGTATCGACCCCGAGATGCCCCTTCGAACGCTCCGGGTGGAAGGAACACAACTCACGCACCCGAAAGATCACAATTCAGTTGAAAACCACAAGCCTCGAAAATCAATCACAGTATATATAGTCGAGGTACCTTACTGGAATGGCCAGTTCATCCAACACACACCCATGACCAAGTAACGATATAATTAACACTAGAATTCAACGATGCAACTAGTACCAATAACATAGAAACGAAAGAAAATACCTTTCCAACCACACCGAATGGCACAACCTCCTCGTAAAGGAGTTACAACATTTATCACACAATCTCACAAGATCATCGGTAACCACACGTCTCCACGCACACATCTTAACCAAAGGTTAGAACTTTAAATTTACAACGACATAATCACATAAAATGGCATCACACGAAAGTAAGGCGTTCCTACACTTAACACTAGCACACATATTCAATTAAGCATATTAATTCCCGAAACACACGGGTCACCTTTCGGAAAACCACGATGGTAAATATACCGATTCTTTGAAAAATGGTTATAAATATTTATTTAGCACATATCGACGATTAGTAACCATTATATCCACAAAACACGTAATGTATGGGCAAGATACTTGCCTCGATAGTCGATACCGGACACTCCAACGAACATAGCTCAACCGAAAAACCTCGAACGCCCACAACTCTCCGGCGGAAACGACGGTAACACCACCGATCGGGAAACGGCGAACGGAAGGGTTCCAACTCAAGTTTTTCGCACGGAACCGGACCCTAACATCATACCATGAATAAATTAACAATCGTACGAGGAAGAATAATCGTAGAACGCCCGAATCCCATTTGTGACATTTTATCAAACACCTTCAAGGCGTCGATTAGAAACTCAATAAAACGACGAATCCTCGGCAATCCAACCATGTAAAAACAAGGAATTCGATATAATACAACTTAATAATCATCAATCCATCACTATTCTAAGTTATAACGAATTAAACGGACTAAATCAAAGAAAATCCCCAATTTTCCCAAAACTAGGATTTTAGGAAAACTAACCTTGATTCGTTGGATTGAAGGATGTTATGTGATGATCAATCGATGATATAGGCTCTGAAATTTCATGGATTAATTGTCTAACATCATGCCTTCAAGTTCCCCAAGGATCCAGCCGTGGAAGAGAGAAAGAGAAATGGGAAAAAATGAATGAAAATGGACTACTCGGCCATATTTATACTGGTGCAGCCTAGTGTGCGCAAGGCTGCCGAGCTAGCGTGCGCTAACGGGCGGTCATGGTCGAGAATGTTCGGCCGAGGCCCGCGTTGACCTATCCTGCCGACCTGTCCTGCTGTCCAGAACTTTCCTGTCCGACCGCGGTAGCGTGCGCAGCCTTCCGGCCGTAGCATGCGCTAGGCCGGCCGATTAGCGCGTGCAGTGTCCGACAATGGCGTGCGCTACCTGCCGATCCTCCCCGAGTCCAGAACCTCTCTGCCCCTGCTGCCTCAGCCGACTAGCGTGCGCAGCCTCCCGGCCGTAGCGTGCGCAGCCTTCCGGCCATAGCGTGCGCTGCCTTCCGGCAGTAGCGTGCGCTATGCCGGTTCCTGCCGCACCTGTCCGGATAGTTCCCGCACCCGTCCGGCCAGTGTCGGCACCCGTCCGGCCACTGCCCGTACCCGTCCGGACAGTGCCCAGCCACCATGACCCGATGACTCGATTTTTCGAAAATGCACGGAACGAACACGATAAAACGCTCGCGGACAACGTTATCAGTCCGGAATGAAAACAACATACTACAAAACACCATATACGGCCATAAAAACCAAAATCATTTGTCGAGAAAATAATACCGGCACTCGACAACACGTAAATATCCGAAAAAATCTAAAATAACCGGAACAAAAATCGTGAGTATTACATTCTATCCCCTAAAAATAAGTTTCGTCCCGAAACTCAAAACAAAAGCAAGGCGACTCTCGACAACACACCAGAGCTCCATGTAGTATAAAGCTACTACGGTCCGATTCAACACGCAAGAATGCTTACGAAAAGCAACGAGCATGAATCACTGCGGTTGATAAAACCGAGCAGTACGAAAATCAAATCACGATTTAAATGCTGAAAGGAGTGAAATTCCAGTAACTCAAAGATTTGGAAGATCAAATACGAAGACGATTTCCCAACACTTATGGAAATTACAAAGTAACCCAGATGTTCAATAATCACGATTACGAGATCCAACAAAAATGATTGGACAATGACGAACAAATAGTAATCATCGAACAACAACGATTAGCTCTGAAGTTCACACCTCAAATCAAGACTCAAATAAATTTGTAGGAACCATGAGGTGTTAGTGTCGAACATGGAAAGATCGCCACGATATACACATCAATTTGGAACAATATGCGAACTCGCTCGAATGACAAGGGTGAGAACAACACAAGATCAGAAGCATCAACGAACACAATCGAGTCGATACGGTCGAACAAAACGGAAGCGAAAAATATGGGTATTACACTGTTTTGCTAGTACAAGTATAAAGTGCAAATACGAGCCATACATAACACATTCCGAGAATACAACAAAAGACCTCCCGAGATATTTTATTTAATTAAAATAGTTCAAGTCTTGAAAGTAAAACGAAACAAGTAAGCACTTTGAAAATACTTCCAACTCTCGGGACTTTTGAAAACATTTGAAATTGAAAAGTTCTTAATTCCTCGAAAGCCACTTAGGGTCACAGCCCCAAAGTTCATTTTCCAAAATGCAAATCCATTAATAAAACACAGGGTCCACGACCAATCATCCACTTCAATTCACTTACAAGGACACATTACATATAATACATTATTCTTATGCCATTCTAGCCAAGCACCAAGACTCGATATATAATGTCTCTCGACCCCGAGCACAAAGCATTGTGATACTTCGGACAATATCACAATTAACGAAAATATTAACATCAATATCACAAAAACCACACTTGGTAACCCACGGTCGTGCCCCTTATCATCAGCCCCCAGACGCCCCGTCGAACGCTCCGGGTGGGAAACCACTTCTGCGGCCGTACCCCTTAGTATCGGCCCCCAGACGCCCGTCGAACGCTTCGGGTGGAAGTTCAACCACACACGCACCCAAGTCCACTTCCTCGGCCGTGCCCCTTAGTTTGACCCCTAGACGCCCCGTCGAATGCTCCGGGTGGAAGTTCGACCACACACGCACCCGATTCCACTTCCTCGGCCGTACCCCTTAGTCTCGACCCCGAGACGCCCCGTCGAACGCTCCGGGTGGAAGGAACACAACTCACGCACCCGAAAGATCACAATTCAGTTGAAAACCACAAGCCTCGAAAAAAAAAAAGTATATATAGTCGAGGTACCTTACTAGAATGGCCAGTTCATCCAACACACACCCATGACCAAGTAACGATACAATTAACACTAGAATTCAACGACGCAACTAGTACCAATAACATAGGAAAGAAAGAAAATACCTTTCCAACCACACCTAATGGCACAACCTCCTCATAAAGGAGTTACAACATTTATCACACAATCTCACAAGATCATCGGCAACCACATGTCTCCACGCACACATCTTAACAAAAGGTTAGAACTTTAAATTTACAATGACATAATCACATAAAATGGCATCACACGAAAGTAAGCAGTTCCTACACTTAACACTAGCACACATATTCAATTAAGCATATTAATTCCCGAAACACACGGGTCACCTTTAGGAAAACCATGATGGTAAATATACCGATTCTTTGAAAAATGGTTATAAATATTTATTTAGCACATATCGACGATTAGCAACCATTATATCCACAAAACACGTAATGTATGGGCAAGATACTTGCCTCGATAGTCGATACCGGACACTCCGACGAACATAGCTCAACTGGAAAACCTCAAACGCCCACAACTCTCCGGCGAAAACGACGGTAACACCACCGATCGGGAAACAGTGAACGGAAGGGTTCCAACTCGAGTTCTTCGCACGGAACCTGACCCTAACATCATACCATGAAAAAATTTACATTCGTACGAGGAAGAATAATCATAGAATACCCGAATCCCCTTTGTGACATTTTATCGAACACCTTCAAGGCGTCAATTAAAAACTCAATAAAACGACGAATCCTCGGCAATCCAACCATGTAAAAACAAGGGATTCGATATAATACAACTTAATAATCATCAATCCATCACTATTCTAAGTTATAACGAATTAAACGGACTAAATCAAAGAAAATCCCCAATTTTCCCAAAACTAGGATTTTAGGAAATCTAACCTTGATTCGCTGGATTGAAGGATGTTATGTGATGATCAATCGATGGTATAGGCTCAGAAACTTCATGGATTCATTGTCTAACATCATGCCTTCATGTTCCCCAAGGATCCAGCTGCGGAAGAGAGAAAGAGAAATGGGAAAAAATGAATGAAACTGGAGTGCTCGGGCATATTTATACTGGTGCAGCCTAGTGTGCGCTAGGCTGCCGAGCTAGCGTGCGCTAACGGGCGGTCATGGTCGAGAATCTTCTGCCGGGGACCGCGTTGACCTATCCTGTCGACCTGTCCTACTGTCCAGAACCTTCTAGTCCGACCGTGGTAGCGTGCGCAGCCTTTTAGCCGTAGCCTGCGCTAGGCCGGCCGATTAGCGCGCGCAGTGTCCGACAATGGCGTGCGCTACCTGCCGATCCTCCCCGAGTCCAGAACCTCTCTGCCCCTGCTGCCTCAGCCGACTAGCGTGCGCAGCCTCCCGGCCGTAGCGTGCGCAGCCTTCCGGCCATAGCGTGCGCTGCCTTCCGGCAGTAGCGTGCGCTATGCCGGTTCCTGCCGCACCTGTCCGGATAGTTCCCGCACCCGTCCGGCCAAGTCGGCACTCCGTCGCCACCGCCTGCCCGTCCTGGAAAGGCTCACACCACCATGACCCGATGACTCGATTTTTCGAAAATGCACGGAACGAACACGATAAAACGCTCGCGGACAACGTTATCAGTCCGGAATGAAAACAACATACTACAAAACACCATATACGGCCATAAAAACCAAAATCAGTTGTCGAGAAAATAATACCGGCACTCAAGAACCGGGAAATATCCGAAAAATCCAAAATAACCGGAACAAAAATCGTGAGTATTACATTCTATCCCCCTAAAAATAAGTTTCGTCGCGAAACTTAAAACAAAAGCAAGGCGACTCTCGACAACATACCAGAGCTCCATGTAGTATAAACCTACTACGGTCCGATTCAACACGCAAGAATGCTTACGAAAAGCAACGAGCATGAATCACTGCGGTTGATAAAACCGAGCAGTACGAAAATCAAATCACGATTCAAACGCTGAAAGGAGTGAAATTCCAGTAACTCAAAGATTTGAAAGATCAAATACGAAGACGATTTCCCAACACTTATGGAAATTATGAAGTAGCCCAGATGTTCAATAATCACGATTACGAGATCCAACAAAAATGATTGGACAATGACGAACAAATAGTAATGATCGAACAACAATGATTAGCTCTGAAGTTCACACCTCAAATCAAGACTCAAATAAATTTGTAGGAACCATGAGGTGTTAGTGTCGAACATGGAAAGATCGCCATGGTATACACATCAATTTGGAACAATATGCGAACTCGCTCGAATGACAAGGGTGAGAACAACACAAGGTCAGAAGCATCAACGAACACAATCGAGTCGATACGGTTGAACGAAACGGAAGCGAAAAAAATATGGGTGTTACACTGTTTTTCTAGTACAAGTATAAAGTGCAAATACGAGCCATACATAACACATTCCGAGAATACGACGAAAGACCTCCCGAGATATTTTATTTAATTAAAATAGTTCAAGTCCTGAAAGTAAAACGAAACAAGTAAGAACTTTGAAAATACTTCCAACTCTCGGGAGTTTTGAAAACATTTGAAATTGAAAAGTTCCTAATTCCTCGAAAGCCACTTAGGGTCACAGCCCCAAAGTTCATTTTCCAAAATACAAATCCATTAACAAAACACAGGGTCCACGACCAATCATCCACTTCAATTCACTTACAAGGACACATTACATATAATACATTATTCTTATGCCATTCTAGCCAAGCACCAAGACTCGATATATAATGTCTCTCGACCCCGAGCACAAAGCATTGTGATACTTCGGACAATATCACAATTAACGAAAATATCAACATCAATATCACAGAAACTACACTTGGTAACCCACGGACGTGCCCCTTAGCATCGGCCCCCAGACGCCCCGTCGAACGCTCCAGGTGGGAAACCACTTCCGCGGATGTACCCCTTAGTATCGGCCCCCAGACGCCCCGTCGAACGCTCCGGGTGGAAGTTCAACCACACACGCACCCAAGTCCACTTCCTCGGTCGTACCCCTTAGTATCGACCCCCAGACGCCCCGTCGAACGCTCCGGGTGGAAGTTCGACCACACACGCACCCGAGTCCACTTCTTCGGCCGTACCCCTTAGTATCGACCCCGAGACGCCCCGTCGAACGCTCCGGGTGGAAGGAACACAATTCACGCACCCGAAAGATCACAATTCAGTTGAAAACCACAAGCCTCGAAAATCAATCACAGTATATATAGTCGAGGTACCTTACTAGAATGGCCAGTTCATCCAACACACACCCATGACCAAGTAACGATACAATTAACACTATAATTCAACGACGTAACTAGTACTGATAATATAGCAATGAAAGAAAATACCTTTCCAACCACACCGAATGGCACAACCTCCTCATAAAGGAGTTACAACATTTATCACACAATCTCATAAGATCATCGGCAACCAGACGTCTCCACGCACACATCTTAACAAAAGGTTAGAACTTTAAATTTACAACGACATAATCACATAAAATGGCATCACACGAAAGTAAGGCGTTCCTACACTTAACACTAGCACACATATTCAATTAAGCATATTAATTCCCGAAACACACGGGTCACCTTTAGGAAAACCATGATGGTAAATATACCGATTCTTTGAAAAATGGTTATAAATATTTATTTAGCACATATCGACGATTAGCAACCATTATATCCACAAAACACGTAATGTATGGGCAAGATACTTGCCTCGATAGTCGATACCATACACTCCGACGAACATAGCTCAACCGGAAAACCTCGAACGCCCACAACTCTCCGGCGGAAACGACGGTAACACCACCGATCGGGAAACGGCGAACGGAAGGGTTCCAACTCGAGTTCTTCGCATGGAACCTGGCCCTAACATCATACCATGAATAAATTGACAATCGTACGAGGAAGAATAATCATAGAACGCCCGAATCCCCTTTGTGACATTTTATCGAACACCTTCAAGGCGTCAATTATAAACTCAATAAAACGACGAATCCTCGACAATACAACCATGTAAAAACAAGAGATTCGATATAATACAACTTAATAATCATCAATCCATCACTATTCTAAGTTATAACGAATTAAACGGACTAAATCAAAGAAAATCCCCAATTTTCCCAAAACTAGGATTTTAGGAAAACTAACCTTGATTCGCTGGATTGAAGGATGTTATGTGATGATCAATCGATGATATAGGTTCAGAAACTTCATGGATTAATTGTCTAACATCATGCCTTCAAGTTCCCCAGGGATCCAGCCACGGAAGAGAGAAAGAGAAATGGGAAAAAATGAATGAAACTTGACTACTCCGCCATATTTATACTGGTGCAGCCTAGTGTGCGCTAGGCTGCCGAGCTAGCGTGCGCTAAAGGGCGGTCATGGTCGAGAATGTTCGGCCGGGGCCCGCATTGACCTATCCTGCCGACCTGTCCTGCTGTCCAGAACCTTCCTATCCGACCGCGGTAGCGTGCGCAGCCTTCCGGCCGTAGCGTGCGCTAGGCCGGCCGATTAGCGCGCACAGTGTCCGACAATGGCGTGCGCTACCTGCCGATCCTCCCAGAGTCCAGAACCTCTCTGCCCCTGCTACCTCAGCCGACTACCGTGCGCAGCCTCCCGGCCGTAGTGTGCGCAGCCTTTAGGCCATAGCGTGCGATGCCTTCCGGCAGTAGCGTGCGCTATGCCGGTTCCTGCCGCACCTGTCCGGTCAGTGCCCGCACCCGTCCAGCCAGTGCCCAGCCACCATGACCCGATGACTCGATTTTTCAAAAATGCACGGAACGAACACGATAAAACGCTCGCGGACAATGTTATCAGTCCGGAATGAAAACAACATACTACAAAACACCATATACGGCCATAAAAACCAAAATCAGTTGTCGATAAAATAATACCGGCACTCGACAACCGGGAAATATCCAAAAAAATCCAAAATAACCGGAACGAAAATCGTGAGTATTACATTCTATCCCCTTAAAAATAAGTTTCGCCCCGAAACTTAAAACAAAAGCAAGGCGACTCTCGACAACACACCAGAGATCCATGTAGTATAAAGCTACTACAGTCCTATTCAACACGCAAGAATGCTTACGAAAAGCAACAAGCATGAATCACTGCGGTTGATAAAACCGAGCAGTATGAAAATCAAATCACGATTCAAACGCTGAAAGGAGTGAAATTCCAGTAACTCAAAGATTTGGAAGATCAAATACGAAGATGATTTCCCAACACTTATGGAAATTACGAAGTAGCCCAGATGTTCAATAATCACGATTACGAGATCCAACAAAAATGATTGGACAATGACGAACAAATAGTAATGATCGAACAACAACGATTAGCTCTGAAGTTCACACCTCAAATTAAGACTCAAATAAATTTGTAGGAACCATGAGGTGTTAGTGTCGAACATGGAAAGATCGCCACGATATACACATCAATTTGGAACAATATTCGAACTCGCTCGAATGACAAGGGTGAGAACAACACAAGGTCAGAAGCATCAACGAACACAATCGAGTCGATACGGTCGAACGAAACGGAAGCGAAAAAAATATGGGTATTACACTGTTCTGCTAGTACAAGTATAAAGTGCAAATACGAGCCATACATAAAAGATTCCGAGAATACGACGAAAGACCTACCGAGATATTTTATTTAATTAAAATAGTTCAAGTCTTGAAAGTAAAACGAAACAAGTAAGCACTTTGAAAATACTTCCAACTCTCGGGAGTTTTGAAAACATTTGAACTTGAAAAGTTCTTAATTCCTCGAAAGCCACTTAGGGTCACAAATTTCAAAGTTCATTTTCCAAAATGCAAATCCATTAATAAAACACAGGGTCCACGACCAATCATCCACTTCAATTCACTTACAAGGACACATTACATATAATACATTATTCTTATGCCATTCTAGCTACACGAAGACTCGATATATAATATCTCTCGACCCGAGCACAAAGCTTTGTGATACTTGCATAATATCACAATTAACGAAAATATCAACATCAATATCACAGAAACCACACTTCGTAACCCACGGCCGTGCCCCTTATCATCAGCCCCCAGAGGCCCCGTCGAACGCTCCGGGTGGGAAACCACTTCCGCGGCCATACCCCTTAGTATCGGCCCCCAGACGCCCCGTCGAACGCTCCGGGTGGAAGTCCAACCACACACGCACCCAAGTCCACTTCCTCGGCCGTACCCCTTAGTATCGACCCCCAGTCGCCCCGTCGAATGCTCCGGGTGGAAGTTCGACCACACACGCACCCGAGTCCACTTCCTCGGCCGTACCCCTTAGTATCGACCCCCTGACGCCCCGTCGAACGCTCTGTGTGGAAGGAACACAACTCACGCACCCGAAAGATCACAATTCAGTTGAAAACCACAAGCCTCGAAAATCAATCACAGTATATATAGTCGAGGTACCTTACTAGAATGGCCAGTTCATCCAACACACACCCATGACCAAGTAACGATACAATTAACACTATAATTCAATGACGCAACTAGTACCAATAACATAGCAACGAAATAAAATACCTTTCCAACCACACTGAATGGCACAACCTCCTCATAAAGGAGTTACAACATTTATCACACAATCTCACAAGATCATCGGTAACCACACGTCTCCACGCACATATCTTAACAAAAGGTTAGAACTTTAAATTTACAACGACATAATCACATAAAATGGCATCACACGAAAGTAAGGCGTTCCTACACTTAACACTAGCACACATATTCAATTAAGCATATTAATTCCCGAAACACACGGGTCACCTTTAGGAAAACCATGATGGTAAATATACCGATTCTTTGAAAAATGGTTATAAATATTTATTTAGCACATATCGACGATTAGCAACCATTATATCCACAAAACACGTAATGTATGGGCAAGATACTTGCCTCAATAGTCGATACCGGACACTCCGACGAACATATCTCAACCGGAAAACCTCGAACGCCCGCAACTCTCCGGCGGAAACGACGGTAACACCACCGATTGGGAAACGGCGAACGGAAGGGTTCCAACTCGAGTTCTTCGCATAGAACCTGACCCTAACATCATACCATGAATAAATTGACAATCGTACGAGGAAGAATAATCATAGAACGCCCGAATCCCCTTTGTGACATTTTATCGAACACCTTCAAGGAGTCGATTAGAAACTCAATAAAACCACGAATCCTCGGCAATCCAACCGTGTAAAAACAAGGGATTAGATATAATACAACTTAATAATCATCAATCCATCACTATTCTAAGTTATAACGAATTAAACGGACTAAATCAAAGAAAATCCCCAATTTTCCCAAAACTAGGATTTTAGGAAAACTAACCTTGATTCGCTGGATTGAAGGATGTTATTTGATGATCAATCGATGATATAGGTTCAGAAACTTCATGGATTAATTGTCTAACACCATGCCTTCAAGTTCCCTGTGATCCAAAGCGGAAGAGAGAAAGAGAAATGGGAAAAAATGAATGAAACTGGACTGCTCGGCCATATTTATACTGGTGCAGCCTAGTGTGCGCTAGGCTGCCGAGCTAGCGTGCGCTAACGGGCGGTCATGGTTGAGAATGTTCGGCTGGGGCCCGCGTTGACCTATGATGCCGACCTGTCCTGCTGTCCAGAACCTTCCTGTCCGACCGCGGTAGCATGCGCAACCTTCCGTCCGTAGCGTGCGCTAGGCCGGCCGATTAGCGCGCGCAGTGTCCGACAAATGCGTGCGCTACCTGCCGATCCTCCCCGAGTCCAGAACCTCTATGCCCCTGCTACCTCAGCCGACTACCGTGCGCAGCCTCCCAGCCGTAGTGTGCGCAACCTTCCAGCCATAGCGTGCGCTGCCTTCCGGCAGTAGCATGCGCTATGCCGGTTCCTGCCGCACCTGTCCGGCCAGTGCCCGCACCCGTCCGGCCAGTGTCCGGACCCGTCCGGCCAGTGCCCGTACCCGTCCAGCCAGTGCCCAGCCACCATGACCCGATGACAAGATTTTTCAAAAATGCACGGAACGAACACGATAAAACGCTCGCGGACAACGTTATCAGTCCGGAATGAAAACAACATACTACAAAACACCATATACGGGGCCATAAAAACCAAAATCAGTTGTCGAGAAAATAATACCGGCACTCGACAATCGGGAAATATCCGAAAAAATCCAAAATAACCGGAACAAAAATCGTGAGTATTACATTCTATCCCCCTAAAAAAAAGTTTCGTCCCGAAACTTAAAACAAAATCAAGGCGACTCTCGACAACACACCAGAGCTCCATGTAGTATAAAGCTACTACGGTCCGATTCAACACGCAAGAATGCTTACGAAAAGCAACGAGCATGAATCACTGCGGTTGATAAAACCGAGCAGTATGAAAATCAAATCACGATTCAAACGCTGAAAGGAGTGAAATTCTAGTAACTCAAAGATTTGGAAGATCAAATCCGAAGACGATTTCCCAACACTTATGGAAATTACGAAGTAGCCCAGATGTTCAATAATCACGATTACGAAATCCAACAAAAATGATTGGACAATGACGAACAAATAGTAATGATCGAACAACAACGATTAGCTCTGAAGTTCACACCTCAAATTAAGACTCAAATAAATTTGTAGGAACCATGAGGTGTTAGTGTCGAACATGGAAAGATCGCCACGATATACACATCAATTTGGAACAATATTCGAACTCGCTCGAATGACAAGGGTGAGAACAACACAAGGTCAGAAGCATCAACGAACACAATCGAGTCGATACGGTCGAACGAAACGGAAGCGAAAAAAATATGGGTATTACACTGTTCTGCTAGTACAAGTATAAAGTGCAAATACGAGCCATACATAAAAGATTCCGAGAATACGACGAAAGACCTACCGAGATATTTTATTTAATTAAAATAGTTCAAGTCTTGAAAGTAAAACGAAACAAGTAAGCACTTTGAAAATACTTCCAACTCTCGGGAGTTTTGAAAACATTTGAAATTGAAAAGTTCTTAATTCCTCGAAAGCCACTTAGGGTCACAGCCCCAAAGTTCATTTTCCAAAATGCAAATCCATTAATAAAACACAGGGTCCACGACCAATCATCCACTTCAATTCACTTACAAGGACACATTACATATAATACATTATTCTTATGCCATTCTAGCCAAGCACGAAGACTCGATATATAATATCTCTCGACCCCGAGCACAAAGCTTTGTGATACTTCAGACAATATCACAATTAACGAAAATATCAACATCAATATCACAGAAACCACACTTCGTAACCCACGGCTGTGCCCCTTATCATCAGCCCCCAGAGGCCCCGTCGAACGCTCCGGGTGGGAAACCACTTCCGCGGCCATACCCCTTAGTATCGGCCCCCAGACGCCCCGTCGAACGCTCCGGGTGGAAGTCCAACCACACACGCACCCAAGTCCACTTCCTCGGCCGTACCCCTTAGTATCGACCCCCAGTCGCCCCGTCGAATGCTCCGGGTGGAAGTTCGACCACACACGCACCCGAGTCCACTTCCTCGGCCGTACCCCTTAGTATCGACCCCCTGACGCCCCGTCGAACGCTCTGGGTGGAAGGAACACAACTCACGCACCCGAAAGATCACAATTCAGTTGAAAACCACAAGCCTCGAAAATCAATCACAGTATATATAGTCGAGGTACCTTACTAGAATGGCCAGTTCATCCAACACACACCCATGACCAAGTAACGATACAATTAACACTATAATTCAATGACGCAACTAGTACCAATAACATAGCAACGAAAGAAAATACCTTTCCAACCACACTGAATGGCACAACCTCCTCATAAAGGAGTTACAACATTTATCACACAATCTCACAAGATCATCGGTAACCACACGTCTCCACGCACATATCTTAACAAAAGGTTAGAACTTTAAATTTACAACGACATAATCACATAAAATGGCATCACACGAAAGTAAGGCGTTCCTACACTTAACACTAGCACACATATTCAATTAAGCATATTAATTCCCGAAACACACGGGTCACCTTTAGGAAAACCATGATGGTAAATATACCGATTCTTTGAAAAATGGTTATAAATATTTATTTAGCACATATCGATGATTAGCAACCATTATATCCACAAAACACGTAATGTATGGGCAAGATACTTGCCTCGATAGTCGATACCGGACACTCCGACGAACATATCTCAACCGGAAAACCTCGAACGCCCGCAACTCTCCCCAAAACGCAGCGGTAACACCACCGATTGGGAAACGGCGAACGGAAGGGTTCCAACTCGAGTTCTTCGCATAGAACCTGACCCTAACATCATACCATGAATAAATTGACAATCGTACGAGGAAGAATAATCATAGAACGCCCGAATCCCCTTTGTGACATTTTATCGAACACCTTCAAGGAGTCGATTAGAAACTCAATAAAACCACGAATCCTCGGCAATCCAACCGTGTAAAAACAAGGGATTAGATATAATACAACTTAATAATCATCAATCCATCACTATTCTAAGTTATAACGAATTAAACGGACTAAATCAAAGAAAATCCCCAATTTTCCCAAAACTAGGATTTTAGGAAAACTAACCTTGATTCGCTGGATTGAAGGATGTTATGTGATGATCAATCGATGATATAGGTTCAGAAACTTCATGGATTAATTGTCTAACACCATGCCTTCAAGTTCCCCAGGGATCCAGCTGCGGAAGAGAGAAAGAGAAATGGGAAAAAATGAATGAAACTGGACTGCTCGGCCATATTTATACTGGTGCAGCCTAGTGTGCGCTAGGCTGCCGAGCTAGCGTGCGCTAACGGGCGGTCATGGTTGAGAATGTTCGGCTGGGGCCCGCGTTGACCTATGATGCTGACCTGTCCTGCTGTCCAGAACCTTCCTGTCCGACCGCGGTAGCATGCGCAACCTTCCGTCCGTAGCGTGCGCTAGGCCGGCCGATTAGCGCGCGCAGTGTCCGACAAATGCGTGCGCTACCTGCCGATCCTCCCCGAGTCCAGAACCTCTCTGCCCCTGCTACCTCAGCCGACTACCGTGCGCAGCCTCCCAGCCGTAGTGTGCGCAACCTTCCAGCCACAGCGTGCGCTGCCTTCCGGCAGTAGCATGCGCTATGCCGGTTCCTGCCGCACCTGTCCGGCCAGTGCCCGCACCCGTCCGGCCAGTGTCCGACGTCCGGCCGCTGCCCGTACTGGCCCGGCCCAAGGCTCACCACCATGACCCGATGACAAGATTTTTCAAAAATGCACGGAACGAACACGATAAAACGCTCGCGGACAACGTTATCAGTCCGGAATGAAAACAACATACTACAAAACACCATATACGGGGCCATAAAAACCAAAATCAGTTGTCGAGAAAATAATACCGGCACTCGACAATCGGAAAATATCCGAAAAAATCCAAAATAACCGGAACAAAAATCGTGAGTATTACATTCTATCCCCCTAAAAAAAAGTTTCGTCCCGAAACTTAAAACAAAATCAAGGCGACTCTCGACAACACACCAGAGCTCCATGTAGTATAAAGCTACTACGGTCCGATTCAACACGCAAGAATGCTTACGAAAAGCAACGAGCATGAATCACTGCGGTTGATAAAACCGAGCAGTATGAAAATCAAATCACGATTCAAACGCTGAAAGGAGTGAAATTCTAGTAACTCAAAGATTTGGAAGATCAAATCCGAAGACGATTTCCCAACACTTATGGAAATTACGAAGTAGCCCAGATGTTCAATAATCACGATTACGAAATCCAACAAAAATGATTGGACAATGACGAACAAATAGTAATGATCGAACAACAACGATTAGCTCTGAAGTTCACACCTCGAATCAAGACACAAATAAATTTGTAAGAACCATGAGGTGTTAGTGTCGAACATGGAAAGATCGCCACGATATACACATCAATTTGGAATAATATGCGAACTCGCTCGAATGACAAGGGTGAGAACAACACAAGGTCAGAAGCATCAACGAATACAATCGAGTCGATACGGTCGAACGAATTGGAAGCGAAAAAAATATGGGTATTACATCATATCACCTTTAAAAGAGGTTTCGTCCCCGAAAACTAAACAACGAAAATGAAGTGCTGGAATAGCAACCTTCCCGGCCATATCCTCTTGGTCCACATGCGATCTTCATGACCATTAGTATCATGGTCATGACTGCGTCCTCTGCCCATCGGCATACTAAGCGGATTCTCACTCAATACGATGGCACAACTTCGCAAAAATAAATGCTAAAGTACCATCTCAGCATGACATATCACATAACGTAACTAATAATAACTCGGTAAGGAAATCCACGAGGTATCCTTTTGAAAATCTTTGAATTTGGATGATATTCAAAATAAAACTTTTAAAGTATTTTTGGTACCTCGGGCTGTTTTATCAAAACCTGTAAACAAGAAACTTTAGCCGTCCCATTTTATAATTATTTGCAAAACAATAATTTCTTGTAACCAACATCATCAAAATCACCATGCCACTACGCATCATCGTCACCGTTGACAAACAAGGTAAACACGCAATATCATCAAACCATTCGTACATACACTAACATTTCCAAAGCCGAGTTTGAAATTTAAATCAAGTAAGATTTTCCATCTTTCACTATATATTTTTTGAAAAAAAATCGTATTCGTTTTTGAAAAAAATTTGTGTGAAAGATTTTTTTGAAAATCATGTATTCGAATTATTCGAAAGTACAATAGTACGTTAAAATTTATTTCCGAAGATTCTTCCAACACTACACAAAAATCAACGACGGTAACATTTTGCAAAATGTTCAAGGTACTTTTAGACAACTCTTTCAATACCGTCGAGGTTTTATTTGGGAATCCTAGGCCGGCTCGCAAATTTCAAACAATTTCAATGTTTATACGAAGCTGCCGATTTAATCTCAACGTCAAATTAGTTTCAAAATTCGATTTTCCGCAACTTGCAGAAACTTATGAAAGTTTCAGGAAAACATTTTCGAACACACACACAGCAGACATAATTTATCAATTTACTGAACAGAATCAATTATCACTTAGCGCAATGAAAAGTCATGACACACATTCATACAAAACAATTGTCATTATTAGACAAAACACATAGAATATAGTCATGGGTGATTGACTGCAAAGGTTAGGCCTTATGGCTAAAAGAAATGCGATTCTCTAGCCTCAGTCCCAGCTAACTAACGCACGCTACAACAATTATTTAGCGTGCGCTATCCATGCTGCATTAGCGCGCGCTAGCCTCGCACTCAGCGTGTGCTAGCTGCTCCAACTCAGCAACATGATCGCAAACATAAATACGACATCACTAGAATCGATGGTCACAAATAAACAACAACATGTCCGAATCTCAAAGCCATCGATTCAACACTTCATGAGCATCCATCAAAAGACAATTGTCATCCAAAATCGAAATCTCAACTATTAATAAAGAGAACTATCATAACTCATACCGAACGACTTAGCATTCACATCACTGTTTTAATCTAAAACTGGCAACACTGCCCAAACATTAAGAACATAATCATGTACTTCTTGACTAACAACCGTGAAATCGAAAGGTTGAAAGCGAGAGTCACGTCTTGAGTACAATTTGTAGACCTCATTTGAGTTCAAAAATTGTGTTTTGAAAACTTATAATACAAGATGAAAATAAAATATCGGTAGTTTAAATTCTCCAAAAAATTTCGACCTTGAGGTCATTATATGAAAATTAAACTTTTTCCTCCCTTTGGAGGATGTTTTAAAACAGAATTTACGCGACTCCCCAAAAACATGTAAAGTTCTAAAATATCACATTGATGAATTTTTCTTTGCGTAACCACACCAAGGCTATTACTCTTGTAAAAATGACTTATACCAGGATGTGTGTATATATACATATATGCTGGCACCACTTTCATTCTAGCACCATACGAAGATCAAACAAACATAGGCCACATAATCACAAATCACATTTAAACTCCACATCATAACACAAAATCATACAAGCTCGTATAACATAAGGCACAATATAGTAGGGAGACTTACATCCACAGATCGCATGAAGATGATGGCTGCACCTCGATACTAATCACGGCCGACATCAAAGACGACGCGTCGTGACACGACTTGGACAGACACAATTTAACAGAACAAGACACAACAATACTCGACTGGACCCGACAGCCTAGGTTTCCGCAACCTAAGCTCTGATACCATAAATATAACACCCCCAGAATCAAACCGGGAATATTACACGCCGCAGACCCTCCCCGCGAGGACCACCAGGCTAGACATCGAAACCATACAATAAATTACATACCGACATGATGAAATACCAAATCCGTAGACCAACTTGATCTTTCGTCACTAACAGACAAATCAAGAATAACATTTCTATCACGACTCATACCCATACAAGGGTAAAATACACTCACAAACAAAAAGTACGACAGCGAAAAAGACCATACACGAACTCCAACTAACTGCATCCAAAACTGGCCTACATGTGATTAGTATCATTCGTCTTCCATCATCCTTCGCACCGATCCTGTGTTGTGCTCCCAAAACCTGCATGTATCTAGACGCATAACCGACATCCACCCCCCAAATACTCGGGGGTTAGCAAAACTCCACTGTTTTGCAAGTACAAGTATAACGTGCAAATACGAGCCATAAATAACACATTCCGAGAATACGACGAAAGACCTCCCGAGATATTTTATTTAATTAAAATAGTTCAAGTCTTGAAAGTAAAACGAAACAATAAGCACTTTGAAAATACTTCCAACTCTCGGGAGTTTTGAAAACATTTGAAATTGAAAAGATCTTAATTCCTCGAAAGCCACTTAGGGTCACAGCCCCAAAGTTCATTTTCCAAAATGCAAATCCATTAATAAAACACAGGTTCCACGACCAATCATCCACTTCAATTCACTTACAAGGACACATTACATATAATACATTATTCTTATGCCATTATAGCCAAGCACCAAGACTCGATATATTATGTCACTCGACCCCGAGCACAAAGCATTGTGATACTTCGGACAATGTCACAATTAACGAAAATATCAACATCAATATCACAGAAACCACACTTGGTAACCCACGGCCGTGCCCCTTAGCATCGGCCCCCAGACGCCTGCCGAACGCTCAGTGGGAAACCACTGCAGCTGCACTCTTAGTATCGGCCCCGCACGCCTGGCCGAACGCTCCGGGTGGAAGTTCAACCACACACGCACCCAAGTCCACTTCCTCGGACGTACCCCTTAGTATCGACCCCCAGACGCACCGTCGAACGCTCCGGGTGGAAGTTCAACCACACACGCGCCCGAGTCCACTTCCTCAGTCGTACCCCTTAGTATCGACCCCCTAACGCCCCGTCGAACGCTCCGGGTGGAAGGAACACAACTCACGCACCCGAAAGATCACAATTCAGTTGAAAACCACAAGCCTCGAAAATCAATCACAGTATATATAGTCGAGGTACCTTACTAGAATGGCCAGTTCATCCAACACACACCCATGACCAAGTAACAATACAATTAACACTAAAATTCAACGATGCAGCTAGTACCAATAACATAGCAACGAAAGAAAATACCTTTCCAACCACACCGAATGGCACAACATCCTCATAAAGGAGTTACAACATTTATCACACAATCTCACAAGATCATCGGCAACCACACGTCTCCACGCACACATCTTAACAAAAGGTTAGAACTTTAAATTTACTACGACATAATCACATAAAATGGCATCACACAAAAGTAAGGCGTTCCTACACTTAACACTAGCACACATATTCAATTATGCATATTAGTTTCCGAAACACATGGGTCACCTTTAGGAAAACCATGATGGTAAATATAATGATTCTTTGAAAAATGGTTATAAATATTTATTTAGCACATATCAACGATTAGCAACCATTATATCCACAAAACACGTAATGTATGGGAAAGATACTTGCCTCGATAGTCGATACCGGACACTCCAACGAACATAGCTCAACCAAAAAACCTCAAATGCCCACAACTCTCCGGCGGAAACGACGGTAACACAACCGATCGGGAAACAGCGAACAGAAGGGTTCCAACTCGAGTTCTTCACACGGAACCTGACCCTAACATCATACCATGAATAAATTTACAATCGTACGAGGAAGAATAATCGTAGAACGCCCGAATACCCTTTGTGACATTTTATCGAACACCTTCAAGGCGTCGATTAGAAACTCAATAAAACGACGAATCCTCGGCAATCCAACCGTGGAAAAACAAAGGATTCGATATAATACAACTTAATAATCATCAATCCATCACTAATCTAAGTTATAACGAATTAAACGGACGAAATCAAAGAAAATCCCCAATTTTCCCAAAACTAGGATTTTAGGAAAACTAACCTTGATTCGCTGGATTGAAGGATGTTATGTGATGATCAATCGATGATATAGGCTCAGAAACTTCATGGATTAATTGTCTAACATCATGCCTTCAAGTTCCCCAAGGATCCAGCCGCGGAAGAGAGAAAGAGAAATGGGAAAAATGAATGAAACTGGAATGCTCGGCCATATTTATACTGGTGCAGCCTAGCGTGCGCTAACGGGCGGTCATGGTCGAGAATGTTTGGCCGGGGCCCGCATTGACCTATCCTGCCGACCTGTCCTGCTGTCCAGAACCTTCCTGTTCGACCGCGGTAGCGTGCGCAGCCTTCCGGTCGTAGCGTGCGCTAGGCCGGCCGATTAGCGCGCAGTGTCCGACAATGGCATGCGCTACCTGCCGATCCTCCCCGATTCCAAAACCTTTCTGCCCCTGCTGCCTCGTCCGACTAGCGTGCGCAGCCTCCCGGTCGTAGCGTGCGCAGCCTTCCGGCCATAGCGTGTGCTGCCTTCCGGCAGTAGCGTGCGCTATGCCGGTTCCTGCCGCACCTGTCCGGCCAGTGCCCGCACCCGTCCGGCCAGTGTCCGCATCCGTCCGGCCAGTGCCCGTACCCATCCAGCCAGTGCCCAGCCGCCATGACCCGATGACTCGATTTTTTGAAAACGCACGGAACAAACACGATAAAACGTTCGCGGACAACGTTATCAATCCGGAATGAAAACAACATATTACAAAACACCATATACGGCCATAAACACCAAAATAAGTTGTCGAGAAAATAATACCAGCACTCGACAACTGGGAAATATCCGAAAAAAATCCAAATTAACCGGAACGAAAATTGTGGGTATTAGAGGGGTCAACCTCGAAGTGCATCTTAACGGGCAAGTAGCAGGTTCTACTAAATACAAAGATAGGATTCTTTCTCCTGTCAGTGAACGGGTTGTATGTCCTATACGGTTATTGGCAGATGAGATCATAAGTCTTTGGCCAAAGCATTGGAGCTAGCTGTATTAGATACACGAGAGCTCGATGGTCTCGATTTACATTAACTCATGCATAGCGTCAAGTACAGATAGGGTTTGAGTGACCGTGACCCTATAACTTGATCGGGACATGTGAGAGAAGGGTTTATACGTATACTGGTATTCATGACAGAAAGGTTTTTGGAATGATCCCCATCATTCGTTTTCAGTTAGGGTACAGTGTAGGCCGCCAGACTGGCTAGGTGGTGCTACTACTCTTTGGTTCCTCCCATTGCTAACTGAGATGGACCTACCGAGTCGCGCAATAGGATTGACGACAGAATGAATCAAGCTTATTCTCTCTTTATAAATATTAGATATTGGATATCTAATTTTTGGGACATTGGATGTCCAAATTAATTTATTGGATAAATTAATTCACGGCCTAATGAATTAAATATAATAGTGGATGATTAATTTAATTCATGAATATAATTATTTCTTGGATAAATTAATTATATTATTTTATATTTGATATGACTAGTTAATTACATTAATTAATTGATATAAATACATCGGAACGGAATGGAGTTTTATCTGTTTGGACTCACGGGAGTCCGAAATGAACCAAACTCTTCCTTCCCATGCTTCACCCGGGTGGGGATCATAGCCGCCCCACTTTCCAGTCACATTCCTTGGTCTTTGTCTCCACCTTAATTGGTGGAAGACATGAGACATTAAGGGGACATATCTCATTTAATAATGAGGGTGGTGATATGGTCTTGAAAGTGAATAAAAGTACTGAAAACTTCTCCCTGGTGCACAACTCACGGATTGCAAGGATAAGAGAGAGAGAGAGATAAATATTCTCCAAGTCTTCATCTTCTTTTTTCTTCTTCTTAAATTTTTCTTGTAGAAAATTTGAGAGATCATTGAGAGACAATGAGTTATACACTTAGAGTGTTATAATCACATTTGAAATCTTTTATCACTTTGTTCTAGCCGTATCCTTAGAGGATAACAATGTGAAGTCGTTCCGATCATTTTCTCTGGCACGTGGCAAGTAGAGAAGTAGTGTTTTCGGCGTTGGATCATCCTAGAGCTTGTTGCGGATTAGATTCGTAAGGGACTTCGTCTTCTCACCATTTATTCAACGGACTTCGAGGGTATGATTTCGTATCTTCCTTTGTTTCGTTTTATATTAGTATATACATAGCTTGATCGATCCTCTTACCGGATTCGAATCGAATTAGATTCATTTATTGCTTCCACTGTGCCTTTGTTTTAGGCACCAAATCACAACAGTGGTATCAAAGCGTATGTTTTGCGATCGTATATACGATATTTAGCATTTGGAATGCTTGATTAAATGTTTAGTGATTTGGAATCACGACCGTTTAATTCGTTGTTTTAATTGTTCGTCGAAAATTTATTTTTTCAGGTTATTATGTTACTATATAAATTTGGTTTTATTTATTAAAACTAATTTATACGGGTAATATTAAAATTAAAAAAAAATATAATTTTTGAAATCGAGACGAAAAATGAGTCGAAAAATCACCGGACCGGCAATGAGAGCTTCGAAAGTCGCTGGCAATACCTTGTATCGCCGCTGCATTGGGGAGGCACCAACCGAGAGGGTCGTTTCTCGGCCATGACCCTAAGGGCCGCCGTCCACAGTGACGGCCCGAGATTTTGGATTTTACTCCGTTTTAATTTTTATGTTTCGTTATAATAATTTTTGAAAATTTAATTTGGATTTAAATTTGACTAAATAAAAATACTTGGTGTTTTTATTTTGAGAAAAATGATTATTGTTGAATATTTAAAATCGTCCGGGTCATACGAACGAATTAAAATTACCATGCTCGTGAATTAATTGGATTAATTCTATTAGATGGTGAGTTTGATATGTTGGTTGGATCAATATATTTTTGCAATCCATTTATTTAATATTTATTGGATGAATTCTTGTGAATGGTGATGTAGTTCATGGACCTAGTTTTGAATCGTTCGGTTTTATTCGATTGGGTTGCAAAAGCCGTTTTGAGCCTATTTATTTTACTAAAAAATTTGTTCACGAACCATAGAAACCGTATAGGTTGTGGGGAGTGAACAAGGGGGAAAAGAAGATCGAATCATCCATTAGATGGGTTGGTGTTCGACACCACTTTATGAAGATTAATAGACTAGAAACATGTTCAGTTGCCCTCTATTAATATTTATAAAGAACTCGATCACCACTATGAAGTAATGCAAACAATACTTCCGGATTTCACATGGGAGTGTGTTATTCCGATAAAAATAGTGGAGCTGGGTTAAAAGAATAGAATAGACCTTAATTCTATACTCAGATCATTATTGAACGAGTCACTAATAAATATGCCGTACTTGATGCAGACAACCAAATATTAACTCTCAAAATGACTATGAACCCACTCGCTATACTACTCGAAAAGAACACCTTAGTTGGGCCTAACTTTGTGACCTGGCTCCGTAACCTGATGATAGTCCTCAGTATAGAGGCGCTGGGATACGTCTTGGAGGCGGACATTCTGGCGTCTCTGGTGCGGACTAGAACCAATCATGAAGAAATTGGAAACCACGAAAAGTGGGTTAAGGATGACATAAAAGTCCGTGCCTATATGATGGCTTCTATGTCTAATGAGCTTCAGAGAGCTCATGAGAAAATGACTTCTGCTAGGCAGATTTTATCTCATTTAACCGAGCTTTATGGTGAGCACAGTCGAACTGCTAGATATGAGATATCTAAAGAGCTTTTCGGTGACAAGATGAAGGAAGGTGAGAAAGTTGGGGACCATGTCCTCAAAATGATCTCTATGATCGAGAGATTGTAGGCTCTTGATTTTAGGATGCATGTTTCTCTACAAACTGACCTTATCCTGCAATCTCTTCCTGATTCCTTCTCACCATTTGTTATGAATTTCAACTGCAATGAGATTGCTTGCAATTTAGCGGGGTTTATCAATAAACTAGTAACCGATCAGTGTCAGATGAAGACACCGCGAGTGAGGGAGTCTGCCCTTGTGATTTCTTTTGGACCTCGGAGGTCTAAGAATAAGAAGAAAAAGACCAAGAAGCACACGGGACCACAAAGAAAGGACCTTAAGGGTAAGGGCAAGGCCCTGATGGTTCCAAAAGGAAACAAGAAGAAGAAGAACGCATGTCTCAAATGCGGTGAGCTGGGCCACTGGGCAAGAGACTGTCCAATTCTTCATGGCACTTCAAGTACAGAACTTTTAGTTTTGGAAACAAATTGTGCTGCTACTATATTTTCTACTTGTTGGATACTGGATTCAGGTGCTGTAACACCCCCCAAACCAACCTGGGATATTACAGCGTCATGGGCCCCGTGCTGGAGCCCACAAGGCTGAAAATCATTTTCATAATCGTTACAAACACGCCAAAGAGGCGAAGACGGTGATATTTTAAAAACTCAAATATATTTCAAAGCGTAGTTCCCAAATACCAAGGTAAAGTTACCCAAAGGGGCATTTTGAAAGTATACACGAACCGGTAAAATCCCGAAAGCCATTTAAAGATACACATGCAGCGGATATAACATAATAAAATACAATGCAGCAGAATCATAACAACCAGAAAGGAATACACGAATCCCAAATAACCATGCCATGACCAGTATCACCCGAGAAGCTCATCCCTTCACGACCGCTACTAGCTCGATCCCCGAGTACCTAAAATATAAAGCCCACGACGAGGTTAGCCATAATACTCAACAATGATAACGATCACATCAACATAAACAATTACATATTAATGTAATTACAAAGTAAGAATATTTCCAATGTAATCTTACCGTAGTAACCTTACCAACTCGTGGTAACTCATATCAAATCAACCCTTACCTCAATCCACACTTCGCGTTCTCAAGTAACAAGGAATTCAAAAATGACCATCTGTACTGTATTCAAACGATGCCGAGATTCTCAAAACACAAGTATGTTTCCAAAATGGAATAATCCATCTCTGTCTAATTCTGTCTGTTGGATCGCACGATCGAATCTCAATATGATAAAACCGATGATACACAATACATTTGTAGATCAACTGCCTCGAAATAATGACGAGTCCCGGATAATGATACAAGTATGAATGCTCACACAAGCAATAGTAATAAACAACCAATGCATTAAACGAGAATATCACCGACATGATAAACTCCACACAAGATCAACAAGGAACCAACAACGGACGAGAATATCATAGATATGATAAACCCCAACAAGATCAATAAGGGATCAGCGACGACCGAGAGTACCAACGACAAGGCAGACTCCGAACAAGATCAATACAGGATCAATAACGAACGGGAATACCAACGATATGGTGAACTCCAATGAGATCAACGAGGATCAAATACGAATGAGGTTACCGAAGATACGATGAACTCCAATCGAGATCAATAAAGTTCAATAATGAATCAGATTACCAATGATATGGTAAACTCCCACAAGATCAATAAAGTTGAATAACAACCGAGAATACCAACGATATGGTAAATTCCAACAAGATCAATAAAGTTCGATAAAAATCGAGAATACCAACGATATGGTAAACTACAATAAGATCAATAAAGTTCGATAACAACCGAGCGTACCAACGATATGGTAAACTCCAACAAGATCAATAAAGTTCGATAACAACCGAAAATACCAACGATGTGGTAAACTCCAACAAGATTAATGAAGTTCGATAACAACCGAGAATACAAATGATATGGTAAACTCCAACAAGATCAATGAAGAACCACAGGGCCAGATATACCAGAGAATAAAATCATCCCAACATATAAAAATCACATATACGGGATTTCGAAGACAAACCCGACCATCGAATGTAATACCCATAATTTCGATTTCCAGTAATTTCTTTTTTTCGGCTAAAGTACGTTTTGACGACTCGATCATGACCGTTTCATCATTCCGAGAATGATTAATTCTGCACTTTTTGTCATCCGAGTTCGTTTCGGTGTCGTTTTGTTGAGTTCCGTGCTTTTTGACGACTTTTCCGCACTTGAGTTCGATTCTTGCGAATCTCGTTCGAAACTGCTGTTTCGAGTTTAACGTAAGTCCGTTTAACTTTGTTAGACGTGTTGTGAACTTCGGTTTGGTTATTCAATCACGTATCGTGATTTTCGGACGTTTTGGGCCATTTTTGTAATTTCCCAAAGTTTGGGGTAATTACTTCCGTCGTCGAATTCTGACACTTAGAGTGGTCGGAATCATGTGTTCTCTTAGCGCTTGGATTCGTCTTTGCGAGTACTTCGTAACCGTATCTCCGGTTTTTACTCAGGTTCGGGTTTCGGAGTCGTTCGGACCGTCGGAGTGGCCACGACCGAGACGGCCGCAGCAGGTACTGGTCTGGCCGAGTTACGGCCGTAAGGTGCCAGTTACGGCCGTAAGTGATCGGCAGGCATGGCCTGACGAATGCCGGTTACGGCCGTAAGAGTCGAGAGTTACGGCCGTACGGGTGCCAGGCAGCTTCCGGACGAATACCGGTTACGGCCGTAAGGGGCTGCCGGGTACGGCCGTAAGTGCCGAGTTACGGTTGTAAGGCCCGCCGGGTACGGACGTAAGTGCCGAGTTACGGCCGTAAGGCCCGCCGGTTACGGACGTAAGTGTCCGGCAGTGACCGGCTATATAAGGCCTGGACAGCCCGTTTTTACTCATTTCTTCACTTTTCTTGCGGCAATCGGACGGGAGATTGGGGAAATCGAGTTCTTGGCCGATTCTTCACATTTCTAAGGCTTTTTGGAAGATCCTTTCTGATTAAATAATCATTTAATCCGTGTTCTTCGTCCGAATCAAGGTATTTCCTTGCTTAAAACCCTACTTGTATGATTTTTGGGGGTTTTCTTCGTTATTCACCGATTTGTCCGATTTTGATGATTTGGTTACGGTATTCTTGTTGTCTTGGCCATGATCTTCGGATTTTGTAACTCATATATCGATTTTATCACCCGGGACTTGATTTCCGATTTCTTCGAAGGAACCCTCGGATCCTTGTTGTTTTTCCGGTTGATTCGGATTCCGTTTAACGTTGTTTATCCGTGGTGATGTTATTTTCGTAGCGATCGTGAGGTTGTCGAATTCTTGGTCATTTTCGGAAGTTCAAGGGCTATTCGACCGTGTTCGTTCGTTGTTTCATTGCTCGCGGTACCGAGGCAAGTATCTTGCCCATACATTTCGTGTTCCGTAGACGTAATAATTGGTAATTGATTATATGTGGAATTTTAATGTTTCAATGAACTTTCAAAAAGGATCGGTATATTTTTATAAAGGTTTTCCTTCGAAGATAACTCATAGGCTTTATGAATAAATGTGTTTTCTGGTTAAGTATTTCAGTGTTGTGTGATGGAAGATATTGAACATATTATAGTGAATTTAGTAGGCCACAATTATTTTCCGAGGATTGTGTATTGAGATGTGTAATTATACGGTGAATATGTGAGGTGTGATATTAGCTGTTACTCCTTCGTAAGGAGGTTGAGACACTTGGTGTTGTTTGGCATTGGTACTTGTTTGTTGTGGTGTGGCATAAATTGTGAGTATATGTCAGTTAAAGTGGCCATTCTAGCGAAGTACCTAACATTTGTATGCATATTCTAGTATTCGAATTATGACTCCCCATGGCGTCGTGGATGATATGTGTATGTTCACCTAGGGACGGTCTGACGGGACATCTAGGGATACGTATTGCCGTGAGTGTGCGTATCACGAACTGTGGTTAACCACCCAGGGATGTCCGACGGGGCTCTGCGGGGTACGGAGGCCGTGAGTCTCGTACCAACGGTTAACTTTGAAATGTTTTGTTGTAGAATTGTGATTTTTGGCGCATATTTCGTCTGATTAGAATGGCAGTCCAAATGGTATCGTACTTGGCTGGAATGGCATCGATAAATGTGTTGTGTGTGATTTGTCCCTTGACTGTGATAATTTGGTAAGGGTACGTGAGTCCTGTGGTTGCTCTGTGCATTGTAGCTCTGTGGTATGTTGAGTGAGATTGTTGTCATGCTAATGTTTGACACGGTGTAGTTTCCACCGGGTTATTCTTGCGAGTATGTGATGTGGATGATTTGGGTCGTGGACCCATGTGTTGTGATTGAAATGTTATGATTGGGTCGTGGACCCTGTTATCTGCTGTCGGAATTGTATTTTGAAATAAACGATTGTTGGGCTATGCCCCTAAGCATTACGAAAGGCTTGAAAATTCTTAAACCCCAAACGTTTTCAAAAACTCCCGAGATCGTAAAATGTTTTGTAAATTGTAAAATGGTTTTATTTCCTATCTTTCATAATTCAAACTGTTTGATCAAGCGAATTATCTCGGGAAGTATATTCATGATTTCTATGTTCTTGGAGTATGATATGTATGGCTTGTCTTTGTATTTATACTTGCACTAGCAAAACAGTGTAGTTTTGCTAACCCCCGAGTATTCGGGGGGTGGATGTCTGTATTGCGTCCAGGTATTTTCAGGTTGCTGGGGAGCAATTCACAGGATCGTTACGAAGGATGATGGAAGACGGCGATACTAATCACATGAAGACCGGTGTTGAGTATTTGGTGATGTCTTGTTTTGTCTTTCCGTTGTGTTTACTTTCCCCTATGCGGGACTGTCGATTTATGTTAACCCCTGTGTGGGTATGAGATACGAGAAAGAGTAATGTACGGTCGATGTGTATGTTGTGGTAAAAGACCAAATCGGTCTAATGGTTCGTTAGTTAGCCATGTCGGCATGTATAGTGTTAATGTGTTTTCTGTATTTAGCCTGGTAGATCCTCACGGAGAGGGTCTGCGGCGCTGTAATATTCCCGAATGGTTTGGGGGTGTTACAGAATATGGTATCAGAGCTTAGGTTGCGGAAACCTAGGCTGTCGGGTCGAGTTTTGTGTTGTCGGGTCTTTTCTTGTCTTGTCTTGTCAGATTGTGTCTGACTGAGTCGTGTCGCGACGCGTCGTCTGAGGTGTCGGTCGTGATTAGTATCGAGGTGCAGCCATCATCTTCGTGCGATCTGTTGATGTAAGTCTCTCTACTTTGTTGCGTCCTGTGTTATACGAGCTTGTGTGATTATATGTTATTATGTGGAGTTTAAATGTGCCTGGTGAATACGTACTCCATACTTGTTTGATTCTCGTATTGTGCTAGAATGAAAAGTGATACTGGTGTATAAATGTGTGTATATATTGTGTGAATCATTTTATTGAAGTAATGGCTTGGTGTGACCCCGCAAGGAAAGTTTGTCAATGTGATATTTCAAAGTTTAATTATTTTGAAGAGTCACGTAAATTTTATTTTTAAACACCCTTCAAGAAAGGAAAATTTTTGATTTCGTATGATGACCTCGAGATCGGAATTTTTTTTAGAACTTAACTACTTATATTTTATTTTCACCTTGCCTTGCAAGTTTTCAAAATTTGATTCTAAAAACTCAAATGAGGTCTACCAAAAATTTACTCGAAATGTGGCTCTTGCTTTCGACTTTTTGATTTCATGATCGTCGGTTCGGGAGTATGTAGTGATGTCGGCATTATTATTTGGTCAATGATGCTCAGAATTGTGATTAAGTTGGTGGTGTGAACGTTAAGTCGTCCTAAATGCACTTGTTGTGAGAGTCCTCATTACTGAGAGGTAGGATTTCAGTTTTAGATGTTAATTATCTTATGACGGCCGCTTGTGTGATAATGTAATTATGTGGACAGATAATGTTTACGTGTGAGTGGATTTGATGATAATGGATCGTATTTTGATAAAGTGGTAAATTATGTCTTTTGTGTGTGTGTGTGTTCGAAAACGCTTTTCTGAAAATTTTATAAACTTGAGCAAGTTGTGGAAAAATTAAATTTCATAAAGTTTTAACAGTTCGCTTAATCGGCAGCTTCGTGTGGACTTTGAAAATCATTTAAAATTGGCGAGCCGGCCTTGAATTTTCTAAAGGAACCCCGACGGTATTGAAAGAGTCATTTTAAAGTACCTCTGAACATTTTGTAAAATGTTACCATCGTTGATTATTGTGTAGTGTTGAGAAGATTTTTAAAAAGGATTTTTGACGTATTGTTGTATTTTCAAATAATTTGAGTACATGATTTTAGAAATCTTTCACACCATAAAAATTTCTATTTTCAAAAACCAATACAATTTTTATCTTCAAAATTATATTGTGAAAGATAAAGAATCTTACTCGATTTAAACTTCAAACTCGGATTTAGAAAAGTTTTCTGTACTGAGTCAGTTATTGTGCGTGACCTTGAATCACTCCAAAATGATGACGTGTGGTGGCATAGTGATTTTGATAGTGCCGGTTGTAAGGAAATATTGTTTTGCAAATAATTTCAAATGAGACAGTTAAAGTCCGTTGTTTAAAATTTTCGACAAAAAGCCCGAGGTACCATAAACACTTTCAAAGTAATATTTTAAATAAACATGCAAATCCAAGGATTTTCAAATGATATCATGTAAAAGGATACCTCGTGGATCTTCTTATCGAGTTGCTATTAGTTGTCTTACGTGATATGTAAAGCCGAGATGGCAATTTGGTATATTATTTTGTGATGCTGTACCATTATATTGAGTGAGTATCCGCTTAATATGCCGAGGGGAAAAGGGCGCGGTCGTGACCACGGTACAGGCAGTCGGGGAGGTTAGATGCGGGACCAAGAGAAGATTTTCGGGAAGGTTGCTATTCTAGCACTTCATTCTCGTTGTTTAGTTTTCGGGGACAAAATCTCTTTTAAAGGTGATATGGTGTAATACCCATATCTTTCGCTTTCATTTTATTCGACTCTATCGACTCGTTTGCATTCGTCGATATTTTCTGGACTTTTTCTACTCTTCACTTTTGTTGTTTGAACAAGTTGCGGTGTTGTTCTGGGTTAATGCAATTGTCGTTGTGACTTTTTCCGAATTCGGTTCCGCTCTTGTGAATTTTATATGAATTCATATCTTGTCGTTTTCACCAGATCGTATATATTGTCTTGAGTCGAGCTGTGAACTATGGGGATGCTATTCAATTTTCGTTATTCGTTATGATTCATACATGATTGATCGACTGTCATTGTCTCGATCGTTGCAATTCAATTGTTTGATGGTTCGGTTTCTATTGATCTTGTTCCGTGATTGTTGAATGTTCAGACTCCATCGTAATTCCCTTAAGTTCGGTAAATTAGTCTCGTTTACAATCTTCCAACCCTTGGGCGGTGGAATTCCGTATTTGTTCAGCGACTGGCTCGCGTTTTGATTGATGTACCGTTGGGTTGGTCGATCATATCGATTTTCGTTCGTTGTGTTTTATGATTGTTCGGATAATTGACTTGACCATATTATCGGTTTGATGACGCTTGTCACTTGTTGGTTTTATTATGTCTCTATCGGTGGCGTTGTGTTGGTCATCGTGGAGCGTGTTTTCACGCCGTATGTGTCTTTGCGTTTCTTGCTGCATTTCGCCGTTGGGCGTGAGTTTTCGGTTTTTGTGTATCTCGTCGAGTTTTCCTGGTGGGGATATTGCTTCTCCCTACTTGTTTTAAGTTTCGGGACGAAACTTCTTTTAAGGAGGGTAGAATGTAATACCCGTAATTTCGATTTCCAGTAATTTCTTTTTTTCGGCGAAAGTCAATTTTGACGACTCTCTCATGACCGTTTCGTCATTCCGAGAATGATTAATTCTGCACTTTTTGTCATCCGAGTTCGTTTCGGTGTCGTTTTGTTGAGTTCCGTGCTTTTTGACGACTTTTCCGCACTTGAGTTCGATTCTTGCGAATCTCGTTCGAAACTGCTGTTTCAAGTTTCACGTAAGTCCGTTTAACTTTGTTAGACGTGTTGTGAACTTCGGTTTGGTTATTCAATCACGTATCGTGATTTTCGGACGTTTTGGGCCATTTTTGTAATTTCCCAAAGTTTGGGGTAATTACTTCCGTCATCGAATTCCGACACTTCGGGTGGTCGGAATCGTGTGTTCTCTTAGCGCTTGGATTCGTCTTTGCGAGTAATTCGTAACCGTATCTCCGGTTTTTACTCAGGTTCGGGTTTCGGAGTCGTTGGGACCGTCGGAGTGGCCACGACCGAGACGGCCGCAGCAGGTACTGGTCTGGCCGAGTTACGGTCGTAAGGTGCCGGTTACGGCCGTAAGTGATCCGCAGGCATGGCCTGACGAATGCCGGTTACGGCCGTAAGAGTCGAGAGTTACGGCCGTACTGGTGCCAGGGAGCTTCCGGACGAATGCGATTCTGGCCGTAAGGGCTGCACGGCCGTAAGTCTTGAGTTACGGCCGTAAGGCCCGCCGATTCTGGCCGTAAGTGTCCGATGGCCAAGCTATATAAGGCCTGGACAGCCCGTTTTTACTCATTTCTTCACTTTTCTTGCGGCTATCGGACGGGAGATTGGGGAAATCGAGTTCTTGGCCGATTCTTCACATTTCTAAGGCTTTTTGGAAGATCCTTTCTGATTAAATCATCATTTAATCCGTGTTCTTCGTCCGAATCAAGGTATTTCCTTGCTTAAAACCCTACTTGTATGATTTTTGGGGGTTTTCTTCGTTATTCACCGATTTGTCCGATTTTGATGATTTGGTTACGGTATTCTTGTTGTCTTGGCCATGATCTTCGGATTTTGTAACTCATATATCGATTTTATCACCCGGGAGTTGATTTCCGATTTCTTCGAAGGAACCCTCGGATCCTTGTTGTTTTTCCGGTTGATTCGGATTCCGTTTAACGTTGTTTATCCGTGGTGATGTTATTTTCGTAGCGATCGTGAGGTTGTCGAATTCTTGGTCGTTTTCGGAAGTTCGAGGGCTATCCGACCGTGTTCGTTCGTTGTTTCGTTGCTCGCGGTACCGAGGCAAGTATCTTGCCCATACATTTCGTGTTTCGTAGACGTAATAATTGGTAATTGATTATATGTGGAATTTTAATGTTTCAATGAACTTTCAAAAAGGATCGGTATATTTTTATAAAGGTTTTCCTTCGAAGATAACTCATAGGCTTTATGAATAAATGTGTTTTCTGGTTAAGTATTTCAGTGTTGTGTGATGGAAGATATTGAACATATTATAGTGAATTTAGTAGGCCACAATTATTTTCCGAGGATTGCGTATTGAGATGTGTAATTATACGGTGAATATGTGACGTGTGATATTAGCTGTTACTCCTTCGTAAGGAGGTTGAGACACTTGGTGTTGTTTGGCATTGGTACTTGTTTGTTGTGGTGTGACATAAATTGTGAGTATATGTCAGTTAAAGTGGCCATTCTAGCGAAGTACCTAACATTTGTATGCATATTCTAGTATTCGAATTATGACTCCCCGTGGCGTCGTGGATGATATGTGTATGTTCACCTAGGGACGGTCTGACGGGACCTCTAGGGATACGTATTGCCGTGAGTGTGCGTATCACGAACTGTGGTTAACCACCCAGGGATGTCCGACGGGGCTCTGCGGGGTACGGAGGCCGTGAGTCTCGTACCAACGGTTAACTTTGAAATGTTTTGTTGGAGAATTGTGATTTTTGGCGCATATTTCGTCTGATTAGAATGGCAGTCCAAATGGTATCGTACTTGGCTGGAATGGCATCGATAAATGTGTTGTGTGTGATTTGTCCCTTGACTGTGATAATTTGGTAAGGGTACGTGAGTCCTGTGGTTGCTCTGTGCATTGTAGCTCTGTGGTATGTTGAGTGAGATTGTTGTCATGGTAATGTTTGACACGGTGTAGTTTCCACCGGGTTATTCTTGCGAGTATGTGATGTGGATGATTTGGGTCGTGGACCCCTGTGTTGTGATTGGAATGTTATGATTGGGTCGTGGACCCTGTTATCTGCTGTCGGAATTGTATTTTGAAATAAACGATTGTTGGGCTATGCCCCTAAGCATTACGAAAGGCTTGAAAATTCTTAAACCCCAAACGTTTTCAAAAACTCCCGAGATCGTAAAATGTTTTGTAAATTGTAAAATGGTTTTATTTCCTATCTTTCATAATTCAAACGGTTTGGTCAAGCGAATTATCTCGGGAAGTATATTCATGATTTCTATGTTCTTGGAGTATGATATGTATGGCTTGTCTTTGTATTTATACTTGCACTAGCAAAACAGTGGAGTTTTGCTAACCCCCAAGTATTCGGGGGGTGGATGTCTGTATTGCGTCCAGGTATTTGCAGGTTGCTGGGGAGCAATTCACAGGATCGTTACGAAGGATGATGGAAGACAGTGATACTAATCACATGAAGACCGGTGTTGAGTATTTGGTGATGTCTTGTTTTGTCTTTCCGTTGTGTTTACTTTCCCCTATGCGGGACTGTCGATTTATGTTAACCCCTGCGTGGGTATGAGTTACGAGAAAGAGTAATGTACGGTCGATGTGTATGTTGTGGTAAAAGACCAAATCGGTCTAATGGTTCGTTAGTTAGCCATGTCGGCATGTATAGTGTTAATGTGTTTTCTGTATTTAGCCTGGTAGATCCTCACGGAGAGGGTCTGCGGCGCTGTAATATTCCCGAATGGTTTGGGGGTGTTACATCGAACACATCCGATTATACATGGACTATGAACGACCAAACAATATGTCTCAAGATGGACGTCATGATACGCCCGATCCGGAAATGTGTTTGATTACAAGCCACCCACGGGTATCGATCGAATACACGTTTGGTCTCGTAACTAATCAGTCTCACGAAGTACGTCTCGTGTGAACGGTTCAATATGAGATCGAAACCAACACATGCTACACGTGCCCACCCTGAAAATCCTACACATCATCGATCAGTACGTATCTGACTCCAGATATGTAACGACACAACATGACAATGAAACTCGAAGAAATGCATATCCAATAAGAATCAGAAGACTTTCCAAATGAGCAACGACAGTTCGATAATGAAGGGTCGACACGACCACAATGTCATATTTCTGTTAGATAACAGTTCACAGCATGTTCAACAATGCATATAATGTTAACACATAAACTCCCAACGCCACAGCCAAGGGTCACGGAAGCATCTACACAGGAATACTCCAGACCGTGGGTGCCATATTCTGGTCTTCCTCAACACATTACATGCAATCACAAAATACCCCAAGGTTGCAACCAAGGGTCACGGAAGCATCTACACAGGAATACTCCGGAACGTGGGTGCCGTTTAGGTCTTATCCCTCAACACATCAGCCCATCAAATCACAGTTCAAAGAAAGAGCACATAGCTAAATAAACCAAACAATGATGCACACTCATCACATGAAACATTAACACACACGTGCAATAATGCAATAGGATGATTATCATAATTCAGCAAGACTAAATTACCTAAAAGCTGGAGGCACTAACCCTTCCACAAACAACATCCCTGAACGAATACAGAGTTATACGAAAAGTCCGGAACGAAGTACAATTCATCACTATCAACAATCCACCACCTCGAGATCAATGTTGGCACGGTAAACTGTCCTCGATATCCAACATTTCATATAATAGACCAAGGATAATTCACATCTCTGCTTCCACTAGACATCTTTAAATCATATACATTATGATTTATCCCAGTCCAAGCATAATATACATACCATCATTTCAACAATTTATATTCATAATATCATTGCTATATCAATCATAAATGAAATGAAATCAAAACCATTTATTAAACATTATGAACTGAGCAAGCATAACTTTCTTCGATACTGGTACGACGAAGCCGTTACCAATCCCATCGTCTTCATCTACAAGCTCATCAGCCCCGACCAAGGCGATCCATGCATTCTCCAATCTCAATTATGGCACAACGGTTAAATCTACAATCGCTTATCACAACCTAATGCAATAATCAATTAACAATACGTTCGATAACAATCAACAACCGATATAATCAACCAATCAAACTCAACAGTTCAATGATAACTCGATCATATATGAAACCAAACCATTCAACTCATACAATTCTGAATACAAGTCATAGTTCGATAATCGATCAATTCTAACAAGTGTCTCAGTGTTCTGGATTCCGACTTCAACCTTAATTACGATTTTAACAATGTTCCTTCTTGTTCATATTCATAAATTCATAGAAAAACAATTACTGTTTATTATCACGAATAATCACATACCGAAATTAACCGTAATCTTTCCAAATTCCATTCATAAATCACGATATATATAACTCAAGAGTTCTTCAAGAACACTAGTCTGTAATCACGTTCATACTCAACAAAACCAGTATACTCCGATGTCTTCTAACATCTAAACATCACTTAATTCACAATCTAAGGCATATATCATTTTGTTCTTAAATATACAATTCATATAACCTTAAGAATCACAACAAAAACACCATAACCATCATCTTACGAAGAAGAACATCAACAACAATATCAAAATCCGAATCAAAGAGAGGAGTTTTTCAGCATACCTCTTGAAGAAGAACTACAACGATCAAACACTTACAAAAACATCATGAACTCCAAGCTTCAAGCTTCTAATCAAATCATCAAGGTCTCAACCAATATAGAAGGTTCTGGAATAGGATTGAAAGTGAAGAGGGACGAAGCTGGGGTGGAAAAATGTGTTTCTTCTCGTGAAGAAATGAAAGACTGATCCTTAATATATAATCTGCATAGCTCGTTACATACGTTAAGACCCAACCTTAACGTATCTAAAAACCTTTAGCGTACGCTACATGTCTTGCATAGCATACATAATCAGCATCCAGGGTTCACTGTCTTATTTTGTACATTGTATTACATACGTAATACCCACCCCGTAGCGTACGTAACACACAATTGACTTGCTATAGTAACATACTCGCTTAACGTACGCAGTGGCATATCCTTAAGGTATGTAAGGCTCGAGGTTGACTCGCCTGTCCACATCCGCGCCGAAAGCTGCCAACACTGGGCCCACCTGCCGACTGTACTACTTTGTTGTGAACTCATTTATTTTTCATTCAGTAATTGTCACTCTGTAATTCTCACTCATTAATAATCATTCATCATTTATATTCATTCATTCGTGTTCACCGTTCAGCGTAACTTTGAGTCATGTATCGATATTGTTCATTGTTCAACCCTGTTTGAAAATCGAGACGAGAATATTATCTTGATCGTTGTAATTGCTTAGTAGGTTGATGTTGATATTGTAGTTCATATCATTTCGAATTTAATCCTTATTCGGATCGTGCTACTTTTGGACCAACTCTAATAATCATTACTCGGAACCACCGTTTTGGGGTTCCCCCAATTCCATTTCGTGTTATTGTTCCCAAGTTTTGAGTTCTATTACGTTTATTCTCTTCCCGGGTTGTTTTTCGTCATTTTTGGGCCTGAATAGTGTGCGTCGCGGCACAAGGGGTTGCACGCCGCGGCACACACCTTGTGTAGTTGAACCTAGTCGTGGCTGTACCACGCGCCACGGCCCTCTACTGGCCGTGCCGCGGCACTAAGCTGGGAGCTGGGAGCTGATTTCAGCCGCAGGCCGCGGCACACTCAGTCTGCGCCGCGGCACGCGAGTCAGTCACCGCTTTTCCAGCGGATTTTTGAGGAGAGAAGTTCATTTCATCCCCTTTCTCATTCCTCCTCTCCGTGGGCGACTTCCGGGTGAATTTTTGGGCTATTTGGCATCTTCAATCTCATAGATTTCATCCTCATCGAGTTCTTGGTGTGGATTAACAACATCTTCTTCGGTTCTTCATCATAATTCACGGTAACTTCTTCAACCCAAGATTCGATTTTGAGTTGGAGCATGATGTTTTTGATGTTATAATCATGATATGTGAAGGGATATACGTATGATTATGAGTTTTTATGAATTATCATTGGATTATTGGAGGATTATTCAAGAACACTTTGAATGTTGACTTTGGATTTGGGGGTTTCGATTTGATGTTGTCGTAATCTTGAGTTGTGTATTCCTATTGGATTATTGATTGTGTTGATGATGTTTTGTTGTATTGAATCACTCATTTGGAGGTTGGTATTCAATATTATTGGGATTAGTTGTAAATAATGGAAGGTTGTTTGCAACGTGTTTGTCAAACTACCCCAATGAGTTTGGGTTTGTTGTATCGACTTCTTGAGTTGGTTATGATCATAATTGATACGTATATTAAGTGAATGTTGGTAATTGTGTTATTAAAGGTTGTTCGAGCGACCGATAATTCCATTAAGGACATTTGTTCGAGGAAGGACATTCTTCACTGGTATTTGAGGCAAGTTGATCATTGCTCAGTTAAAAGGATAATCATTCCTATCGTTGTTGTTCATTCAAATGTATAATTCATGCTTAGTATATTAATCATGTTGGGACTTGTAATTATCAAACTAATCATTCAATTCACGAGGAACAATGGTTCCAATCATTTCATTTGAAGCTATCACTCATTGCGTCATTATTTCACCTCAGTGGGTCATTCTTGAGCCTCGTCGGATTTCTATTCATTGTTCTTCATCATAGTCACTTTTGTTCTTGTGACCATCCAGAATTGTATTGCGTTTCGGGTGGTATATGTGTGGAATTTTTAGTCGGGCACATTAAGGTCATTGTGTTTATGCGGGGATCCAGACACATTGGACTGTGCACACGGTAGCATGCCTCCTTGACACTAATTAGGCCAAGTGTTGCGGGTGTTTATGCGGGATGCCGGGCACTCGGCATGCTTGTGCACTTGCACATCCCATTCGTGGCGTATTATGATTCCCCTCATTCAACTTGATTTCCTAACTATTTCATGTGATTATTGTATTGGTTCAACTCTTGAGGATTGTTGTTTTGTGTAACTAACCACGTTGGAGATGTTGTTTTTAGGTCATGGCAAGGCAAATGCATGGGAAGAGAACGTTGACGGCAAGGAGTCCCAGTGATACTAGTAAGGGGCCCTAGTCTGTCCACTTATTCATGTTTCTTTGATGTGTGTTTTCCACTGCAGTTCCGTTTGGATTTTCATTTTATTCAGTGTTGTATAATTTATCTTCATATGAAATATACATGTATTCTGTATTCCTAGGGGTGTTGTACTTGAAACTCCTCATCGTAGAAATTGGTAATATAATGTGGTTTGGTACTACAATTATATTATTTAATTCATTAATTTTCATTCGCCCGGTGGGTCCCATTTGGGGGTCCACGGCACTGTAATATCCACCTAGTTTGTGGTGTTACAGAGTTGGTATTAGAGCGTGGTTTTGAATACTACCCTTCCGAGTCATGTCTCATTTGAAATCATCGTTCATCAGACTAGTATCATTAGACTTTCGCATCACGTGTGATCTGTGCAAGCACCAAGCCCCTCAGACCAAAGAAACATTATGATTTCTGACGCCATGGTATAATTTCTGGCAATAAGAATCACTCATTCATCATTCATCAGTCAACAATCCTCAATCATCATTTTCTTGGATCTTGCCGATCATGTCAACTCATTAATCACCCAGTCAATCTCATTGCTCAGTTTTTGATCTTGTAGATCGTATTATCAATCTTGTTAACTCGTTCAAGATAATGATTTCAGGAATTTCATAAGATAATTATGTCACCTCAGTTGATCTTTCATGCGATCTTATCATATTCCGGCGTAATGTCGACGATCATTTTACTGCATTATTAATGCGTTCATTGCGTTAGAGCGTGTATGCTCATTATTATCGTTTCATAATGTAATCATAATGCGATATTCATTGCTTAATCATCATTGTACCACCCTGGCCGAATTCATCGACAAAGCTCTTACTTATGAGCTTACTGCTATGGAAATTGCTAAGCATCAAACTTCATCTTCTGGCAAGAAATCGAAGAATCATAATCAGTCTAAAGGTAGTCAGGAAACCTTCAAGAAGCCTCGTGCAGGCCCTACTTTTTCTGAGCGACCTCCTGCGGCACTTAAACCTGCAGAATCTCAGTCCCGAGTGGCCAGTTCGGCCATCACCCGTTTCAACTGTGGAGAGTAGGGTCATTTCAGCACTAAGTGTCCGAGTCAGACTATCACGTATAACAACTGTGGGATTGCCGGGCATAAGGCCTGTTTCTGCCGAAGAGTCTCCAAACCTACTCTGACGGCATCTCAGACCCCGAAGCTATCGGTTGTTCAGAATCAGGCCACTCAGTCCGCATCATTTAAGACGACGGGAGCAAATGAAGGTGGAGCCCACAGTTATCAGACAGGGGCATCCGGTTCAGTGACTGGCAAGCCCCGAATTCACGAGATGAAGAGGACCTATGATCTGGAGGCCCGAATGATCTCAGGTACACTCGAAATTCTATCTCAACCTGTGTGTACCCTTTTTGATACTGGCGCATCACATTCATTTATTTTCGACTCATGCTTGAGTAGACTTCACCTGGATAGTGCTACTAGTTGTGAACCTTAAATCATTGGGCTACCAAATGGTAGAAGAATTATCGGAGATCGTGAAGTTAAGAATTGTCCGATTCAGCTTAATGGCCGGGTTTGGTTGGCGGACCTGATCGTGGTAGATCTACCTCAAGACCACATTATTTTGGGTATTGATTGTATGGATCGTCACGATGCCATCCTTAGTGTCCATAAGAGTATGGTCACTATCATTTCAGACGATGGAGTCGAGTGTGTATTTCAGGGGGTAACCCCAGCCGTTCCGGAAGAGTTATTATTATGATGAAAGCAGTGAAATTACTCAATCAGGGGTGTTTTAGTTATTGGTGCTATATGACCAAGACCAAGAAACCATCAGTGACGTTGGTGGATATCCCGGTAGTGAGAGAATACGCCGATGTATTTCCAGACGAGTTACCTGGTTTGCCTGTACAGAGAGATGTGGAATTCACGATAGAGTTAAATCCTGGTACGTTCGTATGGCCCTTAACGAAATGCAGGAACTGGAGAATCAACTGGAGGAATTGACTGAGAAGGGTTATATCCGACCGAGTGCATCCCTGTGGGGGGGGCACCAGTATTATTTGTCAAGAAGATGGATGGTTCCTTTCGCTTGTGCATTAATTATCGAGAGATGAACAAGGTGACGATCAAGAATAAATATCCCCTACCCCGCATCGATGATCTCTTAGATCAGCTCCATGGAGATTCAGTATTTTCTAAGATCGATTTAAGATCTGGGTATCATTAGTTGCGAATTCGAGAGTCGGATATCGCAAGGATGGCATTTCGAACACGCTACGGGCACTACGAGTTTGTGGTGATGCCGTTTGGGTTAACTAATGCACCTGCGGTATTCATGGAGTTGGTGAACCAATTTTTTATCGATTATTTAGATCAGATCGTGGTTGTCTTCATAGACGACATTTTGATTTATTCTCGTGACCATGAGGAGCACGAACTTCACCTACATCAGGTCCTCGACGTGTTTAGAAGAGAGCAACTCTATGGAAAATTTTCCAAATGTGAGTTCTGGATGTCCGAGGTGACGTTTCTCGGGCATGTGATTTCAGCAGATGGGGTACATGTCGACCCTCAGAAGACGGAGGATATCCGAGATTAGCAACCTCCGAAGAATGTTAAGGAAATCCGAAGCTTCCTCGGATTAGTGGGCTATTACTGGCGATTTGTGGAAGGGTTTTCTAAAATCGCTCAACCTATGACAAACCTTTTGCGGAAGGATAAGAAATACACGTGGTCTGACGCGTGTCAGCAGAGTTTTGAGGAGCTCAAGAGCCGTTTAATTTCAGCGCCTGTCCTTTTTTTACCACAAGGGGTGAAAGGATTCGTGGTTTATAGTGACGCATCCGGACACGGTCTCGGATGTGTATTAATGCAGAACGTGAAAGTGATTGCCTATGCTTCACGGCAATTGAGGCCTTACGAGGTCAATTATACGACCCACAACCTGGAGCTAGCGGCTGTGGTATTCGCATTGAAGGTTTTGCGTCATTATCTTTATGGCGTCACCTGTCAGATTTTCACCGATCATAAGAGTTTGAAGTATATATTTACTCAGAAGGAGTTGAACATGCGACAGATATGGTGGTTGGAACTAATTAAATATTATGATATTGAGATACAATACCTCCTGGGTAAGGCGAATGTTGTCGCCGATGCCTTTAGCCGTAAGTCCATTCAGAAGCAGATGATTGCTCGTTTGGCTGCTCAGAAGGAACTTCAGTAGGAATTCCTAAGGCCTGATATCGAGGTCTGGTTACAGCGAGTGCAAGGGCAACTTTGCATGCTAGAGATTTCATTGCCACTTGAGCAGGCGATCAGAGTGAATCAGGGTTCAGACCCATTTTTGTTGCGCATTCGAAATGATGTGGCTTGGGGGAAAGCCCCTGGATTTATGGTCCACGAGGATGGACTTTTGCGATTTAAGAACCGATTATGCGTTCTGGCAGATGACAAGTTGAAAAACTCGATTTTGAGAGAGGCCCATGCTACCCCTTATTCTATCCACCCGGGGTCTAGCAAGATGTAAAAGGACTTGAAGCAAAATTACTGGTGGAGTAATATGAAGGGAAAAGTCGCATAATTTGTTTCGAGATGTTTGACCTATCAGCAAGTCAAGATAAAATATCAGCTACCGGCGGGTATGCTGAAACTGCTTCCAATACCAGAATGGAAGTGGGAGGATATTTCAATGGACTTCATCACGAGTTTGCCGACGAGTCATCATGGCATGAATACAATTTGGGTAATTATGGACTGTTTAACTAAGTCAGCTCATTTCCTTGAGATTAAGGATACGTGGGGTCCTGAGAGACTTGCCCAGTTATTCATTAAAGAGATCATGAGATTGCATGGTACCCCTAAGAGTATCGTCTCTGATCGTGACGGACGATTCGTGTCACATTTTTGGAAATCAGTTCATCGTGCCATGGGAACTCTTCTTAATTTCAGCACAGCTTTTCACCCTCAGTCCGACGGAAAATCAGAGTGAACTATTCAGACGTTAGAGGGCATGCTGAGGGCATGTGTTCTCGATTGGAAAGATGATTGGAAAGCCTAACTACCGATGATCGAGTTCACGTACAATAACAGTTGGCATGCTTCGATTAATATGGCACCTTACGAGGCCTTATATGGTCGTCGTTGTCGATCTTCCTTATGCTGGGATAACTTATTAGAATCAATCGGCACTGAGCCCGATATGCTAATAGCCGTCCGTGAGAGGGTAGTGTTGATCCCGAGTCGTCTGTTGACTGCTCAGAGTCAAAAAAAATCATATGTAGATAATCATCGTCGACCATTAGAGTTCGAGTCAGATGACCACGTTTTGGTCAAGGTATCCCCGAGTTTAGGTATCTTCCATTTCGGGAAGCGGGGAAAGTTGAGTCCGAGGTTCATTGGACCATTTGAGATTTTGGATCGAGTAGGCGATCTGGCCTATCGATTGGCTTTACCTCTGGCCTTAAGCCGAATTCATAACATGTTTCACGTCTCTCAGTTGCGGAAGTATGTTGCCAACCCTAGTCACATATTTCAGTTCGATGAAATCGAGATAGAGAATGATTATACGTACGAGGAGCATCCTGTACGAGTCTTAGAGCGACGAATCAAACAATTTAGGAACAAGGCGATTCCTTTGGTTAAGATTCAGTGGTCGAGACACGGAGTCGAAGAGGCTACTTGGGAAACCAAGGATAGTATGCAGGAGGGTTATCCCAAATTGTTTGACCCTTAGTTTCGAGGACGAAACTCTTTTTAAGGGGGGGAGTATGTAATACCCGGTTGTGAACTCATTTATTTTTCATTCAGTAATTGTCACTCTGTAATTATCACTCATTAATAATCATTCATCATTCATATTCATTCATTCGTTTTCACCGTTCGGCGTAACTTTGAGTCGTGTAACGATATTGTTCATTGTTCAACCCTGTTTGAAAATCGAGACGAAAATATTATCTTGATCTTTGTAATTGCTTAGTATGTTGATGTTGATATTGGAGTTCATATCATTTCGAATTTACTCCTTGTTCGGATCATGCTATTTTTGGACCAACTCTCGTAATCATTGCTCAGAACCGCCGTTTTGGGGTTCCCGCAATTCCATTTCATGTTATTTTTCCCAAATTTTGAGTTCTATTACGTTTATTCTCTTCCCGGGTCATTTTTCATCATTTTGTGGGCCCGAATAGAATGCGCTGCGGCACAAGGGGTTGCGCGCCGCGGCACACACCTTATGCAGTTGAACCTGGCAGCGGTTGTACCGCGCGCTGTGGCCCTTTGTTGGCCGTGCCGTGACACTAAGCTGGGAGCAGGGAGCTGATTTCAGCCGCGGGCCGCGGCACGCGAGTCAGTCAACCCTTTTTCAGCGGATTTTTGAGGAGAGAAGTTCATTTCATCCCCTTTCTCATTCCTCCTCTTCGTGGGCGACTTCTGGGCTAATTTTTGGGCGATTTGGCATCTTCAATCTCAGAGATTTCATCCTCCCCGAGTTCTTGGTGTGGATTAACAACATATTCTTGGGTTATCCTAATTCAAGGTAACTTCTTCAACCCTAGATTCGATTTTTAGTTGGAGCATGATGTTTTGGATGTTATAATCATGATATGTGAAGGGATATACGTATGATTATGAGTTTTTATGAATTATCATTGTATTGTTGGAGGATTATTCAAGAACACTTTGAATGTTGACTTTGGATTTGGGGGTTTCGATTTGATGTTGTTGCAATCTCGAGTTGTGTATTCCTATTGGACTATTGATTGTGTTGATGATGTTTTGTTGGATTGAATCACTCATTTGGAGGTTGGTGTTCGATATTATTGGGATTGGTTGTAAACAATGGAAGGTTGTTTGCAACGTGTTTGTCAAAATGCCCTAATGAGTTTGGTTTTGTTGTATCGACTTCTTGAGTTGGTTATGATCATAATTGATACGCATATTAAGCGAATTGTTGGTAATTATGTTATTAAATCTTGTTCGAGCTACCGATAATTCCATTAAGGACGTTTGTTCGAGGAAGGAAATTCTTCACCGGTATTTGAGGCAAGTTGATCATTGCTTAGTTAAAAGGATAATCATTCCTTTCGTTGTTGTTCATTCATAAGTATAATTCATGCTTAGTATATTAATCATGTTGGGACTTGTAATTATCAAACTAATCATTAAATTCATGAGGAACAACGGTTTCAATCATTTCATTTGAAGCTATCACTCATTGCGTCATTATTTCACCTCGGTGAGTCATTCTTGACCTACCCTTGTCGGATTTCTATTCATTGTTCTTCATCGTGGTCACTTTTGTTCTTGTGACCTTCCGGGATAGTATTGCGTTCCGGGTGGTATATGTGTGGAATTTTTAGTCGGGCACATTAAGGTTATTGTGTTTATGTGGGGATCCAGACACATTGGACTATGCACATGGTAACATGCCTCCATGAGACTAATTAGGCCAAGTGTTGCGGGTGTTTATGCGGGACGACGGGCACTCGGCATGCTTGTGCACTTGCACATCCCATTCGTGGCGTACTATGATGCCCCTCATTCAACTTGATTTCATAACTCATTCATGTGATTATTGTATTAGTTCAACTCTTGAGGATTGTTGTTCTGTGTAACTGACCCTGTTGGGGATGTTGTTTTTAGGTCATGGAAAGGCAAAGGCACGTGAAGAGAACGTCGACGGTGAGGAGTCCCAGTGATACTAGTAGGGGGCCCTAGTCTGTCCACTTATTCATGTTTCTTTGATGTGTATTTTGTTGGGATTCGGTGCCTAAAATGAAGGCCCAGCGGAAGCAGTAAAATGAAAATTAATTCGATCTGAATCCCTACGAGGATCGATCGAGCTACGTATATACAAATATATAAACAAAATCACAAGAGATAGAAACTCACCCTTGTAGTCCGTTGATTAAATGGATTCCTTCTCTTGAGCTATTCCCCAAGCTTTAGTTGTTCTCCACGAATCTAATCCGCTCCAAGCTCTTGGATGATCCAACGCCGAAAGACCACGTCTCTACTTGCCACGCGCCAGAGAAACGAACGGAATGACGATCACCTTGATATCCTCCAAGGATACGGCTAGAGCTAGGATGATGAAGCTTTTGATTCTAAGTGTATAAATCACACACTCTCAATATATCTTGAATTTCCTCCAAGAGAACTCAAGAACAATGTTATGAACAAGAAGAATACTTGAAGAAGAGGATTCTCTCTCTCTCTGTTTTGCTATGAACCGTGTGTTCAAAAGTATGTAAGAGAGATTGTAGTCTTCTCTTTTATTCTCATTCACGTAACACCTCTTTACCCACCAAATCACCTTTTATTTAATTAAAGAGATATCATATCTCTTAAGCTCTTTAGTCTTCCTCCTACCAAGGACAAAAACAAGACAAAAGGGAAGGATAAGGTGGGGCAGCCTCTAGAAGGAATCGGACGAGTTCGGTTTGTTTTGGAATCCCGTGAGTCCAAACAGATAAACTCTGATACCGTTCCGATGTATTTCTATCGATTAATTAATCTAATTAATTAATCATATCAAATACATGATGACATAATTAATTTCTCCAAGAAATAATTATATTCATAAATTAAATTAATCACCCGGTAATTTATTTAATTCATTAGGCCGTAAATTAATTTATCCAATAAATTAATTTAGACATCCAATGTCCCAAATCAGATATCCAATATCTAATATTAATTATGAGAGAATAAGCTTGATTCATTCCATCGTCAATCCTATTGCGTGACTCAGTAGGTCCGTCTCAGTCAGCAATGAGAGGAACCAAAGAGTAGTAGTACCACCTAGCCAGCCTGGCGGCCTACACTGTACCCAAACTAAGAACGAATGATTGGGATCATTCAAGAACCATTCTCTCGTCAATACCAGTACACGTATAAACCCTTCTTTCAAATGTCCCGATCAAGTTATAGGGTCACGGTCAGTCAAACCCTATCTATACTTGATGCTATGCATGCGTTAATACAAATCGAGATCCTTGAGCTCTCGTGTATCCAATACAACTAGCTCCAATGCTTTGGCCAAAGACTTATGCTCTCATCTGCCAATAACGCATAGGACATATAACCCGCTCACTAATGGGTGAAAGAATTCTATCTTGGTATTCAGTAGGACCTGCTACTTTCCCGTTAAGATGCACATCGAGGTTGACCCCCACCTCCCGGTTTATAGGGTCGAACTACTCTAATGAAAATCTTAAAGTCACAAGCACATCCCTACTAAATCCTCAAGTCGAAAGTTTAGGAATACCTATCACAACCTTTCGATTCCGTCATTGACTGTCCCGGAGTGAAATCCGTGTGACGAATCGAGGGTGAGTCGGTTCGAGTATACTAATCCAATTAGCATACCTATAACGTGTGCTCCCACTAACCATTAGTGTTCGACAGAAACTATCCACGTCAAAGAACACATCATACAAGTCTTCACATAAACTTAACGCCCCGTCAAGTTTCATCGACTTGCGAACGATTAAGTATTTGAGCTATAAACCTTTCCAGTGTCGACCCCCTTATCCAATAAGGAGTGGAACGTTTTGCTCTCAAATACACGGACTAGTTTTTATATGTATATTTACGAGTTAGGAATGCCAGTATCTACCAGTAAATAAAGAAACATACATTGCCTTATTATTAATGATTTACATAATTACAAGTACAATGCCCTCACTCACCATCCTCTGAGTGGCATTCGAGGGCATACTCCTAACATATTTTCCGCTGCAGTTCCATTTGGATTTTCATTTTATTCAGTGTTGTATATTTTATCTTTATATGAAATATACATGTATTCTGTATTCTTGGGTGTGTTGTACTTGAAATTCCTCATCGGAGTAATTGGTAATATAATGTGGTTCGGTACTACAATTATATTATTTAATTCATTAATTTTCATTCACCCGGTGGGTCCCAGTTGGGGGTCTATGGCACTGTAATATCCGCCTAGTTTGGGGTGTTACACCACAGCTCGGACCTGTTCGATTCTCTTCATAATGTACGTTATGCACTCAACCTAACGAACGTTAATCCCGCTTCGTTACGTACGTAAGCTCCTCTGCTTAGCGTACGCTACGCTTGCACCTTTACGTACGTAAGCTCCTATTCTTAATGTACGTAATGGCTTTTATACTAGGCCATTTTTTCTCCTTCCTGTCGTCTCAATATACCGAACACGTACACGTGACATACTGATTGCATATACTCGCTCCGATAACATTCTCATATGACACACCTGTTGCACGATATCCTCAATTGCAATTGTCAACCAAGTATGGTGATTATACAAATACTCATACAGTATATCCGACATCAAAAGACATATCAAGCATGTAATATCCTAGAATTAAAAATAACCTCGATAGATATACTGGTACAACTGTCACGGTTCCCAAAATTATTCATCCATATTGCATCGGTCTCACTCTGTACAGTACAACTCAGATAAAACAATGCGAAAAAATTCGTAGCGAAATTCTAGGATATTACATATCTTCCCACTTAAATAAGTTTCGTCCTCGAATCTTAACATCCTGTCATAATCAATATCTCAATCCCGAAATATATTAAAATCATGCCACCATGCTCGAATAATCATCATCAAAACCAAATAACTGAAAGAACATACTTACAGGTCAGTGAAGTCGATGATCTCCCGTGATACTAGCATACAACTCCCATACAAGGTCTCAGCACAATGCCAACACACACTAATATCACAAATAGCAATTTGAAAATATCTCAAAAATTTTGGAACCTCCAAAAATCGGTTTCATTCAAAAGTCAGAAAATCATTTTCAAAAGCCGCACTACTACCGTACTGGCAGAGCCACATAACACACATGCCCGGTTTTTACGAAACCCAAGCTCCAATACCATCTTCTGTAACACCCCCAAAACCAATTGGGGATATTACAGCGCCGTGGGCCCCGCACCGGAGCCCACAAGGCTGAAAATCATTTTGAAAATCGTTACAAACACGCCAAAGAGGCGAAGACGGTGATATTTTAAAAACTCAAATATTTTTCAAAGCATAGTCCCAAATACCGTCATGAAATGCCATTTGAAATTACAAGGCAAAGTTACCTAAAGGGGCATTTTGAAAGTACACACGAACCAGTAAAATCCCGAAAGCCATTTAAAGATACACACGCAGCGGATATAACGTAATAAAATACAATGCAGCGGAATCATAACAACCAGAAAGGAATACACGAATCCCAAATAACCATGCCATGGCCAGTATCACCCGGGAAGCTCATCCCTTCACGATCGCAACTAGCTCGATCCCTGAGTACCTAAAAGATAAAGCCCACGATGGGGTCAGCCATAATACTCAACAATAATAACGATCACATCAACATAAATAATTACATATCAATGTAATTACAGAGTAAGAATATTTCCAATGTAATATTACCGTAGTACCCTTACCAACTCGCGGTAACTCATATCAAATCAACCCTTACCTCAATCCACACTTCGCGTTCTCAAGTGACAATGAACTCAAAAATGACCATCTGTACTGTATTCAAACGATGCCGAGATTCTCAAAACACAAGTATATTTCCAATATGGAATAATCCATTGATAAGTGTCAGTTTTGTACACTTATACATGGTTTCTATCGATAAAATTCACCCATAATTGAGCTAGTCTACTCGTTTTTTGCTTTTAATTTAATAGTTTTAATAATTTTATTTTTATCGGATGATGATCGGATTAAATAACTGAATTACTCAAGAAACAACATGTTTAATAAATATTCTCTTTATTGAATTTTGATATATTCATGTTGTAGGGCTTTCCGAGACGAATTCGGCAGTCTTTCCGGATTCAAAATCAGAGTTATATATCAAAAGTTATCATCCGAATAAGATATGGGGCAAAAACGCAAAGTCTGAGAAATTCTGGGCCGAAAACGTAACTATCCAAGCTTCAAATGAGCAAATTTACGAAGCTGAGTTACGGCCGTAACATTCAGGGGTTACGGCCGTAAGTCACCCTAGTTACGGCCAGAACTTCCTGACGTTACTAGTAACTCTTGACAGACACGTAGTAACTCTTGACAGATTACTATGATTTGTCTAATTTTTTATACTTTTTGTGTATTATTGAGGGGATGGCTGGCATTGATCCGATCTAATGTAATAATGCTGGAGTTTTGGAGCTATTAGATGACTTTAGGTGTATAAATAGACCCCTTAGATCCTTCATCGTTCATCATTCAACTTATAATTTTCCATTTTTTGTAAACTTTTCTTTTTGTGTGAAGAACACACTTGTGTTCTTGAGTGATCTTTGTAAGTGTGGTATAACATATGTTGTTTAGAGAGTTTATTGCTTCTATCTCCTTTATCTACTAAGGGAGTTGGGATCAACTCTTTCTCTTGATTCAACTAAAAATGACCACCAAAGCTTGTAATATGTGTAATAAACCCTTCATGGGCTAAGTAATCTTTAGTTGGGATTATAAACAAGGTTAGTCATGTTATTTATGTTTGTATAAAGATCTATTATGAATTACTTATTATTGTGTGTGATTTTTATTGTTTGAACAATCTTTATTTATTTGGCCAATAAATGACGATATTAATGGTCTTCATATGTTTCGAAAGAAAATATGTTTGATTAGATCAAATGATCTTCACTCTAAGTTGTTCTAGGGGATAGAAATATACCCCTAGTCCTTATATGATTCTTTGAGTTATTTTCATAAATCCTAATGCTATGTATTGAAGCCAATCAACATAGAAATATAATGGATTGATTCAATATGTAAGGGGCGTTTTATAGTTCGAAAGAGAAACCGTCTTTTTAAGGAAAATCGAATCTACACAACATAATAAGTAAATTCATTTTATGATCTCCAATACATCTTTTATAACTAATGACGAACTAAGTTTGTAATCCCAACTATTTCATTTTATCGATAATCAATCTATTATTATTACAATATTTTTATTTCTTTAAGATATTAGAACTATTATTGCATTTACTTTGCAACAATTAAACCAAACTCTTTAAATTGTGTGTTTCACTCATCTTAGTATCTATAAAAATAGACTAATAGTGTATAATTCATATTATAACAAAACTTCCTTGTGGGATCGATAAACCGGACTCAAAAAGTCCACTTTACTACTTGATACGATATCGTGCACTTGCGATAGTTACACTAAAAGCGTGTCAAGTTTTTGGCGCCGTTGCCGGGGAAGTATAAGTTATAATTGAAAAAATTACATTATTAACTATTGTTATAAATACAATTTTTTCTTTGTTGTAGATTCTCTTGTCTATGCGAAGGACATACAATCGCGATTTAGTTTCACTAGATCCCGAGATCGAAGCCACATTCAGAAGAAGGCGAAGAGAACAGAAGAAAAACATTATTTCTTCACCATCAATGGGGGACGAACCAAATCCACATCTCCCCCAAGGAAATGATAACGAAAGAATTCCTCTGGTGGGGGGAATACCTAATGTTCAAAACATTCAACATCAACAATATCCTATTGTTCCGGAAATAGATGAAGACAACATGCTCTTTCGGGAATTCATGAACCCGCCATCTTTGAGCGTCCAATCAAGTGTAATCTATCCACCATTTGGAGTGGACAATTTTCAAATTCGCCCAGATGTCATCAATCTCTTCTCCAACAACAACTCATTCTATGGAAGAACCGACGAGAATCCATATCTCCATATTAACCGTTTTGTGGAGATTTGTGGAAATTTCAAATATCCAAATGTAAATGACGAGGCGATCAAAATGAGACTTTTCGTGCACACTTTGAAGGACAGAGCAAGAGAGTGGCTAGATACTTTGCCACCACGAAGCATAACAAATTGGTCCGAATTTGTCCAAAAATTCACCACTAAATACTTTCCACCAATAAAAGTGGCGAAACTCAAATACGAAATCTCTACATTTCGTCAACAAGATTCAGAATCATTCCACGAAGCATGGGAGAGATACAAAGATATGCTACGAAAATGTCCTAACCATGGTTTCAATTTGGGAGCACAAGTCAATTACTTCTTTTCTGGAATCTTACCTTCATGCCGAGCCAATGTCGATTCATCATCAAATGGCTCACTGGGAAACAAAACTATGAAAGAGGCTTATAATCTTTTTGAGGTTATAAGTGAACAAAGTGTAAGATGGCCAGACAGAAATATCCAAAAGAAACCAAATGGTATTTTTGAAGTGGATTCTTATTCACTTATGTTGGCAAAAATTGAAGCTCTATCAAAGAAAGTCGAGGAAATGTCTTTTTCAACTCCTCAATCTGTGAAGACGGTGCAAACTCCACAAATTTCAGCTTTTTCATGTGAAATTTGTGGAGCAACTCACAACAGCACTATCTGTCCCTTAGTGTAGCAAGAGCAGTCAACACCACCACCAGAACAAGTGGCGTATGCTCAGAATTCCAAAGGCAAGCATACAATCCTTACGGGCCAACATACAATCCAGGGTACAAAAATCATCCAAATTTTTCTTATGCAAACAACAACAATGTGTTGAATCCAACGCATCAAGAAGAGAAGCCCGGATGGGAAGAAGCAATCATAAAGCTAGCTGAACAACAATTGAAGTATCAACAACGAAATGATGCTTCAATTAAAAATCTGGAGACACAAGTTGGCCAAATGGCCAAAATACTTTCAGAAAGATCTCATGGCATGTTACCTAGCAATACCGAGGTAAATCCAAGGGAAAATGTACAAGCTATCACAACAAGAAGTGGAGTGCAGTTGCCCGAAATTTCTATGGAAAACCATCTGGAAAAACAAAAAAATAAATAAAATCAAGAATCAGAAAAAGAATCTGATACAGGACCTTCATCTCAAAAAGGTCCAATTGCTACAAAATCTTATGTTCCACCTATCCCATTTCCTCAACGGTTGAAGAATCACAAGCTCGATGCTCAATTCGGGAAATTCTTGGAAATCTTCAAAAAGCTACACATCAACATTCCTTTTGCCGATGCTCTAGCACAAATGCCAAGATATGCCAAATTTATGAAAGATATTCTTTCCAACAAACGAAGGCTTGAAGAATACGAAACTGTCATGCTAACAGAGGAATGTAGCGCAATACTACAAAAGAAGCTGCCACCCAAGCTAAAAGATCCGGGAACTTTCACAATCCCGTGTACTATTGGTGAAGTGAATTTTGGCAAAGCTCTTTATGATTTAGGGGCAAGTATCAACTTGATGCCCCTGTCAATTTTCAACAAATTGAACTTGGGAGAAGCAAAAGCAACAACAGTTTCACTACAATTAGCCGATCGGTCAATCAAATATCCACGTGGGATAGTTGAAGATGTGCTCGTCAAAGTTGATAAATTCATATTTCCAGCAGATTTTATCATCCTCGACATGGAAGAAGATCAGGATATTCCCATTATATTGGGACGACCATTTCTCGCAACCGGACGTGCTCTTATTGACGTCTATGAAGGAAAGCTAATTCTCAGAGTGGAAGACGAACATGTCATCTTCGATGTCTTAAAAACTTTGAATCAACCCTCCACAGATGAGTATTGTCTAAAAATAGACACAATTGAAGCCATGGTGAACAAGTCTTTAGAGAAAATTCTATCTAAAGATCCTCTTGAGACATGTATAGCAAATTATCTAACCAGCATGGAAGAAGAATATCACTTGGCCGAAACAGTTAACTATCTAGAAGCACTACCAACCTTAAGAAAGCATTGACATTTTGAAGAATTGGGGACAAGCTCCGCTAAACCCCTCCCTTCTTTACAATAAGCTCCAACACTTGATCTCAAACCTCTACCCACACATTTGAGATACGCTTACTTGGGCGTTTCCTCAACACTTCCGGTCATCATATCTAACATATTGACCAAACTTGAAGAAGGGAAATTACTAAGGGTATTGAGGAATCACAAAAGAGCAATTGGATGGACTATTGCAGACATTAGAGGAATAAGCTCCTTTATATGCACTCACAAAATCTTGATGGAAGATGACTGCAAACCTTCAATTGAGCATCAACGACGTTTAAATCCAAACATGAAGGAAATTGTGAAGGCAGAGATTCTTAAATTACTTGACGCAGGAATCATTTATCCAATCTCAGATAGTCCATGGGTGAGCCCTGTACATATAGTGTCAAAAAAGAGTGGAATCACGATCATAGAGAACGAGCACAATGAACTTATACCAACACGACCGATCACAGGATGGAGAATGTGCATTGATTACAGGAAACTAAACAAGACGACAAGAAAAGATCATTTTCCACTCCCATTTATTGATCAGATGCTAGATAGATTGGCGGGACATTCTTACTACTGTTTTCCCGACGGCTATTCGGGGTACAACCAAATCGTAATAGCCCCAGAAGACCAAGAGAAAACAACATTCACATGCCCTTATGGAACATTTGCCTATAGAAGAATCCCATTCGGATTGTGCAATGCTCCAGCCACATTTCAAAGATGCATGATGTCAATATTCTCAGACATGGTTGAAAAATTCATTGAAGTTTTCATGGACGATTTCTCGGTTTTCGGAGATTCATTTGATAAATGCCTAATTCACTTAGGCATGGTCTTGGAAAGATGTGAAGACACAAATTTAGTTCTCAATTGGGAGAAATGTTACTTCATGGTCCAGGAAGGAATCGTACTTGGCCATAGAATCTCACAACATGGAATTGAAGTTGATAAGGCAAAGATCCAAGTGATTGCAAAACTTCCTCCACCAATTTCGGTGAAAGGAGTAAGGAGTTTTCTCGGACATGCAGGATTCTATCGGAGGTTTATAAAAGATTTCTCAAAAATAGCAAAACCTCTCTGTTCTTTGCTTGAGAAAGATACACCATTCCTTTTCACAAATGAATGCCACGTGGCCTTTGCAACTTTGAAGGATAAGCTTACATCAGCTCCAATCATCATTTCTCCAGATTGGACTATTCCTTTCATTTTAATGTGCGATGCAAGTGATTATGCCGTAGGGGCCGTACTGGGCCAGAAGAAGGACAAAATGATGCAAGTGATCCATTATGCTAGCAAGACTATGAATGATGCTCACCTAAACTACACAACAACTGAAAAAGAGATGCTTGCAGTGGTTTATGCCTTTGACAAATTTCGATCCTACTTATTGGGATCAAAGGTCATAGTATACACTGATCATTCAGCTTTGAAATATTTAATGACAAAGCAAGATGCAAAGTCAAGGCTAATCCGATGGGTTCTACTTATGCAAGAATTCAACATAGAAATCAGAGACAGAAAGGGAACAGAAAACCAAGTGGCGGATCATCTCTCTAGACTCGACCAAGACAATGCTCAAGAGAAGGAAATAAATGAAGTATTTCCGGATGAACAACTATTCCAAATCTCTAATATCCAGGAAAAACAAAATGCACCATGGTATGCTGACATCGTTAATTTCCTTGTTAGTGGAATAATTCACCCAAATTTTTCCCATCATCAAAAAAAAAATTCTTCTCCGAGTTGAAATACTATTACTGGGAAGATCCTCTGTTGTTCAGACGAGGACCTGATCAAATCATCCGGAGATGCATAACGGAAGAAGAAATGGAGAAGGTATTAGAAAGATGTCATTCCTCTCACTATGGAGGACATTTTGGGGGTTCAAAAACAGCAGCAAAAATTCTTGAAGCAGGATTCTATTGGCCCACTCTGTTCAAAGATGCACATACACTTGTCTCGAAGTGTGACCGGTGCCAAAGACATGGAAACATGTCAAAAAGAAATGAGATGCCAATGAATTTCATCCTTGAAGTTGAAATCTTCGACGTTTGGGGAATTGATTTCATGGGACCCTTTCCATCATCATTCTCTAATGAATACATCCTTGTAGCTGTAGACTACGTATCCAAATGGGTGGAGGCTATTGCATTACCAACAAACGAAGCTAAGGTCGTGGTAAATTTTCTAAAGAAAAATATATTCACTCGCTTCGGAACTCCGAGAGTTATTATCAGTGATGGTGGATCTCATTTCTGCAATCACCAGGTTAAGGCTCTATTGACCAAATTGGGAGTAAAACACCGTGTCGCTACCTATTATCACCCACAAACCAGTGGACAAGTCGAAGTTTCCAATCGTGAACTGAAACGTATACTTGAGATGACAGTCGACTCATCTCGGAAAGATTGGTCGAAAAAGCTGGATGATGCGCTCTGGCTTACGTAATGACCCTATAAGACACCGATAGGCATGTCTCCATTTCGTCTGGGTTTTTGGAAAAGCCTGTCACCTGCCAGTAGAACTTGAACATCGAGCTTTTTGGGCTATAAAAAAAATTAAACTTTGACGAACAGTTGGCTGGAAAGAAAAGGTTGCTGCAGTTAAATGAGTTGGATGAAATCCGACTCGATTCATATGAAAATGCCAAAATCTACAAAGAAAAAACAAAAAGATGGCATGACAACAGAATTCTAAGAAGAGATTTTAAAACAGGAGACCAAGTTCTACTTTTTAATGCACGACTGCGTCTGTTTCCAGGTAAGCTACGATCACGATGGACAGGCCCTTACACGATCAAAGAGGTGTTTTCTCATGGAGCTGTGGAGATTTATAATACAACCGACGGGAGTTTCAAAGTAAACGGTCAACGGTTAAAGCCATATCTGGGAGGAGAATTCTCGACAGCAAAGTCAATCATAATGCTGGAAATACCTAATTAGTCTGAGGAGAAGTCAAGCTAAGGACGTTAAACAAAGCGCTTATTGGGAGGCAACCCAATCTCTATTATTTCGCAAATAAGTTTGGGGATAACACGGAAGGATTCAACAACAAGAGCAAGGATCAGATCGTTCATAAAATCCAGGGAGTCTTTCTTTCATTATTCTCAAACATATAATAATTATACTTTTGTTTTAAAAAAAAAACAAATAAAAATAATAAAAAAATAAAAAAATAATAATAATAATAATATAAATAAATACGGCCGTAAGTTATTAGATACGGCCGTATGTTGTTCCATTATATTTTTTTTTTTTCGAAAGCACCTTACGGTCGTAACTAGTGTACGTTATGGCCGTATCTTTAAAAACTGCCTCTAAAAAAAAAACGAACGTTACATACGGCCGTAACTGCTGCATGTTACGGTTGTATCTTAAAATAGGGTCGGAAAAAAGAAAGCAACTTACGGCCGTAACTTGGATATGTTACGGCCGTAACTACTATTCTGTATTAAAAAAAAACGTCCTTACAACACTTATCACACACCAGACGAGACACAAGCGGCCGGGAGTGCGATTTTTTTCCCCCTATCAATCCCTACTTGCTAAAAAACTCAAATCCCTCAATACAATTCATTAACATATCAACATTAACACATAATCATCAGGTTCTCTTTCAATCCTTGTTTCAATTTATATATTCTTGAGTTTTAGTTTTTAGTTTTTCTCTTCATATTTGTTTTCCGATTCTTATTTCCGTATGATTCGTCGATTAAATCTTGTTCATTTGTGAGTATTGTTGATATTTGTGTGGTTATTTGATTCATTGATTAGTGGTGGCTTTATGGATTTGAGTTTGAATAAGAAAAACTTGTTAAAAAACTATGAACTCAAGGTGTCCGACGAAATGCCACAACGAAAATCTTTGAATTTTTTTTATGTTTTTATTGGTTTTGCTTGATGATTATAGTCGTGTGATGAAAAGAAGTTGATTTTGTTAAATTTCAGGGATGGCACCGAAGAAATCAACAAAAGGAAAAGAAAAGGTCGGTTCGTCATCTCAAGGTCCGGCACCGCCACAAAGAAATCAAAACACAAAGTGCATTAAGGAAAGATTGTTCAATCTTGATGATTTCATCGGCGATGAGGATAGAGACACAATCACTACCCCTTTCATCCAAAAATTCTTAGACAACGGCTGGGAAAAGTTCGTTTCCGATCTCCCAAATGGTAACCCGACATTGACCCTGAACTTTTACAATTCTTTCAACAAGTCCATTGGGCAGGTAGGGTCACCTACTTATCATCAGACTGCTGTGAATGGGAAATCGATTAATTTTTCACCGGATGTCATTAACAAGTTTTTGGGGGTTAATTGTACTAACGTGGTTGACATTTCTATCTTACCTAATGAAGAGGTGCCGGATGATAGAGTTTTACGTTGGGCGTTAGTGAGCGAGTTGCATGACAGTATTGGGATGATCAAACCCCGATACAACCAGGCGAACCTTATGGATGATGCTTGGTATTTATGGATGTGGGCAGCCGGGAGTATTTACCCGACTTCAACTCTGACGATGGTTTCCATTGGCCACCTGCGAGGTTTATTTGCTATCCGCCGAGGGGTAAAAATGGATTTGGGTACTCACATTTACACTACTATTTGTCACTATGCCGGCATGGTCCCGACTAGGCAGAAGATGCCATACCCCTGCCTTATCACCGGTATTTGCAGGAGCCAGAGAGTCAAAATTTCGGCAGGGGGTGATATTTTAACACATGGGGATCGACTGAACGGCCGGAGTAGTATTTTTCGAAGTACTCAATTGAGAAGCAAACGGGCACGTTTGGAACCGGAAGAGGATAGTAGCGAGGAGGAGGAATATGAGGCCGAGGAGGATGCCGGTTATGAGTTGACGCCTTTTGAGGAAAATTTGCTTGAAAGAGTTCAGGGATTAGAAACATCCCAGGCTGAAATTATGAGAAATCAGAATGAAATACTCGAGCGACAATTAGAAACGGAGAAGTGCTTTGAAAAACTTTTCTGTTTTCTAAACATCCCTGACGACACACCGGGAGTGTAACACCCCCAATCCGCTCGGGGATATTACACGTCGTAGAACCTTTCCTCAAGGATCTACCAGGCTGGTAACGACATATAACAACTCAACCATGCCTTTCAGGCTAAAATGACTCAGTAGACCGATTTGGTCTTTCCACAAATACATACAACTCAAATACAACTCATGCCCACGCAGGGGACAAAATCTGACCACACTGCATAAACGGAACAATATAGCAATGGAAAAATAGAGTACAATCGAACCAATAAACAAAGTACGGTTCCTCATGTGATTAGTATCGATCATCTTTCATCATCCTTCGTGCCGACCCGTGTTATGCTCCAAAACACGAATGCAAAGCAGACATCCACCCCCCGAATACTCGGGGGTTAGCAAAACTCCACTGTTTTGCTAGTGCAAGAACAAAGTGCAAATACGAGCCATACAATTCACATTCCACGAATAACAATAACCGAGGATCCTCAAAGATCCAAACGAAACGAAAAGTACTTCCCGAGGCAAGGGTTTGAGAAAACATTTCAAAATCGAAATATCATAAATCAATGGAAGTAATTTATAAAACGGTTTAGAATGCCATCGAGAGTTTTAATAGAAGACAATTTAGGATTATCAAATCCTACTTTTCAAAATCCAAAAGACAAAAGGGGTCACCGCCCCAAAGGTTTACTTTCCGAAAAATGACATTTACCAAACCGTTGGGATTTTAGCCCCAAATCCGTAAAACGACTTTTATAAAACCATTGGGATTTTAGCCCCAAATCTCATCAACTCACAGTACACGAGAACGACAACAAGGTTCGTCTTCCAACATCAAAATCCACAAATAAAGGATTTAAAACAAACAACAAAATACTCTAGTGCCATCCTAGCCAAGTAAGCCAAACGAACACTTACCTCTTACACACTTAGTTAATGCATGCAATCAGGAAAACCGTTCAAAAGCGCTCATTTCCGGAAATGCCATTATCAAATCACATTTGAAAAATGCACCACAATTAACCGTCGATCCACGTCTCTGTGGACCCCTACCGAGACCCCGTCGGATCTAACCCGTAGTGGTTAAAAGCAAGCTCGTCGATCCACGTCTCTTGTGGACCCCTACCGAGACCCCGTCGGATCTAACCCGTAGTGAGCATACACACACACACGTTACTCATGCAATACTAATATGCTAAGAATGTAAGTTCATTAAGAATACTCACTAGAGATGGCCATTAAATTCGACACCAATATCAAATTCTTCAAAACACCACAACAAGATTAAATACGGAATCCACGATTCCATAACTTAAACAATAGGAGTATCATCATAAAATCCTTCAACGTTCAAAATAACCAAATCATAATCAATTCTCAAAACACCGTTCACAAATCACACTCGCTTTGAAAGAAAGTCTTTAACGAGGCCAAACCGAAATCCTTTGAAACGTCATTTCAAATAACCAAACAAACACATCAAGACGACCACCGATCATCATATCCATAAAACGAGAAAAGTATGGGCAAGGTACTTGCCTCGAATAACCACAACGCGGAGAATCGGCCGAAGTAGGTTGGCACGAACCGACTACGAACTCGCCGACTCCACCGAACGACAATCCACAACAACGAACTACGAACGAAAACAATAACAACGAAAATGAATTTCAAAGTACGACCCAAAGCCACTGAATTCAAAGAACAAATGACGAAAGTTCAAGGATTTCCCCCAAAACGGCCAAGAACACGATTCGTGCTCACAAACCCAAAACGGAATTCCAAGTTGAAATATGGATATACAATCCATAGAATATGTTTAACAACATCATTTAACCATAATCGATCCATCGAAAACGGATGAAAAACGAGATCGGGGACAAATCCCCCAAAAAGTCAATTTGAAGGAAATCGAGAAATATACTTCGATTCGACGAAGAACAATGGATTAAATGATGTTAAACACAAGAATACTATCAAGATTAATCATACCCATCATGAATTAATCAACAACACGGAACGAATCGGACAAAAATGCAAAAATCCCCAAATTCACGAAATTAGGGTTCTAAGGAAGATTACCTTGATTCGCAGGATCAAGGGATGATAACGGATGATTGATTGATGTTAAGAACTCAAGAACTTCATGGATTTGTTGTTAAACAATATGGCTTCGTCACCCATGAATCGCCAGCCGCGGACAGAGAAGGAAGGAAATGAAAAACGAAGGGAAATATGGCTGGTCTGTCATATATATACTGGGCCAGAACTAGCGTGCGCTAGCCTTACCGGACTAGCGTGCGCTATCGGCCAGTACCGGCCGAGCACTCTCGGCCATGGCCCGCATGACCCGGCACCACCGACCACCCCCGACCATGACCGGTCCACTGACTCCGCTAAGCGTGCGCTACTGGCCGGAAGCGCGCGCGCGCCAGCCGACTGCCCAAAGAGCCACCGGACTAACAAACTTACCTGTAACGACGCTAGTCGGCCGGCAGCGTGCGCTACCCCTGCCGGTTAGCGTGCGCTACGACCGGCAGAGCGCGCGCTACCCGCCGATCCCGACCGAGTCGAGAACCTCGAAACGCCACTGTCCGGCCCGATGGCGTCGTTGGTCGACCAGTTAGCGTGGCGCTACACTGCCGGTTAGCGGCGCAGCCTTCCGGCAGATAGCGTGCGCTACGCCGGTTCTCGCCGCATCTGTCCCGGTGCCCGAAATCGTCCGGCCATCCCGCAACCGTCCGCCAGCCTCCGCAACCGCTGTGGCTCGGCGACCCGATTTCCAAAAACGCATTTTAACGAACACGATTTAAAAGTTTGCGGACAACATCAACGGCCCGAAATGAGAACATAATACCATAATTAGTCATACGCGACCAAGAAACGGGTCGAGACAACAATTACAGATACGGATACCCGTAACTTTTAAGAAATTACAAAATGGCACAAAACGCCTTAAATCACGATACGTGATCGAATAACCAAACCGGTTCACAACACGTCTAACAAAGTTAAACGGACTTACGGAAACTCAAACAATAGCCGAACGAGATTCGCAAGAATCGAACTCAAGCGCGGAAAAGTCGCTAAAAAGCACGGAACTCAACAAAACGACACCGAAACGAACTCGGATGTCAAAAAGTGTAGAATTAATCATTCTCAGAATGACGAAACGGTCATGAGCAAGTCGTCAAAACGGACTCCGTCCGAAAAAAGAAATTTACCGAAAATCGAAAATTGCGGATATTACAGGGAGGACCACAAAGCTAAAATTTCAGGGAGTTTTCTGTTTTCTCGCTTTCTATTATTTTTTTAAAAACTCAGGACAGTTTTACTTATAAGTTTGGGGGTGTTTTCGTACTTATGTGTTTATTTTGTGGTTTTTGAACTATGATGTTTATTTGGATTTTGATTGTGGTATGTTTTGATTAGTGTATTGTGTGGTGTGTTTTTATTATTTGGCATTGATTAGGTTTAGTGAATATATATTTCTTGATATATATATATATATATGAGATTTCTAGATCTGGCCATAAACACCTATAATTAGCTAGATACATGCTTCTAAAATCGTTTTAACCGGTAAAAAAAAATTGTATATTCCAAAAAATTTTGAGCCTTAATCTCTCTTTCCAAGCCTTGTAATTATCATATAAAATCGAGTCATTCGTTACCTTGAGAAAAGAAGAATAAATTGGTTGATGAAAAATAAAACTGAAATTTACTTAATTTGTGGAGTTTTTGATTATTCATGCTTAACTAAAAAATGATTTTCTGCAAAAATTCTATTCCCTAAAAAAAAAAAAGGGAGTCATTGGTGAAAAGAGCTACACGTTAGCAAATAACGGTGTGAAAGCTATCACCTAAAAAAATAAATGACGAAAAGGAGAAGCGTTGAGCAAAGAATAAATGCTAATTTTGGAAGTCTTAAATTTTCCGAAAAATAAAGGACTAACCATTGTTGGTGTGTAGCTGCCGTCTCAGAAAAATTGGTGAAAAGAGCTACACGTTAGCAAATAACGGTGTGAAAGCTATCACCTTTTTACGAAGAAAAAATAATGAGATAGAAAATGTGTTAGTGAAAAGAGCTACACGTTAGCAAATAACGGTGTGAAAGCTATCACTAAAAGGGATGTAGTTTATGAGCAGATTTGAATTAATTAGCAGCTGAATTTCAATACACTCAATTTTGTGAAAATCACAATATTTGGTGACGCCAATAAAATTCTTCTTCATATTGAGTCGAAAAATAAACGAGTGATCGAGAGCAACCATTAAAGGGAGTCGTGTGTATCACGAGTGGGAAAGAAATAATCAACCTATTGGGGAGAAACCTTACATTTTGGAATTACAAAATAGAAACCGTGTTTTAACTTCAAAAACATTTGTAGATTTATTTTGAATCTTGATTCATTTCTATCTACTGTATAAAGCTGGTTGTTGTTTATTAATGGCATTTTGATCTCCTTTTCTCTTTTTATATTTTAATTTATGTGTGTATTAATTTTCTTATTTTTGTTTTATTTTTTTTATTTTATTTTTGGAGTATGAATACTAAAGAGACTTGCTCGGGACTAGCAAGAATTCAAGTTTGGGGGTGTGATAAGTGTCAGTTTTATACACTTATCCATGGTTTGTATCGATAAAATTCACCCATAATTGAGCTAGTCTACTCGTTTTTTGCTTTTAATTTATTAGTTTTAATAATTTTATTTTTATCGGATGATGATCGGATTAAATAACTGAATTACTCAAGAAACAACATGTTTAATAAATATTCTCTTTATTGAATTTTGATATATTCATGTTGTAGGGCTTTCCGAGACGAATTCGGCAGCCTTTCCGGATTCAAAATCAGAGTTATATATCAACAGTTATCATCCGAAGAAGATCTGGGGCAAAAACGCAAAGTCTGAGAAATTCTGGGCCGAAAACGTAACTATCCAAGCTTCAAATGAGCAAATTTACGAAGCCGAGTTACGGCTGTAACATTCAGGGGTTACGGCCATAAGTCACCATAGTTACGGCCGTAACTCCTGAATGTTACGGCCGTAACTCTTGACAGATTACTATGATTTGTCTAATTTTTTATACTTTTTGTGTATTATTGAGGGATGGTGGCATTGATCCGATCTAATGTAATAATGCTGGAGTTTTGGAGCTATTAGATGACTTTAGGTGTATAAATAGACCCCTTAGATCCTTCATCATTCATCATTCAACTTATAATTTTCCATTTTTTGTAAACTTTTCTTTTTGTGTGAAGAACACACTTGTGTTCTTGAGTGATCTTTGTAAGTGTGGTATAACATATGTTGTTCAGAGAGTTTATTGCTTCTATCTCCTTTATCTACTAAGGGAGTTAGGATCAATTCTTTCTCTTGATTCAACTAAAAATGACCACCAAAGGTTGTAATATGTGTAATAAACCCTTCATGGGCTAAGTAATCTTTAGTTGGGATTATAAACAAGGTTAGTCATGTTATTTATGTTTGTATAAAGATCTATTATGAATTACTTATTATTGTGTGTGATTTTCATTGTTTGAACAATCTTTATTTATTTGGCCAATAAATGACGATATTAATGGTCTTCATATGTTTCGAAAGAAAATATGTTTGATTAGATCTAATGATCTTCACTCTAAGTTGTTCTAGGGGATAGAAATATACCCCTAGTCCTTAGATGATTCTTTGAGTTATTTTCATAAATCCTAATGCTATGTATTGAAGTCAATCAACATAGAAATATAGTGGATTGATTCAATATGTAAGGGGCGTTTTATAGTTCGAAAGAGAAACCGTCTTTTTAAGGAAAATCGAATCTACACAACATAATAAGTAAATTCATTTTATGATCTCCAATACATCTTTTATAACTAATGACGAACTAAGTTTGTAATCCCAACTATTTCATTTTATCGATAATCAATCTATTATTATTACAATATTTTTATTTCTTTAAGATATTAGAACTATTATTGCATTTACTTTGCAACAATTAAACCAAACTCTTTAAATTGTGTGTTTCACTCATCTTAGTATCTATAAAAATAGACTAATAGTGTATAATTCATATTATAACAAAACTTCCTTGTGGGATCGATAAACCGGACTCAAAAAGTCCACTTTACTACTTGATACGATATCGTGCACTTGCGATAGTTACACTAAAAGCGTGTCATCCATCCCTATCCAATTCTGTCTGCTGGATCGCACGATCAAATCTCAATCTGATAAAACCGATAATACACAATACATCTGTAGATCAACTGCCTCGAAATAATGACGAGTCCCGGATAACAATACAAGTATGAATGCACACACAAGCAATAATAATAAACAATCAATGCATCAAACGAGAATATCACCGACATGATAAACTCCACACAAGATCAACAAGGAATCAACAACGGACGAGAATACCATCGATATGATAAAACCCAACAGGATCAATAAGGGATCAGCGACGATCGAGAGTACCAACGACAAGGCAGACTCCGAACAAGATCAATAGAGGATCAATAACGAACGGGAATACCAACGATATGGTGGACTCCAACGAGATCAACGAGGATCAAAGACGAACGAGGTTACCGACGATACGATGAACTCCAACCGAGATCAATAAAGTTCAATAATGAATGAGAATACCAACGATATGGTAAACTCCCACAAGATCAATAAAGTTAGATAACAACCGAGAATACCAACGATATGGTAAACTGTCACGCCCCCAACATCGGGTAGGACGAGGGCGCGACGATACATGTCGATCAATCAATAAGAGTGCAGTAAAGACATTGCGGAAGCTAGAATAACGATCAACAAAAATTCAACAACGATCTTGACCCGATATTTTAAGATTCGTTGAAATAAAAGTTGGTAATGAAATTACAAAGATCAGAACATTACAGCAGAACTTCTTTCCAGAATTTCAAAAGCACCAAATACGAAACATAACTAATCTATTACAAGGTGGAATTATACACGATTCTATGTCTCGAAGGTCTTCTACTCGGTCTCTTCAAAAGTCCCCTCGTCTTTGGCCGGATTCTCATCCTCTGGTTTAAAATGGAAAACGGTGGGGTGAGACAAAGGGTCTCAGTGAGTGGGTGATCGTGTGCGAGTGTGGCTTACTTTTCTTTGAAAACATTTTGATTGATGCATGGTTTTATAAAGTATATGAAATTGGAATCGTTTGCAAGATACATTATAATTTTTATGAACACAATAAACACTTACAGGTGCGATATTATAATCCTGTCCCCGTGGACGGATGACAAGTCAAGCAGTTGGTCAATCAGTCAAGCTAGCTTCGAATCCTGCCGATATGGACTTTGGATTCTAGGGTCTCCTTATTACTCCTAGAAAGATACGCCGTCGCCCCAAGATTTGGACCGTCGCCCCAAGATTTGGACCGTCGCCCCAAGATTTGGACCGTCGCCCCAAGTAGAGCCTTCGCTCTTTTCACACTTAGCATGTGCTTCCTTATCTCTTATCTGGGCTCGGTATGTCCTTAGTTGTGGGTCAAAACCCGGATCACACCATAATCGCGATTATACCCCAAGTCTACGACCTAGGTCCCTCGGAACACTCCGTTCCTCGGTTATGGGAATAGGAAACAACGGTAGCCTCGTTCATGAACCGCAGCCTCGCTGCTCGATCCAAGACTTGGTCTAACCGTCCCTGATACGATTAGGGACTCTAGAGGTGGCTCATACAGTTCAAGAGGTGGCCCTGGATTTTAGGTTGGCTCTCTGGTTCGTATGGGATCAAGAGATGGCCCCCGTCTGTCGACGTGGCACTTTGCCCCGGTAGAGTTAGAGGCGGACCCGTCCGTGGCACTTTATTTGTATAGCACTTAGTTCCCGGACAGTTACAGTCAGTAGTCAGACGCATGTCACGAGTATCAAGTATGTGTTCGGTTAGTCAGGTTAATAGCGTCTTTTTGACTAAGTACGAATTATGTATTAATTATAATTGTGGCCCGATTTGCTCGAAAGAAAAAAAATTCATAATAAATCTGAGAAATAATCTGAATAATCTTATTAACAGTCTGGGAGTTTAGATCAGGTATTTATATAATATGGGCAGGTTCGACGATAACGGGAAATCTTTGGAATAGGTTGAATGGACGCTTTTGCCCTTGGGTTCGAGTGAGTAAGGATCGAATTCGGATAGTTGTGAAGATTTGTGAGAACGTCAAAAATATTCACACGACTCCAGATTTAAGGAAATTTCGAAATTTTCAGTTTCGAGACTGAATTTTCCAGAATTTACTGTTTTGCCCCAAAACTTAGGAAAATTATTCCGGGGCTTATGATGTTATGAAATTAGCTCGGATTTTGATGAAATTTTACGAGGTGACTCGTAATAGGCCTGGAATGATAGATTTGTGAAAAATTCCAGAAAATTTCGGACTTGGTCCAGAATTCTAATTTTCTTACGTTTTGACCCCAAAAGTGTTTCAAATTACAATTTTGGTTTATAAGTATAGACATCGAAGTCCGAAGTGTACGAAACTTTACGGTCAGCTTATATATGAAGAAATATGCGGTACAGGGTCCAGAATACGTGTTTTTGTAAATTTTCAATTTAGTCTCCAAACTACCTAAAATTGTAATTTGTGCCCAATTTTCCGTTTACTCGATTAAATTCTCGTTTTCGGCCACAAGTACATTATCACATATTACAACTTAGTCATATGGCACTAAAATTCCATATTTGAGACAAAGTCACGAGAAAGTACAAGGTAGGTATAAAGATTACAATTTTTCACGAAATTGGAATCCGACTATCGAATCGGTTGTCGACTAAAATTGTCAAATCAATTTGCATGATGTTATAACCATAATATGAATATTCAAAACATGTATATACTCAGAATTTTCCAGATTTGTACATGCATCATAATTTCTCATAATATTTATAAATAAAAATTAAGAAATACAAATATTTATATAGAAATATTAACAAAAACTTGTAGTATAATTTCAACATGCAAAATTTGACATGCAACTCAAGAATATATTTCAAAATTTTCAGATCTCACATGTATCATCATAAACAAGAAATAATTGATTTTTGTTTTCAAAATTTTGAAGAATTTCCACTCACCTTAGTTGAATTCGTGTGGGATTCTTGGTCTCGGGTTTTGAAAGACGATTTCTCCTCCTATCCTGTATGGTTCGGCTGTATGAATCACCATCCAAGGTGGGTATAAAGGTTAAGATTATTGTTAGTATAAAGGTTATTGTTAGTATAAAGGTTACCACTAAAGTTTTAGGAAAGAAAAGGGTTGAAAATGAGATTACCTTGAATTTCCTTCTCATTTTTCCTTCCCCTTCTTCTTTCTCCTTTCTTCTCAAATTTTCAGCCTTCTCTCTCTCTATTACTAAGTGCAGATTTTTGTTTGGTGTATGTGTGGAAGGAAGAGTGTGTTGATATATATTGTAAGTATTTAAAAGGGGTGGTCAAGGCTTGGGAAAATGGGGTGTAAATAGGTCCTTTGCATGGGAAACATGGCTTGAAAAAAAAATGTTGATCCCCTCCCTTGTCCCCCATTTGGCCGTCCCATATGTGTGTGTTTATATATTTTTTTTTTTGGTGTTTAATTGTTGTGTGTAAGTATATATATATATATATGTGTGTGTATATATAGTTGGGCTTTGAAGTGAAATTCCAAGCCTTAGGAATTTTATTAAGTTGGACTTGAGCCTTTTAGTGTGTTCATATGTGTAGGTGTTGATACACATGGCCCATTAGGAATTTCATGTTCCTATTTCGAGTTTTAATTAATTAATTATCTCATTCATAAAATAATTTATGAATAAATAAGTAAAATAAAATGAAACTAGATGTAGATTACAAACAATTGTTATTAGAGTACATCATGATTTAATAATTATACATGTAGTAAACTATCGAGTTTAGGGGGTTTTACATCCTCCCCTCCTTAAAAGAATTTGGTCCCCAAATTCCTACTTGAATAATTCGGGGTACAATTTCTTCATTTCTTCTTCAGTTTCCCATGTAGCGTCTTCCTCGCTATTATGCTTAGACCAGATGACTTTGACTAGGGGAATTGTCCTCTTCCTCAGTTCACGCATCTGTCGGTCGAGGATCTTTATCGGCTTCTCTTCATAAGATAAATCATCTTTGATTGGTGGGATGTCAGAGGTAAGAACATGCTCCGGGTCCGGATGATACTTCTTTAGTCTCGAGACATGGAAAACGTCGTGCATTCCCGCCAGATTGGGTGGTAACTCTAACCGGTAAGCTAGTCGACCAATCCTTTTGGTGATTTTGAATGGTCCTACATATCGGGGACTCAGTTTTCCTCCCTTCCTTGATACTATTAAACCCTTCCGTGGTGTTAGTCTTAAGAAGACTCGATCACCTACTTCAAATTCTAAATCCTTTTTACGACGATCGGCGTAACTCTTATGTCTACTCTGAGCGGTGCGGATCCTATCCTTGATCAGTCGTACCTTGTCCATGGCCTCTTTCACCAAATCTGTTTTTATTACAGAAGGTTCCGTTTGTTGTGTCTTTGGTGTCCATTGATCGTCAATTTCCCAATGAAGTGGAGATCGGCACTTCCTTCCGTAGAGTGCTTCATATGGTGCCATTCCGATTGTGGCGTGGTAACTGTTGTTATATGCGAATTCGGCCAATGGTAGATGTTGATCCCAATTTCCTCAGAAGTCCAGAACGCAAGCTCGTAACATGTCTTCAAGGGTCTGGATGGTTCGTTCAGATTGCCCGTCGGTCTCGGGATGAGCACTTGTGCTGAAGCTTAAGGAAGTTCCTAATTCCTTGTGAAAAGCTTTCCAAAGACGAGATGTAAAGTTTGAATATCTATCAGATAAAATATCTACTGGTACTCCATGGAGTCGAACGATTTCTCGGATATAGATCCTAGCCACCTTCTGCGAACTGTCGTCCTTTTTCACTAGTACGAAATGTGATGATTTTGTTAATCTATCAACGATTACCCAAATGGTATTATATCCTCCTCTTGTGGTTGGCAAGTCCGTGATGAAATCCATGGTTACCTTTTCCCATTTCCATTCAGGAACTTCTAATGGCTGTAACAGTCCTGAGGGTCTTTGGTGTTCGGCTTTTACTCTCTGACAAGTTAAGCATCTTGCTGCGAATTCCGCTACCTGGTTCTTCATATTTACCCACCAGTAGTGCTTCTTTATATCCTTATACATTTTATTTCCTCCTGGATGAATTGTATATCGGGAGCAGTGAGCTTGTGCTAAAATTTTCTTCTTGAGCTCGACATTGTCGGGAACACATATACGGTTCTTGAATCTTAGTATCCCATCAACATACATGCTGAACTCAGGTTTTTTGCCTTGTGCGACCTTTTCCATAAGTTTACATAACTTCTCGTCTTGAGTCTGAGCTTCTTGGATTTCCTTAAATAAGTCCGGCTTCAATGACAAATTGGCGTACATAACGCATGTCTTGGATTGTCTTGGGTTCCATTGGCTTATTTCTCCCAGGGCATTCCATTCCCTTATCATCAGTCTAGCCACACTCGCTTTCCTACTCAAGGCATCTGCCACGACATTGGCCTTGCCAGGATGATGCTGAATGGAGAAGTTATAATCTTCAAGGAGTTCTATCCATCGTCTCTGTCTTAGATTCAACTCCTTCTGAGAGAATATATATTTGAGACTCTTGTGGTCAGTAAAAATGGTGAAGGTAGCTCCATACAAGTAGTGTCTCCATTTCTTCAAGGCAAACACTATTGCTGCGAGTTCAAGGTCGTGAGTCGGATAGTTCATCTCATGGACCTTTAGCTTTCGGGATGAGTAAGCCACAACCTTGCCGTTTTGCATCACCACAACTCCTAATCCTTCATTCGATGCGTCACTGTACAACACAAACCCTTCGCTTCCTTCGGGAAGTGTTAGTACAGGTGCGGTTGTGAGTTTCCTCTTAATCTCCTGGAAGCTCGACTCACACTTATAGTTCCACACAAATTTGACGTGTTTCTGTGTTAGTCTTGTGAGTGGTACTGCGATTTTAGAGAAGTCTTTAATGAATTTGCGGTAGTAACCCGCAAGTCCAAGAAAGCTTCGAATCTCCGTGACTGTTTCTGGCCTCTTCCAGTCCAGAATAGTCTCCACCTTCGATGGATCTACTGCAATTCCTTCTCCTGATATGACGTGTCCTAGAAACGCCACTTCTCTTAACCAGAATTTACACTTGCTGAATTTGGCGTACAATTTATGCTCCCTTAGCGTCTCTAGCACCAACCTTAGGTGAGTTTCGTGTTCTTGATCCGACTTGGAATAAACGAGTATGTCGTCGATAAATATTACTAAGAATTGATCCAAATATGGTTGGAACACGCGGTGCATTAAATCCATAAATGCAGCTGGTGCATTGGTCAATCCAAAAGGCATTACCACGAATTCATAATGACCATACCTAGTTTGAAGGGCAGTCTTTGGTATGTCATTTTCTTTGACCTTCAACTGATAATATCCTTGTTGGAGATCGAACTTCGAGTAAACCGTTGCACCTTATAGCTGATCGAATAGTTCGTCGGTCCTGGGAAGTGGATACTTGTTCTTAACAGTAATGTTGTTAAGTTCACGGTAATCGATTCATAATCTTAGCGTGCCATCCTTCTTCTTTACGAATAGTACTGGCGCTCCCCAGGGGGATATGCTTGGTCAGATAAATCCAACTTCTAGTAATTTCTGCAACTGAACCTTCAGTTCTTGCAGTTCTAGTGGAGCCATTCGATATGGCGTTCTAGCCACCGGTGCCTTTCCTGGCAATATATCTATATTAAATTCAACTTCCCTATCTGGAGGTAGAGAAGTGAGTTCCGTGGGAAAAACATCAGGGTATTCTGATATTACTGGTATTGCTTCGATCTCGGTTGTGCTCTTGGGTTTATTCATGACAAAATCTATATATCCTGTTTCTCCCTTCGAAATGGCCTTCCTCGCCTTCGTGGCTGATATAATCGGGGCCGAGTTAATTCTAGCATTTCCATGTAGTTCAACTACAGGGTGATCGGGTTTGCAGAATCGAACAATTTTAGAATGGCAATCAAGTTGTGCATAGTTCTTAGATAGCCAATCCATACCAAGTATGAGGTCATACTCAAGTATGGGAAGAATAATTAGGTCAGCAGGAAAACATTGACCCTCAACTACAACTTCGCAATTCCTAAATACCGAATCTGTTTCCTGGCTTGCACCCATAGGTGTGGACACCACTAATCTTACAGGCAATGATTCCATACATACATTCAGTTTTTGTGCGTAATGGGGTGCAACAAAAGAATGTGATGATCCTGGATCTAATAATGCATGAGCAGAGTGGTTTGACACAAGGAATGTACCTTCCACCACGTCTGTTGCATTAGGAGCTTCTTGTCCAGCTAAGGCAAAAACTCTTCTTTGGCGTTTTCCCTTGCCCTTGCGATCGTCCTTCTTAGCCGCATTTTTCGTTGATTGTTGTCCGCGCTTCCCACTTCGGGCATTCCCTAATCGATGCGATTATCCCCACGCAGACACCTCCCCTGTTTCTTCCAACAGTCCTCGGGTTTATGCCCCATCTTATTGCAGTGAGGACAGGGCGGTAGGTTGTTTACAGGCTTCTTTTCGGTGTTCTGTCCTGAAGTCTTGCGTTGGAATTTTTGGGGTGGCCTGGATGATGAGTTTGGCACGGGTCTCTTTGACTTCCCAACGGTGCGCTCCTTTGCCTGACCCAGTCGGGTCATCCCGCTTTCAATTCGGCTGGCAGCCTCGACAGCTTCTGTCATCGTCATCATCCTTACTGGCAGCAAGCTTTGTTGAAGCGTAAATCTCAACCCGTGCGTAAACTTGTACAGTCTGTCCTCGGTGCTCACTAGTCCCGGCGCGTATTTTGAGAGTCGATTGAATTGAGACTCGTACTGGGCGACGGTAATTGCCCCTTGCTTAAGATGATAAAATTCATCACGGCGAGCCTCACGAGCGGCTTGGGAAATGTATTGATCACGGAAAGCTTTAACGAAGTTCTCCCATGTTCGGTCAGTGGTCTCTCTTATCTGACAGGTAACGCCATAAAGATAATGACGCCAAATCTTCAATGCAAACACCATGGCTGCTAACTCAGGTCATGGGTCGGATAATTAACCTTATAAGGTCTCAATTGCCGTGAAGCATAAGCAATGACTTTCCCATTCTGCATTAATACACATCTGAGACCCTGTCCGGACGCATCACTATAGACCACAAATCCTTCCGTCCCTTGCGGTAAAGAAAGGACAGGTGCTGAAATTAACCGGCTCTTGAGTTCCTCAAAACTCTGTTGACAGGCGTCGGACCACCTATACTTCTTATCCTTCCGTAAAAGGTTCGTCATGGGTTGAGCGATTTTAGAAAATCCCTCCACAAATCGGCGATAATAACCAGCTAATCCGAGAAAGCTTCGGATCTCCTTAACATTCTTCGGAGGTGTTAGGAATACTTGTTAGATTTTGATGATGTCATTAATTTAAAATCAAATGTTTATTAATTGGCAAAATGTAAGGAAGAACCAAATAAGTATCTTCCATAGGCCAAAATATGTTAAGTATAAAATTGGCAAAATGTAAAGAAGAACCAAATCAGTGTCTTCTGTAGGCCAAAGTTAGGCTGAAAATCGGCTAAGTACTAAAGTACAGCCTAGTCCATCAGAGAAATCTGACCCGACTCGGTCGAGTAGCCACAGTCAACAAAAATTTATCAGAGAAGTTTGACCAGACTGCAGCCGAGGTATCTCATGGAAGTCACCTGATCAGACAAGTCACAAACAGTGAACAGCCGAGAGGACCTACCTGCAGAGATGTGAGCTGCACATCAGCCTACTCAACTACAGCCTAGTACTCCAAGTCCACGTCATCATGCTTTGAAAAGTCAAATATTACGGAAAGCTCACATGCAACGTGAAGAGACAAATTGGAGTGATTCCCGCAAGAGATATGATTTAATTAAATCATCCTGACCCACCGTGAAGACTTTAATCCTTTTATATTCAAAAGATTCGGCGCTCACATGCAGAAATCCTCACAACGGTCGGAAGATAAAATTAAATAATGGGAATCCAGCCTTGCAACGTTCAGAAAGATTAAACAATGAAGTCTCCCTCCAACGGACGGATTTGTTCAGATTTGCAACGGCTACAAGGAAGAAGCTCAGAGATCGTGATCTATATATATCCAGAGATTTGAAACTGAGCAACTACCAGTGCGAACATATACTCTAGCGATCAAAGCAAACAAAGCAATCTCGAGCAATCAAATAGCATCGTGAAAAGAGCAGATCTAGAAGTTCATTCTTAAAGAAGCTCTTAAGTTGGAGAAGATAAACACTCTTGTCTATAAATCTTGAGTACGGGGTACTTCACTGGTTGAAGTAAGAGACTGTAAGGGCATCCGAGGATCGAGGATCAAGAGGTGCAAGGCAGTCAAGTGTGTATACAACGGCACGGAATTCCACTGGTTGGAAGTCATTGTAGTGTGTTGTGAATCACCGTAATATTTATCATGGTTGAAAATTATAGTGAATTCATCTCCAAGTTTGGAGAAAAGTGGATTAGTAGAGGATTACCCCACCTCCGAGACCACTATAATGCTGTGTCATTTCTTGTTTCTTGCATCATACTCTAACTGCTGCATACATTGTTAAGTGTTTCATTAAAGATTAATTTAATTCGTCATCAGCTGACTTCCTCACTTATCCAAGAACAAACGACTCCAAGTCATTTGTTTGACTATCAGCTGAAGAAACTCACTCTTCCGAAAAAGAGTTCAAGAGTTTCAACAAGTCTATTCACCCCCCCACCCCCTCTAGACTTGTTCCTGGACGACTTGTGACCTACAAGTGGTATCAGAGAGGTTGGTTCATTTTTTCTCACGAACCAGATCTATACTAGATATATATCTTATCTCTCACGTTATAATGGAACACATGCACTCTAGACTCCCTGTCTTTTCAGTTGACGAGTATGATCTATGGAAGATAAGAATGCAGGCACATTTATCTTCAATCCATGACGACATGTGGTGCATCATTGAAGACGGTCCATTCATTTTCGAGAAGGACAATACAACCGAGGAGATCGCAGCTGGGAGGCCCGAAAAGATTCCTAAGAAGAGAACGGAGCTGACCCCCGAAGAGAGAAAGCTGGCCAATCTTGACAACAGGGCCAGAGATGTGCTATACCAAACTCTTGACAAATCCACAATGGTCAAGATCAAAAATTGTAAGAATGCCAAAGAAATTTGGGACACATTAGCTCTAATGTGTGAAGGAACGGAGCTGATCAAGGAAAACAAGTTGTCAATAGCTATCCAAAAGTTTGACAATTTTAAAATGAAGAATGGTGAATCAATAGACCAAGTGGACACAAGGTTCACTGAAATTATCAATGAAATCAACTCCCTGGGCAAAACCTATGGCAACAGGGAAATGGCACTCAAGGTCCTCAGATCGCTAAATCCCGAATGGAGCATGAAGGCTGTAGCTATGAGAGAGTCCAAAGACCTGAATAAGATAAAAATTCAGGAGCTGTTCTCTGATCTAAAGGCTTATGAGTTCGAGCTTCCAAGCTCATCCTCAACTGAGCCTGCAGAGAAGGGAATCGCATTTGCAGCCGAGTCCCCTGCTAAGAGCCTATCTGACGTGAAACCTCCAAATCCACTAGATTTTGAGGAGGAAATGGCTTTCATAATGCAAAGGTTCAGCAACTTCAGAAAGAACTACTCCAAGTATAAGAAAAACTACAAGGAGAACCCAAGAAGGAACCAGAAGGCCGGAAGCTGGAAAGTTGAATGCTACAACTGTCACAAAATAGGACACATCCAAATGGATTGTCCCGAGCTCAAGAAGGACGAAACCAAGAAGGAGGTGGGCAGAAAGGAAGACAGAAGAAAAGCTCTCATCGGAGAAGACCAGGAGCATGTCGAATCAAGCGGCGGTTTCTTTTCTGATGAAGACGAGGAGTATGATTGCCTGATGGCAAATTTAGCTGATGAAGAGGTAACCTCTAAACCTACCGGTTCAAATAATAGCTCAGCCATGTCGCAAGATATGGATTTACATGAATCGGTAAATCAGTTATTCAAAGATTTTGAAACACTTAAATCTGCACACCAAGCTGTATCAGCAGAGAAGACTCAGCTGCAAGATGAGAATAGGCAGCTGAAAAATGATTTCGAAAAACTCAGCCTAGATTTAAATAAGGTTGAGACAACTACAGCTGACTTTAAAAACCAGGCAAGTGTCAATACAGCTGAGATAGACCGGCTAAATATTTTACTTAAAGAAAAGTCAGCTGCACTTGCTCATGCCAAAGCTGAGTTTACTAAGCTGGCACAGATAAATAAAACTCAGGCGCAGGAAATAACCTACCTGAAGGCGTCTTCAACTCTGGGCGAATTGTGTACCTATAAAAGGTCATTATATACCAAATCAGGCCTTGGATATGATTCTCACACTCCCACTAGTTCTGAAACCAAGTTTATCAAGGGAGAAACAATGGTCTCGATCACGAGCCTGTATAAACCGATTTTCAAAAGCAGCAATGGCCAGTCAAGCGTCTAGGCTGCAATCGGGTTACACCCATGACCACCTAGACGAGCAACTAGGCAAGGCCGTGCAAAAGCAAAGACAACATGCCCACTATTACCAACAACTCCCCAAAAATAGATTTCATAATGGGAGGGGCAGATGGAAACCTCAAGGTTATCCAAATTACCAAAATGAACAAGTGTGGAGACCACAAAGGTTTAATAAATGGTCTCAGCCTAGATTTAGAAATGGCCCACACTATTTTGAGGAATATCCGGTATACAATCCAACCAGGAGATTTAGACCTTAACCACAGGCACCTTATAAGGCTTATAATAATAATAACAATTCCTATAATCCAAGGAGAAATCAATTCTCCAGGAAACCAACTAACCCCAAAGGACCCACACAAATTTGGGTACCTAAATCTCTGCTTGTTTAATTACAGAAAAGATGGAAGGACTACAACCACATCTCCTCAAGCTCAAATTTTGGAGGAGAAGAATGGTTTGTAGACTCTGGATGCTCGAGGCATATGACCGGGAACAAGAAGATGCTGACCAAATATATCAAAGAAAGAGGTCCCGATGTAACCTTTGGTGATAGCTCTAGAGGACAAACAAAAGGCTTTAGAGAGCTGCACCGAGGAAACATTGTCATATCCAAAGTCCATTATGTCAAAGGGCTCAAGTACAACCTCCTGAGCATCAGCCAGTTCTGTGACGAGAAGAATCTAGTAGTCTTCACCATCTTGAAGTGTATGGTGATAGACATCTTATCTGGAGAAATAATGCTACAATGATTCAGAAGAAGAGATGTCTACATGATTGATTGGAACACAGGAACACCTAACTCCTGTTTTCTATCCAAGACTGTAGCTGAGAATGGATGGCTGTGGCACAAAAGACTATGTCACCTGAACTTCAAAGCCATCAACAAGATTAGCTCTCAGAAGCTGGTCAGAGGACTTCCAAATGAAGTATTCAAAAAGGAAGCACTCTGTGATGCATGTCAGAAGGGAAAGCAGACCAAGACATCATTCAAACCAATTCAGCCTACAACGCTCACAACAAGGATCTTAGATCTACTCCACATGGATCTATTTGGTCCTATCAAGCCAAGGACTTTGAGCGGCAGAAAGCATGCTCTTATGATTGTAGATGATTATTCAAGGTACACTTGGATCATTTTTCTATACAAGAAAAGTGAAACCTTGACCAAGCTACGAGTGCCGAGAAGGATCCAGAATGAGAAATCCCTCTCTATAATCAAGATCGGATCGGATAGAGGAGGAGAGTTTCTCAACAAGGCGATAAGCGATTTCATGATCGAATGGGATCCAAGATGAGCTCTGCGGCCAGGGGCCTTGTGAGAATGGTGTTCTTTGAAAGAAGGAACGAGAACTCGAAGGAAGCGGCAAGGTCCATGATTGCGAAGCGGACCTACCCAAGAGGTTCTGGTGAAGGCGTCAACACACCTGCCACACCCGAGCAGGAGTATGATAGTAGGGAGACATGGCAAAACTCCCTATGAGGTTTGGAATAATAGAACTCCTACTGTTGCTTACTTTCATGTTTTTGGTTATAAGTGTTTCATCCACAACAACGGTAAAACACAGCTAAATGCCTTTGATGCTAAAACTGATGATGGTCTATTTATGGGATATTCCCAAAGAAGCAAGGCATATAGAGTTTTTAACAAAAGAACCTTAGTTGTGGAGGAAAGACCCCATGTTGTTTTTGATGAATCTACCGTTGAGTACAGGAAACAACTTGAGCAAATTGAGAACAAGCTCAAGTCAGCAACCCTTGAAGAAGTCATTATACATGACACTGGAATAGTGGACTCACCTGCAGATCGGCTGATGACCCAAGCTGCGGTGATGAAGACCAATCGGTCGACAGGATCACCAAACCTATCTCGATCCGATTCTTTGCGGAAGAAGACCAATGAGTCGACAAAGACTCATCTGCGATTCGAACCAAGTGCAGATGACAAGGCGGTAGCCGATCCGGTTGCTGAACGAGAACCAGTGATGCGAGATAACCACGAGCAATCCAACGGGGAACAAACCCGAGAAGAGGACGAGATCCCCAAATGGCTTAAGGATCATCCAATTCGGCAAATCATCGGAAAGTTGGTGATGGAGTCAAGACAAGACGATCAACTCTACCAGCAGGAATGGCGATGTTCTCATGTTTCATGTCACAAATTGAACCCAAGACCACAGAACAAGCCTTGGAAGATTATTCATGGATTAATGCCATGCAAGAGGAATTGGAGCAGATGGAAAGAAACAAAGTTTGGGAAATAACAGACAGACCTAATCACAAGAAAGTTATTGGCACCAAATGGGTGTATAAAAACAAGAGTGATGAAGACGGAGCTGTTGTTAGGAATAAAGCCAGAATCGTAGCAAAAGGATATGCACAGTGTGAGGGAATAGATTTTGATGAAACTTATGCACCTGTTGCAAGATTAGAAGCCATCAGACTATTCCTCGCATATGCTGCATTCAAGGACTTTGAAGTCTACCAGATGGATGTGAAAAGTGCGTTTCTGAATGGAATCCTAGAAGAAGAAGTCTATGTAGAGCAACCCCCAGGTTTTGTCAAAGGAGACAAAGTCTATAAGCTGTTGAAGGCTCTGTGTGGACTCAAACAAGAAAGTTGTGCATAGTTCTTAGATAGCCAATCCATACCAAGTATGAGGTCATACTCAAGTATGGGAAGAATAATTAGGTCAGCAGGAAAACATTGACCCTCAACTACAACTTCGCAATTCCTAAATACCGAATCTGTTTCCTGGCATGCACCCATAGGTGTGGACACCACTAATCTTACAGGCAATGATTCCATACATACATTCAGTTTTTGTGCGTAATCGGGTGCAACAAAAGAATGTGATGATCCTGGATCTAATAATGCATGATCAGAGTGGTTTGACACAAGGAATGTACCTTCCACCACGTCTGTTGCATTAGGAGCTTCTTGTCCAGCTAAGGCAAAAACTCTTGCTGGCGCTTTTCCCTTGCCCTTGCGATCGTCCTTCTTAGCCGCATTTTTCTGTTGATTGTTGTCCGGCGCTTCCCACTTCGGGCATTCCCTAATCTGATGCTGATTATCCCCACAGCGCAGACACCTCCCCTGTTTCTTCCAACAGTCCTCGGGTTTATGCCCCATCTTATTGCAGTGAGGACAGGGCGGTAGGTTGTTTACAGGCTTCTTTTCGGTGTTCTGTCCTGAAGTCTTGCGTTGGAATTTTTGGGGTGGCCTGGATGATGAGTTTGGCACGGGTCTCTTTGACTTCCCAACGGTGCGCTCCTTTGCCTGACCCAGTCGGGTCATCCCGCTTTCAATTCGGCTGGCAGCCTCGACACTTCTGTCATCGTCATCATCCTTACTGGCAGCAAGCTTTGTTGAAGCGTAAATCTCAACCCGTGCGTAAACTTGTACAGTCTGTCCTCGGTGCTCACTAGTCCCGGCGCGTATTTTGAGAGTCGATTGAATTGAGACTCGTACTGGGCGACGGTCATTGCCCCTTGCTTAAGATGATAAAATTCATCACGGCGAGCCTCACGAGCGGCTTGGGAAATGTATTGATCACGGAAAGCTTTAACGAAGTTCTCCCATGTTCGGTCAGTGGTCTCTCTTATCTGACAGGTAACGCCATAAAGATAATGACGCCAAATCTTCAATGCAAACACCATGGCTGCTAACTCAGGTCATGGGTCGGATAATTAACCTTATAAGGTCTCAATTGCCGTGAAGCATAAGCAATGACTTTCCCATTCTGCATTAATACACATCTGAGACCCTGTCCGGACGCATCACTATAGACCACAAATCCTTCCGTCCCTTGCGGTAAAGAAAGGACAGTCTTGAAATTAACCGGCTCTTGAGTTCCTCAAAACTCTGTTGACAGGCGTCGGACCACCTATACTTCTTATCCTTCCGTAAAAGGTTCGTCATGGGTTGAGCGATTTTAGAAAATCCCTCCACAAATCGGCGATAATAACCAGCTAATCCGAGAAAGCTTCGGATCTCCTTAACATTCTTCGGAGGTGTTAGGAATACTTGTTAGATTTTGATGATGTCATTAATTTAAAATCAAATGTTTATTAATTGGCAAAATGTAAGGAAGAACCAAATAAGTATCTTCCATAGGCCAAAATATGTTAAGTATAAAATTGGCAAAATGTAAAGAAGAACCAAATCAGTGTCTTCTGTAGGCCAAAGTTAGGCTGAAAATCGGCTAAGTACTAAAGTACAGCCTAGTCCATCAGAGAAGTACAGCCGACTCCAGTCAGAGTAGCCCTGGTCAACAAAAATTTATCAGAGAAGTTTGACCGTGCAGTATGAGGTATCTCATGGAAGTCACCTGATCAGACAAGTCACAAACAGTGAACAGCCGAGAGGACCTACCTGCAGAGATGTGAGCTGCACATCAGCCTACTCAACTACAGCCTAGTACTCCAAGTCCACGTCATCATGCTTTGAAAAGTCAAATATTACGGAAAGCTCACATGCAACGTGAAGAGACAAATTGGAGTGATTCCCGCAAGAGATATGATTTAATTAAATCATCCTGACCCACCGTGAAGACTTTAATCCTTTTATATTCAAAAGATTCGGCGCTCACATGCAGAAGTCCTCACAACGGTCGGAAGATAAAATTAAATAATGGGAATCCAGCCTTGCAACGTTCAGAAAGATTAAACAATGAAGTCTCCCTCCAACGGACGGATTTGTTCAGATTTGCAACGGCTACAAGGAAGAAGCTCAGAGATCGTGATCTATATATATCCAGAGATTTGAAACTGAGCAACTACCGGTGCGAACATATACTCTAGCGATCAAAGCAAACAAAGCAATCTCAAGCAATCAAATAGCATCGTGAAAAGAGCAGATCTAGAAGTTCATTCTTAAAGAAGCTCTTAAGTTGGAGAAGACAAACACTCTTGTCTATAAATCTTGAGTACGGGGTACTTCACTGGTTGAAGTAAGAGACTGTAAGGGCATCCGAGGATCGAGGATCAAGAGGTGCAAGGCAGTCAAGTGTGTATACAAGGGCACGGAATTCCACTGGTTGGAAGTCATGTAGTGTGTTGTGAATCACCGTAATATTTATCACCGGTTGAAAATTATAGTGAATTCATCTCCAAGTAGTTTGGAGAAAAGTGGATTAGTAGAGGATTACCCCACCTCGAGACCACTATAAGCCCTGTGTCATTTCTTGTTTTTGCATCATACTCTAAGCTACGCATACATTGTTAAGTGTTTCATTAAAGATTAATTTAATTTGTCATCAGCTGACTTCCGCACTTATCCAAGAACAAACGACTCCAAGTCATTTGTTTGACTATCAGCTGAAGAAACTCACTCTTCCGAAAAAGAGTTCAAGAGTTTAAACAAGTCTATTCACCCCCTCTAGACTTGTTCTGGACGACTTGTGACCTACAAGTGGTATCAGAGAGCTTGGTTCATTTTTCTCACGAACCAGATCAATACTAGATATATATATTATCTCTCACGTTATAATGGAACACATGCACTCTAGACTCCCTGTCTTTTCAGTTGACGAGTATGATCTATGGAAGATAAGAATGCAGGCACATTTATCTTCAATCCATGACGACATGTGGTGCATCATTGAAGACGGTCCATTCATTTTCGAGAAGGACAATACAGTGAGGAGATCGCGGTGGGAGGCCGAAAAGATTCCTAAGAAGAGAACGGGTGACCCCGAAGAGAGAAAGTGGCCAATCTTGACAACAGGGCCAGAGATGTGCTATACCAAACTCTTGACAAATCCACAATGGTCAAGATCAAAAATTGTAAGAATGCCAAAGAAATTTGGGACACATTAGCTCTAATGTGTGAAGGAACGGAGCTGATCAAGGAAAACAAGTTGTCAATAGCTATCCAAAAGTTTGACAATTTTAAAATGAAGAATGGTGAATCAATAGACCAAGTGGACACAAGGTTCACTGAAATTATCAATGAAATCAACTCCCTGGGCAAAACCTATGGCAACAGGGAAATGGCACTCAAGGTCCTCAGATCGCTAAATCCCGAATGGAGCATGAAGGCTGTAGCTATGAGAGAGTCCAAAGACCTGAATAAGATAAAAATTCAGGAGCTGTTCTCTGATCTAAAGGCTTATGAGTTCGAGCTTCCAAGCTCATCCTCAACTGAGCACAGAGAAGGGAATCGCATTTGCAGCCGAGTCCCCTGCTAAGAGCCTATCTGACGTGAAACCTCCAAATCCACTAGATTTTGAGGAGGAAATGGCTTTCATAATGCAAAGGTTCAGCAACTTCAGAAAGAACTACTCCAAGTATAAGAAAAACTACAAGGAGAACCCAAGAAGGAACCAGAAGGCCGGAAGCTGGAAAGTTGAATGCTACAACTGTCACAAAATAGGACACATCCAAATGGATTGTCCCGAGCTCAAGAAGGACGAAACCAAGAAGGAGGTGGGCAGAAAGGAAGACAGAAGAAAAGCTCTCATCGGAGAAGACCAGGAGCATGTCGAATCAAGCGGCGGTTTCTTTTCTGATGAAGACGAGGAGTATGATTGCCTGATGGCAAATTTAGCTGATGAAGAGGTAACCTCTAAACCTACCGGTTCAAATAATAGCTCAGCCATGTCGCAAGATATGGATTTACATGAATCGGTAAATCAGTTATTCAAAGATTTTGAAACACTTAAATCGCACACCAAGTCAGATCAATGAGAAGACTCACCGCAAGATGAGAATAGGCGGTGAAAAATGATTTCGAAAAACTCGGCTAGATTTAAATAAGGTTGAGACAACTACAATGACTTTAAAAACCAGGCAAGTGTCAATACATTTGAGATAGACCGGCTAAATATTTTACTTAAAGAAAAGTCACTGCACTTGCTCATGCCAAAGCCGAGTTTACTAAGCCGGCACAGATAAATAAAACTCAAAGCGCGAAATAACCTCCTGAAGGCGTCTTCAACTCGGCGAATTGTGTACCTATAAAAGGTCATTATATACCAAATCAGGCCTTGGATATGATTCTCACACTCCCTCTAGTTACGAAACCAAGTTTATCAAGGGAGAAACAATGGTCTCATCACTGAGCACTGTATAAACCGATTTTCAAAAGCAGGCGGCAAAGTCAACGTCTAGTGCCGGTCGAGTTACACCGCATGACCACCTAGACAGGCAACTAAGCGAAGGCCTGCAAAAGCGGCGGCAGGACAACATGCCCACTATTACCAACAACTCCCCAAAAATAGATTTCATAATGGGAGGGGCAGATGGAAACCTCAAGGTTATCCAAATTACCAAAATGAACAAGTGTGGAGACCACAAAGGTTTAATAAATGGTCTCAGCCTAGATTTAGAAATGGCCCACACTATTTTGAGGAATATCCGGTATACAATCCAACCAGGAGATTTAGACCTTGACCACAGGCACCTTATAAGGCTTATAATAATAATAACAATTCCTATAATCCAAGGAGAAATCAATTCTCCAGGAAACCAACTAACCCCAAAGGACCCACACAAATTTGGGTACCTAAATCTCTGCTTGTTTAATTGCAGAAAAGATGGAAGGACTACAACCACATCTCCTCAAGCTCAAATTTTGGAGGAGAAGAATGGTTTGTAGACTCTGGATGCTCGAGGCATATGACCGGGAACAAGAAGATGCTGACCAAATATATCAAAGAAAGAGGTCCCGATGTAACCTTTGGTGATAGCTCTAGAGGACAAACAAAAGGCTTTGGAGAGCTGCACCGAGGAAACATTGTCATATCCAAAGTCCATTATGTCAAAGGGCTCAAGTACAACCTCCTGAGCATCAGCCAGTTCTGTGACGAGAAGAATCTAGTAGTCTTCACCATCTTGAAGTGTATGGTGATAGACATCTTATCTGGAGAAATAATGCTACAATGATTCAGAAGAAGAGATGTCTACATGATTGATTGGAACACAGGAACACCTAACTCCTGTTTTCTATCCAAGACTGTAGCTGAGAATGGATGGCTGTGGCACAAAAGACTATGTCACCTGAACTTCAAAGCCATCAACAAGATTAGCTCTCAGAAGCTGGTCAGAGGACTTCCAAATGAAGTATTCAAAAAGGAAGCACTCTGTGATGCATGTCAGAAGGGAAAGCAGACCAAGGCATCATTCAAACCAATTCAGCCTACAACGCTCACAACAAGGATCTTAGATCTACTGCACATGGATCTATTTGGTCCTATCAAGCCAAGGACTTTGAGCGGCAGAAAGCATGCTCTTGTGATTGTAGATGATTATTCAAGGTACACTTGGATCATTTTTCTATACAAGAAAAGTGAAACCTTGACCAAGCTACCTGAGCTGCTGAGAAGGATCCAGAATGAGAAATCCCTCTCTATAATCAAGATCAGATCAGATAGAGGAGGAGAGTTTCTCAACAAGGCGATAACTGATTTCAGCGATCAGAATGGGATCCAGCATGAGCTCTGCATGTGACGCCCGTGAGAATGGTGTTGCTGAAAGAAGGAACAGAACTCGAAGGAAGCAAAGCAAGGTCCATGATTGCGAAGCGGACCTACCCAAGAGGTTCTGGGCTGAAGTGTCAACACTGACTGCCACACCGTAACAGAGTATGATAGTAGGGAGACATGGCGTAACTCCCTATGAGGTTTGGAATAATAGAACTCCTACCGTTGCTTACTTTCATGTTTTTGGTTGTAAGTGTTTCATCCACAACAACGGTAAAACACACCTAAATGCCTTTGATGCTAAAGCGATGATGGTCTATTTATGGGATATTCCCAAAGAAGCAAGGCATATAGAGTTTTTAACAAAAGAACCTTAGTTGTGGAGGAAACACCCCATGTTGTTTTTGATGAATCTACCGTTGAGTACAGGAAACAACTTGAGCAAATTGAGAACAAGCTCAAGTCAGCAACCCTTGAAGAAGTCATTATACATGACACTGGAATAGTGGACTCACTGCAGATCGGCTGATGACCCAACCGCGGTGATGAAGACCCAATGCAGATCGACAGGATCACCAAACCTATCCGATCGATTTGCTGCGGAAGAAGACCCAAATGGAGTCGACAAAGACTCATCTCAGCCTGTAACCAAGCTGCAGATGACAAGGCGGTAGCTGATCCAGTTGCAGACCAGAACCCAGCTGATGCAGATAACCACCAGATCAATCCAACAGGGGGAACAAACCCAGAAGAGGACGAGATCCCCAAATGGCTTAAGGATCATCCAATTCAGCAAATCATCGGAAAGTTGACTGATGGAGTCAAGACAAGACAGTCAACTCTACCAGCAGGAATGGCGATGTTCTCATGTTTCATGTCACAAATTGAACCCAAGACCACAGAACAAGCCTTGGAAGATTATTCATGGATTAATGCCATGCAAGAGGAATTGGAGCAGATGGAAAGAAACAAAGTTTGGGAACTAATGCATGCACCTAATCACAAGAAAGTTATTGGCACCAAATGGGTGTATAAAAACAAGAGTGATGAAGACGGAGCTGTTGTTAGGAATAAAGCCAGAATCGTAGCAAAAGGATATGCACAGTGTGAGGGAATAGATTTTGATGAAACTTATGCACCTGTTGCAAGATTAGAAGCCATCAGACTATTCCTCGCATATGCTGCATTCAAGGACTTTGAAGTCTACCAGATGGATGTGAAAAGTGCGTTTCTGAATGGAATCCTAGAAGAAGAAGTCTATGTAGAGCAACCCCCAGGTTTTGTCAAAGGAGACAAAGTCTATAAGCTGTTGAAGGCTCTGTATGGACTCAAGCAAGCACCGAGAGCATGGTATGAAACACTGTCTGTGTTTCTTGAGAAAAATGGATTTTGCAAAGGAAAAGTGGACAAGACCCTATTCGGAGTGGAACACGAAGGCCACATATTAATAGTTCAGATTTATGTGGATGACATCATATTCGGGTCAACCAACCCAAAACTATGCGAGAAATTCTCCAACCTCATGCAAGGAGAATTTGAGATGAGTATGATGGGAAAGCTTAACTTCTTTCTCGGATTACAAGTTAAGCAGATGGAAAAAGGAATTTTCATCAACCAAGCAAAGTATACCAAGGATCTTATCAAGAGATATGGAATGGAATCAGCCAAGCCCGCAAGAATTCCAATGAGCACAAGTACTCACCTGGATGCAGACGAGGCAGGCATATCAGTGGACTCAACCCACTACAGAGGACTCATCGGATCTCTTCTGTACCTCACTGCAAGCAGGCCAGACATATCATATGCAGTTGGAGTTTGTGCAAGATTCCAATCCAAGCCGAAGCAATCACACCTAGATGCAGCTAAGAGAATAATTAAGTACCTAAAGTCTACAATTAATGTTGGACTGTGGTACCCAAAGGATGACAACTTCGAGCTATCAGGATACTCAGATGCGGATTTCGCAGGATGCAAAATCAATAGGAAGAGCACTAGTGGAACGTGTCAATTCCTAGGAACCAGACTGATATCCTGGTTTAGCAAGAAGCAGGTTTCTAACTCCATATCCACTACAGAGTCAGAATACCTAGCTGCAGGTAGCTGTTGTTCTATGATTCTATGGATCAGACAACAGTTAAGGGACTATAATATTATTGCCAACGAAGTTCCTATTTGGTGTGACAACAATAGTGCTATTGCAATAACCAACAATCCGGTTTTGCACTCAAGGACGAAGCACATTGACGTTAAGCACCATTTCATTCGAGACCATGTGCTTAACAAAAGGGTTAGAGTTGAAAGAGTCAGCACAGACTACCAAATAGCTGACATCTTCACCAAACCCTTGCCGAAGAAAGATTCCTAGAGCCGAGCAGAGAGACCTTGGATTACTAGATTGGGAATCTAGTTCAAGCAAGTTGAAGGAAGGACGGACCCCCTCGGAATCAGCCTAAGCCGATGCGGGCGAGAAGACGAAGGCCGAGGCAAGCAACTTAGGCATGCGAGAATACTGGCGAGAAGTCAAACTCACTGTTGCGAGAGTGGTCAACAAATAACAATAACGAAATCAGACCAGCTAAGTTCTCTAAACTGACCTCTATATTTTTTAATTAATATCTGCCATATTTATAATATTATTTTGGCTAACGAAACAGGCATTTAAAATATACATTTTATGAGCCAAGTGGCAATTTTAAATACACGCGTCACACGCCTATTTAATTAACCTCTACGGTGGCCAATCAGAATCAACCGTCAAATTTTAAATGGGGCCACCGATTCAAATTTGAAATTCAAAAGGATATCAAAAGGCGTACCACCGTTTAAATTTATAATAAACTAATCCAAACGTCTTTTCATCTTCTTTATAAGGAAGAAAACCTTTCACTTTACCCTTTACGCCTACAGGAACCCTAGAATTTACAGAGCAAAATATACACTAAAAATCCAAAAATCCTTTTTGCAGAAATGGCATCTCTTGAAGGAGCAAACTTGAAGGCGATGAAGGACCAAGTCATCTTCTCCATGGTCGTCGACTTCGAAGGTTTATTGGAAGCAAATCTAGAGGACTTCGATATGCTTAATTTAATCCGGGCGATGAAGCTGAACGGAATCTACCCGTTTCTCGACATCAACCCGCAACATTTGTTCAAGGAAGATGTCGTCGAATTTTATCGTAATGCCTCTACGATTCAAAGACGGATTAACAGCTCAGTCGGCGGAATCCCTTTCACCATAGATCGAGAGAAGATCCGTTCCGTATTCGGGATGAAACATCGCGGTTTGGCGGTCGAAGCTCTTAAACAATCACCCGCCGAAACCTGGAAGACGATCAAAATCAAAAACATCCCAGAGAAATTGAAGTTTACAGCGAAGAGGAATGAGTTGAAAAGGATTTATCGAGTTGCCTTGGACATCACAAACAAGATAGTGATGGGGATGGCAGGTAGCTATGACCAACTGTCATCATCCAAATTCATGGTGTTGGGTGCGTTGATCCAAGAAGAAGAAGTTGATTGGGCGGACTATATTTTCAGGCAACTTGTTCGCGAGGTGAACAAGGTCGAATGGCTTGAAGGTGAGAAGAAATTCAAAACTAAGTTGGCGTTCGGAACGCATCTTAGTTGGCTTTTGGAGAAAATCGGAGTGGCAAAGGGAAACATTGACCCTTTCCACCCAAACAAGAGGCTAGGTCACATGGACCATGACAAGAAAAAAGTTGGAGTCACTGGGAGAGCAGCCCAGTTGTTGAAGGATTTGCCAGACTCTCCATATTGCCCAAGATACGATTTATCAGAGGAATCGGACCAACCTGCAGCTGAGATCGGGACTGCAGTCGAGTCCGAGAATGAGTCTGACGATACACCAATCGCCATCCGATTCAAGAGACGGGGACCAGCCCCAGCAGGACCCTCTAACCTGCAGTCATCACCTGAACCCTCACCAAAGAGGCCAAGGAAGCTGCAGTTCAGCGAGGAGAGCGGCTGAGCACCATACCAGCCCATCAGTCCAGTCACCAATCCATCCAGACTTGCCTGCACCAGATACTGAAACTCGGATTGTACCCGTTATTACACCTCCTGTGTACATAACCGAAGAAGAGGAAGCAGGTCTTGTTATCTCTATTCCTGAAGCAAATTACACTTTCAACCTTTTAGAAAATAATACTTTTAATCTCTCCATTGAACAACTTCAGCTTGTCAAACCACAAGCAGAAAAACACTCCTTTGTAAATATTTTTAAAGAGTGGAAAACTCTCAAAACCATGTCTTTTACATATTTTCAAATCTTTGTTGAAACTAGTGGTTGGGAATATCCCCAAGCCACTGAGGATGTTCTGACTGATTTTTGCAAAGAGTCAGATTTAGCTTTACTCCTCCAGGATAACTGGTTCATGTCACATTTTGAGACAAACATGGACCACTTTATCCTCTCTATAATGCTCAGTATCTTTAATGGTGTTTTTGGAGAGGAGGAAGAGGAGGAAGTAGAAAAGGAGATTAGGATTGAAGAAATTAATGGAGACAATGAAATTATTGATTTGGCTGAAGAAGATGAAGAAGAAAAAGAATCTGAAGAAAATATACCAGTTGAAAAACAAACAGAGGAGATTGAGAAAACAGAAGAAGTAGCTGATGAAGGAGATGAAGAAGAAGGAGAAGAAGTAGAGCAGGAAAAAGATGAAGAAGATAAGGATGATGAAGGAGAAGAGAAGGAGAAAGATGATGATAAAAATGATGATGATGATGATGATGATAATGATGATGGAGGTGAAGGAGGAGCAGAAAAAGAAAAAGAAAAAGATGAGGAAAAAGAGAAAGAAAAATCTGGAGAAGAAGAAGGAAAAGAAGGAGAGAGAGAAGGAGCCAAAGAGCCAGAGCCAGAGCCAGAGGCAACTCATGAAGCTGCAGATAGGATTGTTGTACCCGCCTGCAGACACCACCTAGACGCAGAGTCGGCAGAGGACTCAGTCGGGGACCGGAGAAAACCCAATCGACCTACCTGCTGCGGCCGGGAGCTGCAGTCTAGTGGCTCCCTTGCAGAAGGATCAGGAGAGCACTCTCCATCAGCCCAGTTATCTCCTACCATGACTGAGCTGATCAAGCAAATTGTCAGAGACACCATTGGGGAGCTGCTATCAACACAGGTCACTCCTGACCTTCAAACCATAAATGCCAAGATTGACACCCTACTTCAGCGAGAGATCCCTCAGCCTCCTCCTCCTACAAACAACAGAATGCCTTTCGGCATGTCTGATTGGATGAGCCGCATGGAACAGCAGTTGACAACCCTTATTGATGCTGGCAAAAAGGGGGAAGAGAGGATTCAGGGGGAAGAGAGAGAAATCAGAAGTAAGAAGAAGCAGGATGTCCCTCAGATTGAAGGACCCTCCAGTCTGAAAAGAAAGGAAGCTGAAGACCCAGAAGACCAGGCTGTGCAGCCTGTAGGAAAAAGAAGAAGGACCAGAGGCAGCTTTGAACCTACTCTTGAATGGGAAGGGATGGAGCTATGGTATGTTGAGGATTTCATCCCATTTGAAGCTTTTGAAATGTGGGGAGCTGCTAAGAAGAGGTTCATCAAAGACTATTATGTCTGGGAACTACTTCAAGATGACAAACTCTCCCCACAGGAAATCTTCATAAACTTCATGGAAGAAGTCCATCCGAATCTTTGGGCTGTTCTGAAGAAGCACGCTAAGGAGCAAAATGCCTTTCCTATGATTCCCTTATTCAGAGCTGAAGAAGCACTAATCCGCATAGATGGTGAACTTGATGAGCTACAACTTCAAAAGGAAATCAAGCTAGTGTGCCTTGAGAACAGATTCAGATCTCAGCAGGAGCAGGATTTCGCAGCACTCGTGGTGAAAAGAAAATATGGCCTTGCTCCAGTCAAGGTAAGACCTATTGGAGCCAAACCATTCAAGCCTGCCAAGCAGCCTATTCGAAGAGGCAGAGGAAGAGGCAGATGACTTTAATTATTTTTCTTACTTGTAATTTTATTTTCTGTACTTAAAACATTCTTGTAAAATTTCAAATGATAAGTCAGAAAATTTTATGAACAATCTGTTGAATGACAATTTTCCAGTTGTCTCAATATTAGACTGATTTTAGTTTTTGTCTCGCACCTAAGTGCAGACTTGGTTATTTGATTTCTTACTTAGTTTTGCCATCATCAAAATAGGGGGAATTTGTTAGGAATACTTGTTAGATTTTGATGATGTCATTAATTTAAAATCAAATGTTTATTAATTGGCAAAATGTAAGGAAGAACCAAATAAGTATCTTCCATAGGCCAAAATATGTTAAGTATAAAATTGGCAAAATGTAAAGAAGAACCAAATGAGTGTCTTCTGTAGGCCAAAGTTAGGCTGAAAATCGGCTAAGTACTAAAGTACAGCCTAGTCCATCAGAGAAGTACAGCCGACTCCAGTCAGAGTAGCCCTGGTCAAAAAAAATTTATCAGAGAAGTTTGACCAGACTGCAGCCGAGGTATCTCATGGAAGTCACCTGATCACACAAGTCGCAAACAGTGAACAGCCGAGAGGACCTACCTGCAGAGATGTGAGCTGCACATCAGCCTACTCAACTACAGCCTAGTACTCCAAGTCCACGTCAGCATGCTTTGAAAAGTCAAATATTACGGAAAGCTCACATGCAACGTGAAGAGACAAATTGGAGTGATTCCCGCAAGAGATATGATTTAATTAAATCATCCTGGCCCACCGTGAAGACTTTAATCCTTTTATATTCAAAAGATTCGGCGCTCACATGCAGAAGTCCTCACAACGGTCGGAAGATAAAATTAAATAATGGGAATCCAAATTTGCAACGCTGAAAGATTAAACAATGAAGTCTCCCTCCAACGGACAGATTTGTTCAGATTTGCAACGGCTACAAGGAAGAAGCTCAGAGATCGTGATCTATATATATCCAGAGATTTGAAATTGAGCAACTACCGGTGCGAACATATACTCTAGCGATCAAAGCAAACAAAGCAATCTCAAGCAATCAAATAGCATCGTGAAAAGAGCAGATCTAGAAGTTCATTCTTAAAGAAGCTCTTAAGTTGGAGAAGACAAACACTCTTGTCTATAAATCTTGAGTACGGGGTACTTCACTGGTTGAAGTAAGAGACTGTAAGGGCATCCGAGGATCGAGGATCAAGAGGTGCAAGGCAGTCAAGTGTGTATACAACGGCACGGAATTCCACTGGTTGGAAGCTGTTGTAGTGTGTTGTGAATCACTGTAATATTTATCACTGGTTGAAAATTATAGTGAATTCATCTCCAACTGGTTTGGAGAAAAGTGGATTAGTAGAGGATTACCCCACCTCTGAGACCACTATAACTGCCTGTGTCATTTACTGTTTTACTGCATCATACTCTAACTGCTGCATACATTGTTAAGTGTTTCATTAAAGATTAATTTAATTCGTCATCAGCTGACTTCCTCACTTATCCATGAACAAACGACTCCAAGTCATTTGTTTGACTATCAGCTGAAGAAACTCACTCTTCCGAAAAAGAGTTCAAGAGTTTCAACAAGTCTATTCACCCCCCCCCCCCTCTAGACTTGTTCCTGGACGACTTGTGACCTACAGGAGGTAGCCAATCTCGAATAGCCTCCGTCTTTTGAGGGTCGACACGAACTCCGTCTGATGAAATTACATGTCCGAGAAACGTCACTTCGGACATCCAGAACTCACATTTGGAAAACTTTCCAAAAAGTTGCTCTCGTCTCAACATGTCGAGCACTTGATGAAGGTGAAACTCGTGTTCCTCCCGGTTACGAGAATAAATCAAAATGTTATCAATGAAGACAACCACGAACTGATCCAAATAGTCGATGAAAACCCAATTCATTAAATCCATGAATACCGCAGGTGCATTAGTCAACCCAAACGGCATAACCACAAACTCATAATGACCATAGCGTGTTCGAAATGCCGTCCTTGCGATATTCGACTCTCGAATCCGCAACTGATGGTATCCAGATCTTAAGTCGATCTTGGAAAATACTGAAGCTCCCTGAAGATGATCCAAAAGATCATCGATACGGGGTAAAGGATACATATTCTTGATCGTCACCCGGTTCAATTCCCGGTAATCAATACACAAGCGGAACGAACCATCCTTCTTCTTGACAAACAACACTGGTGCTCCCCACGGGGACGCACTCGGTCGGATATAACCTTTCTCGAACAACTCCTCAAGTTGGTTCTTTAATTCCTGCATTTCGGTCGAGGCCATCCGGTACAGTGCCTTCGATATCGGGGACGTACCGGGCTCCAACTCAATCGTGAATTCCACATCTCTCTGTGGAGGCAAACCAAGTAACTCGTCTGGAAAAACATCAGCATATTCCCTCACTACCGGAATATCCGTCAACATTACTGGTGATTTCTCGGTTTTGGTCATATAGCACCAATAACCAACACACCCCTCACTGAGAAATTTCACTGCTTTCATCAAGTTAATGACCTTACCCGAACAGCCGGGATTACCTCCCTGAAAAACACATTCAACCCCATCGTCTGAAATGATAGTGACCATACTCTTACAGACACTAATGACGGCATCGTGACGATCCATCCAATCTATACCCAAGATGACGTCGTCTCTCGGTAGATCCACCACAATTAGGTCTGCTACCCAAACACGGCCATGAAGCTGAATCGGATAATCCTTAATCTCATGATTACCGATAATTCTTCTACCATCACGTAGGCCAATGACGTAAGGCTCACAACTAGTAGCACTACCCAGACGTAGTCTACTCAAGCATGACTCGGAAATAAATGAATGCGATGCACCAGTATCAAAAAGGGTACACACAGGTTGAGATAAAATATCGAGTGTACCTGAGATCATTCGGGCCTCTGGATCGTCGGTCTTCTTCATCTCATAAATTCGGGGCTTGCCAGCCCCCGAACCGGATGCTCCCGTCTGATAGCTCTTGGCTCCGCCTTTAGCTCCTGTCGTCTTGAACGACGCTGACTGAGTGGCCTGATTATGCACCGCTGAATGTCCTGGGGCCTGAGATGACGCCGGAGTAGGTTTAGAGTCCTTTCGGCAAAAACGGGCCCTATGCCCAGCAATCCCACAGTTGTGGCACGTGACAGTCTGTTTCGGATATTTGGTGCCGAAATGACCCTATTCCTCACAGTTGAAACAGGTGATAGCCGAACTGGCCGCTCGTGACTGAGATTCCGTGGGTTTAGGCGCCATAGGAGGTCGCTCAGAAAAGGTAGAGCCCGCACGTTGTTTCTTGAAAGTGGCACCGCCGCCGACCGATTCTGATTCTTAGACTTCTTGCCAGCAGATGAAGGTTGTTGCTTAGCAATCTCCTTAGCAGTAAGCTCGTAAGTAAGAGCTTTCTCGATGAATTCGGCCAGAGTGGTGCAATTATGATTAAGCAACTGTAGCCGCATACGAGGTTTCAGCTTCTTGCTGAAATACTTGATCTTGTCCGCCTCATAGTGAATGATAGATGAGGCGAACGGAAGAAGTTCCTGAAATTTTTCGGCGATGGCAAGAACATCATCGTCCACTGAAAGGTCGGGAGTGAGTAATTCCGAAAATTTATCCTCTCTGAGTGGGGCTGAATAATACCTCTCCATCATGAGAGTTTTAAACTGATCCCAAGTACATGATCCTTCGGTGGGCTTCAACGATAACCACCATGAATGAGCGCTCTTACCAAGATAGTAGGCCGCAACTGAAACTTTATGCCCTCCAGGGCAATCCACCATAGCAAATAACTTCTCGAAATGCTCAAGCCAATGAACAATATCCGCCGGCTCAGATGAGCCCTCGAAGGTAGGTGGTCGCTAGCGAGAGATATCACCAATGATACTGCTTACACCCCTCTCTTGCCTCTGAGGTGGCGGCGGAGGAGCCTGTTGATTTTGAGTAGTGGAGTTATGCATCGTCTCCATTAGTTGTGCCATCTGAGTTATTTGGGCCATCATGCCCTGCATAAAAGCGAGTGGGTCAACCCAAACACCGTCTCACTAAGCTGTGTCCCGGGTACGACTCCCTGATAGTGAATGATTACGCCCAGGTGAATGAGTGGCAGCGTCACTGCTCGATGAGTTATCATTATTCCTAGCATTCACACGTGTATTCACACGAGCTCTCGGGTTTCGGCCTGCACCACGGCCTCTTCCCCCACGTCCTCTGCCAGCTCTTTCCATACTGAAGTGGAAAGTCACATGATGATTATATCTTTCGCATGAATATCACATTATGATTATGCCATGAAATGATGAAAATGAGCACACTCGCTCTAGCATAGTGATTACATGAATGATTAATTGAGGTGACATGATTATCTGGTGAAATTCTTGAAATGATTATCTTGAACAAGTTAACAAGATTAATGATATGATCTTCCAGATCAACAACTGAGTAATGAAATGAATTGAGTGATAAATAAGTTAACATGACCGTCCTGGTCAAAATGAAAATGATGATTGAGGATTGTTAACTGATAAATTATGAATGAATGATTATTGCCAGAAATTATACCATGGCGTTAGAAATCTTACAGTTCTTGGTCTGATTGGCTCGGCATTTGCACAGGTCACACGTGACGCGAATGTCCAATGATACTAGTCCGATGACGATGATTTCAAATGAGACATGACTCGGAAGGTAGTATTCAAAACCACTCTCCGATACCAACTCTGTAACACCCCAAACTAGGCGGATATTACAATGCCGTGGACCCCCGACTGGGACCCACTAGGCGAATAAAAATGAATGAATTACACAGGGTAAATGTAGTACCGAACCACATTACAACAATAATTACTCTGATGAGGAGTTACATACAACACATCCAGGATAATACAGAATACATGTATATTTTATATGGAGATAAAATATACAACACTGAGTAAAATGAGTATTCAAACGGAATGTCTGCAGTGGAATAAAATGAAGGAAACATAAATGACTGAAAAGACTGGGGCCCCCTTCTAGTATCATTGGGACTCCTCGCCGTCAATGTGCTCTCCCCGTGCTTTTGCCTTGCCATGACCTGAAAAACAATATCCCCCAACGGGGTCAGTTACACAGAACAACAATCCTCAAGAGTTGAATACACACAATCCTGTCGAAACATACGCAATCAAACATGCTATATGAATCAACTAATAGTACGGCTCCAAGGAATGGCGCCACACTACGTCCGGGATGGAAATGTGTCCATGCACTAGCCACCAACGAGTATCGATCGAATACACGTGTGGTCTTGTACCTAATCAGTCTCACGAAGCAATCGACTCGTGTGCACAGTCCAATGTGAGGCCAGCAACCAACACACGACTTAAATGTGCCCGACATGAAAATCCTACACATACCAACCGGCATGCCAGTATGACCCGGAATGCCATGATATAACAAAAGTGACATCGAAAATGAATAATGACTCACCAAGATAAAATGATGGTGAAATGAATGACAGCTCAATGAAATGATTGGAACCGTCGTTCCTCGTGAATGAAGTAATTAAGTGACAATTACAAGTTTTAAAATGGTTAGTACCTTATGAATGAATTATGATTATGAATGAACAACAACGAAAGGAATGAATATCATTTTAACTGAGTAAGAATTAACTTACTCAACCGGTGAAGAATGTCTGTCCACGAACAACGTCCTAAATGAAAAGTCGGTCACTCGAACAACCTTGAATAACACAATTCCCAATAATTCGATCAATACACGCATCAAACATGATTATAACCAACTCAAACGCCGATACAACAATATCCAAACTCATAGATGCACTCTAACGAATACGTTGAAAAATATCCTTCCCGTTGGTTACAACCAAATCCAAATTATCGAAACCAACTTCAATTAATTGATTCAAACCAGCAAAACAATATCAATGGCATCAATGATCCAATAGGAATCCACAATTCAAGATTACAACAACATCAATCGGAAATCCCCAATTCAACTGAAGTCAACCCCAAGGGTTCTTGAAATAAATCCCCAAAATAGCCATTAAATCCGTAGGAATATATTTATCCAAGGTAGATAATCCATATCTAACATATTCCAACAACAATCCAAGCTTACACGAAGAAATCGAAAGGAAACACCCAAAAATTCGAAATTCTAGATCCAAGAGATTAATACCTTTGATATGATGTTTTGGAGATGATGAACTGATGATTAATCCAACTCAAAGACTTGAAGATGATGATTGATGATTACACCTCGCAGAATACTCTTCAAATCGCTCCAAATCGCCCGGAGCTGATGAGAGAATGTGAAGAAATGACAAATGCCGAAATCTGGGCTAACTGTCCAATTTATAGTGATTCTAGTTTAGCGCGCGCTAGCCCCAGCTCTTAGCGTGCGCTAACGGGTGCTTTGGTAAGTCCAGTACCCACTGTCCGATAACGGTAGCGCACGCTACGTACCTTCTTGTAGCGTGCGCTACAGCTGAATACTTAGCGTGCGCTAACCCCAAAATGTTAGCGTGCGCTAACGAATTATCAGATGCCCAGTACTGGAGTCCAGAACCTTCTGTCCTCTGATCTGATCGCGGTAGCGTGCGCTACAATCAATATTTAGCGTACGCTACAACATCGATTGCGTACGCTAAAAACCACTCATAGCTTGCGCTATAAATTAATCCAATGCAGTCCAGTAGCCACTGGACTCAACCTGATCCGACCTTAGTGCGCGCTATACCGACTGCATAGCGTGCGCTACTCCGGCCTACTAGCGCGCGCTACTTACCATTCGTAGCGTGCGCTACATACAACTCAACTGCACTCCAGTGCCTTCTGGACTGCCTGCTTGAAACATGCTAGCATGCGCTAGTGTTGAGAGATAGCGTGCGCTACCCGTACTCAATTAGCGCACGCTAAATAGAGTACGTAGCATGCGCTACTCCTCACACACAGCACACCATGAAATGACAACGATGGTAAACACCGCACAATTCTCCAACTAGATTGATGATGAATGACGACTGATACACAATACAATTACTTTGAACGATGAATACCATGATTGAATATGAGTGACAAATGATCATTAATGAGTGAAAATTACTGAGTGACAATTACTGAATGATAAATACTGAATAATGACTGAATTACAACCGGGTATTACTAAAGTTACCGTTGATCATAGAATATATCTATTATCATATCTTATCATAGAATATATTTATTATCCTAGCAGGAAGCTAACAAGAATTGGCAGTGAACCACTTTCGAATCACTTTTTATGTAATCTACATACCCATGAATGCGGTCTCTTAGGTCAGCATCTGAAATCTTGGTCCTGACATAGCCAAAGATGTAAACTTCATGTGACTACAAGAAACCCTGTCAAAGACCACACCAAACTAGTATAAAACACAAAATTCGGTCTCGTAAGATCCTAAAGAATTCATTAGGAAAAAGATATATCTTAGAATAACGAGAAGCAGAAAGAAGACCTGGCGATATAGGTTAAAGAATGCAGGGAAAGTCCTTTTCTTGACAAGATCACGAGAAGCACCAAGCACAACAATAGATAGGCGACCAGGTTCTGACACAGGTGGTTCACTATCTTTCACAACTAGGTCTGTTATAACAGGATCTCCACTATCTTTAACAGCAGGGTTAGCTTTTTCTCTAAGCACCATTTATCCGACATCTTATGAACTATGTCACACACTGCCGATTTCATAATCAAACGAATTAAAAATACGAAATGAAGGCAAAAAAATATATCACCTTTGGGTTCCAAATAACACAAAACAACTTTAGGTAGGTTAGATTATATCACCTATACCTGTACCGTGGACACCATAAATCCATATTTTTATTTATTTCAATAGTCAAATAACACATATGCTACAAACGTGTAACAAATAATCCATAGGACTAGTAGAAACAACTTACAATTATTGTGTCACCAATAGTCCATGACCAAATTAATTCACACTCACAATTTAAAGATCAGTCAAATAATATTCAAGAACAGAGCCGATCAACAAACACACCGAACAATTTAGAGATTATAAACACACAATCAGCAAACCTAAATTCTTAAATCCAGATAAAGATTATAAACAAACAAGATACATACAAACAACAGTGCATTACGGAGACTAGATAGACACACAAAATTTATCACGGAGTGCTCTGAACATTAGATTATATTCAAATAAACAAGATAAAAGTGTTGACTAACATAAATAAATTTGTTGACTAACAAGATATATAGGGTTTATACC